>JAVGWX010000009.1:31398564-32598564 GCA_036924085.1 Ariolimax columbianus
CAGCGACAAGGATTTGTTGCACAATATTCCCTCCATGGCCTGGAAAACCGATTTTGCTTGGGTAATATGATTGAAAACGTTACCATGGAGAACTGTTCGGCTCAAGTGACCATCAGATATTCCGTTGGGATCTGAAAATAGGGAAAGAAGTAAACATAAACACGCGAACATTCCACTACTCTAATGCAGGTGTTAAGAAGATGAAAGAGGCAGCGAGTCACATACTCTGGAAAGATATTGTCGGAGGAACAGATGTTGAACACGAATGGGAGAGTTTCGAAACAGTTCTAGGAAATCGTAAGGAGGAATGTGTTCCATGTATGGAGGTAAATCCCAAGCGTAAAAGATGGATAATTATATTTGTAGTTAAATGTAAAAAAGCGAAAGATTAAGCATGGGATAAATATAGAGAGGCAGGTATATCACAAGTAACATATTTAAAATATCTGGACAAATTAATGCAAAGCTCAAAAAGTGAATAAAGAAGCAAAAATAGACTTGAAATAAAAATCCTTCTATGATCAAAACATAGTTAAGGTTCATTTCTTATGTAATAAATAAACAAACAACGAAACAAGGCAGGTCTTCTCAAAGATTAAGCATGGGATAAATATAGAGAGGCAGGTATATCACAAGTAACATATTTAAAATATCTGGACAAATTAATGCAAAGCTCAAAAAGTGAATAAAGAAGCAAAAATAGACTTGAAATAAAAATCCTTCTATGATCAAAACATAGTTAAGGTTCATTTCTTATGTAATAAATAAACAAACAACGAAACAAGGCAGGTCTTCTCAAAGATTAAGCATGGGATAAATATAGAGAGGCAGGTATATCACAAGTAACATATTTAAAATATCTGGACAAATTAATGCAAAGCTCAAAAAGTGAATAAAGAAGCAAAAATAGACTTGAAATAAAAATCCTTCTATGATCAAAACATAGTTAAGGTTCATTTCTTATGTAATAAATAAACAAACAACGAAACAAGGTAGGTCTTCTCAAAGATAGAACAGGAAAAATAATAAGTGAGAAAATGGAGGCAGCTAGTCTACCCAATAAGTACTTATTTTGGCACACACTACACGAAAGAAGACTGCTCCAAGATCCCAGAGCCTATAGATATTTTCCTAAGATACATGGAAACAGCGGGATTAAGATCAATCTGTATTACAGAGAAAATGGTTTTTAACAAATTGTAGGGGTTGAAAGTGAATAAATATCCAAGTAAAGATGGTATTCATTAAAAATTGCTGTTTGAAATTAGAGACCAACTAGCAAAACTATTGGCTATAGTATGTTCTCAATCACTGGCAAAAGAGTGTTCCACGGCATTGAAAAGATGCAGGAGTGATCACCTTATTAAAAAAAGGAAAAAATCAGATCCAGCAAATTATAGACCGGTGAGTTTAACGAGCAAAGTCTGTAAATTGTTAGTCAAAATCAAAGAAAACATTGTAATGAATTTAGACAAGTTTAATCTAATCAAAAATAGCATGGGTTTACTATAGGGAGATCGTGCTTTACAAATCTATTAGAATTCATAAGAAAGTTACTAAAATGATAGATATATGGGAGCCAGTGGATGTTATTTATCTTGATTTTGCCAAGGCCTTTGATAGATTACCCCATCAAAGATTATTTAGAAAGTTTAAATCACATGGAATAGGTGGGATAGTTGCCACATGGATTGGTAACTGGTTAACCGGAAGAAGGCAGAGGGTGGGCATAAATAAGGAGTACTCTGAGTGGTGTGAAGTGAAAATGGAGTGTCACAGGGCTCGGTTTTGAGACAAATTGTGTTCTTGATATATATAAACGATTTGGACATTGCAAATTTCACTGATGACACAAAACTATGCAGTAGTGTCTCATCTAAAGCAGAAGTGGATATATTTAGGTCGGATTTAGATCAAATTCGAGAATGGTTTGCGAGCTGTAGATAAATGTAGAGCCATCCGCATGGAAGATAAAAATACGCAGCATAATTACAGAATGGACAAGATCAATATTAGAGTGATAGAAAAGGAAAGGGAACTGGGGGTTATAATATATCATTCAGGTAAAGTGAGTGAGCAGGTCCAGGTAACAGTGAAAAAGGCAAATACAATGTTAGATATTTTAACAAGAAATATTAAAAATAGGAGCAAGGAAGTGATAGTCAAACTGTATAAAGCATTAATTAAACCTAGATTGGAGTATTGTGTACAGGTGTGGAGTCCTTATCAGAGGGGAAATAAACCTACTGGAAAGGATACAAAAAGAGCTGACAGTGGGATTCTAGAGTTATAATTATGAGGAAGGACTCAGAAAAACCAGCCTAAGAGGTCGAGGGGACTTAATACAGGTTTATAGGATAGCCGAAGGAACGGATAGATTTGACTATAACCAGTTGTTTTTTTTTTCAAAATGCAAACATCTATAAGAACAATAGGGCACAGTTAAAAATTAACTAAAGAAAGGTCCACATTAGATATTAGGAAATATTTTTGTAGTCGGAGAGTGGTGAATGTTTGGAATGCATTGTCATAGGAAGTAGTGGGGGCATGGACAATTAATGCATTTAAGAATAGATTGTATGCACATAGCTTTTAGAGCAAGGAAATGTAAAAAGAACTGGTGGTTTACAGACTCTACATAGTCTTTTAAACCAGTATTGTTAACGTTATGTTACGTAAAGTTATGCTGCATTTTATTTCGTAATTGCGTCTTCCATCTGATGTGCCAATTCCAATTTAACATGTCTCAATTCGGTCCCCTTCGCTTTGACACAGTATTTTAGTGAGTCAGGTTTCTTATGGATAAGTAAAAACTGGAAAAAAAAACTTCACCATGGATCTAAAGACACAACCAACATAAAGGAACACAAGCGCAAAGGCTTAACGGCGACATTACTCTTCAATACATGAATGTATGCAGTAGGTTAAGTGGCCCGTTGAAAACACTGTAATGGGGATGGAGTGAAAGAGAAAATAAATTGTACCATTTATTATTTAGGTTCGTTGTCTTTCTTTCTCTAAGAGTACACATTTAAAGCTGTGTAGACTAAGGCGTGTTAAGGAAAGGACTAAGCGTGATATGTCTAGGTAGCTCTCTAACAACTACGCTAGCCGATTATATACGTCCTTGGTGAATCCTTGAGGATTCCGGGGCGAAGTGGTTAAGCTGTCGGCGTCGTGATCATATGTTGTGGGCTCGACTCCGGACTCCACCGTTTTTTTCACGGGTACTTGATGAGGAGTCCCCTGCATCTCGTAGTCGCCTCCTAGTCGTTCTTGTCTTTGACTTGCCTGGTCGGGCGGCTTGAGACGAGTGAGTGAGGATAAAAAGTAGCGCAGTTAATCCTTACTAAAAATAGCGCTAGCAAATAAATTATGCCATCATCGACTGCGATGGACGGCGGCCTTTGCCTTTGATGGAGATAGCTACGCTGAATCACTCTAATGCTTTATATCTGCTTGCCTCGCGACAGTCCTTCTACCCTGAAGTCAGATCATGCAACGCAGCAATCTTCAATGACAGTTAGTGAGGGTTAATTCTGTTTAGATGAGCGAACCATCATATATTTTACGTGGAGATGTCGTCTTCATAGGACGAATATCGACCATAACCTTACTAGTCCTTCATCAGATCTTCACAAAATCTTTACTACACGCCATTGTCTTTACTGAATATTCATTTCTTCTTCACTAGATGTTCATTAGGTCGATACCCAATCTGTAATAGATCTTCATCAGATCATCAAAAGAACTTACAAGATCTTCACTAAATGATCACCAGATTGTAATTCAATCCTCAGCAGTTCACTAAATATTCTCTAAATCTTCACAAGATCGTATTGAAATCTTCACTAAGGCATCACCAAATATTTATTAGAAATTCACTACAGCTTCACTAGATTCTGACAAGATCGTCACTAAACAGTACCTGTCTCCAAAAAAGATCATCATTCGCTTATCACTAGATCAACACTAAACGTTCTCTGTCTCCAACAGAGATCATCATTAGCTCAGCACTAGAACTTCACTAAACATTCACTAGATCTTCACTGGTTCTCACTAGTTCTTCACTAAATCTTCATCAGAGCGTCACTATATCCTCATTATATCTTCACAAGTATCTCACTAGAACGCCACTATATCATTGGTAGTATCTCACTAGACTATACCACTTTATCTTTATTAAAAATTCACTAAACTCTTCATGAGATCATAACTTTATCTTGACTAAACATTCACTAAACATTCACTGACTTCACTAAAGTGAATGTATGTATATATGGGGATCTGAGACGCTAATCGTGTCAGGCATAAGCTACTCACCAGGACGTCGCAATAGGGTCAGGCATAAGATACTGACCAGGACGTCGCATTAGGGTCAGGCATAAGCTACTGATCAGGACGTCGCATTAGGGCTAGGCATAAGCTACTGACCAGGACGTCGCATTAGGGTCAGGCATAAGATACTGACCAGGACGTCGCATTAGGATCAGGCATAAGCTACTGACCAGGACGTCGCATTAGGGTCGGGCATAAGCTACCGATCAGGACGTCGCATTAGAGCTAGGCATAAGCTACTGACCAGTACGTCGCATTAGGGTCAGGCATAAGCTACTGACCAGGACGTCGCATTAGGGCTAGGCATAAGCTACTGACCAGGACGTCGCGTTAGGGCTAGGCACTGAATATTAGCCAAGACCACAATTTCTTTTCCATGGAGCGTTTCCTGGAAACGGGCAGTTTTAAATGCAGTCTGGCTGACGAGATGTGGATCCACGTGATCCCCGTAGTTTGGAACGACACTCAAAAAAAGCCAAGAAAAGCACAACCATCTGGAGGGCAGCAGTGCAACTACTTCAGCATGCTCTGGATATGAAGAAAGCTACTACAACATGCCACATAACAATCTTTTCAGGGCATTCACAAGAATAAACATACTCATTGTGGACATTCAACAACAACAACAACAAACAACAACAACATATACGGTGATATCTATAAGAACTCAACGTCGAGTAAAGGCCCAGTTCGGTGATGCATGCTTTTCTATCACAGTCAATAGGAAAATGTCCTTTACCAGGCGGACAACGGCTGCCTTCGACACTGGGGTTATTACTCAGTGTGCTTGACCCGCTCGTGAATAGTCTGTCACATAACTCCACGGTTTTGAACTTCCTACTCCGTTCATACACTTGGTGAAGTGAAAGGCATAAATCAGCTTACTGGACCTTCATTCGCTGACGAATTTCTTTACAGAACGCTGCATCTGTTTGGTGTATGACAATAGTAGGCGCCATCTTTTAACTGCAATAATGACGTCATATTCTTCTTCTGCGCCGTGATGGCTCGTGCAGGACACACTTGGCATTTTTATCAACCATATTAACAAGTTACAATGCGAAAGGAATATTTGTTTTCTAATTTGTATTCCCCTTTTACGGTTTCCATTTAAAGCCCTCGTCATGTATACATGTGTTGTGTGTTCGTGCGTGCGAGCGTACGTGAACGTGTGCGTGTGCGCGTGTGTGTGGGGGGGGGGCGGAGGGAGGGGAGAAGCGGTGGTAACATTATATTTATTCATTCACTTCTTTAGCACTTTGCATTTGTATACGTTTGTGTTTTCAGATGTATTTGCTTGTGAGTATGTATATATGTTTGTCTATATATGTACATGTATTGGTAAATTTTTGTCCATTTACAAATTATCTTATGTATTATACATATTTGTATGTGCGAGTATTAATATACCTAGGCACTTATTCATTTGCGCACATGTGATATTGTTTGTGTTTTTCTGTATTCATATTGAGCATTTCCCTGTTTGGCCGACCCTAACGTAACTGGAATGCGGTGATTCCCACATACCTGTCAAATCCAATGTTAATAACTTCGCCTCAAGTCGTCATGTATTAGTTACGAAGTCTACTCTTCCTGCGTTTTTTCGTTAGATCTTTATGCATGTTCTTTGACCATGATGAAGTCTTGTGCCGAAACTTGAGTTTATGTTTGTTTTTATCCCTATGCGCTAACCGGGTCATCAATATTCATGTTTCAACTATAGTTTATTTTTAAGAATCGTTCTGTCATCTTTGGTCTGAAGTTCCCGTGTCTCTTAATCGTTTTTGTCTTGAATCTGTTTCTTAAGTTTGTATGTTACGCCATCATCGTTTGAGATGGGCAACTTGTTTTTTTTTTTAAATGTCTCGTGCACTGTCTAAGCGTTAAAAAAATGTCAAAGCGGTTAGAACTACTGTCTCTTGGTGTTAAGGATTCGTATTCAATTCTCGGTTTACACACTTTTCGGATAAACTAACTTTAAATAGGTACAACAGCAAAAGGCAAACACGCTAGAAAGGGAACAGGTGATCAGCGAGCGGTGATTCGATTTCTAACAGCGGAAAGATGTTGACCACTTGACATTCATCGAAGAATGCAGGCAGTATATTGTGACAAAAGTGTGTCGAAGCCAATAGTGAAGAACTGGACAACGATGTTTAAAGATGGACGTGAGTTAACGAAAGATCTTTCGAGACCAGGTAAGTCGCAGATTGTTGCGTTAACGCGCGCCCTTCTTTAACAAGAAACTTCATTACAACACGTTGTTCCATGCAAGCATTAACAGTGTCGTATGCCATTTGTATTTATATGTCACGTGTTTGGCCCATAGTTAGTGGGCCACCTAACAGTAATAGGACACAAGTGTCCCTAACTAGTGATAGTAGTTCCAGCACGCTAAATCCAACAGGTAGAACTTCAACAAAGAGATCCTGGTTCGATTAGAACGCCATTCGTGTATATATTTATATATGTTGGGAGCCACGGAGTGTTGGGTTAGCGCCCTGTCTTCGCATCTGAGTGGTCCTGGATCTATTCGCTAGTGGAGGTGGAAATGTTTTCTCAGACCGCAACAGCTACCGGGTCGACCCAGCCTTAAATGAGTAATGTTTCAGTCCGGGAAGTAAAAGTGGCTAGGGAAAGGAGATGGCTTTCGCCTTCATATAACCGAGCCTTTGAAATGTGAGATCGCTAACGCCTCACACCCCCACGGCAGTAATGCTATGGCTCACTTTACTTTACTTTAAATATATTTATATATGTGTGTGTTTATATATATATATATATATATATATATATATATATATATATATAAACGAGAATCACAGATTGAACACTAGTGTCAATAATTGTGGACACAAATTTGGTAACATAGTCAAAAGTAGAATTCCTTTGGCTAGAAACAGAAGGGAGATGTATATGTCTTCAAACAACAATCAATACCTACTTCTGATCACCTCTCAACAGTCTCGACTTGAGGTCTCTGTGCTTCCGTTCCTGCAAGGTCAAGGCAGCCGAGCATGGGCGGTTATAATAAGGCTAGAAACCTGTCTTGCCTTAAAACCATTGTCATTAAAACCAGACAACATGATCCAGGATTACGTACAAACTGCGTAGGATAGATCGATACGTAGAATTTGGCCTACGCTCAGCTAATAGTAGCGAATATATATATATATATATATATATATATATATATATATATATGTTGACCTCGATGGACGCAGGCGTGAACTCACAATGTGGAGCGTTGGATAAGATTACATTTAGCGTTAGAAATAACTTGTATACCACGTAATGAGCAAAATGGTGGAGGCCGATGCACGAATCCATTTGTGATTTGGTCATTGAGTGATGGTATGACATAATAATGTGATTCGAACTCGCCGGAGATGCGAAACTAAAACTGTTCGACGATGCTCACCTCCATGTCTACACTCTCTCTCTCGTTAGTGATAACAAGAGGCAGAACATGTTTCGATGTCAATAAAAAGAATAAAGAATCAACACAGCAACAATATACATATTACATTGTAAAATGAGGGGACGGCGTAGCCTAGTGGTTAAGTGTCATGGCTCACAACCGGAAGGTGTTGGGTTCGATCCCCATCACAGCACCGGCCGTTACCCCAGCAAACCCTTAGAAAATGCGGAAGGAAGCAGACCCTTACATATTGGGTATGCTGAAGACGGATGCACTGGGCCGACAGGCGCAAAATAAAAACCACAATGCCACGCACACCGCCTTGGGGATTAGAGAAATAAAGCGAACGCAAAAAAAAACATATTGTAAATTGGTCCACTATTGCCTGCTTGCCATGTCTATAATATTTTGAGTTCACATTAGACGATGTGACTATGAGGCTAACGGCTGATCAGGACAAACATACTGATCAGATAATGTTAGACAAGGTCAGGATAAATATACCTGCCAAGACCCTCACCTGACCTCCTTGTTTGTCGTCCTGGAAACGGGCTGTTGTTGAGAACAAGTCTACTCAACACGGTGAGGTTCAACGTGATCTCCGTAGTAGTGAGCGACACGCAGATGAAGTCAAGCATAGCACAACCGCCTGGAGGACCCGGTCCACCTTCATCAGCACGCTCGGGATGTGAGGAAATCTGCTGCAACCCGTCACTTAACGCCCTTTTCAGGGCGTACATAAGAGTAACCTACTCATTGTGGGCGTTCGCAAACAACAACAACAACAACAACAACATCAGACGATGGAAATTTATCGAATAGAGCAAACGATCAAACTAAATGTGGAAGCAGCCTGTCAGACGCTGGGCTTGGAGTATGCAAGAATAATGCATTACTTCCAAGGATTCGCCAGATTGATACAACGGAAGAATCCCTGAGATATTTCCCTATTTCACAAAAATAGTTGAGTCAAAATGTTCACCAGCTAAGTAGACCAAATCACGGAGAAAGGGCTCAGATATTGAAGCAAATGTTAGAACAAGTCTCTTAAGCCCGCAGCTTGTCGGCCACTAATCCCGAGTGATGCGTAATTGAATGTCATCACAATTTTGGAAACAAACAAACGAATCTTGTGGCCTACAACTTACAATAAGTAATTTAAGTTTCATCAATTTAATAAAGTGGATAATGAAAGATTTGAGAATTTTAATTTTTTTTTTATTTTTTGCGTCCACCTTATTTTTCTAATCCCCAAGACGTTGCACTGTGGTTTTTATTTTGTGCCTGTCGTCCCAGTGCATCCAACTTCAGCATTCATTTTATGTAAGGATCTGCTTCCTCCTGCATTTTCTAAGGGTTTGCTTCCCCAGGGTAACGGTCGGTGCTGTAATGGGGATCGAACCGAGCACCTTCGGTTTGTGAGCCGTGCCACTTAACCACTAGGTCACGCTGTCCCCAGATTGGAGAATGTGAGTAGCAGTGCGATTGGACTTCTTGGTTTTCATTTCTCGATCGGTGTCAGCACGCTCCAGCCTATCTATCTGTAAATTGGTACTTATATTCGGTTCGAATATACAACTTGGCGAGGATGATAATTAATTACCCCGTTTAAGATAACCTTAAACAACTCACAGTGTGTTTGGTAACAATAACGATTCTTGGGCCCCAAATCATGTTTAATTTTTATTTCCCGTTTGCTTTATTCGTTTAAGTCATTACTAATTGTTATTAATTGAGTACTCATTGTTATGTATACTAAAGCCAAGTCAAGTCAAGTCATCCCGTAATTGGCGAAGTCGTTGGGGCACACATGAAGACAACCCCACAAGCTTAAACCACCCCTCTTTGTCAGCGGTCGCTGCCTGTGCCTCGTCTGGTAGAAAATTGATCCATTCTTTTATGTTGTCCTGACATCTATTTTTGGGACGATCTCTTTTTTCAAATTGGTCCAGGAGGGCGACTTAGCTGTCATATGCATCGCATCAAAGTACAAGTTAAGATAACTTGACCTACAATTTGGAAACATCAACTTCTATATTCCTGCTACGATGTGCTTTGATCCCTCAATAGGTCCTTTCACTCCTTCGGTCACACATTCCGGCCTGGCTTTTATTCTGCTTAACTCTCATGTCATATCTCGCGTATTTGTGGGCTTGGACAATTTGTTTTCATCTGTGGGCAAATGACCTCTCTTGTTTACAAATATTAGTTCGTGTATGAGAACAGTTTCACACCTGAGTCTGATATGGTACTGTTGATAACGTCGTTGAAATAAAAATTGATATTACACATTTTCGTCCCGATCCGATGTTGATTTTAAACATGGCCATGAGTACATAGTTTGTTCTTGAATCTCTTAGGCTGGTGTGCTGAGATGTCATAATGCTGTGAAGTTGTCATGAAAGTGTGGTAGAATTCTCAAGAAGTTGTTATGGAATTGTCATATAGTTGTCCTGGAATTCTTGAGAATTTGTTATGGAATGGTCATATAGTTGTCCTGGAATTATTTAGAATTTGTTATGGAATTGTCATGAGGTTATGGGAACATTCTTTAAAAGTTGTTATGTAATTGTCATGAAGTTGTCGTGGCATTCTCGAGAAGTGGTTGTGATATTGTCATGAAGTGCTTTTGAAGATATCACGAAAGATTTTGTGAGTTAATGTACTTTTTTTGTACAGATGATAAAAATCATTAAAATGTCATTGTAAAAGTGTTGTAAAGTTGTCATGAAGACGTCATGAAGTTGTGGTGGCTTTCTTGAGATTTTGTTATGAAATTGTCATGAAGTTGTCGAGAAGACGTCATGACATTGTCATGTAGGTTAAGTTATCAAATATTGCACTTCTATTGTGAAGATATTGTGAATATCATTAAATGTGATCGTGAAGTTGTTGGGAAGCTGTGAATCTGTTATAAAGTTGTAAGCATGTTCTTGAGAAGCTGATATGATATTGTCATTGATTTGTCATGAATTCAACCTCACTTTAGGCAGAAGTTGTTATGAGCTCATGAATTTATCATGAAATTGTCATTGTTGAAATTGTTTTCCAGTTGTTGTGAAGTATTTGACGTTTATTGAGAAGATGAGAAATCGTAGAAGTGTAATCGAGAAATTGTAAATTTGAAATGAAGTTGTGGTGAAGTTGTTATGTAATTGTATTTAAATTGTTCTTAGGCATTGCCTCGACAATTGATCGTCGCCGCCTCTCCATTTTCAGTAATGTTGTTCCCCTTGCCAGGAAAGTCGCAGCCGACGAGATGCTCCAGCAGGCTGTGGTGGTGAGGAACGAGAAGAGGCCGTGCTAATCCTGGAGCTGTCCTCCCAACACCTGGCTAAACCAGATCGCCACCTCCTCAACAGAACTGCAGGCCGTCTGGGACGCGGCCATCAGACGTGGTCATGGTTATGGTTTTTCGACGCGACGATCCCTGGTCGTCTAAGCGTACTATTGATTTATTGATTTTCAATATATAGTGAAGATGTCGTAAATTTGTGAAATTTTTGTGAAATAGCAATACAATCCTGTCACTGATTATTTGGTTCTTTAAGGTCACAAGGCTACTACCACAGTTAGTCTTGCTGACGGAAGCCATCATAAAAATAAATATGAAAAACATAAAAAATATTTTTATGAAGGCCAGACAAGAAATAAATACATAAAGGTAATATTAAATCCAACCTAAGCATGTATATAATAGGCGATATTACCACGCACATGCACAATCTTCCTTCGCTGCAGTTCGCAACACATATAGGAAGGACAGTAGTGCTAGTCTTAGGTTAATACTTATTTTTGTTTGCACGTATGTCGTTAAGCCTTGTGGGAAGCTTAAGTCGTCTGTCCTGCGTCAAGTGACAAGTAAGACATCGGTGGAAGATTATGAGAGGGTATTTTCACGAGTGCTATTCTTTTCTCCCCCAAAAGAGAAACAAAGAAATGCTGGATACTCTTTAAAAATGTAATATATTTCGTTGCATTTACTGTATTAGCGAAATAGATCAATTTTGCGTTTGCCTCCCACAGCAACGGACTGTTGACGCATACCAAATTCCCGTATATTCCAGTTTGTAAATGAGAATCTGATTTTGTTTGAAAATGGAAAACTGGAGGGAATTAATTGTAAATCTTTCAGGTCATTCACATGTCAAATACGTGTTCCTCATCCAGTAAACTGGCCTTCGTGTGTAGGTGTAAGATGAAAAAGACATAACGAATGAGAATTAGAAGAAAAACAAGAAGAAGAAGAAGAAGAAAAAGAAGAAAGAAAGAAGAAGAAAAAGAAGAAGTAGAAGATTTGCTAGGACAGGAGGTGACGAATCTGTTGAGTATCTAGGTGCCAGGTAAAAATGGTAGGAGCCGGGTTTTGCTCTGGATGAGAGGATGCACCGCAATGGGAACAATTATGTGAGTCAACTCGTCACTGGACCTGAATTATCCTGCGCAACAGCTACATTTCTATTCGTCTTGAGGAAATGGCGCTTGGGATCTGTCTTGCCCTGTGTTAGGGCAATTTCTGAACTATTTTCTTCGTTTGTGAAATTGTGGTTATTGGCTCCAATGTTTTTCATGTTAGTCACATAACTACGGTTACAATTATTCCAGAGCTGTTGAGCAAGCTTACTCTTAGAAGCCAAATGTTATTCTTATATAAATACAGGTCGTCTTAAGTTATTTCACTGCTCCGTACAGTGTCTTGGTAATTGTCGCGAAGTACTTGGAAGGTATCCGCCAGCGCCTCGCACTAAATGAGTAGGTGTCGAACTGTTTCCTTTCATCGGGGGAGAGCAATCTGCACAAAAAGCAGGTGTTGACATTAATGCGTTAATTTGGTTATTGACTAAGTTGTGTCCTATTCGGAACTGAAAGATGAGACTTTGATCTTTTCTATGTATAATGGCGGATAAGAACAAGGTTATGATAAAAAGTCAATTAAAACATAAATTGATTTGCAGTGTTCGTTCTAATAACAGTGTTACATTTTTTTTTTAACACTGTAACCATCGTCGTATGTCGATAAGGCAACTAAATAGGAAGTACGCATGCGACTTAGAAACGTTATCATAAAAGATAATGCTACATAAGTAGAGCGATTATGTGACAATGACTCGTTGTACAAACCGTCTATGAGCGCGACGAGTGGCTGAGTCCTAAAACGCGTGTAATTAGGATGATGATGTTCCAATCTGAACTAGCTAGTAGTTTATGGACGGCCGCGAGGGTGACTAGCTGGAAGTGTATGGACGGCCACGAGGGTGACTTGCTGGTAGTGTATGGACGGCCACGAGGGTGACTTGCTGGTAGTGTATGGACGGACGCGAGGGTGACTTGCTGGTAGTGTATGGACGGACGCGAGGGTGACTTGCTGGTAGTGTATGGACGGACGCGAGGGTGACTTTCTGGTAGTGTATGGACGGACGCGAGGGTGACTTGCTGGTAGTGTATGGACGGACGCGAGGGTGACTTGCTGGTAGTGTATGGACGGACGCGAGGGTGACTTGCTGGTAGTGTATGGACGGACGCGAGGGTGACTTTCTGGTAGTGTATGGACGGACGCGAGGGTGACTTGCTGGTAGTGTATGGACGGACGCGAGAGTGACTAGCTGTTAGTGTATGGACGGCCGGGAGGATGAGGCTACGACAAGAGGGTCCCTTCCATCCATTAATGTCCATGGCCTGCAATAAGAGATGCAGTTGTTGTTGTTGAATGAGTAAGACAACTCTACTGCGTTAAGTTGTGTGTTGCAGTAGCGTTTCGCATATCCCAATCGTGCTAAGTAAGGTGGATTACAGTCCTCCACGCGATTCTCTTGGCTTTACCTGCGTGTTGCTCACGATTTCGGGGATCACATCGATCCCCCACGTGATTAGCTAGACTGCAATGAAAACGTTCCGTCTGTAAGGATACATGCATGGAAGTGAGGTGGAGGTCATGCCAGTATATTTTACCTGATTTTGACTAACATTTCCGATCAGTATGTTATGCTTGACCGGACCTTAATTTCATCTTCCCCTCTTTAAGAGCTTTCGGGTGGGGATATCCTCGACAAATACATGTCTAAATAGGGTCACACAGCGACAGTTTAGAATGGTTAGTGCGCAATGGAGGACTGTACGTGTGGTGACTTGACCATATTAGTGAATCGTATGAATTCGCTTATGACTGCGCATATGTCCGTTTGTAATTCGCTTATGACTGCGCATATGTCCGTTTGCAATTCGCTTATAACTGCACAAATGGCCGTTTGCAATTTGCTTATAATCGTCATGTAGAATAAAAAAATTTTAAGCGGGGGCTCGACTTCATTGCCTGGTTTTTTTTTTCGAGAGCATCGCACAAAGCACGAACTCCGTAGCTCCAGCGATGAACCCAGGGTTTTCCGGAAAAAAATTGTCATCATGGACCGACCGTCGGAGCTTGAAATCGAACCCCGACCATCTGAACACGAGGCATACGGCTTGACCACTTCGCCACAGATACCAGAATAATTATGGAGTGGGAAACATACAAAATGCTCGGAACGTCACAGGTTATGTCTATATTTAGATAGGATTTCAGTAAAATTATCTGCTGAATCAAGGCCACCAGGTCGACTTATCGAATAATCTTGACAAAAGTGCTCGTTTGTGACGAGTAAAAATGTGTGCAAGACGAGTAAAAATGAGGTGTCGAACTGCTTCATCAGGATCAGCACAAGGGCAGGTACTGGAAATTGATGCGGTTCAAGTGGCTATTGACTCTGGTATGCCGTGTTCGGAACTGAAATATGAGACTTTGATCTCGTCTATGTAGTTTATTTATGTCGTCCTTACTTTTTGGCTGTGACATTTCGCTAAATACACCGCGACTTGTTGTTCCCGTCACCCACCTGTTCATCCAGATTTCCCGAGTATTATTCTTAATAATTCATTTTACTGTGTGGTTACTGCAGTTTCTATCCAATTGTAGTTTCGAGGCTCCTGTTTTTGCCAATCTGTCGGCCATCTCGTTTCCCGGTAGCCCATTATGTCCAGGGACCCATTGCAAGGTGACTGAATATCTTGTAAATAGGCTGTTACCAGGGTACGCTACTTGAAAGAGAGGTGTTCACGTGATCAGTGTATTGCGCCTGAGCCTGACGTGTCGTCCTAGTCAGTATGTTGTGCATGCTAGGCCTAATGTCTCAGTTCCTCAAAGATTGAGATATATTTATTATTGGTAATACTGATATCGATTCATAGGTCCAACAAGCGCTATGATATGAAAGTTGAAATTGGTCTATGACAATAAAGCATGTCTCTCTTGGTCGTCACTCGTGGGACCTATCACTTAGACAACATCGCTAGACACCAGTGACATCCGGGCAATTTCCCACACAGGGATGTCATAAAGCACGTCAACAGCTTCAAGCCCCACAGGGCCGATCGTGTGATCAGAAGGAAAGACAAAACGCTAGAGCACAGCAGCCACCCTGTTATACCGGCGGAGCAAATAGAGCTGTCTAAGATTATGAATATTACTATATCTAAGACTAAGACTATTAGTATGACTAAGACTATGACTAAGGCTATGACTAAGACTATGACTAAGACTATGATTAAAACGATTACCAATACTATGGCTAAGACTATGACTAAAACTATTACCAGGACTATGACTAAGACTTCGACTAAGAATATGACTAAGACTATGACTAAGATTATCACTAAGACTATGACTACTACTGTGACTAAGACTACCACTAAGACTATGACTAAGACTATGACTAAGACTAAGACTATGCCTATGACTAAGACTATAAATAAGCTACGACTATGATTAAGACTATGGCTATGCCTAAGACTATGACTAAGACTAAGATTATGACTAAGAATATGACTATGACTAACACCATTAATCCCGCAGTATTATTATCCTTGTAAACGTTCATGCGTCCACTTGAAAATATATATTGTTGAACAGCAGTATACTGCCATGATGTTTGTCTGTATCTCCATGGTGTTTGTCCAGAATCGTCATTGATGATAGCCAAGTGCGCTTTCTATATTCCTGACATGTTGGACACCTTGCAAGCAGCTGTTCATTGCTCAATGTGCCAGTGATTCGTGCACATTTATTAGTGTTTTTTTATTTGTAATCTTTTGAATAGATGGCATATTGATTTGATCGGCGCGGAGTCTTCACGTTTAATAAGTAAATCGAAAGTGCAATAGGACTGAAGGTAATGACTCAGTGACCGACCCGAACAAAAACAAAATGACACCTACGATCGAAAAAAGTGCAGTAGGACTGAAGGTAATGACTCAGTGACCGACCCGAACAAAAACAAAATGACACCTACGATCGAAAACAGCAAACAAATCGAAATGGTGTATGAGCTGCTGAGCTTACCAGAACACGAATAGTTCCTAGTTCTTAGTTCCTAGTTCTTAGTCGACCTGTACTTCTACGGGGGCAGATGCCCCTTGTGCAGGTCCCAGCTCTGGTATGAACTGGATGAAGCCGGGAGAAGGGTTTCTTGCTTATCGGGCTTGGCTTGATACGTCGCTGTGTTGGGACAAGCGCTTACGAGGGGTTGTTAACCGATGTGCGAGTCCATCTTAATAGACTCAAATACTAGAGCAAAAGAGACGCGCTGCCTGTTAAGCACCATATATGCTGCTCTAAACAAATCACATAACAACGGTCGGTGTTATGCCATGTCAAACAGTTAGTTGCCTCTTACGACATACTCTCAGTGAAGCAGTGGTGCTATTCTTGCCCTTGTCCTAAACAAAGACACGGGCAGGCCACTCGGGACGAGTAGAAGAAGCGGTAAATGATTGCAGTCCAGTTTCAATTGTTTCCAAGGCTATCACTTGGAGACGGAATAGGGTATTGGTGAGTTATGATTCATTGACATTTACGCAAGTAGCCAGATATGGATCGCTGGTTGATGTTAATTCATTCACTGCTGCATTCTAGACCGTATATAGGCAGTCTAAATATTACCGCTTGTTCTCCTATGTCGACCCGTGAAGAAAAACCACAGAGTTCTAATGGATACAGTTAAACACAACGGGTATTGGTCGGCACCTAGGAAAACAGGATTTAAATGTTTATCCAGCATAATTTCAGTACTACGACCCTGGGGTTAGTTTGATCAGTATACTAAAGTACTTCGATTTCAGATTCAGGTTGAATGATAAAAAAAGTACACATTTTTAAAAATCTACATCCGTAGGTCAGGAAAAGTTTACGTCAACAGGGCAAAATGACAGAAGACACTGGCCCAAACGAGTAGTGGAGAGTATATAAGTTGGAGGACCGGTGTATTGAAAATAGAAGAGAGATATGAAACAGTAGAAAGAAACAGTAAATAAAACAGCAGATGGTACAGCATAGTAACACAGACACAGAAGCAGGTGTTCGATGAGCAGAGCAGCGCTTAACTGAGCGTTTGACTGCATGGCTTACAATGTGCCAACCCAAGCCAGCTTTTGGCTTTCAATGAAAGTATTTGATGGTGTGTATTGTACAAGCATCATTCTCAAGACAAGACCTAAGGTGCCGCTGTCACAGAAACGTTGCTTTTTCTAAAGGAACAGACATAGGAAGACTCATTGTCTAAGAGGCACTAAGTCTACCCAAGAAACGATCTAGGCAACATATTGGGAAGACCAAAACCTGGAAGCTGAAAGCGGAGATTTCAAGAAAGACGAAGTAGTCAAATAGCCGAGGAATTAAAACAGTTTATTTAATTCTTTAAATTGTGACACAATTAGATAGTTAGATAGAGTGATATTGATAGGAATATAATCGAGAATTGCCAAAGATTAGCGAAGCTGGGATCTATGTGTGCAGATGATAAATGTTCCTACATGCATATAACCTATGATTCGGTGATTTATGTAGATAGGGCGAGTTTATTTGTGATCTTAATTGTATAATATTGCATTAAGATGACCTATGCGGATATCTGTGTAATCATAACAATGTGTTGTGAAATATAAGCGGGTTCCTGTAGTCAAGAGGTTAAGGCACTCGAATCTTACAGTGATGAACGGAAACGGTGGGCGATCAAATCCCTCAAGTTTCAAGCGAACCCTGGTCTCACGGGAGGTAAGACCAGAGTGTCTGCATCTCGAGTTACCTCCAGTCGTCTCGACCAATAGTCTTGCCCCTGATTCAAGGTTACTAGGAAATAGACTGATATTGATGACCAGCGCAGCTTCTTTCTCACTGTAATCTAAATACACGCGCACATCACATTATTAAGACAAACCTGTCTGACGCTGTGGCCATCATCGCTTGCGATGGGCATTGACGTATGTAATAAAATCATTCATTGTTTGTTGCTGCAATCCTAGTAATTCAGTGTTGCAGTTAAAGTCCCAAATAGACAAATTAACAAGAAATAGAACAGAAAGAGATAAAGATATTAGAAACAAAAATAAAGAATAAATAGAAAAGAGATAAAGATAAAGGTGAATAATTAAAATTAACTGTCTGACCAATTCTACATTGCCTAGGATATTGCCTTAAGTTGAAATCTCTGTAAAACACTACTTTTGAAACAGAGACTCAGATTAGAACATAACATTACTCTATTTCAGCATATAAAATAAAATGAGATTAGTTACTTTTGTAAACATTGTTAGTACAAAGGTAAGTCAGTAAGTAGATCTGCTTCTTCTTCTTCTTCCTCGTTCATCTTCAGACCTCGACTGCAATGACTCTAACGAAGGCAGCAGTCGACTCAAGGCTCAGTACGCTTCCGTACAGCTTCTCGTATAAGGTCACTGGCTGTTGCCAAATGCTACTTCTTTTGTCGGTATAGAGTGGACAGGACTGCAAAATATGTTCTGCCTTTATGCGGGCTTTGCCGCAAGCACAAAGGTCTGTATTGGCAATCTTGAACTTGTTGTACAGATGGCATCTAAGTCTGTTGTGACCTGTGCGTAGCCGGAGAATGATCACCTGGTCTCGCCTGGAGAGTTGATTAAGGCATCGTTTTCTATGTGGCCAGGGTGGTCTTCTTTCCATTTTACACTGTACATTGCCCTGATTAATGCTTTTGTCTCATTGTATGTTATTTCTGTATCACTCTGCTGCAGTATTCCTCCTTCTCTGACCCGCCTCCTCGTTGCCTGGAATGTTGCAGTGGGCTGGTATCCACTGGACTGTGCATTTTTTGAAGCATTGGGACAGGCGTTCAAGCGAGTATGCCAGAGCACCGAGTTCATTATCGTGCTGGGTTTTGAGCGCCATTACCACTACGAGGGCGTCTGTGAAAATGACCACTTGCTTTTCTGTCTGCTCCTTATGGTATATAAGGGTTTCAGCTGTTTGTCTCAGGGCATTGGCTTCGGCACTGAAGTTGCTACAGAGTCTCCCAGTGGGAAATGCTGCTGAGTATACTTTGCAGGAAGTAGATCACAAACTGATATGGGTTAGCCGACAAATGTAGTTAATAGTTTCTAAAGGTGTCATTAGATGGTAGCAACATCCAGCTTTGTGATTAACATAGGCAGCGGAAACTAGGTGTCCCATGTACGCGCGCAGCTCAGATACAAAATGTCGTTCGTGCTCACAGTGTACAATCTAATAATATCGGTACATAGTGTGTTTCATGCGGTAAATATTAGGGGAGTTTAACAGAACGTGCTGCTAATTAGCTTTCTAAGGAAGATGCTTCTTGTTCATGGGGACAAGTGTCTGTCGCCTATAGCGGTGCACAAGATTATCAATTACATTTCTCAAAGATGCTCAATAATTGCTGATCGAAGCCAATCTGGCCGTCCTGCAACAGAAGCATCTAGACGGTGGGTAATTGAGATGATTCAAACTGACATTGCAGTAATGATAGACTGTGTAGCAAATCCAATAAGTTGTTCGCATGGTTTAACACACACCTTCATTCATGATCTCTTATTGGTTGAGACGTTTAGCGACTAACAAAGATATTCAACGTGAGGTGCAAATGTGGCCCAGAAAGCAGACCACAGACCTCTAAGCTACAGAATGTATTGCACTGATAAATAGATGGGAAAAGTACGTCAATGTGTGGTGGACATTATGTTGAGAAATAAGAAGCGATGTGATAGTTGTCCATCACAAGTGATAAAGATCACTCTCTTTGTTCAGCCGTTTGGACAGTCGTATCTCTTGCTGTGTCCGCTGAAATGGGTGACTTGCGCGGAGATTTGGATTAAAGTGAGGAAGAAACTGCGCCTTTTGTCAACCTCGCTCACAGAGCCTAAGCTACCTTTTGCCAGTGGCAAGACATTTATCGAGACGACTGGATGCAGATTTTGCCTCAGGGTTACCACCGAAGCCTTTCCGTAAACATATAACCCGCAGGGTAGAAAGGTGGGAAGGCATCTAACGCAGTTTGTCGTGCCTTTTCGATAACCACAAGAGGTCGTATGGACAACACTGAGCGTGTGAGTGAGTCTGGCATCTCTCCCCAGCTGTATTCAGTTCATCATAGTAGCATCTAAAATTCCCACACGCCATATTCGTGAAGGTGAACCGGCAGAACTAACCCGTGAGATACGACACAGGTATAAGCGTAGCGCCATTCAGCCGGCGTCCAGACCAGGATAAACGGACGGAAGAAATCACAAAAAAAAAGAACGAAATAACAAGTCCAGACGGAACACAACTCCATGTATCCGTGAACACAAGTGTAAGTCGTCGACTAGTGTGAATTCAAGGCAAATCCGTGGTCTGGCGGCATCCATAATGATCCAAAACAGTAGAGAAATGTAGACTCGCAGCCAGTTACGGCGCCATCTTTGCCAGATTTTCGATCTCGAAGAAGCGATGTAAATTGAACAATAAATGAATATCAAGTTCGTATCTCTTTTATATTTATTTTAAATAGCCATTAGTGACCTATTTACTGACTAATCCACTGGTTATAAAAAATTAAAATATTTTCCTCGAAAACAAGAGAGCTCTCGCCGAAACACGTGACCCAATCTGTTCAGGTGGTCAAAGACACGTCTGCAAGGCATCGTACACGGATGGTAACATTCACGAATGAGCAAATTCAGACGTCTAATGTGTTATAAATAAACGCATCTTTTCACTGGCTTTCTGGTACAGTCTAGATAAATAGCTTGAGTAGTTAACAGGTTGTCAGCTTCTGCAAATCGGATTTCCTCATTGTATAGATTTGTGCATCTCCATTAAACGATCGTGTATACGCACATAAGGTCTTAGTGACACACGATGATTATCGTTGGCGAAGGATGTGGTAATCTACACAATGTGAAATATTGATAAGTAGGTCGCATCTTTCGACTAAACGATGGTCACATCTTGCGACTAAACGATGGTCACATCTTGCGACTAAACGATGGTCACATCTTGCGACTAAACGATGGTCGATGGAGCACGGCGACAGCAATCTTGGACCCCCCCTATGTAACAAAAGAACACGGGGAAAACCTATAATGCGTTGGTCAAACTCCTTTTGTTGTCAAAAAAAAAACATTCGTGGATGCCTCTAGAGGAGGGCTTGCGACACACTCAACTATCGTGGTCCAAGACAGGGTCATCTAGAGACGAAGTTGGGACCCAAAGCTACGCTGAGGAACGGGCTATAAAGATTACGATTAAGAAGAGGAACTTAATGAAGAATTACATATATTTAGTGTATAAATAAACTAAATTTGTTTTATGTGTATCATATTGTGATGCTCTGCTTGGTTAACATTGCTAGAAGCACAAATCACATGTGAACCTAACAAAAACGACCAGATGATTCAAAACATTGTGTATCACGTGTCTTCATAAACTGGCACATACTTGTCAGATTGAAGGTTGAGTGCATGAGCTGCAGCTGTCAGTGTCTCGTAGCTGAATGCTAGCGTCAGGGCCAGCAAACCAGAGCTGCCAAGATCCTTCTACAGCTCCACATGATGATCCTGAATAACAGACTGTAACGGAGCAGAATGGTTAAAAAGAAGAGATAGAAGAGGCAAGGTTAACCTGGTAGTCAAAAATTGTTTGCTGAAGTCGGATGTTTCGGACCAAAAGGTGCAAACATGGCAATCAAGCTATAAACGGGATCAAGATGCTGAGCAGCGCATGAACTGAAATGGTCAGCGACCCATAGCTGACTGCTAGCATTAGGACTAGCGAACCAGAGCTGCCAAGACCCTTCTATACCTCCACGCGGTGATCCTGGATAACAGGCTGCAACAGAGCAAACTGGCTAAGAAGACGGGATCGAAGAGGGAATGCTAACCCGGTCCTCAAAAAATGATTACTGAAGTCGGATGTGTTGGACCGAAAGGTGCAAATATCGCCATCTTGGCTTGTAGTAGTAGTAGTAGTCGTGGTCGTGGTCGCAGCAGCAGCAGCAGTAGTAGCAGTAGAAGCAGTAGTAGTAGTAGTAGTAGTAGTAGTAGCAGTAGTAGTAGTAACAGTAGTAGCAGTAGTAGCAGTAGTAGTAGTAGTAGTAGTAGTAGTAGTAGTAACAGTAGTAGTAGCAGTAGTAGCATTAGTAGTAGTAGTAGTAGAAGCAGTAGTAGTAGTAGTAGTAGTAGTAGTAGTAGTAGTAGTAGTAGCAGTAGTAGTAGCAGTAGTAGCATTTGGTTGATGGCCTATGTGCTCTGCTTCCCACGTAATCCTGTATGTCTACCTGGTAAACCTCTTACCTCTTCATAGGTTATAACTATACCAGGTTGTTAGCTTTCCGCCTTCTTTTGACTGCCTATCAACCTTTTCACTGGCAAAAACATTGCATTGAAATGGAATGAACTGAGCGACAACTTTCCTGAACTGGTCATATAGTTATTAGAGTATCACTTCCTTTAGGACTGTATTTTTCTAGCTCCCCAGTGCCCTAACCACTAACAGTGGGTCTGTGAAGAATACCACTTGTGTTTTTATCTGTCAATAGCTTTTCTGCTGCAGATTCCATAGCCTACGCTTCTGCGCGGAAGTTATTTGAAAGTGTTCCAGTCGCTACTGATTGGTGTCTTTGTGTTTTAGGCTTAGAAGATCTCTCCACCTCCATTCTCGTGTGCGTGTGAGGCCGATCCCTCTGTATGCTGAACTAATATATATGTGTATATGTCTTGGCTGGCTTTGCTTCTTTCATTCTCAATCTCCCTCTGCCAAGCACTGAAAGAGCTTAGGTAGCAGAATGTAGTCCAGAGAACGGAATGCGTTGTGTCGTAATTTACAGCTTGACTGCGATATTTGCCCCTTTCGGACCATCACATCAGCGTATGAGCAGCAGTGGTCAGCAACCCATAGCTGACTGCTAGCGTCAGGGCCAGCGAACCAGAGCTGTCAAGATTCTTCTACACCTCGGCATAGTGATACTGGATTACAGGCTGCAACAGGGCAAACTGGCTAAAGAGAAGGGATTGAAGAGGGAATGCTAACTCGGTACTCAAAAAATGCTTGCTGAAGTCGGATGAGTTGGACAGAAAGGTGCAAATATCGCAGTCAAGCTGTAAACTACGACAACAACGCATTTTGTTCTCTGGACTTCATTCTGCTACTTAAGCCCTTTCAGGGTTTGGTAGCGGGGGATTGAGAACGAACGAAGCCAAGCAACGAAGCCAATCCATACATGATCTAGATTGGAACTAGCAGGGACAGAGAAGAGTATGATGGACACCCAAACCTTAGTTTTGTCAGGCCTAGGCTCCTACTGGAGTAAAACACAAGGGTGATGATGATGACACGATCCAAATGACATGATATACACCATTTTGTGACATTAGAACTCCGATGTTTACGAATTATCACAAACTTATTCTAGTAATGTCATCGAAAACTGTCATGTGATACACTAACATATTTAACGAAATCCGACAATAAAAACGTTCTTATATCTACGAAGGAAAATTGGTATTGGCTGCCAAGGCATGGTTAGGAATGAAGACCTATTGAGAAGGATCCAACAACAACCAGTGGAGCAACAGAAAAAACGTAGAAAAGTTGTCTCGATACAATACGATAATCAATATCAAACGTGGCAGAACAGTCTTTGGCATGAAATCCACAGAAAAAGAGAAAAAGATGTAGACCGAGAACCACCTGGAGAAGATACTGTGAAATTAACTTCTGTCCCTGGACCTCAATTGGAGAGAGGTTGAAAGTGCAACTACAGACAGAACCTGTCGGATGAGGGTTGTCCATAGCCTATGTGTAGAAAAGATCAGCGTGCATTGCAATAGTGGTGAACAAACATATGTAAATAAATCCGACAATACAGACAATAGCGTAAAAGAGAACGTTCCAGTTCACTAGAATACTTCAACAGCTAAGCTGTACCAAACAAAGCATCAGCATATAAAACACACAAGTCCAGAAACCAATATGTCACTTTTAATTTCTTTCTCTAGTATTTTAAATAACAAGATATTAAATCACAAAAAACCGCGTTTAATATTAAATACGTGAGACGATGCATTGCTCAGCATGGTTGAACATGCCAGGATCACAAGGCGAACACCTTAAACAATTTCAACATAGTTCTAGGAATCCAGATACCACTAATTAGTACTTTCTCTCTGCCGAAAACGGATGTCTCGGACCGATAGGTACAAATATTGCAGTCAAGCTGTAAACTAGCGACAAAACGCATTCCGTTCTCCGGACTCCATCCTGTTACTTCCAAAAGCCCTGTTCAGGGCTTGGTAACAGGAGATTGAGAACGAACGCAGAAGTACTTTCCCTAGCACGATTCAAATCAAATCTGCACTCTCAAGTCAAGCAAACGACGCTTTTGAATAAGCCACAACCATCTTCTATTGCTACGCTGAAAAATTGGCACCAATTAACGAACTTACTAACAATTAACACGCTGTGAGTACTATTTCTTATCACTTGTTCACCTGTACTAAACTATAGCCAGGTATTTCGTATTGATATACCTTTCCAATAACGTCACCTTTTCAGCTCAGTGTAATTGCTTCTACTAATTGTAGATAATAGCATGGTATGTGTGTGTAATTATGTTTCAGGGTTTCTATGTGCCCTCCCGAATCTTCGTGTCAAGTATTTCATGTGTAGAAGTAAACAGCTAATTCCGCTTCCACTATCACCTTGTAATGTCATATTATGAGCAGATGAAACATTCCAGGCAGGATCAAAAGTGTTCAAACTTGTTCATCTAATGACGAAGGGTGTGGATGGTTCTTTATCTCTGATGCCCAACTTGATACGTTAAGATTTGTAAGCAAAATGGCCTGAGACAAGTAGCGAAATAAACGATCCTGACCAATACTACACTTCTGATCAGAAGAGGGTTTGGACATGACAACCTAGTTCCTTCAACACCAGCAAGACTAAACATTCCAATCGCCAGGTAACCACTTTGTGACAAAACTACAAGACTTATAATACTGGTTGTCTACAGACGCTGCAGTCTTCTGTCGGTTGATGAAGTCGTGAGGTAAGGCATTCACCTCTCAATACGATGATAGGAAACGGTGGGCGATCGAAATTTTCAAGCCAGTCCTGATGTTAAAGGAGGTGGTACCAGATTGCCTGCATCCTGAGTTATCTCCAGTCGTCTTTACGTACGTCGTGTTACTGGTCCAATGTAGCCCGGAACCAGAGAGTGAGGTTAGTGATCAGCGCAGTTTCTGTCTCCCAATAATCCAAATGCAGCGCGGGTTTACATAGTTCAAAACAAAACCATTGGATGATGACGTCATCACCTCTTGGGCAACTAACTAACTTTAGATTGCAAATTATTGCAGTTCGTGTATCGTTGCATTCACTATTACAATGACAATTTAGGTATGCTTGCGTTCATATTATAGAATCTTTGCAAAGAGGTCTTTCCTATCCAGAATATAATTTGTTAAATTGTTGTGCACCTCAACTTGAGGTCAGGACAGTAGCACAGCTCCAAAACAGAAACTGCTATCGGGGATCAAATGATTGAAACATCATTGTATTTGGCTTCAACATTTAAAGAAGTTCTTGGAATATTTTCGTCCTTATAGATGTACCCTCTTTCCCCACCCCGTTTCCAACACTCTGCCATGTAACATTTTTCATCTTGGACGACTGGTGAGTGTCGATAATGCGGATCGAACCGGTATCTTTACCGTAGAAACACGCCCTCTGTCAACTCTACATCAAGACATTATGGAGACGACTGGAGATAGCAGACGACGCAGATTTGTCTCAGGGTTTACTCCCGAACCCTTTCACGTGAATAGGTATCCAAGAAGGCAGCGAGGGTGCGACATCCAATAGGTTGGAAACGTCGGATGACCAAGGCTAAATCAATATGCTCATAACAAATTACACAAGAAACAAAAACACGAAATAATGTCCCATGTACTCACAAAGTGCTGTCACGAAGTGAAAGTCAAAGCCACCCACAAAGTGACATACGCACTATGATTAATCCGGCTTGCATGAAACCCATAGGAGACATCGGAGGTAATCCAGACATATTGTCATGATGTGCGCGAATCAAAGATACAAGTCACATAAATGTCATCAAAGGCAATGATAACTGAATAACTTGTCGATCATTGTAATCCATTTGCACCACCTTTACTATGAAATGTCACACGATATAAGGGTGAAAAGAACTACATAAAGGTATTCATCGTTACAGTAGACAACAGTAAAATCTACACAATCGCTACGTTCATATAAAATGTCACAGGAAAATAATGAGAAACGCATTAATCTGACTTGTCTATAGATGACGGAATATTCAGTAACTGGTAATAACACAATTCCATCCATCCTACACAGCAGTAGTATGTATCCAGACTCTATGTTTAACTGTTGAATCACATCCAGTTTATAACTCAAGAAAAAACAAAAAGGTTATTTTTAAACGTCTTTAGCAGAGTACACAAAAAAGTACTGCTATCTTTGTCGCTATGTGACATCCAATGTAAAAGGCAAGCAGCATAGACAAATGAATATAATCATAAATGGATGAATAATAGAAGAGTTAAAGAAGTTTACATGTTTAGGGCAATCTATCTCAGAAAGTGTCCACAATGACACGGACATTAACACAAGGATTGCATTGACAATAACGGTCGTCGGATAAACAAAAGAAATGTATAACGTCAATGAACACCAGGTTAAAACTTCTCATGATTGGATAATTGCAATGTATATGACTGACACATGGACTCTAACGAGAAAAGATGAAACGAGTGTGGAAGCGTATGAATTGCGGTCATACCGTAGAATGGAACGAGTGAGTTGGGCAGAAAGAAGATTCAATAACAATGTCCTTGCTGGCACAGGCGCTCAATGATAAATATTGGAAATTATGTAAAAACGACGATTGAGTTGGCTGGGACACAGTATCAGTATACGCCATGAAAGACTTTTAGAAAAGATACTGGAGAGTAAGGTCTAGGGGAAAAGAGGAAGAGGGCGACTAAGACTAATCTTCAAGTCTCAAGCATGCAGAGGCAGCAAAGAACGACCATATGCTGATATTAAGAGAGCTGCAGAGGATAGAGTCAAACGGGGAGACATGCTTAGACACAACCAGTCTCAGGACTGATCAGCCAGAGGATAGAGTCAAACGGGGAGACATGCTCAGACACAACCAGTCTGAGGACTGATCAGCCAGAGAATAGAGTCAAATGGGGAGACATGCTAAGACACAACCAGTCTCAGAACTGATCAGCCAGAGGATAGAGTCAAATGGGGAGACATGCTAAGACACAACCAGTCTCAGGACTGATCAACCAGAGGATAGGATCAAATGGGGAGACACGCTCAGACAATCTTACAACCAGTCTCAGGACTGATCAACCAGAGGATAGACTCAAATGGAAGACATTATCAGTCAGCCTACAAGTAAGTGAAAGAATATATCACGTAGAAAATGAGTGTATATTTGTATGTGGCTCACATATAATTTTCAAATAAAACGATATATCGCATGCTTACAGTGTGCTTCTTGTATGTTCACTAACTGTCCATGATTCACTGCTACAGGATTATATAACGGTGATTAAAAATAGAAGACACGTAGCCACACAATTATATAGTAATAAGGCGATAAGAAAATAATATGTCTCTTCTTCTTTTTTGTATTCGTCATTCGTTCTCAATCTCTCACTACCACGCCCTGAAAAGGGCTTTGCAAGTACCAGGATGTTGTACGAAGAACAAAATGTGTTACGTCGCTAGTTTACTGCTTGATTGCAATCTTTGCACCTTTCGATCTGACATCTGACTTCAGCGTGGCATTTTTGGGTACCGGGTTAGCCTTCCCTCGTCGATCCCTTCTCCTTAGCCAGTCTGCATTGTTGCAACCTGTTATCCATGTTGAGGTGGAGAAGAGTCTGGACAGCTCCTGGTCGCTGGCCTTGACGGTATCAGCAAGCTCTGGGTCGCTGACCGCTGCTCAGAATCTTGATCCTAACATAATTCAAACACAAAAGACGTTGCTGAAACCGTACATAGAAAGTATATGTCAGATTAGCAAGTCGATGCGAGCGGATGTAAACACGAAGAAACCAATAATGGAACAACAAGTACACGTTTTCACACCATTTGCTTACAGACATACACACTCAAAGTGCATTCTGGGACAGCTACACGTTGGTAAAAGATGCCTTGAATAAAAGATTGCTAATTTAATGTAGATTTTGTTTAAACCATAGTGCGGGTTCACCCTAAAGCACAATGCAGTAATTTGCTACCACCATAGATAACTTTTTTGTCTGATCATTGTGTCATTTAAAAACAGAACAAGTAAGGTTCTTTTGTTGTATTTCTTAATGTGTGTGTGTCCTTTTCATTTCAATTCTTCCCGTTTTATGTCAAGCTGTTTGGGTTAGTGTCGTGTTCTCTCCCACATACAAGTGTATGTGTCTGTAATTACAACATATCTTCATATCTATATATGTCATGGTTTTATATGCGTGTTTGTAATTACACCATGGTTTCATGGCTATATGTGTCATAGCTACATATGAGTTCCTGTTATTACACCTGGTTCTATGTCTGTATATTTGTGACTGTTATTACACCTGGTTCTATGTCTACGAAGAAGGCGTTCAACTCAAACCAGGACTTGTTCGAGTTCTACCGGATTGGGCAATAGCGTACTGGAATTGCTATCATTAGTTAGAGGCACTTGGGTTCTATTACTACTAGGTGGTCCACTTGCCATGGGCCAGTTATGTAGCAGATAAATAAAAATGGCGAACAATACAGTTATTGCTTTCATGGAACAGAGTGTTGTGATACAGCTTCTTGTGAAAGAAGGCGTGAAACCTGCGGAAATTTACAGACGACTGCAATCTCAATACGGTGATGAGGTACTCAACCGCAGTAAAACATTTGAATTGTGTAAACGTTGTAGAGAAGGCCGTACATTCGTTAGGGATGATCCGGGCCGTGGTGGCTCTCAACCAACCTCAATCATTCATGTGAATATCCAGATTGTTGAACGCCTTATCCTGGAAAATCGACGCATAACATGTCGCGAAATAACACAATATGCAAGTCTGTCTTTTGGTACGGTGAACACTATTATTCATGAATATTTACATTTTCTGAAGGTTAGTGCATGTTGGCTGCCAAGACAGCGTTCCTCTTTTGACTGGAACAGAAGACGTCAAGCTTGCACTCAAAAAACGTTTTGGTATGGATAGACATGACGGATCGCTCCACTTTACAGACCAGGCATTGCTGCAAGGGATTTCCACCTGTAGAATTCATCGGAGATCAGTTTGTCAGCACTGATGACGAATTGAAACAGGCTGTCCCAGTTGTTTCAGACATACTGATAAATCATTTTACGGTGAAGCTTTTTAAGTATTGCTTAAACTGTGAGATATGTATATACACGTTGCAGGAAATTATATAGAAAAATAAATGGCATTTGGACAACTTGAGAAAACAAATTATGTTTTTCCTTCCAAAAAAGTTCCGGTTTGACTTACACGCCTCTTGTATAGTTGCCTGTTATTATACCGTGTATGTCTACATATGTGTGCTTGTTATAACACCTAGTGTTATGTTTACATGTATGTGTCTGTATATTGTGTCATAGTGCAATAAATCAAAACATGAGTGAGTGATGGCATCATAATACAACAACGCAAATAATATGCAACATAAGTCTTCATTGAACTAATCCTGTAATGTGGCTAATTTCTCTCCGTACAGAATAGTCCTCCGCTACAGCAAGCCAGAAATCCATTTACAGCTGGGTCGACTCGAGTGAGCAGATAACAGTAATAAATCTATAACCTTTACCTTGAGATCGAGTGTTAAGAGGAAAAACCCAGATTAACTGCACTACAGTATTTTTCATCTCATCCACCTTTTAGCTCCGAGCCATGTATACTGTACAGGGTCATCAATGCCCGCTAATCCTCACAAAAAATGTATGTGCTAATGCAGGTCTTGTCTTTAGCAGGGCTCGTTTCTGTCAACATGATCACATACCATGTTGATAACCTCACGCGCGTCCATTTTTACGACCGGGGTGGGGGCTGAGGAGGCGGGGGGGGGGGGTGTAGTGGCCTGCTGTGTGTTCTTGGTAAGCAAGGAAAGCGTGGAGACAACTAGTTGTAAACAAAAATTGTTTGTTCGTGATAATGATCACAAGACAAATGCATATCTGCGAAAGGTAAGATAAATAGTTGGAAGATAGAATAAAGTACATGGAGTTGTGGATGTACAGGGGGATGGGTTGCATTTACAGGAAACAAAAGCTAACAAATGTAGAGATTATATAAAAAGAAACTAGGAGTCATTAAGAGAACTGTTGAAAGACATTAACAGCCGAAAAGCCAGATTAAAAGATGAAATACTCTTGTAAAAACCATACTAGAGCGGAAGGTTGAAGGCGGTCGATTTCGAGGTAGTAGCGCTACAAGTGGGAGCATAACATGAAACGATGGACCAGTCTGTGCCACCAGGGTGAGAGATATAGAACGCTGGAGATCCCTTGCAGTTAACCTTCTTTGCGCAGACAGCACTAGAACTTAATTGAGCACACGAACAACAAACAGGAAAGTGAAGTAACGAGCAGACGTGAATTCCAGATGAAAGAAACGTCTTGCTATACATGAGAGATAATAGTTAAGCTACTAAACCAGTGAGACACCCGAGGAAAGGTGTTATTCTTGTCTTGTGTTCGTATCTTTGATATTTACACCGGCAAACGACTTACCGTGCTGAATCCAATCTTGACTTGAAAATCCTCTTTAGCTCGGTAAAGCTTTGACTGCAATGTCGAATCGTTGTACAGGGCCGAAGGTTCAGCACGTAGTGAGCTAAGTCTCCATGAGCAACTCATATAACGCTGCTTGCATCAGGGGCAGTAGACCAGAGCTGTCCAAGATCCTACCCCGCCTTCATATAGGGGCCCCTGGTACCAGCCTAGTCTAGATAAGGGTGAAGGGATTAGAGAAAAAGCATACATGGCTTCTAAAATGCGGTCGCAAAACAAGATGTGTTGGACCGAAAGAGCGGATATCGCAGCTTTACTGTAAACTACGACAAAACGTCAAAATGTAATGTTCAGGAAAAACTCTGAAAATAAAGAAGACTTGAAGAAAGAAGACAAAGGGGAAGGTCGGATAAAGAAAAAAATGAAGAAGATGATGAAGAATAGAAGGACAAAGAAGAAGAGGAATAAAAAGAACAAGGAGGAGAAGATTTAAGAATTAGGATGAGGAGAAGAAGAAGAAGAAGAAGAAGAAGAAGAAGAAGAACAGGAGCAGGAGGTGGATGGGGAGAAGGAGGACACAAATGGAAAGAAGAAGAACGAGGAGATTGCTGTCGAAGATAAAGTATAAAAGAATGTGCGAGGTTGAAGCTTGTTTACGAGGTGTAGACAGTTCCATTCCTAGCTTCGTTCCGTCCCTAAAAGTAAGGCAAGTAGTCGTATACAGCAGGATGGACTAGAGCGTGCTGGTTGTGAGAATTAAACCCGTACCTTTGCTATGAAAAGGGAATTATTTGTCAGTACACTAAACATATGTCCAGATGCTTGTAAGTGTGTTTATTCTGTCTGCTGTGCCCTATCCTGAGGCGAGGTTTGGTAATCTGCTTATGTCGATCATGGGCGTGTAAATCGTTCTTTGGTTGGCTCTGTTCGTTATTGACTGTCTGGATAATTCTCAGCATCAAATCCAACAGAGAATAGAGGTACAGGGAATATTTCAGAGCTTAAAAAAGATATATATCAATGGCGACTAGACTAGAAAATGTTCAAGAAACTTCAGAGCAGATGCAGTAAACGGCAGCAAAAATTATAACATGAAAACACAGAGAGACAAGTGGTACTATTCACAAACTAACTGTCAGTAGATAGGGCAGTGAGTAGTCAGAAAAATACAGATCTAAAGGAACAAAGAGTGATACTATATCATTGGTTCTAGGGAGTTCTTATTCAGTGGGATTGCTGAAATACGTATAACTAGTGAAGAGGTCATTACGTTTACCAGGTATAGATACAGGAGCAAGTGAGATACAGAGGACACAAGTCATCCACCAAATGACGCATTTTACCAGGTCAACAGGGATGAGCAGTTAGTAATCTTTATACTTCACATAGGCCATAGCAGACTGAGATACCATCTGTTCAACAAACTAAGAATATGACAGTTGAATGTATGTGGCTCTGACAAATTGATTCCTTAGCATTTGTTAAAAAGGTATCCGTCAGAGGAGGAACAGAGAAAGAATTTTGGGCATTACCGATATAATTCCTGGACAATCTCTATGGGGATACAAATAGCCGCAAGCTAACAATTTCTTTCTTTAGATAGATTCAAGTTGACATCTAAAAGCAGACAGAGAAGAAGGATAACGCTTTCAAAGTATGTGAGGAAGAGGATTTAAGTTCTTTCGTGCCATTGATGTCATAATGAAGTGAGTTACTGATCATTAGCTAGCAACCAAGACGATGACTGTAGGTCGCAGAAATGTGGTTCTACAGATGAATGTACAAATTTAAAAGACAGATAGAAAGAATAATGATTATCTTGGGTCAATGAGCGGAGATATCTCATCACAAACACCACATCTCATCACAAACACCACATGTCATCACAAAGACAAGAGAAGCAATCTTATTTTTTTCGGACTTGAAATAATGAGGAGCGAATTGGAGTAAACTGTGACTACGGGCACGTCCCCACAACGGAGGTTTTTGTAATGAGACGTTACTGAACGGTTAGTAAAAGGTAAAGGTGTGTACCATGCAACAGTTCTTCATGGACTAAGTCGCAGCCTATGTGAGGTAGGGTAACAAGTGTACACACCATGATATGTGCAGCACAGCTGAGATGGGCTGGCTATTTGGTACGCATGTCGGATCAACGTCTACCGATGGAGCTGCCCTTTGGTGAACTCTAATATGGCAAGAGAGCAAGCGGTGGGCAGTGGAAAATGTACAAGGACACATTTAAGAGATCAACGATCCAGTGCGGTACTAACCATGATGACTACGAAAGAATCGCCACCAATCGTTCAGACTGGCGCAGGGTGTTCAGAGACATTGGGGCTCACGAATAATTGAAGCTATCAAAAGATAATCGCTCCACAAGTCTGCTCACATCAGCCCTTCTTCAACCTCAGTGCAGTGGCATTATTCGGACCTGATTTGCATTCCTTCTTTTCATCGCTATTTCCTCCGACAGGCTGCATGGGTGTAGTCAATTTTAGAGCCGACACTGGAAGGTGGAATATGGTCTTGTTGAGTTGTGTCTTCTTGGATGTGGTTGCTGTCAGCTCACTCCCTGACGTGTCTTCTTGGATCTAGCTGCTGTCATCTCACTCTCTGTTGTGACTTCGGCCAGATATGTCTTCGGCCTGATATCTCTTTGGCCTGATGGGTCTTTGGCCTGATGGGTCTTTGGCCTGATGTGTCTTCGGCCGGATGTGTCTTGATAAAGATAGCTCTTCGTGGACTAAGCCGCAACCAATGTGAAGTGGGGTAGCCAGTTTCCTTCCTAGCTGCTTATATCTTTCCCAATTTATACGGCATTTTTTTTTTCCTTAGATGTTTGCCTCACTAGTTTCTACTGGCGGAGGCGCACCATTTTCCACCCCAGACCGTAATCCATTTGCATATACCCATTTAGAACTGGGAAGACTGGAAGAGCGGTCGTGCGAAGAACATACACCGCCTGGATTGTTCTACTCTTAGTCCGTAATTTCGAACTCTGACGCACTGTAATCCAAGTCTTAGCAAGCCAGTTCACTGTCCACTGGGCTACACGAATCCATATTTCATAAGCGACACAACAAAGACTCCAGTTCTTCATTGTGAAGGGCGGTGGGCATAAATGGCAGGATACGACGACGGGTAAAGACAAGTGTGAAAGGAGCCAACAACAGCCACTTGATCAACCAAATACGGGAAGAAAATGAGGTTGGATATGATATATGCTGGAGAAGACATCGTCCAACATTGTCTTGAAAATGAATTGCTGAGGTTTACAGATAGGTTGTGATATTTGCGCCTCTCGGTCAACACATCCAGTTGCAGCTGCCTTTATTTGTGGTTACCTGGGTTTCCCGTCCTACTGCGATTCTGTTCTGTTGGCCAGAATACACTAGTACAGCCTGTTTCCAGGGCCGCCGCTTGGAGACAAAATATGATTTTTATCCGCCTGGTTCACTAACTCTGATGCAAGCAGCCAGTGATGAGTTGCTGCCTTCTGTCAGGTCATTCACAACTGTATCTTCAGCCCCAAAAAGTCAGCCAGGGTCTCAAATGGAATCCTCAAGGAAAGAGAATGAGTGGCAGACCTAAAAATACACGAATAAGAGAATGGGAGAAGGAGTTATGATTAAATGATTACATCTAATGAAAACAGAACGAGTAGTCCAGGCATGTGTATGCTGGCCAGATGTGGTAATCACATACATACGCATGGAGAGGAGTGACGAGCATTGATTGACTGAATTTGTTTCAGTTCAAACAAATGTGGTACAGAAACCACATATCAAAACACAAATTGGTTTAAAGTATGTTTCTTGCAAGTAGGTCAAGTGCGGGGACCTTAAATTTCAAACTACAAAGACTCCCCGAAATGTCCCTTCAAGCAAAAAAGCAGATAATAAAAAGTATCTTCATCCCATCCATGTGCTAACAATACCAGACATGGGCATTGGATAAGGACCAGGAACGAACGTTAGCCACCTATGAAATGCGGTGCCTACGAAAGGTCACTTACAACAGCAAAAGAGACAACATCACAAATATTAGTATTCGGTTAAGAGTTGGAACATTTACCTAGAGGTAGACCGAGGAAACAGTGGTTAGAAAGCATAAAATGGGGAACAATGTTACTCGGGCCACGAGAAAGGTGAACGACAAATACATACCCCGACACTGAACTGCAACCCCGTAGAAAAGTGAAAAGAAGAAGAAGAAGAATAAAGCGTTACGATTCATGAAATTACCAACAAAAGCAGCCTAAATGTTAAATTATGATCAAAACTCGGCAACGTAATATTTCAAAAAGATGAGACACACATAAAACAAAGGCAACTTACAATTTAAGCCTGCCATCTCTGTATTATTATACAAGTACACCACCAGACACGTGCAAAAACCTAAATGAAATCCCTCAAACGTGATTTTTCTTTCAAGTTTCCAGGCACACTATACTGGCTCTAGCTTTACTTGACATTCCGTGTTGTCGACTGGTCGGATAACGTTCCGACACGTCAATTATAAACAACACAGGATAGAATAGGTGGACTCAGGACATACGGGCACAAAGCGTCCTCTTCGGTTGTGTTTAATCAGCGAATGTCATTAATTTAAGACGTTACCACGGAACCTGAGAATGTGAGCAGCCAGGTGGTCTACTCGTCTGTTAGTGGAATCATGTGATGGTTCTCAACTTGGCTGGACCGGGACATACTTTAAAGAGATCGATATAGCTAAGAATTAAAAGCGCCTGCCTCTCAACAAATGAAAACGCGAATTTCACAAAATTCAGATTACCCTTTGCTGACAAACTCATGTAGAATCCATGTACAGAGTGCAGAACAATGTCCTGCGCGTTAGTAGTGGAGCAATGATGGAACACCCACCCACTGTTGCATGTTGAACGTGGAATCATTTGAGATGTGGAGAGCCGTGGCTGATCTGGAGTTACAAAATGACCAAAAACCATCTTTCTAGAAAAATGACAAGAAAAGCAGAGAATAAAACAAAAGTCAGTCCTTCTTCATGTCAGTAAGATTAAATACAGATATCACCTTTCAGCCAAAAGATAAGAAACACAGAAAGTGACAAGAAATTTAACAACACATTCATGTCTAAACGTCAGAAATTGAAGTAAAACTAACAGATAATACAACACGAAGTTCGGATTCGGCAAGTTTAGTGAGAGCATCACAGAGAACTATTAATGTCTACCCAGAAGAATCTTTCTGTTAACTAATAATCAACGTCCCTGCACTCCGGGCATACACTTAGGTGCTCTCTCATCAAATGGGGTTAAGGTATGGATGCTGATGGTCCCTGTAGTTCGCTGGCTGTACACTCTCCTAGCCCCGTTCTCTCATGCGCCCCACTCCGCTCGAACCTCGTTTAATGTCGAAAATTTGCAGTATGTGGATTGCTGCTTCATCTATTGCGGTGTCCTCATCCAGCAGGCGGTTATTGATTGATTTCAAAATGTCACTTCTATTCATCACTAATATGCTCATGATGGAAGCTTGTGAAGCCAAGATGTCAGCTCTTTCACTGCCCTGAACCCCGGCATGAGAAGGACAGTATATCCAGGTCAACGCCTGTAAAGAACAGGGTAATGTAGTGAACAAGCTGCGCCAGACGATCAGACGCAGGACCACTAGATCACCAGAAGAATGGATACATGCGTATACTGAATGGTCTACTTTTAAGGTCACCATTAAATAGGATATGGAGATTCCATGGAGTATCTTCGCAGATCATCTGATGAGCTATTTGATGCCTGTGGAGAGATATGTCCAAACTATGAGGCAGAAATAACAGCATTGGAAGAGATATGTTCAACATGAGGGCGGTATTTCATATATTTAAAGCCTAAAGCATCATAATCTTTACAGACTAATTATCTGCCCTTCAAGCTCTAGAAGATGGTGTCATTGTAAGCCTGAACTTACCCAAATATCCCTAGATTCCAACCAACTTCTCACATTCCATGAAGTCAGAATCCATGGGCACTCAAATACATCGGGCAATGATAAGACAGACAAGACTAGCTAAGAAGGGATCAAGTCAAGAACAACAATACACACCAACAACTCTACATTCAGTCAAATAACTACAGAAGACTGCGAACAAAGAGGCCTGGCTGAACAGACGGGCAATATGGAATACTGGAAGAGAAATCTATAAACATATGGTCATCTCAGATACCAAAGACAACATCAACCTCCAAAAAAGGACAGACCAAAACACCAGTTTTCTATTACGCACTCACACTTACAACTTAACAGACACTTGAACATAATCTAAGCAGAATATAATCCAGAGGGCCGGCTGTGCACCATCCCTAAGAAACTGTTGAACATCATCTTTGTGAATGTTCGGCGCTTGCCAGTACTAGAAAAGAACGTCCTCCTCCAAGGCCTGACAAATGGAACACTATGTACAGAACTAAACGACAGCTCACAAACACTTGCAGATACCACTACATGACATTGGGTCAAAGGGCAGGAGCCCTTAAGCAGCTGGATCAATAGCCTAACAAACCAATCAACCAAGTGTCCCCTGATCTCATGAGAGATGGACCAGCGCTAAGTCAAATTAGAGAATGTCGAACAAACTCGAAGATCCCATGTAGAAGTCGTGCATGTATAAGAAATCTGTGCAATCGATTAAATTATGACGTTAGCAGCTGCCCAAGCAACCTTCTAAATTAAATTCTTACCCAATCCACAACCTACCTTCCCCCATGTCTAGCAAAACCGCGGGAAGTCAAAGACTGCAACAACAATAAAAGAGGGTGATACTGATAGCTGTCGCCTACCAGGCAGTAGGCATACGACTGTTCGAATACCAATATTTAATGTATCTACTGGGATTATCCAACACGACACTAGGGCCTATAATACAATTGTATATGTTTTTTTGTTTTTTTTGTGTGTAAATTATAGAGCTCTGTTGTAAGCTTAGATACACGTATTTAAAAAAGTATGACACTCCAAGATAAGCTTTACAGCAGCAATGAGAATTTGTAACACCATACTTTAGAGTTATTTTACTATTTATATAAATGCTTTGGTCACATCAAGAGACATAACGGTTTTGAGAGAACAGTGACGGAAGACATGATGCCATACTTAAGAGGCAGACCAAGAAGACGGTTGCACCAAGATATTCAGGAATGCCTGGTTATGAATGGGGCGAAGGCTGGAGTTTTGGGCAAAGAAAGAGTTTCTTTCAGACATACTATGATGGTAGCGACGTCCTATAAAGGCCTTGCTACATGATTATATATATGTTTCAGACGACCCATCAGAAAACGAGAAAAACAGTGTTGAAGTAAGAAGAGGACAAACAGTTAATAATTTTGGAGATAAGTCAATGAGGTAGACAGAAAGAAAATAGAGAACAAAGTAGTGTCGCTAAGTAGAGAGAAGTGCATCTATTCCATCGATGTCTTGTGGGCCTAAAGATGTACGTAATGATCAATAAATGATCTATCAGACGTACGCTAACCTGGACTTCTAGTGTGACCCGATCCCAACAGTGGCGTAACAACAACGTAATTGTCTCCAGTGCAGAAAATGGATGGGTCAGATCTAAAAATAATAGGTTTCACAACGATAATCGACATAGAATAATTCACAGCTAAACGATTATTATTAGTTGTCCAGCTCAAGCGATGATAGCGACATCAAAAGACGGTTTTGTCTTCATGATATAACTTGCTCTGTATTTGGATTATAGTATGGAAGAACTACGCTTGTTGTCGACCTCGCTTGCTGGTCCAAAGCTACCTTGGACTAGTGGCAAGACATAAGTCAAGACGACTGGAGGCAGCCACTCTGGTCCCACCTTCAGTGAGGGGTTCACTTTAAAACTTGTGGGATTCGATAGTACACCGTTTCTGTTCATGGCTTTGGAAGGCGGGCCTCTGACATCTCGACCACAGCGACATCTAGAAGACTCTGCAACCAGTGTTACATTCCAGTCGTATACTTTCGTCACACAGTGAGCAGCGGATGATTGGGATGTTCATGCCCCCCCCCCCCAAACCCGGTCACCCCCATACAGTCATGCTAGAGCTAACCGGGTATGTGCTGATTTCGGATTGTTATTGGCCAGCTCTGTCCTGATCAGAGAGCCAGTACTGATCGAGATCGATGGTTTCACTAGTTCCCCTCCGTCTGCCTCCCACTCCGTCTGCCTTCACCCTATATTGTTTACTTGGAAATTCGCTGCCCCTCTGAGATGTGTATTATTGAGGATGCTGGGTAATTTTAATAGATTTAATAGATGTCCCTCATGATATCTGCATGAGAACGGCTTGTGTAGAGAAATGCCTGTAATATTAACAAGACCATAGTTGATTAGGTCTCAGTGGTCTACAGCAGTCAATGACGTAGACAACAAAAAACGGGCTTGAATGGATGACAGCAATACGATAGACGAGAGGTAAAATAAGAGAAGAGGTTGGTTGGAAAACACGATGCCAGAAGGCAGAATCACAGTGAAGAGGGACATAGGGAAGCAAAGATAGCAAATATTGGACATCTTAAAGACATGGCATGGGAGGTGATCAACGGCGGAACTGATAAACGACATATGTGATAAGAGGTAATGGAGGTCCATAATCGCCAACGCCAACCGGCAGGGCACTTGATGATCATATAAGTGTACAGAAACATAAGGAAATGAAACCTGGATTACTCTTGAAATAGGCAGAATGCATTTGAAAATAAATGTTTTAGACAATTATTTAACATTGACTGGCAAAAGTTTAAGACAAACAAATAAATAACACAAAAGACCAACCAGAAATATGTTTCTACCATCACCAAAAAGAATAGTTGAACGTACATCAGACATGTCTTTAGAATGAACAGCAACAGTTTGCCAGTTCACAGATAAGGTGGAGATCAATGAACACAATTAAGAGGTGCTGGCCAAGAAAGACATTTCGCTGGTCAGTCATCAAAAATGGCATTTTGATGGGTCTCAACAACATAGAGAAACTACAACGAAGACATCAGACCGATCTAATTGAAGCGCATTGGGGGTGCTGTATGCGCCGTGTGGCGCTGAAAGAGCATGACGGAGATACAGGTTTTGTTCTGATACATTCTCATTAATATGTTGGACAGGACCTTACAATTTGTATTTCACCTCTCCAGTAAAAACACAATTAAAATAAGCCGAGGCTTTTGTGGCACTGTGGAAAAATATATTATAGAAAAACAAAAATAGGTATGGTCAGTTATCGCGCTAAGACGAAAACAAATACGATATTTACGTTACGACTGAAAGGTCTTTATCAGTGGCCTTAAAAATGTATATTTCACCTCTCAAGTAAAAACACAATTAAAATACGGCAAGGCTGCGGTTGCACTGTGAATAAAAACAGATAATATAAAATATAAATAGATATGGTCAGATATCGAAGACGAAAACGAAGACGAAATTTACGTTGCGACTGAAAGGTCTTCATCAGTGGCAACTAAAAAAAAACAAATATATGAGCTAGCGACTCGCAAGGGCGAATATGGTTTTTTTTTAGACATGAAGACATCAACTCTTAGTGAACTCACCCTAAAAACCACGCATTTGCGAGCTACATATTCGACATAACTTTTTGGAGTGTTACAGCTGCTACTAAAATTGCAATATCTGTTATTTGTCACAGTTCAAGCAAGTCTGATATATCCAAATATTGAGACACAACATTTCTATTTCATGACATTAATAAAACAGGTCTTGTTTAAAAAAATATGCAAATGTATGTGGGCTGTAATAAGAAACTAAAAACAATTATTTTTATACTGACAATTAAATTCAACATGTACTACGTTATTGTAATAAATCCAACATTGATGTAGCTACGAAACTGGTTTAGTTTCAAAGGTTGACCATATTTATACAATCCACAGGAGTTTCAGTGAATTTGCAGCATGAGTAGCAGTTATATGGGAGTTCTATATTTTCTACATTTATAAAAACACATAGTTTACAACAGATCTACAGTTAATTTTCTGTTTTAAAAAGACTAGCTACAGACTAGGTTTCTTGGAATGATATTGAGAAAAGTAGCCATTATGATGAAGGTATGGTTTATCAGCACATCCGTGACAGTGGAATCATGGTCTGACTCTTGCTTCATAGGTACTGCAGACAACACAAATGCAAGGGGTAAAACAAATAGGTCCTTCTGGGTCAGGTCATCCCGTAACCGGTGAGGTCGTTGGGGCACACATGAAGACATCCTCACAACCCCACGCCACCCTTCTCTGTCAGATGCCGCTGCCTGTGACTCTTCTGGTCGGAGACTGGTCCATTCTTTTATGTTGTTCTCCCATCTGTTTTTGGGCCGGCCTCTTCGTCGTCTGCCTTGCACCTTTCCATGGAGGATTGTGTTTGCAAGACCATTTGATCTCAATATGTGACCGTACCAAGTGAGTTTAATTTTTTTGACAGTTGCCAAGAGGTCTTCGAAAGGCCCTATTGCTGTTGTAATTCTTTCTTGTATTTCCTCGTTTGTAACTCGATATGTGTACGTGACGTTTAAAAGTTTTCGGAAACATCTCATCTCCAAGGCCTGTATCCTTCGTTGAAGGTCAGCTGTAACTGTCCATGTCTCACACTCATAGAGGAATATTGACAGGACCAGTGTACGCATTAATCTGATTTTCATGTATAGTGCTAACCGTTTATCTTGCCAGATTTTGTTAAGCCGTGCAAGCGCCGCTATTGTCTGTGCTATTCTGGCCAACACTTCACAAAAAGGTACTAGCTGGATATAACCAAAAAAACCAGGATTCCTCGCATGTCTGACCTCTTTAATGGACACTTACATTATTACGCACCGTACAACGATACAACATTTAATAATTGTGTGTGATATTTCACATCTACCTTGACCGCAAATGCATAGCTTGCTTGGTCTTTCGAGGTGGTCTAGAGTCCTGCTGTCTGGTTTAATAAACTAACGCTGGCGTTGTGGTTTGCGAATTGTTGTTATACCATAAAGCCATGTAACTCTCTAATTATGTGCTTTTCTTGTTTGTTGGATTGCTACTTCAGCTTTGGATTCCGTCCAGAAAAGAATATATGCGCCAGGTTTGGCCCAACACACCTGGTTTCAGACGGCTACTTAAACCAAGTGCTCTCAGTCAGACTACACTAGAATGGGTCCAAACTGTGGCATCAAGTGCTCTCAGTCAGACTACACTAGATTGGATCCAAACTGTGGCACCAAGTGCTCTCAACCAGACTACACTAGAATGGGTCCAAACTGTGGCACCAAGTGCTCTCAGTCAGAGTACACTAGAATGGGTCCAAACTGTGCACCAAGTGCTCTCAGTCAGACTACACTAGAATGGGTCCAAACTGTGGCACCGAGTGATCTCATCATCATCATGTATCATGTCCTTTGTAGAACGTCGCTCTCATCACAGCCAGTCGATGTGAATCTCGGTCTGCAGTCAATCTACCCACCTGCTCCATGTTCATGTTTAGAGTACCCTTGATATCTTGTATCCACCTTCGTCTTGGTCGACCCTTGCGTCGACATCCAGGTACCATGCCATCTATGACCGTTCTTTCCAGTCCGTCTTGACGTTTGACGTGGAAGACAAAATTCAATTTTCGAAACACAACATAGTTAATGAGCCAGTTTTCTTTAACATTCAGGGCTTATATGATGGTTTTATGTACCACTATTTTTATCCAATTAATTTTTAGGATTCGTCTGTAACATTTTGCCTCGAACGCTCCAATTTTCTTCCTTTAGACTTGTGTCATAGTCCATGTCTCGCACTTGTACATTGCCACAGGGAATATGCATATTCTCAGTATCTTCAGTTGTAGTTGTTTGTTTGTATTATGCCATAAATTGTGCATCTTGTTTAGCTTCTGCATCGCCATAGCTAAACGTCTTCTAATTTCTTGTAAACCGTCTCCGTCGTTGGACAACGTATTCAAGGTATTCACAATGTGTGACATTTTAGATTTTGTCCTTATTAATACACAATCTGGGGTTGCAGCCAAGTTTTGTTAGTAGACATTAACTTAGTTTTCTAAATGTTCAGGAAAAGGTTCTGAGCCTCACTGTGCTTCTGAACGGACATGAGCAGTCGTTCCAGGCCCTTGGCGCTGTTTGACAGCATGACTGTGTCATCTGCATATCTTAGTTCTGGAATCTCCTTCCTTCCTATTGTGAATGGATCAACATTCCTGTAGCTGTCATCTGTTTTAACCTTTCGCATGACGTTTTCTGCGTAGATGTTTAATAAATAAGGTGAAAGTATGTACCCTTGTCTGACGTCCTTGTGAATCTCAAACCAATCTGTTGTACCTTTATTGGTTCTAACAGCGGCTCGTTGTCTACTGTAGAGTGTTTCTATTAGATGTATCAGGCGTGCTGCAAAACCCATGTCCTTTATTATTTGCCACAGTTGTTTATAGTGTACACAGTCGAATGCTTTGGTGTAATCTGTGAAGCACGTATAGAGGTTTACATTGTACTTTATGTATTCCTCAAAGATGTGTCTCACATTAAAGATATTATCTCGTGTGCCTCTGCCTTGTCTGACGCTTGCGTGCGTTACGTGTATTTCATATGCTAACTTTTTTTTCACTCGTCATGATTATAACGTAAGAAAATCTTGCTGGCATGCCCTATCAGGGCATTAGTGTGGTAGTTAATGCATAATTTTAGATTTTCTTTCTTTGGTATGGGGGTATATACTGGTCTTGACCATGCTGTGGGCCATTCTGAACTCCACCAGATTTTCGAACATAATGTGTGGTACATGCGGAAGTATAGATCTCCTGCCTGTATTAGTTATGTTGGCATATCGTCACATCTTGGTGACTTCCCTTTTTTCAATGTCTTTATTGTCGCACGAACCTCGTCCAATGTGGGTTCTGGCTTTCTCCCTTCATCACTTGTAATCAAGTCTTTATTCTTTGTGTTATCTTCGTACATCTCGCTACAGTACTCCTGCTATCTTTCCTTCGTACATCTCGCTACAGTACTCCTGCCATCTTTCAAGTATATCTTTGCTCTCTGTCATCACATTGCCATTTTTATCGTTGATTGCTGGTAGTGAAGGCTTGAATTCTCCTGTCAATGTTCTGGTTGATTGTTTGCATTGAAGGCTTGAATTCTCCTGTCCGTGTTTTGATTGATTGTTTGTAGTGAAGGCTTGAATTCTCCTGTCCGTATTCTGGTTGATTGTTTGTAGTGAAGGCTTGAATTCTCCTGTCCGTGTTCTACTTTCCGTGAATAATTCTCTTTCTTTCTGCTGTTGCTGGAGACCGTCAATGTTGTTGCCCATGTTTGTTTTATATTGTTTCTTGTCATTTCTGATCTTTTTCCTGATTTTCCTTGTGCAATCTCTGTATTCGTCAATGCTTCGTTATATTCCTATTTGCCTTAGCTTCTTTGTTCTTCTATAAGTTGCAGTGTATCATCTGCGATATAATTATATTTCTTATATACTTTCTTGGGTATCCTATCTTGTGTTGCTGCGCATAAGACGTCTATCGCGTGTGTTGTCAGCTCATCGGTTGGTATGTCCTCATGCATTGAAATCGATACTTCACATTTATTTCGTACTCCAATGTCGTATTTGTTTGGTATTGTGTCTACAATGAAGCGTATCAGTCTTTCCTCTTTGACGATTTTCTTCAGTCGTGGTTTGCCTTCTGCTACAAGTAGTTGGTGATCACAGTCATAATCTGCTCCAGGAGTATCTTTGTTGAAATTATGCTTGACTTTCTTCATCTTCGTTGTATTAAGATGTAGTTTATCTGGTTTCTAGTTTTCCCATCTGGCGATGTCCATGTATCATCTTCTGTGATGTTGTCTGAACAATGTGTTTGTAATTCTAAGTTTATTCTCCAAGCAGAAATCAATTAGTCTTTCACCTATTTCGTTTTTGTGTCCTAGGCCGAAAGGCCCTCGTGTTTTTTTTTCATCTTCTGCTCGTTCTGCTCTTATTGTTACATTAAAATCTCCAGTAATTACGAAGTCTCGCGTATTCCATCGTAAAATGTATATACTTTTTTCATCTTCTGCCGCAGTTGTTGGTACAAATACTTGTATGACTGTGATGGTTCTTATCTTCCCTTCCAGTCTGATCACAAATGTTTTATCGTTATCCGGGTTATACCCAAGCACTGCCTTAGATGTTTTCTTTGTTAGGAGGAAGCTAACTCCTCCCTGTCCGCTCTTTTCCTTCCCTGAGTAGATAAACATGCCTCCAGTATGTGTTTTAATATGTCCCTGGCCTTTCCACATGTGCTATGATATTTCCAATATGTCTGTTTTTATTCTTTCCCTTTAGCTAATGACCATCATGGGTTTTCCCTCATATAAACTACTAGCGTTCTATGTACTTATTCTTTTCTTTGCCCTTAGCTCAAGGGCTGAGTTTTCGTTAGCAATGCCGAAAGGCTTTTGGTCGTCATCATAATTATTTGTACTATCTCTGCCCTTCCGCTCTTTCCCAGTGTATAAGTCAATGTTTTAGGGGACAGCAAACTGATATTGTATTGTATCTCGTGTGAGAGTCTATCTTGTTTGGGCCTTGTTTGGGGCTTGCTGTGGAAATTAACATTATTCATACTGTAATCTTCTTCTTTGGCCATTGATTGATAACCAATGAAGCTATCAGTAACCCAGAGTGCGACATATCCTGGTAATGTTACTTAGGCCCCTAATATTTCAGGACCAGTATCGTTTTTACTTGGACACTCTCTCCAATCGCGGTATACCCTTTTCATCCAGCGCTATGAAACGTTCCGTCTTATTTACAGGTGCTTGATGCGGAGTCCCATGCATCTCGTAGTCGTCCCCTAGTCGTCTTGTCCTTGACTTGCCACTGGGGTCGGGCGGCTCAGGACGAGAGAATGAGGATAAAAAGTAGCGCAGTTAATTCTTGCTAAACAATAACACTAGCGTAGTTAATTATGCCATCATCGTCTACGATAAACAGCGGCCTTTGCTTTTTTTTTTTTTTAATGCAAAACTCCTACATTTTTTACATGGCTCAAACAAAATTGTCATTTCTCTTTTTGATGGTGCCTTTTACTCCGTTAATTCCGTTTCCGTTCTCGTACGATGATGTAGGTTTCTTTCGCATGGTCTATTTTGACCCATATGGTTCTTACTCAAGTTGTTGGAAGTCTAACCTCTCGTTCGCCGCTGTTCTGGGGTCTCCAAGTTGAAGGTTTTGGTGATGACATAACAGTCTCTCATCAGAACATGGCCGATACAATTCCATCATCAGCTAGTAAAATAGGATTACTATTTTCTATGTTGTCCTGAGTAAACATCCCCTGGTTGGAACTAAATAATTCCATGTATTTTTCTTCCACACGTTTCGCAGAATGGCTTGGCATTGTTCGTCCTCAATCTCCCGCTACCGAACCCTAAAAGGCCTTAAGTAGCAGAATGCAGTCCAGAGAACGGAATGCGTTGTGTCGTAGTTTACAGCTTTACTGCGATATTTGCACCTTTCGGTCCAACACATCCGACCTCAGCAATCATGTTTTTTAGTACCGGGTTAGCATTTCTTCTTCGATCCCTTCTCCTTAGCCAGTCTGCCCTGTTGCAGCCAGTTATTCAGGATCACCGCGTGGAGGTGTAGAAGGGTCTTGGCAGCTCTGGTTCGCTGGCCCTGACGCTAGTAGTCAGCTATGGGTCGCTGACCACTGCAGCTCATGCGGTGCTCAGTATCTTGATCCCGTTTTGCAGAATGACAAAATAAATATGGCATTTTCATTTCCTCTCGATCACTGAGCACTGTACAGAAGTACCTAAACTGTCCCTCCTTTGGACACTATGTTTTTGTGTTTGTTCTGTACAGCAAAGATAACAACATTGTATTTGTGATGGCATTCTAGGTGTGTTCATTCTAATAAAGTTGTATTTTCATATTTCTCCATGAGATGTAATTGTTCTTTTCATAGATGTGTTTGTGTTTAGTGATTTTGATTTGTCAAGACTATGACAAGTAATGGCAATCTAAATTAGTCAGCACAGAGAGCGTGTTGTTAAATGTTGGTTATGTCAGCTGGTCAACACTGAACGCGTTTTGTTAAGTGTTGGTCATGTAACTGGTCAACACTGAAAGCGTTTTGTTAAATGTTGGTTATGTCAGCTGGTCAACACTGAAAGCGTTTTGTTAAATGTTGGTTATGTCAACTGGTCAACACTGAAAGCGTTTTGTTAAATGTTGGTTATGTCAACTGGTCAACACTGAGAGCGTTTTGTTAAGTGTTGGTCATGTCAACTGGCCAACACTGAGAGCGTTTTGTTAAGTGTTGGTTATGTCAACTGGTCAGCACTGAGAGCGTGTTGTTAAGTGTTGGTTATGTCAACTGGTCAGCACTGAGAGCGTGTTGTTAAGTGTTGGTCGTGTAACTGGTCAGCACTGAGACCGTGTTTTTAAGTGTTGGTTATGTCAACTGGTCAGCACTGAGAGCGTGTTATTAAGTGTTGGTCATGTAACTGGTCAGCACTGAGAGTGTTTTGTTAAGTGTTGGTTATGTCAACTGGTCAACACTGAGAGCGTTTTGTTAAATGTTGGTTATGTCAACTGGTCAACACTGAGAGCGTGTTGTTAAATGTTGGTTATGTCAACTGGTCAACACTGAGAGTGTTTTGTTAAGTGTTGGTTATGTCAACTGGTCAGCACTGAGAGCGTGTTGTTAAGTGTTGGTCATGTAACTGGTCAGCACTGAGAGCGTTTTGTTAAGTGTTGGTCATGTAACTGGTCAGCACTGAGAGCGTTTTGTTAAGTGTTGGTTATGTCAACTAGTCAACACTGAGAGCGTGTTGTTAAATGTTGGTTATGTCAATTGGTCAACACTGAGAGCGTGTTAAGTGTTGGTTATGTCAACTGGTCAGCACAGAGAGCGTGTTGTTAAGTGTTGGTTATGTCAACTGGTCAGCACAGAGAGCGTGTTGTTAAGTGTTGGTTATATCAACTGGTCAGCGTGAAGGTATTTCGTCATGTGTTGGCCATGTCAGTTGGTCAGCGTGAAGGCTTTTTGTTACTGTTGGCCATGTAAACGGATGCCACTAAGGACAGGATGTCAGTTCTTTCATTCTTGCAGGCACCGGAATTGTCAGGACAGTAGATCCATACAGGCTTCCAGTGGCTCGAGGTCAATACGTCCACTATTCTCTCGTTCCACAGCCAGTCCCTTTGCACCTACCGAATCAAGGGATTCAAGCAGAGGCGTTTACGTCGCTCAGTACAGAGAAACCCATATAGCTCCCTCAGAGCCAGAGCCACCGTCTCGATCAGCACAGATGATAATTACACTATGTAGTACAATATTGATGACTATGGCACACACACGTGGCAAAGTATTAGTTTAATTTAAATGCGAAGTAACTCGTGAAAATACAAGAAACAAATTAAATGTATATTGTTTCCCTTTCAAAAATTTTTTTAACGTTGTGTGTGTGTGTTTGTGTATCTATCTATCTATCTATCTATCTATCTATCTATCTATCTATCTATCTATCTATCTATCTATATATATATATATATATATATATATATATCTAGATATGTATCTATCTAGCTATCTATATATCTATTTATCTATCATCTATCTATCTGTCTAAATATATATATATATATATATATATATATTTATTTATCTGTCTACCTACCTATCTATATTTCTCTCTATCTTATACATCTTACCGATGCTATCTTATATATTTATATATCTATCGATATACCTATCAATCAACCTAGCTACCTTTTTATATATCTGATATATCTATCTATCTGTCTATCTATCGATCTATCAATCAATCAATCCATCAATCAATCTATATATTTATATGTATTTGTCTATCGTATATATCTTATCGTAGCTATATTATTGTATCGATGTACCTGATCATATATATCGTAACTATGGTATATATCATATCTATATCTATATTTATATAGCTATCTATCTATATATGTATCTATATATCTATATACCTAGCTACCTATCTATCTACCTACCTATATATATATATATATATATATATATACCTACATATCTATCTATCTATGTATATATATATTAAAGGTATTATGACACGCAAGATTAGCAGGGGTAGACCAAGAAGACGATGGCACTAAGACATCTAGAAATGCATGGGTATGACTGTGGTGGAGGCTGGGGTTTTGGCTAGAGAAAGAGTTTATTTCAGGCATACTGGGATAAGAGCGACACTCTATACAGGACATGCTACATGATGGTGATGATATATATATATGTATATATATATATATAGGTTATAGTGGAATTACTATCGTTAGTTAGGTTCACTTGTGTCATATTATTCTAGGTGGCCCACTTGCCATAGGTCTGTCACGTGACAGATAAATACAAATTTAGGACAAGACTGTTAGTGCTTGCAGGGGACAGTGTGTTGTGATGAAGTTTCTTATGGAAAAAGGCGGGAAACCTGCGGAAATTAGAGAAAACTCCAATCATAATACGGTGATGAGACACTCAGTCACAGAAAGACATTTGAATGGTGTAAACGTTTTAGAGAAAGACGTTTATCTGCAAGTGATGACTCCGGCCGTGGTATCTCTCAACTCATCGCAGTCATTCGTGTGAATATCCAGATTGTGGAACGCCTTATTCTGGAAAATCGACGCATAACTTGTCGCGAAATTGCATAAGAGGAAAGTCTTTCTCTGAGTACGGTGAACTCTATTACTCATGAGCATCTGCATTTTCAGAAGATTAGTGCACGTTTGGTGCTAAGACAGCTTTCCGCCATTGACCGGCAGAGAAGAGTTCAAGCCTGCACTGAATTCAAGGAACGTTTTTACAAGGAAGGGTATGACCTTTTGAAACGCCTCATTACTTGGGCGCATCATTATACTCCTGATTCGAAATGAGCATCTAAGCTGTGGGATGTTGTTGTTGTTGCTTAGATGTTTGCCTCACTAGTTTCTACTTCGGAGGCACGCCATTTTCCACCCCAGACCGTAGTCCATTGGGCGATATCAGGACGCATAAACCAGTACTTTGATGAACGTGTGCGTCTGTATGTACCTATGCTAGGTGTGTGCGCCCTCAGAAGCTAGCCCAACCAAAGTGCAATGGAAGGGCCTCACCGTGAGGGCGTGTGTGAAAGATGTACAAGAGTGTGACTGTAGGACATAGTCAAATGAAACAGAGTGAGGTGAGAAGAGAGAAGAGAGAGAGAGAGAGAGAGAGAGAGAGAGAGAGAGAGAGGCCGATCTATAAGTCACTCGATCCTTGGCCAGCTCTCCCGCCTCTGCCACTAACAACTCCAGAGGCTCTGTAATGTCATCTGCCCGTCACCCCCTCGGTCTGCCTCTTTTGCCAGGTATCATGCCCTTATCATGATCTGACCTTAGCATATACATCTCGTATACGCAATGCTGTTTAATAATCAGGTTTGTTTTATGTCCTGCTTCACTGAGCATACAGAAACATTGTGACTGTAAGCGACACTTATTCTTCATCTATCCGATTCTCTCTATTGTGAGATCTGTCCTTTACACATCGACCGAAGACCTGCATATGATATGTTCTCGTTGTAGGCTGGTCATAATGCAACATGACTAAATAATTAAACCACTTGATCTTTGAGGTTCCAATATAGGCACTGACTAGGTTTGTCCCCACAATGAGACTAAGTGTGGTGCTGTGGATTAGGTCACGGATTGTCCTTCCGGTTGCATTTCTCACACAGCAAATCTCACAGCTCTGGATCTTACAATTATGTGTTTCTAGTAAGGACCAAGATTGACATTGGTAACGCAACGTAGGTATCAACATTGCATTGATCAGCCTCCTTTTAGTTGAAAGAAGCACCCTTGAGTGTATCAAAATTGGTGCAATTTTATTGTGTACACTGTTCGCCCTCTGAATTATGTGTGATAGCTCTCTATCCACTCTGCCGTCATTAGTGAACATACTAGCAAGGTATTTGAACTCCCTTAATTAATTGATATGTTTATCAGTGCTGTGGAAACTTCTCTGCACGCGTTCACGCTATATCGCAATAGTGCGACACGAAATATTTATATTACCACTAATCAAATTTCCCATGAATTACATTCAAACGCACCTCAAGTTTACGTAAAGCGTGCCATAGTTCATAATCCTTCCGCCAGGTGGCATATAAACTACGATTTGTATTAAAGCAAGCCGAAATGGATCAAAATGACGCTGTCTTCGGAGATAAAGTGTTAGTCTTCATTGTACTAAGCCACAACTTTGTTAGGTGAGATAGCCAGTTACCTTCATCGCTCTTTTTTCCTTCCCCAGCCGCTTTCAATGTACCTGTTTATAGCTTGGTCGACTGGAACTGCCGGTAGCTTATGGTACCCGCTCGACAAGAAACGAAATGGCGGACTGCTTCCCATCCGACTACAGGACTCGCTAGAGATGAACAACTATTTTCGTGACCCTATATCCAACGTACGTGCCAGCTACCGTAAGATTGGAAACAAGGCTGGGACCCACACAAGACAAACCACCTTGCTGAAAAAGGTTGATTAAGTTTAAGGTGCAGTTAAGTAAACAGTGTGTAAGGAAAATAAGAGCCCGCGAATCAGAAACCAGAGCAGATCTAGGAAAAACTCCAGAGATTCTCAACAATAACTCTCAGCTGGCTGCCATCCCACTGCGGAATCACAGGAAACAAAAGAGCTGGCTCTCTAGCCACAAAATGGCAGTAAAAAGACGCGATTTCATAACTGACTACCATACAGAGAATTCAAGAATATCATCAGAAATCAGTATATACACCGGTGGAAAGAAGATAGGAACATAAGCAGTTCACCAGACCCATTTCCCCAAGAAACCAACAAACAACACCTTTTTTCGCTTAAGAACTGTTCGCTTAAGAACTGCTCACTGCAGACTACTAAAACATCTATAACGACTAACCATCTCACACAGATCAATGCCCATGTGGAACAGGGGACCAGAATCCTGAACATTTACTACAAGAATGCCTACTCTATTGGGAAATGAGATACCAGACCTGAGCAGAGGGTACAGAGCTGAGATGAAAGCTTAACTTAACTTAACGTCTTTATACTGGTTTAGAAGACCATGCAGAGTCTGTATACAACCAGTTACATTTACATCACCTTGCTCTAAAAGCTATGCCCATCCAGTTTATTCTTAAATGCATTAACTGTCCCTGCGTCCACTACCTCCCCTGGCAATGCATTCCAAGCAGACACCACTCTCTGACTAAAAAAATATTTCCTAATATCTAAGCTGGACCTCTCTTTAGTCAGCTTGTAGCTATGCACTCTTGTTATTGTGGGTGGCTGTATTATAAAAAACTTGTTATAGTCTAATTTATCCATTCCTCTGATCATCTTATAAACCTGTATTAAGTCACCACGAATTCTTCTCTCTTCTAGACACTGTGGGCCGGTTTTTCTGAGTCTTTCCTCATAACTGTAATTCTGGAATCCCACTATCATCTTTATCGCTCTTTTTTGTATTCTTTCCAACATGTTTATATCCCCTCTATGATAAGGACTCCTCATCTGTACACAGTACTCCAATCTAGGTCTAATTAAAGCTTTATACAGTTTGACTATCACTTCCTTGCTCCTATGTTTAATATTTCTTTTTATCATACCTAACATTGCATTTACCTTTTTCACTGCTACCTTAACTTGCTCACTCACCTTTCCTGTATGATCTATTATAACCTCTAGGTCCCTTTCCTTATCTATCTTTCTAATATGGTTCTCTCCCATTCTGTAATTATATTCCATATTGGATCTACCCACGTGGATGACTGTACATTTATCTACATTAATAGCTGTGGGGCAGCTGCTCCGCCCTGGGAAGTCTACAGATTTCATCATGGTGATTGGCCTGCATATATTGTTTAACCAAAGATCCTGGACACAAGGAAGAAAGAGAAGATACAACACAAATTTATCACAACATTGGTACCGAAATTTAATGAACATTCGAACAATTGTTCATAATTAACTAACATACATGTCGATTATTTCATTATGTGTTCAAATTGTCTTCTTTTTACCTAAGCGTAAGTTCTCAGACGCTTGCGTCATTTGGCGATCGCTGCGTCGATTGTTGCTTGATCGCTATACAGTGCCACTGTCCAAAATTCAAGCAGAATTTCATCAATAAATTTAGAGATGAACTCCACTGAAAATCTCAGGGGAAGAGACAAAAGGATTGGCTGAATTACGTACGGCGAAACAAATCGACAGAAGAAACAAATGCAAATAGTTTTGCATTAACTGTTCAAAATAAAAATCTGCGAAGGTAGTGTCAGCACCTACTTTAGTATAGAATCTATTAGGAAACGTGGCTTTAGAAGTTCACAAAACATCTTCTTCAGGGTTGAAATTATACCTGGGCCTGTGTTTGTCAATTCCTGATGCAGACAGGCTTTCGATTTGGAATATAAATCAACTGTATAGCTCATGCAAAAACGTGTGTCACTTTTAAATACGTTGGAATATAATATCCCCGAGAATGACATCGCTGGAAATATGGATTGAAAATGTAAATTATCATGACTTAAAAGCATAATTTGATCAGTCATTTTACGAATCTTGTTTTTAATTAAGCTCATTTCCGGTACACCAAAAACTATCACTTCGCGGTTTAATTGTTTTGTCTAGAACACGAACAAATCTCGGCCGCTATTGCGCCTAAAGATGTTATGGTGTCCAACATTTCAGGATCTGAGTCGTATTGACTCGAAGGATTTCCAACAACACGTACATCATTTCAGAATCTGAGTCGTATTGACTCGCACGATTTCTATTTAGACGAATATCGCCTCAGGATCTGTGTCGTATTGACTCGCACGATTTCCATCAACACGAATATCACTTCAGGATCTGTGTCTTATTGACTCGCATGATTTCCATCAACACGAATATCACTTCAGGATCTGTGTCTTATTGACTCGCAGGATTTCCAGTAACGTGTATAACATTTCATGATCTGTGTTGTATTGACTCGCACGATTTCCAGTAACGTGTATAATATTTCATGATCTGTGTTGTATTGACTCGCACGATTTCCAGTAACGTGTATAACATTTCATGATCTGTGTTGTATTGACTCGCACGATTTCCAGTAACATGTATAACATTTCATGATCTGTGTTGTATTGACTCGCACGATTTCCAGTAACGTGTATAACATTTCATGATCTGTGTTGTATTGACTCGCACGATTTCCAGTAACGTGTATAACATTTCATGATCTGTGTTGTATTGACTCGCACGATTTCCAGTAACGTGTATAACATTTCATGATCTGTGTTGTATTGACTCGCACGATTTCCAGTAACATGTATAACATTTCATGATCTGTGTTGTATTGACTCGCACGATTTCCAGTAACGTGTATAACATTTCATGATCTGTGTTGTATTGACTCGCACGATTTCCAGTAACGTGTATAACATTTCATGATCTGTGTTGTATTGACTCGCACGATTTCCAGTAACGTGTATAACATTTCATGATCTGTGTTGTATTGACTCGCACGATTTCCAGTAACGTGTATAACATTTCATGATCTGTGTTGTATTGACTCGCACGATTTCCAGTAACGTGTATAACATTTCATGATCTGTGTTGTATTGACTCGCACGATTTCCAGTAACGTGTATAACATTTCATGATCTGTGTTGTATTGACTCGAACGATTTCCAGTAACGTGTATAACATTTCATGATCTGTGTTGTATTGACTCGCACGATTTCCAGTAACGTGTATAACATTTCATGATCTGTGTTGTATTGACTCGCACGATTTCCAGTAACGTGTATAACATTTCATGATCTGTGTTGTATTGACTCGCACGATTTCCAGTAACGTGTATAACATTTCATGATCTGTGTTGTATTGACTCGCACGATTTCCAGTAACGTGTATAACATTTCATGATCTATGACGTATTGACTCGCACGATTTCCAGTAACGTGTATAACATTTCATGATCTGTGTTGTATTGACTCGCACGATTTCCAGTAACATGTATAACATTTCATGATCTGTGTTGTATTGACTCGCACGATTTCCAGTAACGTGTATAACATTTCATGATCTGTGTTGTATTGACTCGCACGATTTCCAGTAACGTGTATAACATTTCATGATCTGTGTTGTATTGACTCGCACGATTTCCAGTAACGTGTATAACATTTCATGATCTGTGTTGTATTGACTCGCACGATTTCCAGTAACATGTATAACATTTCATGATCTGTGTTGTATTGATTCGCACGATTTCCAGTAACGTGTATAACATTTCATGATCTGTGTTGTATTGACTCGCACGATTTCCAGTAACGTGTATAACATTTCATGATCTGTGTTGTATTGACTCGCACGATTTCCAGTAACGTGTATAACATTTCATGATCTGTGTTGTATTGACTCGCACGATTTCCAGTAACGTGTATAACATTTCATGATCTGTGTTGTATTGACTCGCACGATTTCCAGTAACGTGTATAACATTTCATGATCTGTGTTGTATTGACTCGCACGATTTCCAGTAACGTGTATAACATTTCATGATCTGTGTTGTATTGACTCGAACGATTTCCAGTAACGTGTATAACATTTCATGATCTGTGTTGTATTGACTCGCACGATTTCCAGTAACGTGTATAACATTTCATGATCTGTGTTGTATTGACTCGCACGATTTCCAGTAACGTTTATAACATTTCATGATCTGTGTTGTATTGACTCGCACGATTTCCAGTAACGTGTATAACATTTCATGATCTGTGTTGTATTGACTCGCACGATTTCCAGTAACGTGTATAACATTTCATGATCTATGACGTATTGACTCGCACGATTTCCAGTAACGTGTATAACATTTCATGATCTATGACGTATTGACTCGCACGATTTCCAGTAACGTGTATAACATTTCATGATCTATGACGAATTGACTCGCACGATTTCCATCTACACCTGTCCCAGTTTTAAGATACAGAATATAATAATTGCCATCGCAATTTCTTCTACGTCCGTTGACTTTCAAAGTAAATCTGCCGGCGCCATGTTCCGAAAGATCTATTCTTATTACTTGATGAATCAAATTATCACGATCAATCGATATAGCATCCCACTGCTTAATATCGCCTTTCAAAAATTTACAAAGCCAACTATTGATGTACTTTTGAATAAATTATGAGAACTTTATGCGAGAATGATCGATCGACTAGAGCAATCAATCGTGAATTTTAATCCCCTTTCCAAAGTATCAATGTTCAGATAGTCAGGTGGCAATAAATAATTTGTATTTATTTTGTATATTATTATTAGTTTCAATGTTACCAATATTATTGTTATTAATATTGTTATTTTGATTGTTATAATTAATGGTATTATTATTATTATCTTTATTAGTAATATCATTATTACATAAATTTTTGGAGAACTGAGATGCTAGTCCAGTGGGACAAACAAAATGGACTGAACGTCGCGTCAGAGTCAATACAATGACCAAGACCACACTTTCTCTTCCGTGTAGTGTTCCCTGGATTCAGGCTGTTTTCAAGTAAGCCTGGCTGACGAGATGTTGATCGGTGTGATCTGATCCCTGTAATAGTGAGCGCTACGCAGATAAAGCCACGCACAGCACAACCGCCTAGAAGACTGCGGTTCACCTTCATCAGCATGTTCGGGATGTGAGGAAACCTGCCACTTAACGTATACTCACTCAGTATGGGCATTCAACAACAACATGTACATCTTTAGTTCTTATACAAAATACAGGAACAAAATATTACTTATTTGGCTTGACTTGGCTTCGTTCGTTCTCAATCTCCTGCTACCAAACTCTGAAAAGGCCTTAAGTAGCAAATTGTAGTTAAGAGAACGGAACGCGTTGTGTCGTAGTTTACAGCTTGACTGCGAAATTTGCACATTTTGGTCCAACACATCCGACTTCAGCAAGCATATTTTTAGTACCGGGTTAGCATTATTCGATGCTTTCTCCTAAGCCAGTCTCCTCTATTGCAGCCTATTATCCGGGATCACCGCGTGGAGGAGACGGGTCTTGGTAGCTCTGGTTAGCTGTACTGTACTACAAAAATGTGTCGAAGACAACAGTGAAAAACTGGACAACGATATTTAAAAAAGGACGTGAGTTAATGCAGTAATATGCGCCTGACCTGGTCTTGGTGGACCTTTCGTTAACTCATGTCCTTCTTTACACATCGATGTCCAGTTATTCACTGTTTTCTTCGACACACATTTGTCACCATACACTGCCTGCATTCTGCGATGAATGTCAACTGGTTGATATCGTTTAGTTGTTAGAAACCGAATCCCCGCTGGCTGATCAACTCTGGACGGGATCCGTATCACACCGGCCATGTTTTCAACGGTATGCTGAGGAAAATATGAGTTGGAAAAAAATGAAAATTTGCAAACTTGACGGTTGGTATGTGCTGTTTAAACCGGAAGTGACGTCATCATGCGCATCGTACGTATGTTCACTTGTTGCAGTTTAGTTCGCTTTCATTTGAATACGCCTCGTATTATTACATTCAGAGAACAGACATAGTGAACAGACTCCGAACTGGTGTATCACGGTGCAAGAGGAATATGAAGCGATGGGGATACACAGATGATGACACGTGTGATTGCGGCGCAATACAGGGCCCAGACCACCTGATGACTTGTCCCAACCTCCAGAAAACATGAAATAGGTGGAGGTAAATGACAAGGCAATTCATGTCGCTGAATACTGGATGCAAGATATATAACGTGCTGCTTGGACACAGAAAGTAAGTAAATACAATCACTAATCAAATATTAGAAGCATTTATTTATTTTTTGCAACTTCGCAGTGGATTTTCTGTTGATAGATTACATTATTTTTAAATCGTACTATTTAAGAAAAGTTTTCAAACGGATTTCAGATACAGATGCCGATTTTTGACTAGATGTACTGCCTGGGAAAACTCTCAGCTGAACATATAAGGTGAGTGGATTCCATACCACTGTAAAAACGAAAACAGGGAAGCTTCAGGCACATATGGAAGATTTTGCCGCCAACAAACTTGAGCATCACGTATAATGAGGCCTACAATTAGAGCCACCTTCAAGGGTAATCGGTAGATCAATATCCTTACTTAGGAAAATAAGACAACTACTATCATTTATCTAGAACTACTATGATTTATCTAGATAGATGAGAACAAGTCACCTTCAGACTGAGAACTGGGCATAATAGACTCAAGGGCTACTTTTACAACAAAATGAAGATTTAGACAGATGACAAGTGTCCATGTAGGGAGCATTCCATGACCCATGAACACATCCTACAAAAATCGACATGCTCACGCAGGAAGAGACGTGACAATACATATCTTGCAAGGCAGAAGTGAGACAAATACTGTGCAGAGTTACAACAGCCTTTCAAATAAGAGTGCCCTTTGTAAGAGACACAGATACCTGGATTTGGCGATAAACGGAGAAGATTGTAGACAAACGTAGAAGCTTCGATATTCAGGAAACACGAGAAGAGGGGTGGAGGGGGGACATTATTAGAAGAGAAAACATGTATTTATAAATTGTCGTTTGTAATAGTTTGAAAATCCTGGTCCAGCCATCTTTGTTTTGGAAGTGTACAAGCCAGCTGCTTCACATCTTTCAAATTCAGTATATTTGCCGCATTATTGTCACGATTTGACGATTGTTATTGTACGAAGTAAGTTCGTTGGTGGAAAGCTGCTTATTGGCTAGGACAAAAGGAACTTTGTCATGTTGTGTCATCATTTCTAGCCTAGCTCAGAAATGGCGATTCAGTGGAGACTTACATTTTTTTTTCACGTAAATCTTCTGGTAAAAATGTCCCTGATCTCTGGATAACGTGATCGAGCTCCCGTGTTCCGTATCGAGAACGTTAATAATTGATTGGCAGTTGGAAATCGAAAAGAGTAGGCTTAATAATGGTCGCTGCCTAGACAAGTTGTGTGTTGTTTTTTTTATATTTCAAGTTATTTGTATCATTCTCAATGTTAAGAACAGCTATAGATGGCGCCTAATTGACAGTGAGTCTACTTAGTACTAGTGTTTGAGTCTATTAAGATGGACTCACACATCGGTAAAAACCACCCTCAATAGTCTTCTAAATCAATATGAAGACGTTAATATATCTACACTGTCGGCTGTTGTAGGCTGTCATAAACATATATATATTTGTGTATTTTCTATATGATAACCAATCGAATAAATAAAAACGACTAGTGAAGGAAAACATGATTAGCTACTACAGTTGAAAAGGAAGAAGATATATGACAGATGAGCATAAGTAGCAATGCCTAACAATATAACAAGATATGCAAGTATTGGAAGGCACATAAGCATAGTACAATGATGAGATGAAAGATAATATAGTGATACGCTGTTAAGATACGAGGTTGAGCTAGAGCTAGAGGTTGAGCTAAAGCTAGGGGTTGAGCTAAAGCTAGAGATTGAACAAGAGGTTGAGCTAAAGCTAGAGGTTGAGCTAAAGCTAGAGGTTGAGCTAGAGCTAGAGGTTGAGCAAAAGCTAGAGGTTGAGCTAAAGCTAGAGATTGAGCTAGAGGTTGAGCTAAAGCTAGAGGTTGAGCTAAAGCTAGAGGTTGAGCTAGAGCTAGAGGTTGAGCTAAAGCTAGAGGTTGTGCTAAAACTAGAGGTTGAGCTAAAGCTAGAGGTTGAGCTCAAGCTAGAGCTAGAGGTTGAGACTAATGTAAAACTAGAGGCTAAGGTAGAGCTAAAGGTTAAGCTAGAGCTTGAGGTAGAGAGCTAGAGCTAGAGGTTGAGCTAAAGCTAGAGGTTGGGCTAGAGCTAGAGCTAAAGACTAAGGTAAAACTAGAGGCTAAGGTACAGCTAAAGGTTAAGCTAGAGCTTGAGGTAGAGAGCTAGAGGTTGAAGTTGCGCTAGAGGAGCTAGAGCTAGAGGATGAGCTAGAGCTATAGCTAGAGGCTAATGTAGAGCTAGAGGTTAAGCTAGAGCTTGAGGTAGAGCTAGAGGTTAAGCTAGAGGTTGACCTAGAGCTAGAGGTTAAGCTAGAGATTGAGCTAGAGGTTGACCTAGAGCTAGAGGTGAAGCTAGAGATTGACCTAGAGCTAGAGGTTAAGCTAGAGGTTGAGCTAGAGGTTGAGTTACGGGTTAAGCTAGAGGTTGAGTTAGAGCTAGAGGTTTAGCTAGAGGTTGAGCTACAGGTTGAGCAGAGATTGACCTAGAGCTAGAGGTTAAGCTAGAGGTTGAGCTAGAGGTTGAGCTACAGGTTAAGCTAGAGGTTGAGCTAGAGCTAGAGGTTGAGGTAGAGATAAAGGTTGAGCTAGAGCTAGAGGTTGAGCTAAAGGTTGAGCTAGAGGTTGAGCTAGAGCTGAAGGTTGAGGTTGAGCTAGAGGTTGAGCTAGAGCTAGAGGTTGAGGTTGAGTTAGAGCTAGAGGTTGAGCTAGAGGTTGAGCTAAATCTAGAGGTTGAGCTCGAGGTTGAGCTAGAGCTGAAGGTTGAGGTTGAGCTAGAGGTCGAGCTAGAGCTAGAGGTTGAGGTAGAGCAACAGCTAGAGGTTGAGCTAGAGGCTTAGCTAGAGGTTGAGCTAGAGGTTGAGCTAGAGGTTGAGCTAGAGGTTGAGGTTGAGTTAGAGATAGAAGTTGAGCTAGAGGTTGAGCTAAATCTAAAGGTTGAGCTAGAGGTAGAGGTTGAGCTAGAGCTAGAGGTTGAGCTAGAGCTAGAGGTTGAGTTAGAGCTAGAGCTAGAGGTTGAGCTAAATCTAGAGGTTGAGCTAGAGCTAGAGGTTGAGCTAGAGGTTGAGCTAGAGCTAGATGTTGAGGTAGAGCTAGAGTTTGAGGTAGAGGTAGATCTAGAGTTACAGGTAGAGTTTCAAAGGTTCAGTTAGAGGTTGAGCTAGAGCTAAATATTGAGCTAGAGCTAGAGTTGAGCTAGAGCTAGATGTTAAGCAAGAGCTTCAACTAAAGGTTGAGCTAGAGCTAGAGGTTGAGGTTGAGCTCGAGCTAGAGATAGAGGTTGAGCTAGAGGTTGAGCTAGAGCTGAAGGTTGAGGTTGAGCTAGAGGTCGAGCTAGAGCTAGAGGTTGAGGTAGAGCAACAGCTAGAGGTTGAGCTAGAGGTTGAGCTAGAGGTTGAGCTAGAGGTTGAGCTAGAGGTTGAGGTTGAGTTAGAGATAGAAGTTGAGCTAGAGGTTGAGCTAAATCTAAAGGTTGAGCTAGAGGTAGAGGTTGAGCTAGAGCTAGAGGTTGAGCTAGAGCTAGAGGTTGAGTTAGAGCTAGAGCTAGAGGTTGAGCTAAATCTAGAGGTTGAGCTAGAGCTAGAGGTTGAGCTAGAGGTTGAGCTAGAGCTAGATGTTGAGGTAGAGCTAGAGTTTGAGGTAGAGGTAGATCTAGAGTTACAGGTAGAGTTTCAAAGGTTCAGTTAGAGGTTGAGCTAGAGCTAAATATTGAGCTAGAGCTAGAGTTGAGCTAGAGCTAGATGTTAAGCAAGAGCTTCAACTAAAGGTTGAGCTAGAGCTAGAGGTTGAGGTTGAGCTCGAGCTAGAGATAGAGGTTAACCTAGAGCTAGAGCTAAAGCCAGAGGTTGAGATAGAGCTAGAGTTGAGCTAGAGCTAGATGTTAAGCAAGAGCTTCAACTAAAGGTTGAGCTAGAGCTAGAGGTTGAGGTTGAGCTCGAGCTACAGCTGTAGCCAGAGGTTGAGATAGAGCTGGAGTTGAGCAAGAGCTTGCACTTATGGTTGAGCTAAAGCTAGAGCAAGAGCAAAAGCTAGAAGTTGAGCTAGAGCTAGGGGTTGAGCTAGAGCTAGAGCAAGAGCTAGAGGTTGAGCTAGAGCTTGAGTAAGAGCTAGAGAGTGAGCAAGAGCTGGCGCTTATGGTTGAGCTAAAGCAAGAGCTTGAGCAAGAGCTAGAGGTTGAGCTAGAGCTTGAGAAAGAGCTAGAGATTGACCTAGAGTTTGACCTAGTCCTTAAGTAAGAGCTAGAACTAGAGTTTGAGCTAGAGGTTGAGCTAGAACTTAAGCAAGAGCTAGAACTAGAGGTTGAGCTAGAGTTTGAGTTAGAAGTTGAGCTAGAGGTTGAGGTAGAGCTTGAGCAAGAGCTAGAAATTGAGCCATAGCTTGGGCAAGAGCTAGAGCTTGAGCAAAAGCTAGAGCTAGAGGTTAAGCTAGAGTTTGAGCTAGAGCTAAAGGTTGAGGTAGAGCAACAGCTAGAGGTTGAGCTAGAGGTTGAGCTAGAGGTTGAGCTAGAGGTTGAGCTAGAGGTTGAGCTAGAGGAAGAGGTTGAGCTAGAGCAAGAGCTTTAGCAAGAGCTAGAGGTTGAGCTAGAGCAAAAGTTGGAGGTCCAGCTAGCGGTTGAGCAAGAGCTAGAGGTTCAGCTAGAGCAAGAGCTAGAGGTTGAGCTAGAGGTTGAGCTAGAGCAAGAGTTAGAGGTTGAGCTAGAGCAAGAGCTTGAGCAAGAGCTAGAGGTTGAGCTAGAGCAAGAGCTAGAGGTTCAGCTAGCGGTTGAGCAAGAGCTAGAGGTGCAGCTAGAGCAAGAGCTAGAGGTTGAGCTAGAGGTTGAGGTCGAGGTTTAGCTGAGCTGAGCTGGGCTGAGGTGAACGCTGAGCTTAGTTGCGTTGAGTTGAGTTGAGTTATCATTGGGTTTGGTTGCGGTGGGTTGAGTTGGGATGGGTTGGGATGGGTTGGGTTGGGTTGTGTTGGGTTTGGTTGAGTTGAGTTGAGTTAAATTAAGGTAAGTTATGTTAAGTTAAGTTTAGAAGATCGCAACATTGTCTTTTGCAGCCATATGTTTCTATAGCAACTAAAAGGGTAGTAACATTACAGCTAGCTACGTAATATATCATTCTGGTTTTTCTCCTTGGCGACGTTTGTTTATTACGTTTGCACGTGTAGATCAGTTTTCTGGATAGAGATTACTCTAGTGGATAGTTCTAAAAGGCTTCCAAACAGCTCTGTACTTAAGGTTCATCACCCTGGGCCAATACTCAGTATCAAATTGGTTAAGTCTTGCAGGATATGTTTGGCTGTCTGTGTTGCTTTCTCGCACATACTCAAGAGTGATGGAGCAAATTTTAGCCTGCGTAAGTGGACATTCAATCTGATATTTTCTCATGCGCAGCATGATCTCCTGCTTCATTCGATCAAGGCAGTGATAGTTGTCTCTTTTTTGGTGCTACTAAATATCATCTTATGGATACATACATAGCCCAGGATCGAATGTTAAAATATATGTTCTTATTGTCGGTAATAAACATAGGAGCAAGGAAGCGAGATGTCCAAATGTATAAGCATTAGTTAGACCTAGATTGGGGTACTGTGTACAAGTGTGAACTCCTTATCGTAGATAGGACATAAACATGTTGGATACAAAGGATACAAAGCAGAGCAACAAATCGATATTGGGATTCCGGAATTTTAGTTTTGAGGAAAGACTCAGACAAATCGGCCTACGGATCCTAGAAAAAAGAATTCGACTTGTTTTAATATATGTTTATAAGAAAATCAAAGACAAGGGTAGTAGACTATCAAATTTGTTTTCAAAGTACAGCCGTCTACAAGAACACATTAATTCAAGAAAGGTATAGATTAGATATTAGGAAATATTTTGTAGTCAGGCAGTGGTGAATACTTGAAATGCATTGCCACATCTTTTTCATCATCTTCATTGTTCGTTCTCAAACTCCAGCTACCAAGCCCTGGAAAGTGAAAAAGGGTTTTGCAAGTAGCAGGATTTAGTTTGGAGAACGGATGCGTTGTGTCATAGTCTGCAGCTTTACTGCACATTTGCACATTTCGGTCCGACACATCCGACTAAAACATGACATTTTTGAATGGCCGGGTTGGCCTTGCATCTTCGATCCCTTCTCCTTAGCCAGTCTGTCTTGTTGCAGACCGTTATACGGAAAACATGACATTTTTGAATGGCCGGGTTGGCCTTGCATCTTCGATCCCTTCTCCTTAGCCAGTCTGTCTTGTTGCAGACCGTTATACGGAATCATCACTAGGAGGCGGAGAAGGATCTTGGCAGTTCTGGGTCGCTGGCCCTGACGCTAGCAGTCAGCTTTTGGTCGCTGACCGCTACAGATCATACACTGAATGGTCTTGGCAGTTCTGGGTCGCTGGCCCTGACGCTAGCAGTCAGCTTTTGGTCCCTGACCGCTACAGATCATACACTGAATGGTCTTGGCAGTTTTGTTTCGCTGGCACTGACGCTAGCAGTTAGCTTTTGGTCGCTGACCGCTACAGATCATACACTGAATGGTCTTGGCAGTTTTGTGTCGCTGGTCCTGACGCTAGCAGTCAGCTTTTGGTCGCTGACCGCTACAGATCATATACTGAATGGTCTTGGCAGTTTTGTGTCGCTGGTCCTGACGCTAGCAGTCAGCTTTTGGTCGCTGAACGCTACAGATCATACACTGAATGGTCTTGGCAGTTTTGTGTCGCTGGTCCTGACGCTAGTAGTCAGCTTAGTCCTTGACCGCTACAGATCAATACACTGAATGGTCTTGGCAGTTTTGTGTCGCTGGTCCTGACGCTAGCTGTCAGCTTGCCTACCGCTACAGATCATACACTGAATGGTCTTGGCTTTTTGTGTCGCTGAGTCAGCTCCTACCGCAGACAGATCATACACTTACAGATTTCTCTGACATGTCTTGGCCAGTTCATCGTGGTCCTGATCTAGCATCAGCTTTGGTCCTGACCGCTACAGCATAACTTTTGTCGCTGACCGCTACAGATCATACACTGAAATGTCCTTTATCGCTGCCTACCCTAGCATCAGCTTTTGGTCCTGACCAGCTCAGATCATCACTGAATCGTAAATGGCAGGTTTTGTGTCGCTGGTCCTGACCCTAGCAGTCAGCTTTTGGTCGCTGACCGCTACAGATCATACACTGAATGGTCTTGGCAGTTTTGTGTCGCTGGTCCTGACCCTAGCAGTCAGCTTTTGGTCGCTGACCGCTACAGATCATACACTGAATGGTCTTGGCAGTTTTGTGTCGCTGGTCCTGACCCTAGCAGTCAGCTTTTGGTCGCTGACCGCTACAGATCATACACTGAATGGTCTTGGCAGTTTTGTGTCGCTGGTCCTGACCCTAGCAGTCAGCTTTTGGTCGCTGACCACTACAGATCATACACTGAATGGTCTTGGCAGTTTTGTGTCGCTGGTCCTGACCCTAGCAGTCAGCTTTTGGTCGCTGACCGCTACAGATCATACACTGAATGGTCTTGGCAGTTTTGTGTCGCTGGTCCTGACCCTAGCAGTCAGCTTTTGGTCGCTGACCGCTACAGATCATACACTGAATGGTCTTGGCAGTTTTGTGTCGCTGGTCCTGACCCTAGCAGTCAGATTTTGGTCGCTGACCGCTACAGATCATACACTGCTCTGCTTCTTGATTACATTGCCACACAAAATAGTGCGGACATGGTCAGTTAATACATTTTAGAATAAATTGGTCGCGTATTTAGTTTCAATTGAAGTGGAGTAGAATAAAGTATACAGACTACAGAGTCTTCTAAACCAGTATAAGAAGTGAAGTGAAGTGGAGTGGAGTGGTGTGGAGTCGTATTGCCATACCACTACAATAGTTAAGGTAATGAAGCTGCAGACAAACTAACAAGGTGTGGAGAAGCATCCCCACAAACAATCTCGCCACCGAGGACAGATGTGTCAGACCGAAAGGTGCAAATATCGCAGTCAAGCTGTAAACTAGCGACACAATGCATTTCGTTCGCCGGACTTCCTACTTGCAAAGCCCTGTTCAGGGCTTGGTAGCGGGAGATTGAGAATGAACGCAGAAGAAGAAGAAGGCCAATACCATAATTAAAACCAAGTTCAGGGTAAAATTGCCCGATCAACACCCCGACTTTCGAAAAGAAGACAGCTACTATAGCTTAACTAGAGAAGAGCAAGTCATTGTCTTCGGACTGAGCACTGGGCATTACAGACTCAAGTGTCATCTTCATCTTTACAACAAAATGAGGATTGGGACATATAACAAATGTTCATATGGGGAGCATGCCATGACAAGTGCCCATGTGAGCAGCACGCTTTGATCGTGGAACATATCCTACAAAGCTGCATGCTCACGCAGGAAGAGAGAAAACAATCCTGGCCTCACGAGACTGATATGAGACAAAAGCTTCATGGAGATAAAACAGTCTTACAAACAACTGTATACTTTGCAAGTGAAACCGGAACCTTGATCTGAGGATGAACGAAGAAGATGAAGAAGAGTGGAGTGGAGTAGACTTGAGGGGAGTTGACAGAAGTTGAGTTGAGGGGAGTTGACAGAAGTTGAGTTGAGGGGAGTTGACAGAAGTTGAGTTGAGGGGAGTTGACCTACGTTGAGTTGAGGGGAGTTGACAGACGTTGAGTTGAGGGGAGTTGACAGACGTTGAGTTGAGGGGAGTTGACAGAAGTTGAGTTGAGGGGAGTTGACAGAAGTTGAGTTGAGGGGAGTTGACAGACGTTGAGTTGAGGGGAGTTGACAGAAGTTGAGTTGAAGGGAGTTGACAGAAGTTGAGTTGAGGGGAGTTGACAGAAGTTGAGTTGAGGGGAGTTGACAGAAGTTGAGTTGAGGGGAGTTGACAGAAGTTGAGTTGAGGGGAGTTAACAGAAGTTGAGTTGAGGGGAGTTGACAGACGTTGAGTTGAGGGGAGTTGACAGAAGTTGAGTTGAGGGGAGTTGACAGAAGTTGAGTTGAGGGGAGTTGACAGAAGTTGAGTTGAGGGGAGTTTAGTTAAGATATACAGTGACGTGTTGACGGCTGAATGTTATCAAACAATCCTACCTTCTCTGGTCAAACGGCGCTGTTTGGAGGTTTTGGTGGTGAACACGAAAGGTGACCTATGTTCCCAATCTATGCTCAATCTACGTTCTCCTTGGGCTGTTGAGCTTGGATAGCTCTGCTTGTCGCCCTGTCTCCAGTTATGTTTCTCCTTTCTGCAAAGATGGATGTTGTGATACTGTGAACTTTCAAAAATGTGGTAAGAGAGAGGGAGGGAGAGAGATGAAAAGAGAAAGGAAGGTGATTTCTTGACAACTCAGACATACACTAACAAGGCAAATGGAAAGCTCAGGGCCAACAGACGGCAAGTTGAAAGGGCGTAAAACACGACAAGGCTGGTGAATTTTGTAAACGCATTTAATTTTCTGGAATAATAATATCAGTTATGTTTTGTTAAGAATCGAGGACATTACACCCCGGGAAGACCCATAGGCGTTAAATTCCATCTCTTCGAATGTTGAAGAGTTTATATATTGATGGTTCATGTAGCTCGCTGGTTGTACGAACTTCTGCGTAAACACTTTTGCTCCGTCCTTTCAGGTGGCCATGAGATAGTGACGACCGTGATGATGATAATGATGACGGTGATAATAGCGATGGTGTTGGTGGTGATAATAGTGATCGTGTTGGTGGTGATAATAGCGATGGTGTTGGTGGTGATAATAGTGATCGTGTTGGTGGTGATAATAGTGATCGTGTTGGTGGTGATAATAGCGATGGTGTTGGTGGTGATAATAGTGATCGTGTTGGTGGGGATAATAGTGATCGTGTTGGTGGTGATAATAGTGATCGTGTTGGTGGTGATAATAGTGATCGTGTTGGTGGTGATAATAGCGATGGTGTTGGTGGTGATAATAGTGATCGTGTTGGTGGTGATAATAGTGATCGTGTTGGTGGTGATAATAGTGATCGTGTTGGTGGTGATAATAGTGATCGTGTTTGTGGTGATAATAGTGATCGTGTTGGTGGTGATAATAGTGATCGTGTTGGTGGTGATAATAGCGATCGTGTTGGTGGTGATAATAGTGATCGTGTTGGTGGTGATAATAGTGATCGTGTTGGTGGTGATAATAGTGATCGTGTTGGTGGTGATAATAGTGATCGTGTTGATGGTGATAATAGTGATCGTGTTGAAGGTGATAATAGTGATCGTTATGATTGATATAAAAGTGACCGTGTTGATGTTACTATCTTAATGATGGTGAAAGCCTGGATACGACTAAGGTCTGTGTGCAGGTTATTGTCACTGCCCCCTCCATAGAGATTGCTGGAGTCACTCTGGAGAACGTCAATATCTTCACTTATCTGGAGTCTGCCATCAGCAGCACTGTCCCTTTCTTCAAAAAGGAGATAGTATGCTTGACAGGGTGAATAACGTCATGACCTGCCTGACGATGAGAGCCTGGTAGAACAATGGGCTGTCTCACTACACCAAGGTCCTGGTCTATTAGACCTGCGTTCTTGGCAGTCTCATGTATGGAAGCAAGACTTCGAGCACTCTCATGTATGGAAGCAAGACTTGGAGCACTCTCGTGTATAGAAGCAAGACTTGAAGCACTCTCATGTATGGAAGCAATATGTGGAGCAGTCTCATGTATGGAAGCAAGACTTGGAGCACTCTCATGTATGGAAGCAATATGTGGAGCACTCTCGTGTATGGAAGCGAGACTTGGAGCACTCTCATGTATAGAAGCGAGACTTGGAGCACTCTCATGTATGGAAGCGAGACTTGGAGCACTCTCATGTATGGAAGCAAGACTTGAAGCACTCTCATGTATGGAAGCATGACTTGGAGCACTCTCATATATAGAAGCAAGACTTGAAGCACTCTCATGTATGGAAGCGACTTGGAGCACTCTCATGTATGGAAGCATGACTTCGAGCACTCTCATGTATGGAAGCGAGACTTGGAGCACTCTCATGTATGGAAGCAAGACTTGAAGCACTCTCATGTATGGGAGGGAGACTTGGAGCACTCTCATGTATGGAAGCGAGACTTGGAGCACTCTCATGTATGGAAGCAAGACTTGGAGCACTCTCATGTATGGAAGCGAGACTTGGAGCACTCTCATGTATGGAAGCAAGACTTGGATCACTCTCATGTATGGAAGCAAGACTTGGAGCACTCTCATGTATGGAAGCGAGACTTGGAGCACTTACACTAAGTGACGGGGTAAACTTGTTCTAATATTAAATCGCCTCAAATTCCAATCGCATTCATCATGTCTTGGTCGCAAAATGGCAACTGTTAAGCGGTATACCTATACTAACTCTTCGATACCGGCGTCAGACTTGGATGTTGTGGGACACAGGGGAAGGAAATTATGCCGTTTGAAATAAAATGTTTGAGAAAAGCCATTAATATTACCAGGAGAAATAGAACGATAGACGATAACATTAGAAATACGACGAGAACTACTCCTTAGTGATTAATGTCCAAAATAATCATTTCAGTCCCCTCACGAGAATTGAACCTGAACAGCTGCCACTGCGCGTATATATATATAATACTGCGCAGTCGCTGTGACCGAGAGGTAAGGCACTGGCCTCTCAAAAAGGTGAACGGTAACGGACTTGGTTCGAGGCCCACAGGTTTCAAGCCAACTCTGGTCTCAAAGAGTTCGGACCAGATTGCCTGCATCTTGAATTACCTTCAGTCGTCTTGAGTTATGCTTTGCCATTGATCCAAGGAAGTTCGGAACCAGAGAGTGAGGTCGATGACCAGCGCAGCCTCTTTCGCACTATAATCCAAATGCAGCGCAAGTTACATCATTAAAACAAAACTGTCTGATGTTGTCGCCATCATTGCTTGCGATGGTGAGCTATCTTGGAATCTCTGATATAACACAAGAAGATATTGTAACAAGACATGATGCAGTCCACATGTCAGATTGATAGTGATATTAAACAACACAATCTTGTAACGACCGATGCATCAACATTAACCTAGGACATCAGCTCCAAAAGGGGTTCGCAACTGAACCAGAAAAAAGATATCAAGCAAATTACAGCTGGTGAACTAGAGTGTACTGCGATCAGGTTGGGAACATGGTTAAACAAGCAAAGCAGTCTAGCCGACATGTTATGTATACCCCCAGTAATAATTGAAGGTTGCTCACATCATTATGTCTGCAATGTCCTCTATTACACTGTTCCCATCTTTCATAATTATAGTTAATGTAAGGTAATGTGTTGATGTTAATAGTAACGTCTGATAAGAAGTATATAATTGCTGTTTCAGACCACAGTGAGAACCTCTGGCACTAAGGTCGCATGCGCCTTTTGAATTTATCAAAAAGTTGCAAAACAAATGCTTTTATTATTTAATAAGAAGTTATGGGACACCTGATGCGATCCTGATCTAGTTCTAATACAACTTTAGAAAGAATTTACCTGAACCTCCTCGTCTCAGTGGCGTCAATGCTGAACGAGGTAGATTTTCACAATATATTCTACATTTGGAAAATGCACTGAATTCTGGAGCGTGTAGACTAGTCGACAAGGAGCTGTCTTACTAGACTCAGATTACAGCGTGGGTGGGTTCGAATTTACGGACGGAAAAAAATACATGTAGTGGTTCGTGCCAATCACAACTTGTACTCTAGTCGACCCACTTGTAAATGGGTATCTGACGTTTAAGTTAGGGAAGGTACAAATAACAAGAGAGTAAGCTGGACACCCTACCTGGCATAGGCTTCTGCTTAGTACATGAAGAGCTATCTTCATCCGCGACGGCAATTGTTGTCATGGAAATGAACTTTTATCTTTACTGAATTGTTGTTTCTTGAATGCTGCCTTTTTTACAGCTAACTTACTACGGCCTATGGTGGACGGCGTGGGCTAGTGGTTAAGTGACACTGTTCATAACCCGAAGGTGATGGGTTCGATCCCCATCACCGGTCGTTACCCCGGGGAAGCAAACCCTTTCATAAAATGCATGCCGAAGTCGGATGCACTGGGCCGAAAGACGCAAAATCAAAACCGCAGCGCAACGCACACCGCTTTGGGGAACAGAGAAATAAAACGAAGGCAGCAACAACAACAACAAAACTACGGTCTACGACATGAATAGGTTCTCCACCACCATTGTAGACTGTTACCAGAACTACGGTCTACGACATGAATAGGTTCTCCACCACCATTGTAGACTGTTACCAGAACTACGGTCTACGACATGAATAGGTTCTCCACCACCATTGTAGACTGTTACCAGATTCGTGTTGTTATTTGTAATAAAATTGGCATAAATTGTGTTGCCTGTTTGCAGATATTGTATTCTTCTAGAAATACACTTGTGTTGTGCAAGAAGCGTTTGAGAAATACATTGTTCTTATTATGTGGAAGGAAAGCGAACAAATAGGGAGGTCACAAAGATATTGCCCTTTGGTTATGAAATCAGTCCTAGGACTATTTGTAAGGTTGTCTAAGCATGACTCTCCATTTGACCCTATCCTCTGGTTGATCAGTCATAGGACTGGTTGTAAGGTTGTCTGAGTGTCTCTCCATTTGAGCCTATCATTTGGCTGATCAGTCCTGGTACTGATTGTAAGGTCTGAGCATGTCTCTTTATTTGACCATATCCTCTGGTTGAGCAGTACTGAGACTGATTGTAAAGTTGTTTGCATGTCTCTCCATTTGACCCTATCCTCTGGTTGATCAGTCTTAGGTCTGGTTGTAAGGTTGTCTGAGTGTCTCTCCATTTGACCCTATCATTTGGCTGATCAGTCCTGGTACTGATTGTAAGGTCTGAGCATGTCTATTTATTTGACCATATCCACTGGTTGAGCAGTACTGAGAGTGATTGTAAAGTTGTTTGAGCGTGTCTCTTCATTTGACCGTATCCTCTTCCCTTCATTTCTGCATACGTCCGTATTTTAATAGTCCTGCATGTCTGAGATGTAAAAGTGTCTTGGTTGTCCACTTCCTCTTTTATACTGGATCTTGCGTCTGGTAACTTATGTAGAAGACGGTCACGTCTGAAATTGTGTCCCAGCCAACTCAATCATCGTTTTTGTATCATTTGCAATATTTGTCTGTGTGCCAATCTCAAATGAGGATATTGCCATTGGCTCTTCTTTTTGTCTAACTCAATCTTTTCCTTCTCTTCGGTAGCACCACATTTCAAACGGGTTAAAACTTGCTTCATCCTTCATTGTCATGTCTACCGCTCGGCAACATATATAAATGATTTCTGATTATTTTTTCTTCAGTTCTATCTGGATATTATTTTAGATTAGCAATATTTTCTTTTCCGAGGTCTGTTTAGGCCAATGCAACCCTTGTCATACTATTTGTATCTTATGTTATTGAGTTTGTAATAGTTTGCCCTAACAATTTAAACTTCTGCACTTGTTTGATTATTTCTAAATTGATGAATATATTCATTTGCATGTGTTGCTTGGCTACCACTTAATTTAACTTAAAAACTTTATACTGGTTTATAAGACTCTGAAGAGTATATATACAACCAGTTCCATTTACATTTCCTTGCTCTAGTAGCTATGCACATCTAATTTATTATTAAATGCTTCAATTGTCTTTGCCTCCACCATCATATTTGTTTTCAATGGGTTAATTTTAATGCCAAACTCTTTGGGTGTGCTGTTAATTTTTCTAAGCAGCCGTTGCAACGCTGCTAGTGATCCTCCCACTATGGCTTGGACATCGGCAAAATGTAATTGCATTAACTTTCACGCCATTAACGTTGAAACCCTACTACAACACGAACAAGATTTTCCATCATAATCTCAGAAAATGCGTTATAGAGATTCAGTGACCTTGTCGTACACAGTCTTACTGAAACTGCGTCTGTTAATCTTTCTTTAATTGAAAAAAATCACATCTTGATTTTCATACAGTTCTGGATTAAACTAATGATTGTTCTGTGTATACCAATTTGTAGTAACATCTGGAAAACTTTTCTATAGAGGACTCAATCAAAAAGCAGATAGTGATCGTTCTTCATCGATCATTCTTTCTGCGAGAAGCCACAATGGTCCTGTTTCATCCCTGTACATCTAACCTACCGAAATCCAAACTGGTTTTCTTTTAGCACTTCTTACCATGAATTCCCTTCTTCTTTATTTTCAATTCAATGTTAGATGCATTTGTTATTGACCTTATCGTTCGGAATTGACCGCATTCTATTGCATTGAATGTTTATGGCAAAGATACTGTTATGGAAATTATGCGATATTTTTGGCATGTTCCGTTTTTGTAAAAATCATGAACATGCTTGGTGTTTGCGAATGCCCACAATGAGTAAGTTTACTTTTTTGTAGCTTTCCTCACATCCCGAGCGTGCTGATGAAAGGTGAACCGAGGTCCTGTAGGTGGTTGTGCTATGCTTGGCTTCATTTGAGTGTCGCTCCCAACTACGGGAATCACGTCGATTCCTCAACTTGTTAGCAAAGCTGTCCTGAAAACAGCTCGTTTTCAGGAAAGACTACGAGGAAGCCAAGGTGAAGGACTTGGTCAGTATGTTTTGCCTGTCTCTGGCTAACATGTCTGATCAGCATATTTTGTCTGATTAATAATAGTAATAGCTGTCCATCGTTGTCGATGAGGACCGCCGACATCATCCTTGTCACAGATTTTCCTGTTGGGTGTGGGTGCGCATGTGGCTGAACAGGCCAATGCGAGCACGAACATTTGCTACATATCGGGAACACGAGGTTTGTAGAAGGGGATGGTGTTCCCGCTGCTCGGGATTTCCGCGTCTCTCGTCTGTTCTGGGCTTTCACAACACGGTCATCTTCACCGGCAGCTACACCCGATTTGACTGCGCTTCTCCAGTCAGATCTGTTTTGCGCAAGACATTCCCAGGTGTCGATGTCTATCTGGCAACTTTAAAACGTTTCTTTGGGCGCCCTCTCTCGCGCCATCCCTCTCTCAGCTCGCCGAAGAGAAGCTTTATTGGGAGCCGCTCGTCTGACATACGGACGAGGTGTCCGGCCCATCCTAGTCGTGCTTTTTCTAGCAGTGCATGGATGCTGGGCATGTTAGCCCTCGAGAGAACCTCGATGTCAGTGACACAATCTTGGGATCGGATGTGGAATATTCGCCTCAGGCAACCTGTGTGGATGTGGTTTAACCTCCTTGCATGTCCAGAGTATACAGTCCAGCTTTCGCAAGCGTATAGTAGGGTTAAAATGATGGTTGCACGGTAGACTTTGAGTTTGGTCTTGACGCTGATGCCACGACGTGCCCAGACCATCGAGCGCATTCTACCAAAGGCTGTGCTGGCCTTTGCTATTCTGCTTGCCACCTCATCGTCTAGGCTGACAGATCTCGACAGCGTGCTGCCCAGATATGTGAATTTGTCTACGGCATTCAACGTCTGCCCGCTGACTGTAGTCTCTGGTTTTGTGTACGGCATGCATGGTGCTGGTTGGTACATGACCTCTGTTTTTTTGGCATGCGGCAGAGAACTGGTCCATTCCAACCTGCATGTTCAGTTCTGAGTTGCTCATTAGAGCGCAGTGGTCAGCAAATACAAGTTCCCTGATTATGTCGCCAGCCACTTTGGTTTTGGCCTTCATTCTTCTGGAATTGAGTAACTTGCCATCTGTGCGGTACTTTATGGGTATTCCAAGCTCCAATGATCTGAAGGCGTCTGTCATCGTGTCCGCGAACATCATGCTGAACAAAGTCGGGGCGAGTACACATTATTGTTTTACTCCGTTTGATACTAGAAACGTTTTAGAGATTGCACCGCTGTCCAGTACACGAACACACATGCCTACGTGTAGCTGTTTCACCATTGTTATGAACTTGTTGGGGCAGCCAAACTTAGACATTATCATCCACAGCCCTCCTCTGTTTACTGTATCAAATGCCTTTGTCAAATCAATAAATGTGGTTTACAAGGCCTGATTTTGTTCTCGACACTTCTCTTGTACTTGGCGAGCGGCAAAAATCATGTCCACTGTTCCTCTTCCGGCTCTGAATCCACATTGGCTTTCTGGGAGGTGGTGGCTTTGTTCAAGGTGTTTGTTGAGCCTGTTTAGCAGTAAGCGCGCTAGGATCTTGCGTGCTACGGAGAGTAGAGGCAGAGGCACTGAGGGCGGCAGTGGAAGAAATGGTGACACACAAAGAAAATGAAAGCCATATAGTCCTGCTTACAGATGCTCTCGCCGTAGTCACAGCGCTAAAAAGCCAGAAAAACACTGAGCTTAATGACTTAAGAGCAGCACTCTGCAAACTGTGCCAGCAGTCCGCACCATAAAGGGTAGTGGTACAGTGGGTCCCATCACACTGCAACATCCAAGGCAACGAGGAGGCAGACAGACTGGCAAAAGAAGGTGCAAGACTACCACAAACAGATACTAGTATGACGTACGAAGAGTCAAAACGGCTTATCAAAGCCAGATACATGACCAAATGGGAAACCGAACATACTGGTTACACCAAAAACGATGCCTATTACCAGTTGAACCGAAGAGAGCAGGTAGTTGTCTTCAGACTTCGCACTGGCCACAACAGACTGAGGTACCAACTATTCAACAAATTGAAGATAGGGTGTACCGACGAATGCCCGTGCGGTACTGGTAAAATGACCACTGAACATCTGCTGCAGAACTGCCCGACATACGAGGATCAGAGAGAGCAGATGTGGCCATTACCAGTGGAACTGCAAGACAAGCTCTATGGCAGTGGCGAGAGCCTCAGGATGACCGCCGCTTTTTTCGAAAAAATAATGGTTACTGTCTGACTGTGTACGCAGAAGATAAAGAAGAAGTTCAAGGTGTTTGTTGAGCCTGTTTAGCATTAATCGCGCTAGGATCTTGCGTGCTACGGAGAGTAGAGATATTCCACGACGATTGTCGCATTCCTGACGGTTGCCTTTTCTTTTGTACAGGTGAACGATTGAGGCGTCCTTTAGCTCCTGCGGAATTTTACCTTCAGCCCACATGTGACAGAAGAGTTCAGTGATCCTTCTGGTGAGGGATGGGCCAGCTGTCTTATATACCTCTGCTAGTATTGCATCAGCTCCTGGAGCTTTTCCTATAGACAGTGAACTGATTGCCCTGTCGACTTCCTTTTCAGTAATGACTTCATCCAACGCCAGGTTCAGTTCCACCTGCGGCATTCGCCGGATGGCCTCTTTTATGGACGATGGGTGGTTTAGTATTTTGCAGAAGTGGTCTGCCCATCTGTCTAGAATCTGAACCTTATCTGTTAGCAGTGCTCCATCCGCACTGCGAACTGGAGTATTACTAGAGGTCTGCGGGCCGTAGAGAGCTTTCAGTGCCTCGTAAAACCGTTTGGTGTCATGACGCTCGGCGAACATCTCAATTTCGTCAGCTCTTTTGCTGAGCCAGGAGTCTTGCATCTCTCTAAGCCTGGTCTGGACAGCTTTGCGAGCAGTATTGAAGGCAGCTTTTGCTGCCGGAGATGGTGTGTCCCTCTGGTATTCCCTGTGCGATTCATGTTTTGCATCGATAAGGCCCTGTATTTCCAGATCGTTCTCATCAAACCAGTCCTTATGCTTGCGCGTGAGTTGGCCAATGTGTTTAACAGCTGTGTCGTAGAGTGTGTTTCTCAGTGATGCCCAGTTCTCTTCGATGTCGTTCTTTTCAAAACGAATCTCAGATAGTCTGCCCTCAAGCTCTTCCTGGAAGCCTCCTCTTGTGGGTTCGTATTTCAGCTGAGAGACATTTAGCCTCCTAGGTGGTTTCTTTCCCTGGGGGCGCATTTTGGGCTGGATCTTGAAGTTTAGCTTGGCAATGACAAGTCGATGGTCGGTCCAACATTCTGCACCACACAAGCTCTTCGTTACCATAGCATCCGCTCGATCCCTACGTCTGATGATAATGTAGTCAATGAGGTGCCAGTGGCGGGACCTTGGGTGCATCCATGTGGTTCTATTTCGGACAGGTAGTCGGAAAGCTGTGTTTGTAATGAGTAGTTCATTTGCGGCACATGTCCTCAGAAGGAGCAGTCCGTTACTATTGCATTTTCCGATGCCATGTCTGCCAATGGCCCCCTTCCAGGCTGTATGGTCTGTGCCAACCCTAGCGTTAAAATCACCGAGGATGACCAGTTTGTCAGATTTGGGGACTGCAGCGATGAGCGCCTCAAGGTCCTCATAAAACTTATCTTTTGTTTCTTGAGGATTTGTCATTGTGGGTGCGTATGCACTGATGAGTGTTGCATGGCGCCCTCCTATTAGGGGAAGACGCAGTGTAATCAGGCGGTCATTAATTCCTCTGTGCATGCTTGTGAGCTTGTCGACCATGTTGATCTTGATGGCAAAGCCAACTCCAGCTTCACGGCGTTCTTCTTTGCTGCGGCCGCTCCAGAAGAAAGTATAACCAGCGCCTTCTTCTGTGATCTGCCCTTCTTCTGCCAGTCGTGTCTCGCTCAGAGCAGCTATGCAGATGTTGTATCTAGCCAGTTCCCTGGCGATCAGTGCTGTCCGTCGTTCGGGTCTGTTTGCTGTGGTGTTGTCCAGTAGCGTGCGGACATTCCATGTTGCAAGCGTGATGGGTAGTTTTCGTGATCGTTTTCTGCCTGTTCCGCCGCTGCAGTTTGGGGGCCATGCCAGTTGCGAGCTGCTAGTCAGTGTGTGATATGTAGGGTGATGTCGTGAGTTGCGCAATGTGTTTATAGTGAGGGAGATGTGCGCAGGATCTTCCTCACTCTCTCGTCCGGACTCAACATGTTCTAGAGGCAAGACATTGTCAAGACTACTAGTGAAGGGTTCGGATGCAGACAGTATGGTGTCAGCGTGTGCCTCATTTTCTCAGTAGCCCTTCCCTTCTCTTTTATCGCTGGAGTGGAGCTTTGAGGTATCTGTTTCTGAGTGCATTTGTTTGTGTATTCTTCTTCCACCTCTCGTTCCTCTGGTCCTCCGCCTTGATTGTATACTTGTGAGTTCCGATGCCTCCTCGGTTAAGTGTATTTTCAGCACACGCAACAGATGTAGATCTGAGTTTGAAGGGACGTAGTGTGCTGATCGAAGCGCGATGAGCTCCTTTCTGAAGTACCGTATGTTTGACGGGGTCAGGATGACCTCCTTCGTGTCAGTGTTCATGCTTCGTTATCTGGGTCACGATACAGCACGGAGCGACACTAGCCTTTGACCGGGTCAAGTTTCGGCCACGCTTTGTCCCATCGAAACTGTACACATTAGTCTACCTTTCACGACTAAAAATACACTGTTATATACTTCGTTGCATCACTTCTTTCACATTAGTATGCTTAATTCAAAAGTCGGCACATTTATATCCAGGAATCACGTTAATAGTCCGAGAGTTATCATAGAAAACACAAACAAAACACCGTTGTATCAAGAGGGAAATCGACTGCGACCATGTCCGGCGCCATCTTGACTAGACGTTAGTATTTGTCTGCTACTAACTTGCTTACAAATTAAATGTGTAAAGTAGTTTAGGCGAATAATATATTTTGAAGATGTAAAGAAACACACTGCTGGAGATACTGATGTTTAGATCTGAGCGTATATGGACTTGTCCCAAATACAATGAAGATGATCTGACGACTAACTAACTAACACTGCTGGAGGCAAAGGTAGACGGTAGGAGAGTAAGAAGAAGACAGCATCTAAGTGGGAAGACAACCAAGAGATGGACTGAAAAAAGTCGGTCAGAATGTACCATAAAGAAAACAGGCAGAAGATGTTGCAGGTCCATTGAAAGCAACCTTTGATGCGGAGATGGCACTTAACATTTACTTTTCTAGTCACATGAGATTCTTATTGCTATCGGGCGAAACTTGCATGAGATTCTTAATGCTATCGGGCGAAACTTGCATGAGATTCTTATTGCTATCGGGCGAAACTTGCATGAGATTCTTAATGCTATCGGGCGAAACTTGCATGAGATTCTTATTGCTATCGGGCGAAACTTGCATGAGATTCTTGTTGCTATCGGGCGAAACTTGCATGAGATTCTTAATGCTATAGGGCGAAACTTGCATGAGATTCTTATTGCTATCGGGCGAAACTTGCATGAGATTCTTATTGCTATCGGGCGAAACTTGCATGAGATTCTTAATGCTATAGGGCGAAACTTGCATGAGATTCTTAATGCTATCGGGCGAAACTTGCATGAGATTCTTAATGCTATCGGGCGAAACTTGCATGAGATTCTTAATGCTATCGGGCGAAACTTGCATGAGATTCTTATTGCTATCGGGCGAAACTTGCATGAGATTCTTATTGCTATCGGGCGAAACTTGCATGAGATTCTTATTGCTATCGGGCGAAACTTGCATGAGATTCTTATTGCTATCGGGCGAAACTTGCATGAGATTCTTAATGCTATCGGGCGAAACTTGCATGAGATTCTTATTGCTATCGGGCGAAACTTGCATGAGATTCTTAATGCTATCGGGCGAAACTTGCATGAGATTCTTATTGCTTTCGGGCGAAACTTGCATGAGATTCTTATTGCTATCGGGCGAAACTTGCATGAGAATCTTAATGCTATCGAGCAAAACTTGCATGAGATTCTTATTGCTATCGGGCGAAACTTGCATGAGATTCTTAATGCTATCGGGCGACACTTGCATGAGATTTTTAATGCTAGCGGGCGAAACTTGCATGAGATTCTTATTGCTATCGGGCGAAACTTGCATGAGATTCTTAATGCTATCGGGCGAAACTTGCATGAGATTCTTAATGCTATCGGGCGAAACTTGCATGAGATTCTTAATGCTATCGGGCGAAACTTGCATGAGATTCTTAATGCTATCGGGCGAAACTTGCATGAGATTCTTATTGCTATCGGGCGAAACTTGCATGAGATTCTTAATGCTATCGGGCGAAACTTGCATGAGATTCTTAATGCTATCGGGCGAAACTTGCATGAGATTCTTAATGCTATCGGGCGAAACTTGCATGAGATTCTTAATGCTATCGGGCGAAACTTGCATGAGATTCTTAATGCTATCGGGCGAAACTTGCATGAGATTCTTAATGCTATCGGGCGAAACTTGCATGAGATTCTTAATGCTATCGGGCGAAACTTGCATGAGATTCTTAATGCTATCGGGCGAAACTTGCATGAGATTCACATATTATTATCTGCAAGTATTTTGTCTGATTCACAACGGGATTATGCAAGAATTTAATGGGATCATATTGCTATCATGTAAGAATGTTATGACACTGCTTTTGTTGTCAAGCAAGAATAGTATGAGATTCACTGTGTTACTTATCCATAAGTTTTCAATTCAATTCAAATGCCGTCTCCGAAACGAAGGTTGACTGCACTGGACATCCAATATCCGCTGTTGTCTTGACGGTACGCTTTGTCAGACTGTCCATCTTTTGATGTTGCTCTCCTACTTAAAACACTGCCCGCCTCTTGTCTGTCGACCTTCAACCATGTCCTCCAGTATGGTCCTCAATATAGTATCGTGTCGTATTACACGAACCAAAATATTTCTTCTTCTTCTACGTACGCAGTCAGACAGTAACCATTATTTTTTCGAAAAAAGCGGCGGTCATCCTGAGGCTGTCGCCACTGCCATAGAGCTTGTCTTGCAGTTCCACTGGTGATGGCCACATCTGCTCTCTCTGATCCTCGTATGTCGGGCAGTTCTGCAGCAGATGTTCAGCGGTCATTTTACCAGTACGGGCATTCGTCGGTACACCCTATCTTCAATTTGTTGAATAGGTGGTACCTCAGTCTATTGTGGCCAGTGCGAAGTCTGAAGACAACGACTTGCTCTCTTCGGTTCAACTGGTAATAGGCATCGTTTTTGGTGTAACCAGTATGTTCGGTTTCCCATTTGGTCATGTATCTGGCTTTGATAAGCCGTTTTGACTCTTCGTACGTCATACTGGTATCTGTTTGTGGTAGTATTGCACCTTCTTTTGCCAGTCTGTCTGCCCCCTCGTTGCCTTGGATGTTGCAGTGTGATGGGACCCACTGTACCACTACCCTTTTTGGTGCGGACTGCTGGCACAGTTTGCAGAGTGCTGCTCTTAAGTCATTAAGCTCAGTGTTTTTCTGGCTTTTTAGCGCTGTGACTACGGCGAGAGCATCTGTAAGCAGGACTATATGGCTTTCATTTTCACTGTGTGTCACCATTTCTTCCACTGCCGCCCTCAGTGCCTCTGCCTCCGCTCTGAAATTGCTTGTGTACTTACCAGTAGCGAATGACACTGTTATTTTTCTGCCATTTGGTAGGTTCAGGAATGCTCCTGCCCCTCCGTTCTGTGTTGTGTTTGTTACAGAACCGTCGGTGTATGCATGGGTCCAGTCCATGCTTGGGTAGCTTTTCGTTATGAAGCTTAGGGTAGTATCTCTCCTTTCTTTTTCAGTCTGGCAGTTTTTGTTTGCAATACCTGGTATATTTTCTACCACCTCTGGAAATATCCTGCCTCCAGGTAGGTTTTCGTACAGTAGTGATGGGTTTTGGTGTTGTTAGTGCGTTTATGGGATCTTCGTGCATCTTTGCTTTGGCTATTTCTGCAAAGTTTCTCCGCTTTAGTTTCCCATTTCCCAAATTGTTTAGTCTCTGGTGCATTGGATGGTCGGTCAGTCTTCGGAGCTTCTCTGACTGCAGCTGGGCTCTGCAGTCTCTTCTATCGGTCATGGATTGCAGTTTTGTAATCTTTTCAAGTTCTACAATTGGCGTTGACTTCATGCCACCTGTTATAATTCTCATGGCTTGGTTTTGAAGTTTGCTAACTTTATCGAAGTTCACCTTCGCTGCTGTTGTCCATGCCGCAATGCAAAACTTGAGAACTGGTCTCACTCTTCCAGTGTACAGTTTCTTTAGTATGCCTTCGTCTGCTCCCCAGCTTGTGCCAGCAAGTTTCCTCATGATTGCCATTCTTTCTCTGGCTTTCATTCGGTTTCTCTCAATCTGACTTTTCCATGTCATGCGCCGATCAAATGTGACTCCCAGATAGGTTGGGTTGTCGTTTGGCTGCAGGAATTTGCCATTTAGACTTAATTTGGTACTTTGGGGTTTTAATGAAAGCGAGAATATTGTGCATGTGGTTTTCTCCTCGTTTATTTTGACCAGCCATGAGTTCGCCCACTCTTCCAGCGATGTTAGGGCCGTCTGCATCCGATTTCTTGCTATGGTGAGATTCTTTTCAGAGGTCCACATAGCCAGATCGTCTGCAAACATTGAGCTATGGACTCTTCTTGGTATATTCTCTGTAATATCGTTTATATATACCAGGAAGAGTGTGGGTGACAGTACTCCCCCTTGGGGTACTCCCTGCTCGAGTGTCACCTTTTTGCTCATCTGCCCTTGTACTTGGACTCTGGTCGTTCTTTGTTTGAGGTAGTGGTTGATCCACTTGTGCATTTTCCCACAAACATCACTTCTTCTTAGCTTGACTCTAAGTCCATCTTTCCAGACTTTGTCAAATACCTTTTCCAGATCCACCCAAGTAGCTACTGTGTGTTTCAGTACCTGGTAGGCATCTTCTATCTCCTGGGCTATGAGGATGAGCTGGTCCTCAGTGGATCTGTGCTGTCTAACGCCGGCTTGCTGTGGAATTAGTATTCGTTTTTCTTCCAGATGCCACATCAGTCTGGTGTTTATCATCCGTTATATCAGCTTGCCGACACAGCTCAGTAGGCTGATGGGCCTGTATCCATTTGGATCTGTTTTGTCCTTTCCTGTTTTTGGTACTGGTACCAGTACTGCGTTTGGTTCAGAACCGATAACAGTTTCCTCTTCGCTGTTTGGCCCATCCCCATCAGCATTTCGTTTGTTATCCCGTCTTTTCCGGGAGATTTCCTTTTCTTTAGTGTTCTCATAGCCTCTTCCATTTCGCGCATTGTTAATTTGGCCATCATGTGCTCTTCAGGTGCCGTATTCATGTTTTCGTGCCCTTTTAGCTCTTCGCTAATGTCTGTATGCTTATCTGCAGGGACCTCGATGTGGTTTGCTCTGGCATAGTGATCGACAAAGGCGTTGCGGCTTTCTTACCTGTGATCAAGTTCTCGCCCTGCTTGATAGTAATTTGTTTATTTGACGGGGTTTCGTCGTTCATGGCTCTGACTAGCTTCCATAGCTTGTTCCCGTCTCTGTCCAGGTTTAGATTTTCCGTTTTATTTTTCCAGCTTTTTCTTGCTGTTTGCTTGAGAGACCAAAATATTTGATTTGCCTAATTTTAAATTTCTGTCAAAAGTTAACTACCCATGCCTACTCTCGTCAGAACATAGCTTTTTATTTGTTTCTCTTTCCGTGACATGCGACATATTTTTTTTGTATAACCACATTTCGAGAGCCTATATTTTGTCTTCCGTTTGTTCATAATCTATGTTTCTGCACTAGAAGTATATTGAATTTACTTTATAATTATTTTGAAAATAATTTGGGATTGATACTGTTTATTTATTAAGAAACTATTTTGTCAATATGCTGCAACTGCTATGGTCTATCTGTAGTTTAGACTATAGATGGCCATGGGCTTTCGTTACTGATATTGCTGGATATTTTTTACGCTCATCAAGACCACCAATTACCTTGCAAGCTGTAAATGAACTCTCTCACATGGCAAGGATAATTTCCTGGACAAAGAAGAGCGGTGAAGCTCACGGCCAACGAAACCAAACTCCTGGTTAATGTCCATGCGCATGCGTTGTACTATTTCCTGGAAGAAGTCCTCACTGTCATCTTGGTTCTCATCCACATCTTTAACCTCTTCTTTGAGAGGCAGTACTTCGTTGCTGCTGCACATAGTTAATTCCGAAACTGCATGAAACAATTACCTGTCAAAGAAATAGGCATAATAAAATGTAATAACAGGATTTGCAAAATAAAATATATTATTAACACAAGCTTAAAAACTTCAGCTCATGAAGTCACCTGGATATGACTCGAAGTGTCTGTGTGGCTGTCGCCTGTATGAGCGATCTGTATCAAGTCTGGAAACCAACAGGGGATTACATTGGACACCAAGCTACGAAACTACTTAATGTGCGTCGGATCCTGTTGTTTATTGTCGCCTTCGCTTACAGGTAAGATGCTCACCTTTCATGAAACGAACGAGCGACAGCGAAAAGGTAGGTGTTTGAATTAATCAATCACTAGAACGATTAGGCGAGAAGGGCCAGTCGCATCAAATAAATATCCGTGATCACGTCTGATGGCGCGTCCCAGACGCTCTGCAGTTATGTTGGAGAGGTGGTAATGTTTTATCCAGGTGTAGCTAGAGTGGCTCTGAGGACATCTCCAAGATGAGCATGGTCTCTTCTTGTTCCTCACATTGCATCTCGTGGTCGGCACTTCGCAGAGGAGAAAAGCAAAGTGGCTGAAGAGGGAGAGACGATGGCGATCAATCGTTGAGGCAATGTCAGCAAGTTACGCAGGCCGAACTACTTAACTGTCGGAAATCAAGTTGTGCCAGTGGATCCGGAAGAAGTGCAGGTGGAAGGCACCAAGACGCTGTAGGTCCCGCTCTAGTTGTTTCGAATGCCAACAATGAGTAGGTTCTCTCCTTAGAAAGGACACTAAGTCGCGGGTTGCAGTAGCTTTTCTCACATTCCGAGCGTGCGGATGAAGGCCGTGGTCCTCAAGATGGCTGTGCTATGCTTGGCTTCATCTGCGTGTTTCTCACTACTACTGGATCACGTCCATTCCTTAGCTTGTTAGCCAAGCTGTGATGAAAACATCCCGTTTTCAAGAAGGGCTACGAGGAAGCCAAAGTGACTGTCTTCGCCAGTATGTTTTGCCTAACCATGACTAACATATCTGATCGGTATATTGCGACTGAACAAACGTTCGTCTTCCTTCCCAGGTCCCGCTGTAAAAGTGTCCAGGTCTCGGAGACGTAAAGGAGAAGTATACCAGAAATAAATACGATGTCTGCTTGCAGATGAGAGCCTCTGATGGAAGCAGACTGCATAGCGAGTGCATGGATGAAACCATCCTAGGGGTGATGTCATGACTGCAGAGGACTACCTTCTGCTTAGGTAGACTTCGTCCTCGGTAGCTGGAACAGGGTTGTAGTTCACGGTGATGCTCAACGCTGAAGTGCCCTCGCTGAGATTTTGATTTGTTGTCTTTTAATCTTGCAAGTTTAAAGTGCCCTTGATATAAGATCACCACCTTAGACATATCTCGGACTGACGATGAACTCAGTCGCCCTTGCTGTGCACGTAAATAACATTTGGAAAATGAAAATGCGAATAAGGATACTGTTAACCACTGTGCATGCACGCATTCTTAAGATAACGGGATTTATAACCAACAAAGGCCTCCTGGAGTCGGCCTCACCCTCACGCAACGACACGAGGCCAGTCAACTGCTTCTTTACACACTCGATTGTAAATATTCACAAAATAGACCTCTATGAATGGCTAATAAAAAGAGAAAGAAGAAGAAGCAGAGATGAGAGAGAGGGAGAGTGAGAGACAAGAGAGACAGGGAGAGATAGAGCTAGTGCCGGAACATTGACAAGCTACCACCTACAATGGTCCACATAGAGCGAGTGATGTCGCCGTCAGTCCACTGTGATTCAGTTTTGCAATACGACAAGCAACACGTTTTGGGGAGTGCAATGTTGAGTTGGACACCCTCAGCACAGTTAGGTGCCGAGTTTAAATCCCACATCACAGTGTAATTCCGAGTTGCTACCAGAACGCTGGTGGTCTATCTGCACCAGTCTACAGGGGATCGGAGATAATCCCTCATACCTTGGCTCCACAATGTTTCAGTTTTGTAGAACTGTCACATTTATCCAAGATGAATAGAGTCATCTAAGAAACCTGAACTACCTTAGTGAGAAATGTGTAGTTAGTTTCATAGTGAGACAGTGTGAACTTAGGCATGCATGGCATAACACGTGTGTAGTGAGACAGTGTGAACTTAGGCATGCATGGCTTAACACGTGTGTAGTGAGACAGTGTGAACTTAGGCATGCATGGCTTAACCCGTGTGTAGTGAGACCATGTGAACTTAGGCATGCATGGCTTAACCCGTGTGTAGTGAGACCATGTGAACTTAGGCATGCATGGCTTAACCCGTGTGTAGTGAGACCGTGTGAACTTAGGCATGCATGGCTTAACCCGTTTGTAGTGAGACAGTGTGAACTTAGGCATGCAGGGCTTAACCCGTGTGTAATGAGACAGAGTGAACTTAGGCATGCATGGCTTAACCCGTGTGTAATGAGACAGAGTGAACTTAGGCATGCATGGCTTAACCCGTGTGTAGTGAGACAGTGTGAACTTAGGTATGCATGGCTTAACCCGTGTGTAGTGAGACAGTGTGAAATTAGGCATGCATGGCTTAACCCGTGTGTAGTGAGACAGTGTGAACTTAGGCATGCATGGCTTAACCCGTGTGTAGTGAGACAGTGTGAACTTAGGCATGCATGGCTTAACCCGTTTGTAGTGAGACAGTGTGAACTTAGGAATGCATGGCTTAACCCGTTTGTAGTGAGACAGTGTGAACTTAGGCATGCATGGCTTAACCCGTGTGTAGTGAGACAGTGTGAACTTAGGCATATATACATATCGTTCTGCTATCTGAGCACCTTTGGTAATGCTAACGCGCCAGATGGAGCGATTATGTGTAAGGAATCATCAGGCGATATCAATGTTTAAGCTTTTCATGGAAGCTTTCATTGTAGCTTTCATTGTGTCCTCCTACTAAGCGTCTCGGTGGTCTGAGGTCACCGTATAACAGCTGCTTGCTTATCGAGAATGACTACAACATGCCCTGTCCATCATAAATGGGTTTTTTTCTTCTTTTTCTTCTTCGTACGCAGTCAGACAGTAACCATTATTTTTTCGAAAAAAGCGGCGGTCATCCTGAGGCTGTCGCCGCTGCCATAGAGCTTGTCTTGGAGTTCCACTGGTGATGGTCACATCTGCTCTCTCTGATCCTCGTATGTCGGGCAGTTCTGCAGCAGATGTTCAGCGGTCATTTTACCCGTACCGAACGGGCATTCGTCGGTACCACCTATCTTCAATTTGTTGAATAGGTGGTACCTCAGTCTATTGTGGCCAGTGCGAAGTCTGAAGACAACGACTTGCTCTCTTCGGTTCAACTGGTAATAGGCATCGTTTTTGGTGTAACCAGTATGTTCGGTTTCCCATTTGGTCATGTATCTGGCTTTGATAAGCCGTTTTGACTCTTCGTACGTCATACTAGTATCTGTTTGTGGTAGTCTTGCACCTTCTTGTGCCAGTCTGTCTGCCTCCTCGTTGCCTTGGATGTTGCAGTGTGATGGGACCCACTGTACCACTACCCTTTTTGGTGCGGACTGCTGGCACAGTTTGTAGAGTGCTGCTCTTTAGTCATTAAGCTCAGTATTTTTCTGGCTTTTTAGCGCTGTGACTACGGCGAGAGCATCTGTAAGCAGGACTATATGGCTTTCATTTTCTTTGTGTGTCACCATTTCTTCCACTGCCGCCCTCAGTGCCTCTGCCTTCGCTCTGAAATTGCTTGTGTACTTACCAGTGGCGAATGACAGTGTTATTTGTCTGCCATTTGGTAGGTTCAGGAATGCTCCTGCCCCTCCATTCTGTGTAGTGTTTGTTACAGAACCGTCGGTGTATGCATGGGTCCAGTCCATGCTTGGGTAGCTTTTCGTTATAAAGCTTAGGGTAGTATCTCTCCTTTCTTTTTCAGTCTGGCAGTTTTTATTTCCAATACCTGGTATATTTTCTACCACCTCTGGAAATATATCCTGCCTCCAGGTAGGTTTTCGTACAGTAGTGATGGGTTTTGGTGTTGTTAGTGCGTTTATGGGATCTTCGTGCATCTTTGCTTTGGCTATTTCTGCAAAGTTTCTCCGCTTTAGTTTCCCATTTCCCAAATTGTTTAGTCTCTGGTGCATTGTATGGTCAGTCAGTCTTAGGAGTTTCTCTGACTGCAGCTGGGCTCTGCAGTCTCTTCTATCGGTCATGGATTGCAGTTTTGTAATCTTTTCAAGTTCTACAATTGGCGTTGACTTCATGCCTCCTGTTATAACTCTCATGGCTTGGTTTTGAAGTTTGCTAACTTTATCGAAGTTCGCCTTCGCTGCTGTTGTCCATGCCGCAATGCCATACTCGAGAACTAGTCTCACTCTTCCAGTGTACAGTTTCTTTAGTATGCCTTCGTCTGCTCCCCAGCTTGTGCCAGCAAGTTTCCTCATGATTGCCATTCTTTCTCTGGCTCTCATTCGGTTTCTCTCGATCTGACTTTTCCATGTCATGCGCCGATCAAATGTGACTCCCAGATAGGTTGGGTTGTCGTTTGGTTGCAGGAATTTGCTATTTAAACTTAATTTGGTATTTTGGGGTTTTATTGAAAGCGAGAATATTGTGCATGTGGTTTTCTCCTCGTTTATTTTGACCAGCCATGAGTTCGCCCACTCTTCCAGCGATGTTAGGGCCTGCTGCATCCGATTTCTTGCCATGGTGAGATTCTTTTCAGAGGTCCACATAGCCAGATCGTCTGCAAACATTGAGCTATGGACTCTCCTTGGTATATTCTCTGTAATGTCGTTTATATATACCAGGAAGAGTGTGGGTGACAGTACTCCCCCTTGGGGTACTCCCTGCTTGAGTGTCACCGTTTTGCTCATCTGCCCTTGTACTTGGACTCTGGCCGTTCTTTGTTTGAGGTAGTGGTTGATCCACTTGTACATTTTCCCACAAACATCACTTCTTCTTAGCTTGACTCTAAGTCCGTCTTTCCAGACTTTGTCAAATGCCTTTTCCAGATCCACCCAAACAGCTACTGTGTGTTTCTGTGCCTGGTAGGCATCTTCTATTTCCTGGGCTATTAGGATGACCTGGTCCTCAGTGGACCTGTGCTGTCCAAAGCCGGCTTGCTGTGGAATTAGTATTCGTTTTTCTTCCAGATGCCACATCAGTCTGGTGTTTATCATACGTTCCATCAGCTTGCCGACACAGCTCAGTAGGCTGATGGGCCTGTATCCATTTGGATCTGTTTTGTCCTTTCCTGTTTTTGGTACTGGTACCAGTACTGCGTCTTTCCATGCCTGGGGTACAATTCCCCTTTTCCAGCTTTGGTTCAGGACCGATAGCAGTTTCCTCTTCGCTGTTTGGCCCAGCCCCATCAGCATTTCGTTTGTTATCCCGTCTTTTCCGGGAGATTTCCTTTTCTTTAATGTTCTCATAGCCTCTTCCATTTCGCTCATTGTTAATTTGGCCATCATGTGCTCTTCAGGTGCCGTATTGATGTTGTCGTGGGGCTTTTTTCAAAGGCGTATGCTTGTCCAACATGTTAATCTTACTAAGAATTTCAGGGTTAAACACTTTGTCCAGTCACCTTATCCTTAAGCAGCCTAAGCAGTAATCTCAAATGAAAACGAGTTAGCTGTCTATGTCTGCCATACACTGTCAACGGTTCACAGGAAGCATGAGAGTGGTTGACACTATAGCCCTATATACTTTAACCTTTAGTTATGCAATATCAGTTCCAGACTTTTGCTTGCAGCTACCCACACGCAGAGCTCGCCTTTGCAATCCTGCTATTAATCTGAAAGTTGAAATTCGCATTTCTAGTGAGGTACTGCCTAGGTAGGTGAAGCTATAGAATACCTGGAAACGTTGGTGTTTTATTTTTACGGTGATGTTGGTAATGAGGGAAAAGAAAACATCAGGGGGACGAGACCACCCCTGACTAGTGGAAACAGCTGCTGCTATAAAAGGTGGACCACCGACCTAGTTGACAACTACGAAGGTAGCTGCTATAAAGGCCTGGTATCTGGCTAAGAACGGTCAGAAAACTCTAGTCAATCAGGCACAACATACTGACCAAGACCGAGTCAGGTTTAGGCACAATACACTGACCAAGACCATAAATCTCTCTTCCATGTAACGTACTCTGCAAGCTGACTGTTTTCAAGGCAGCCTGGCTGACGAGATGTGGATCGATGTGATCCCCGTAATAGTGAGCGCCATTCAGATGAATTCAGGCATAGTACAACCACATGGAGGACTGCGGTTCACCTTCATGCTCGGGATGTGAGGAAAGCTACTACAACCTGCCACTTAACGTCCTTTTCAGGGCGCACAAAAGAGTAAACAAACAGCAACAACAATATTCCAGCAATATGGCATTACATCTTTCATAGGCACGTATCGCGACAGTACCATTTGAAATATGACATTATCCTATACTTCAGCTGCAGCCAAGACAAAGGAAAAGAAGGATTGTCAAGGCGATTCCATTGTAGCTCCTTCTCTCTCTCTATCTCTCTCTCTCTCTCTCTCTCTCTCTCTCACTCTTTGTGTCTATATGTTTATATCTTTCCTATACACATGTGCAGGTGCAGGCGCACACGCACACACACACACACACATGATATTTCATCTCATTGTCCGAGAAATTCGTGATCTACAAATTACATAGAGAGTGAGTTAATCTCATGTCAGTTACTCTGTTTCTCGCTCACTCTCTCTCTCTCTCCCTCTCTCTCACACACAGACACACACACAGACACACACACACACACTAATTTACATTAATTCCTGTCATTGTCCTACTTGTGATCAACAAATTACCTAGAGAGTAATTCCATTTAATCTCACTCTTTGTTTCACTAACTATTTCTCTCTCTACCCCCCCCCCCCACCTCCCCCCTTCCCCCCCCCCCCCCCTTCCTTTCTGTCTCACCATTTCCTACCATTCTCCAGCCCTAGATCTACAAGTTGTCTTGGAAGTGTCCCACAGTCACACCCCACTCTCTATTGCTGTTGAGTTCTGTTTGTCAAGAGAAGCGTTGTCGATGAGGATTTGCCCTAGCGAACTCTAGGGTACCCCTAAACCTTATGATCTATCTGTAGAGACACTTGGCCTGCCATACTTGAAGACTGGTGTGCGTGCTTGAAGGAGCCACTTCCTCCTGGAGTCCTGCTCTGTGATTGATGAAGCCAACCTTCTTGATGAAACAACGGTTGAAAGGGAGTTTAGCTTGATGTTTCAACATCCGGCACTTCAGCATCGCGGTGACAAAACGGTTAGAGCACTCGTTCTTCGCATCAAAGGACTCGATTACCAACAATCACACCCAATCTGTCTACCCATCTTTAAATGAGTACCCGATTAATAGAATTGTGAATGAGAATTGGTTCCCCTATTCCCTTTTAACTTAGTAAACGCGTAGACCTAAGCATAAAGTAATGTGTATATGTATTTTGAAGTGGGGAAAAAGCTAGAATAATGCTGAAAAAGCCATGGAAATAGGAGCAAGTATATGTTACCATTGACAACCAGAATTTATAGTCAAAACTATTTGTTTAAAAATGGGCTAATCCAGTGCTCTTCGACACCAAATAGTCTCGCTGATAGTAGTCAAGTTAATCGTGGACTGTGGCTAAGGGTGTCGTGGACTGGGCTGTTTCTTGCGGTATCGTGGACTGGGCTGTTTCTAGCGGTATCGTGGACTGGGCTGTTTCTAGCGGTATCGTGGACTGGACTGTTGCTAAGGGTATCGTGGATTGGACTGTTGCTAAGGGTATCGTGGACTGGACTGTTTCTAGAGGTATCGTTGACTGGACTGTTGCTAAAAGTATCGTGGACTGGACTGTGGCTAAGGGTATCGTAGACTGGACTGTTGCTATCGTGGGTATCGTGGAGTGTGGTTCAGCGTGTCGTGGAGTGTGGCTAAGGGTATCGTGGAGTGTGGTTAATCGTATCGTGGATTGTGGCTAAGCGTATCCTGGAGTGTGGCTAAGCGTGTCGTGGAGTGTGGTTAAGCGTGTCCTGGAGTGTGACTAAGGGTATCGTGGAGTGTGGTTAAGCGTGTCCTGGAGTGTGGCTAAGCGTGTCGTGGAGTGTGGTTAAGCGTGTCGTGGATTGTGGCTAAGCGTGTCCTGGAGTGTGGCTAAGGTTAACGTGGAGTATGGCTAAGGTACATCTATGGTCTTTGACCCAATATGAGAATGGCAGCTGACTTTTACTCAGGGCATTCTCTTCTCTTCTTCTTCCTCGTTTGTCTTCATTCCTCAACTGCAATAGATCTAACGAAGGCAGCAGTCGACTTTAGACTCTTTGCACTTCTGTACTGCTTCTTGTTGAAGAATATTGCCTGTTGCCAAATGCTGCTTCTTGTATCGTTATACGATGGGCAGGACTGCAACATGTGGTCTGCTGTCATTGGGGCTGTGCCGCAGGTGCAAATGTCCGTAGAGGATTGAACATATAAGAATAAAGACTCGCAAGGTTAGTCTCCCGACAGAAATATGAACGTTACACATTTAACTATAATCCCCAATGCAATATACTCCAGATTAAAGTTAACTTTCTTCAAATAATATGGAAGCTTGTTGTACTGACGTAGACACGGATATTTCTCGTATATTGTGAAACATTTAGTGTAGTGACGAGCAATCGTTTCCCATTTCTCGTAAGAACATGATACATTTTTTATTCAATGAGTTGTTGTGTGCCGGAAATAATCTAAAGTGAAACCTTGCTTCGTGATGTGCAAAAACCTTTTTTTTAACATATTGTAACAATGTCGTTAACGTTGTTGTTGAGTAACAGTGAATTGAAAAGCGGAACTTGTTTCTGAACGGACTATTGTATCGGGATAGTCTGTCTATGACTTCCGTCTTCGACGGATAGGGGTCCCAAAGAAACGGAGACTATGTGGAGTTGAGTGACATCTCAATCTACACTTGATCAAGACCACAACAACACCGCTTTGCAAACTGAGCATGTACAAGACAGCAGTATAGAAGAATACCAAGGTTACTATTGGGTACAGAACAGACTGAAATATCACAACAGAAAACAATCTTCAAACTTTCCACATTTTTCAGTAAAATCAATGGTTGCCCTAGGCCAACTGACTATTTTTACATATTTACTGTTTTAATAATCTAAGAAGAGTTATGAATGCGCTATTAATGTTAACATTTCATGTTTCTTTATTTAGTTATTATTTGATGATGATCTTCTTCAAATTGTGTTAGATTACTGCGTTGTCCTCTACCGTTGTCGCTTTCCCAGTCATTGATGAAGGTATAAATGTGTATAAATATCGTCCTCTTTTTTCGCAGGGTTCGTCCTCAGAACTTTTCTGACGTTGTGTTGTAATGTATAGAATAGGGTACAATTTGTGCGTCTTTCGGCCCGACATTTCCTAATTCAGCATAGCATGTTTTCGAAAATGTTTGCCTTCCTTCATCGATCCATAATCTCGCAGCCATGGTGCATGGTTGCAGCCTGTAACCAGGGCCACCACTTGGAGATGAAATAAGGTCTTGGTCATCAATGGGTCGTTGACTCTGATGCAAGCAGCCAGCTATGAGACCGTAATAAATATTAAAACAAATAATTTTATATATATATATATATATACCATGATCATCATGTAGCATGTCTTCTATAGACTGTCACTCCTATCACAGTTTGTTTGAAAGAAAAGATATCCTTTGACAAAACTCCAGCCTCTGCCATAGTCATACCCAGGAAATCCTGGATATCTTGGTGCCATCGTCTTTTTAGCCTACCCCTTCCTCTTTTGCATGGCACAATACCTTCCATCACTGTTCTCTCAAAACCGTTGTGTCTCTTGATGTTACTAAAGTATTTACATTTTCTAGCCAAAATGGAATTGATAAACCAGTTCTCATGTATTTTCAACTCTTGCCGAAGGTCTATTTTGTCTTCTTCTCCGTCTAGAGTATTATGAGGATCTTTCTGTAACATTTTGACTCGAAAGATTTCATTCTTTATCCAGAAGTTTGGGTAATCTTCCGTGATTCGCCATTTGCTGCCACAGAAAAAACACAGGCTCCCACGACTTTCATTTGTGTTGTTATACATTCATACTTAATAATAATAGCTGTCCATCGTTGTCGATGAGGACCGCCGACATCATCCTTGTCACAGATTTCCCTGTTGGGTGTGGATGCGCATGTGGCTGAACAGGCCAATGCGAGCACGAAAACATCTGCTACATATCGGGCACACGAGTTTGTAGAAGGGAAGGTGTTCCCGCTGCTCGGGATTTCCGCGTCTCGCGTCTGCTCTGGGCTTTCACAACATACTTACATACATACATAAATACATACATAAATACATATATGTATTTATAACAAATAAATATATATATATATATAAATAAGAATAAAGAGAATGGTCTTCATCGAATGTGATAGACGAACATTATCACTCCCCAGGTAGATGGAGTCCTTGTTGGGATGACATGACTGCCGCTGAAAATGATTTCCATCACAGACGGAGACGCAGATGAAGCCAATCATAGCACAACCGCCTGGAGAACCCAGGCCCCTTTCATCAGCACACTCGAGATGTGAGAAAAACTACTGCAACCCACCACTTAACGTCCTTCGCAGCGCGCACAAAAGAGCAACCGCCTCACTGTGGGGATTCGCAAACAAGAGTTGTAACTGCAGAACCTTACATTTCGTGTGAAACGAAAGTGGTACATGAAGATCTCACATGACGCGTTGGCCCCGATAAGTAACACGAATGGATGTGTGTATGTATTGTGCCCGTGTCTGCCTCTGATTTGAAGATAGCACCTTAGATAGCTAGCTCTAATTTCAAATCTCCTGAACGAATTGTATCACGTGACAAGCGAATACAGCAACTGTCGCTATAGATCAATCTGAAATTATATCTGGCTAATAGTGTGCCATCGAGCTTTACTTTTACTTAGCGATTTCTTGTACGAGACGTGTTCAAAAGAAACCGGACCTAACTGCAACAAGTGAACATTCAAACGATGTGCATGATGACGTCACTTCTATTGTAAACAACACATACCAACCGTCAAGTTCGAAAGATTTCATTATCCTCCGACTCATAGTTTCCTCAGCAGACCGTTGAAATCATGGCGGGTGTTTGTTTGGTTTGTTTTGTGTGTTTTCTTCCGTCCCATTGCCCTGGAATGGACATCAGCTATATGAATAGCACTATGTTTAAACATGTGTCATATTTCACGGTCTAATTCACCCTGCTGAACTTCACAAGATTGGCGCAAGATACTAGCTGAAGACAGTGTCAGTTTTATTGTATGATATTTAGATCGTCAGGTGTGTAGCGGCCCAAGACTTACCGTTGTTGTAAGGCGGGAGCTGGTATGACAAACTGCAATAACGTTGCCTCGACGACCTTTTAGGTTTTGGGACTGATAATGATGATGATAACTGGAAGGGGCGCAACCTACCGAAACCATCAATGTCCATACTTCATGCCCATCTTTTCAAAGCGTCTGGCACCTTTACGTCTGCCCTCAATGCAACAGGGTCGGGTCGGCTAACATAAAATAATAGAACTCGTTGGCACATTACAAAACCACTACTGATCAAATTACAGAGATGTTAGGGACATCAACCTCAAGTCGTGCTGCGAGCAGTTCCATCCATAAATACATTGTCTTCTATAACTCAGAACAGACAGTTTCTCATTTCTGTAAGAGACGGGTACATTTAAAACTTCGCACGACCGGGTCACGAACTCATTCCCTTCCGTCTGGAAGCTTGCTCTTTAACCACCCAGGCAGTCCAATTGTGTAAGATATCAATAAAATGAGATTTCCTGTCTTGGTTGCATAATATCCAAGTCACGTGATTTAACTTCCCAGCAGACGAATCGCAATATAAATAACCGAAGCTTTTTCCATTTTTATAAAGTGGTAGATAAGAGTTCTTGTTAAATATATAAATATAATGAGTGGTGATTGGGGTTCTTGTATATCGTCAGAATATAATGAGCGGAGAAATTTGTTCTTGCATATCAAATGAATATAGTGAGTGGTGGATATCAATCGGGTATTTCATTTGCATATAATAACGGCTGTATACCGTTTTTTATAAATCATATGAGTATAATGAGCGGTGGATAGAGTTCTTGTATATCGTGTGTTAAAGACAACAGTGAAGAACTGGACAACGAAGTTTAAAAAAGGATGTGAGTTAACGCAACAATATGCACCTGACCTGGTGTCGTTAACTCACATCATTCTTTAAACATCGTTGTCCGGTTCTTCACTGTTGTCTTGGGCACACATTTGTAACCATACACTGCCTGCATTCTGCGATGAATGTCAACTGGTCGACACCAATCATCTGTTAGAAACAGAATCACCGCTCGCTGATCAACTCTGGGAGGATTTCGTGTCACACCCACCATGTTTTCAACGGTCTGCTGAGGAAACTATGAGTAGGAAGATAATGTTTTTTTGCAAACTTGACGGTTGGTATTTGTTGTTTACACTAGAAGTGACATCATCGTACGTATGTTCACTTGTTGCAGTTTGGTCCGATTTCATTTGAACACGCTTTGTTCTAGGATTTTTCTTGTTTTCTTTCTTCTTGCGGCTTTGTTTATCACTTCTCTTGGCTGCAAGGACTTCTCTTCGCCAAGCGCGCGGTCGCTCTTCGGTGTACATCTCCACCTGGATCGGTCTGCAGATTCATCTTCCCAGCATATCGGACTCAAGTCCAGAGCCTTCATGTCACGCTTACACACATCGTTGAACCTCAACTGTGGTCGGCTGACTGCTCTCTTGCCATACGCGATGTGTCCATAGATGATATATATGGGAATGTGGCCATCTTTAAAGGACAAACATGACCAAGCCATCGAAGTCTTCGCTGTCTAAGTGGAGTGGATATGCTTGGAAGACCGATGAGAGAGTGCACCTCTGCATTTGTCACTCTGTCCATGTATGTAATCTCAAGAATGGACAGAAGGCGTCGTAGAAGGACGGCGATGAGCCTGTTCTATCGTTTAGCATAGATTGCTCAGGTCTAGCAACCATATCAGAGTGTGCCGACGACACATGCATTTTATATCATAGCCTTAGTCTTAATTGTCCGTTTCTGATTTGTCAAAACACGCGTTGTTAGACGAGTAAATGTGCCAGCAGCTTTGTCAATGCGACAATCTATTTCTTGCCTTTGGTGATGGATCCTAGGTATGTGAATCGGTGCATATCTGTCAGTTTATAATTATCAATACTAATATTTACCGTGGCATCTACTTCCTTCCCTAGAACATTTGTTTTGTTGAGACTTATTGTCTGACCAAAATCTTTACAAGCTTGTGAGAAGCGATCAATGAAGCTCTGAAGTTCCTGCTGATTGTGGGTAAAAACTGCAGCATTAGCAGCGAAAAGCAAGTCTCTGACTATGAACTCCCTAATCTTTGTGTTCACCTTGCGTTCTGCAAGGTTAAACAGCCGACTATCCGACCTAGTGCGAAGACAGATTCCTTCATGTGCGTTACCAAATGCATGCTTCAGTAACAGACCAAAGAAGATTCAGAACGCATTCCTGTTTAGCACCAACAAATAGTTGTGAATTCTACCATCAAATTGGACAGTTCCTGGCCCATGCCCTTATTGAACGATATCATTATCCGTAGCAGCGTGCTTAGGCAACTTATTTCAACGAGGATTATGGTCCGTCCCTGTAAACCAAATTAAATGCCTTTGTCAGGTCAATGAAGGCGATATAAAAGGGTTGGTTCTGCTCAAATGACTCCTCCTAGAGTTGGCGATGAGAGAAAAATCATGTCAATTGTTGATCTTTTAGATCTGAACCCACAATCTGGCTTCGAATACACACGCTCAGCCAATGTTTGTAGCCGTATAATGATTAGCGATATGGCTTCGCATCTGAGTGGTCCTGGGTTCATGGCTTCGCATCTGAGTGGTCCTGGGTTCATGGCTTCGCATCTGAGTGGTCCTGGGTTCATGGCTTCGCATCTGAGTGGTCCTGGGTTCATGGCTTCGCATCTGAGTGGTCCTGGGTTCATTCTCAAGTTGAAGCGGGAATAGTTTTTAAGACCGTAATGGCTTCCGGGTCGACCAGCCTTAAATGGATACCGGTTCAGTCCGGAAAATAAAGGCGGCTGGCGTGATGCTAACCACATCATCCACTAAGTGCCGTGGGTTACAAAATAATATGCACCTAACACCATATTTCGTAAGTGTCGCATGGCGTGATGTGATCTTTACTTTTTGCTATTAAGATTACTCTGATGAAGACTGCCTACAACACTGAAGAAAGGGACACCTGGATAGTCACTTCTATCACCATTGCTTTTGTATAATGTTACACTCTGTGCATCTCTCACATCTTGAGTTACTAACCTCTTTCCAACACTGCAAGAGTATTTCCTAACATCGCTTGATCAATTGAGGTGGGATTCCATCGCTATCCAGAGGCCAAGCTGTCAATGTCGTTATTCAGATCTTCTATGGATGGTTCGACGTCCAGCTCGCTCATACTGGGATGGTTTTTGACAGAGTCAATGGCTGTGGGATGACTATATTTTCACATGAGTAGAGCTCAGAATAGTGGATTGAGCGCTTGTATATCCTAGCTACACAAAGAGTGATGTGACTAGGGCTCTTGTGTCTCATAGTTATAGGTTCATATTTTCACGTAAATTTCAGTCTACCGCGGGGTAAATGCGCATCTGATGCATAGTAATAAAATACAAAGACAAAGACATAAAAACTGGTTGCCACATTGGCTAACGTCTGTTCAGGCACAACATAATGATCAGACAACACTAGTCAAGGTCAGGTAAAATATACTGGTCAAGACCACCTCCTCGGCTTCCTCATAGCTCTTCCTGGAAACGGGATGTTTTCATGGCAGCCTGGCTAACGGGTTGAGACGTGATACCTGTAGTAGTGAGCGATACGCAGATGAAGCCAAGCATAGCACAACCGTCTGGAGGACACAGGTCCTCCTTCATCAGCATGCCGGGATGTTAGGAAAGCTTTTTGTAACCCTCCACTTAACGTCCTTTTCGGGGCACACAAAAGAGTAAACCTACTAATTGTGAACATTCAAAACAACAAACACATTGTACACAATGTATAAATCTCGAACAACAGAATATCATCGACTTGGCATCTCAACGGTGGGGTATGATAGAAAACTATATTTTGTTTTTAAACTGTGCATTTGAGTAAATGCACGTGCATCCATACACACGCAAAGACTCACACACACACACAAACACCCACACACACACCTACACAATCCCATAATAAATCCCACATTAAATCAATGGCAAACGGCTAGAAGAGGTGTCGGAAAATAGAGAATTATTTAAACAGAGTAAACATGAAAAGGTTATTGGTAATAAAGGCGTTTAAAAGAACTGCAAATAAAAGGTTATTCTATTTTCTGTCAAGCGACTTGTAATATTGTTTTCTATTTAAAACTGTTGAATCCACAGTAAAAATGTTATGTGCGTTGTTAAACAATTATGGATTCCAAGATCTTTTAAAATTGCACGTATAAAAGCGACAAAAAGGATGTTGCCTTTTGTAAAAACGTATTTTTATGAACAATAAGGTCTTATCCTTATGAACTTAAAAGCAAAGTAGAGAAATAGTCTAGACAAAGAACACAGCATCCAAGTTTATCCGACATAAAAAGAAAAACCGTGACAAGGATATTGTTTTATTAGCAATGAAACAGCACAATCTTTTCAAAAACCTGAATTTTATATTTTTTCATAGAAATTCTTTAGTCCTTCAACTTTTGTTTATTTGTATCGCGTGTGAGCCATTTATATTAGCCGCATCTGTGCTTTTCTGTGAATCTGTTATTAATTCTTGAATTTCAGTTACGTATATTCTTTATTAAAAAGGTAAAGGGTGCCCTTAATTAGACTTAACCGCTAGTTGGAACTGACGTATTAGGTGCTTTTGTATACTAATCCTCATATTGTGTGAGGTGAAGTAGCGAGTTTCCTTCCTCGTTGCGTGTTTCTTTCAAAACCATAATTCAAGTACCGATTTATAGCTGGGTCAACTGGTGTGCAACGGTTACGGGTAGTTGAACCTATAACATTTGCCGAGAAAAGCGAGTGCTCTACCACTACACTAATCAGACGCTCATTAGCTTGTGTTTATAAACTGAAATTATGTGGTTCGGAGGACGGGGAAACAGACAAATAAAACAAATTCAAGGTACAAAACACAACAAATCACTGTTGAGAGTGATCCATTCACAGAATTCTGTATTGAACCCAACTGCAGATCCATCTTTGTTTCCCGAACACGATATTATGATTGCACTGATAGTTGTCGCAGGTAAGTTCCGTTAATTAGTCAGCCGTTGAATGTGACGGAAGTTCCGTTATATCGTCAGCCGTTGAATGTGACGTTGCAAAGGGATTTCTTCTTGAGTCAGAAGGCTTGTATCTACAGAAGGATGTGGCTGGAAGGTAATTTATGTACAAGATTAATAACCATCGGTAGCAAACACGTCTGCCGGGAATGAAATGTTCGAGACTTTCAACATAGGACGACCAAGCTGTTAGATATACAGCGATTAACAATTGAGGACTTCAATGCTTTGGCTTCTGTGATTATTAAAAAAACTAGCACACCGATTTTCAGTTGGGTAGACGGTAGCACTATACGAATAGCTGACTTACTCGTTCATATTGGCCTTGAGGCCTGTTTAAAAAAAGACAACTTTAAAATGATAATAATTTCTAGAACTAGAGAACACAAGCAACAACGCACAAGAAACGTTTGAACTGGAAAAGCATTTAATCTGTGACGACAACATGTTGAGAAAGTGCTACATACAACCTGTGAGGACAACATGTTGAGAAAGTGCAGCATACAACATGTGAGGACAACATGTTGAAAAAGTGCAGCATATAACCTGTGAATATTGCACAACATAAAATCTGTGACGACAACATGTTAAGAAAAGATAACAATTGCAATAAATAAACAACACAGAAACCTTCGAAATGCCAAGCTGAGAGACGAAGAAGCTCAGTAAATAAAAGTATTTAAAAGTTGTAACAACTAAAACAACAATTAGAAAAGCTGGTTTGTTTTATCCAATTTGTAAGCGAGAAAAGTGTCGAAAAATTTGCACTGGAGATTGCAAACTGATTTTTTTTATTCGTGAATAAAACTAAAAGCATTTTTTGTAAAAAGATCGAAATTGAAACAAATACAGATATCTGGATGCTAACTTAAAATACCTTCCTCTAAAAGTAACAACGCACATTAAGATAATAACGAAAACGATAGTGATGTTGAATTAGATTTATGTAATACTGATTTTACATGTGTATATGATGTATACACAGATGATGGGTATGCTACCGGAGCTACCACCAACGCCGGATATGGTGCAGTAATTAAATACCATAACCTGCACCAAGAGGACCATACCTTCCTGCATCGACAGTTCTAAAACATTGTTCAAACTTCGGAGTAAAAATATAGCAAAAGAAAAATTCATGTGCCGAATAGTTTCAGATTTTGAAAGCGACACTACAGCCTGAGGAAACCGTTATCTTTTCAGACTCAAAATCTGGGCTTCAAGCCTTGCAAAACAGTACATCTCCCGGTGTTGATATCATCTTCAAATTAATGTATTAGTTACAAATTACATCAACCACAATTTTCTACCAACAGCCTGGACGCACGCCTATACGGATGGCTCAGCCAAAGACGCCATTGGAAACGGGGGAAAAGGCATCACTATAAAACTAAAAAAACAAAGTATACTCAGCAACATTTGCCACTGGGGAACGATGCAGAAAATTCAGTGCCGAAGGCAGTGCCCTGAGACAAGCAGCTGAAACCCTTATAGACCATAAGGAACAGGCAGAAAAGCAAGTAGTCATTTTCACGGACGCCCTCGCATTGTTAATGGCGCTCAAGAACCAGTACAAAAATTAACTCAGTGCTTTAGCAGACCGTCTCGAACGCCAGTCCCAGTGCTTCAAAAAAAACACAGTCCAGTGCATACCAGCCCACTGCAACATTCCAGGCAACGAAGAGGCAGATAGACTCGCCAGAGAGGGATGAATGCTGCAGAAGAGTGATACAGAAATCACATACAATGAGACAGAAGCATTCATCAGGCCAACGTACAGTGCAAAATGGAAAAAAGACCACCCTTGGCCACATAGAAAACGATACCTACCAACAACTCTCCAGGCGAGACCAGGTGATAATTCTCCGGCTACGCACAGGTCACAACAGACTTAGATGCCATTTGTACAAGTTCAAGATTGACAATACAGACCTTTGTGCCTGCGGCACAGCCCCCATGAAGGCAGAATATATTTTGCAGTCGCGTCCAATTTTTACCGACAAAAGAAATAGCATTTGGCAACAGCGAGTGTCCTTCCACGAGAAGCTGTACGGAAGCGTACAGAGCCTTGAGTCGACTGCTGCCTTCGTTAGAGTCATTGAAGTTGAGATTTGAAGATGAACGAGGAAGAAGAAAGTAATGTATCCACCGTCCACCTCTTATGGCGCGGAAGGGGTGCTTGAGTGGTTACCTGGCCATGTCAGAGTCCTAAGAAATGTGAAGGCTGGTCATAAGCGAAATACACCTATCACGACCCACGCTACCTAGTATCATACTACAGACCTTCATGCAGATCGTGAGAAACAATTATAGACAGGAATATATAAATCAAAGGGCTTCATACCAGACAGGTGGAATATATTTCAGACACCAAGCAGCAAAACCACATCCTCATGACCCAGCCAAGGTATTGAAACGAAGAGACGAGTTTGATCTACAAGCTGGGAATAGGTCATGACCCTCTCAACAAACATTTTAATAGATACACTTCGTGAACCAGGTAGCAGATAATGTCACGACCACGAGAAATCAGTCGATGACCACGTGACTATGTGCCTAGGGCTAACCGACCTGAGAAATCGCCCATCACACCCATCTGGGAGGGGGCGGGGGGGGGGCGGCTAACGTCTGGTCAGGCTCAACATACTGATCAGACATACAAGTCAGGGTGAAGCAAAATACGCTGGCCAAGACCCACACCTCGACTTCCCAGCAGTCCTCCCTAGAAACTGGCTCTTTTTAAAGCAGCCTGGTTAACGATGTGGTTGATCGAAGTGATATCCGTAGTAGTGATCAACACGTAGATGAAGCCAAACATAGCGTGGAATAACCCAGTCCACTTTCATTAGCACGGTCGGGATGTAGTGAAAGCTTCAACAACCCGCCACTAAAGGGATTGTTCCATAGGATAGGAAAGATGCAAGAGTGATCCCCTTATTGAAAAAGGGCAAACAATCTGATCCAGCAAATTATAGACCGGTCGGTGAGTTTAACGAGCATAGTCTGTAAATTGTTAGAGTCATTGTAATGCATTTAGACAAGTTTAATCTACTAAGAAATAGTCAGCATGGGTTTTTTAGAGGGAGATCGTGCTAAACAAATTTATTAGAATTCAGAGAGGATACTAAAATGAGAGATAAAGGGGAGAAGTGAATGTTATTTATCTTGGTTTTGCTAAGGCCTTTGATAGAATACATCATCAAAGATTATTTAGAAAGTTTCCGTCATATGGAATAGGTGGGGAAGTTGCCAAATAGATTGAAAATTGGTTAGGAGAAGAAGGCAGAGAATGGGCATAAATAAAGTGTGGGTGATGAGAAGTAAAAAGGCGAGTGACACATGGCTCAGTTTTGGGACCAATTTTGTTCTTGATTTATTCAAACGATTTGGACATTGATATGGGATCCATGATTGCAAAATTCGCTGATGACACAATACTATGCAGTAGTGTCTCATCTAAAGCATAAGTGGATATATTTAGGTCGGATATAGATAAAATTCGAGAAATGGAGTTTAATATAGATAGATTTACAGCCCTCCACCAGTAGTGTCTCATCTAAAGCATAAGTGGATATATTTAGGTCGGATTTAGATAAAATTCGAGAAATGGAGTTTAATATAGATAGATTTACAGCCCTCCACGTGGGTAGATCCAATATGGAACATAATTACAGAATGGACGAGAACAATATTAGAAAGATAGAAAAGGAAAGGGAACTAGCGGTTATAATAGATCATACAGGTAAGGTGAGTAAGCAAGTCCAAGTACCAGTGAAAAAGGCAAATGCAGTGTTAGGTATGATAAAAAAAAATATTAAAAATAGGAGCAAGGAAGTGATAGTCAAACTGTAAAAAGCATTAGTTAGACCTAGATTGGAGTAATGTGTACATGTGTGGAGTCCTTATCATAGAGGGGATATAAACATGCTGGAAACAAAAGAAAAAAGAGCGATCAAGCTGATAATGGGATTCCAGAATTACAATTATGAGGAAAGACTCAGAAAAACCGGCCTACATTTACTAGAAAAGATAGGAATTCGCGGTAACTAAATGCAGGTTTATAAGATAATCAAAGGAACGGATGAATTAGACTATAACAAGTTTTTCAAAATACAACCACGTACATGAACAAGAGGACATAGCTACAAATTAACTAAAGAGAGGTCCAGATTATATATTATGAAATATTTTTTTTAGTCACAGAGAAGTGAATGTTTTGAATGCATTGCAACAGGAAGTAGTGGATGCAGGGACAATTAATGCAATTAAGAATAGATTGAATGCGCAAGTCTTTTAAAGAAAGGAAATGTAAATGAAACTGGTTTTATACAGACTGTGCAGTGTATTCTAAAATAGTATACAGATGTTAAGTTAAGACGTTAAGTAAAGACACCAAAGAACACTTCTCTAATAACACTTCTCTAATAAATGATTGGAAAGGCAGCTGGAGGTTTGATAGTTGAATTCAAGAACACTAACTGGAGGTTTGATAGTTGAATTCAAGAACACTAACTGGAGGTTTGATAGTTGAATTCAAGAACACTAACTGGAGGTTTGATAGTTGAATTCAAGAACACTAACTGGAGGTTTGATAGTTGAATTCAAGAACACTAACTGGAGGTTTGATAGTTGAATTCAAGAACACTAACTGGAGGTTTGATAGTTGAATTCAATAACACTAACTGGAGGTTTGATAGTTGAATTCAAGAACACTAACTGGAGGTTTGATAGTTGAATTCAAGAACACTAACCACACTAGAAATCGATTGCAAATTACTGTTATCTATAATCTAAGAGATGATGTGAAGTGAGCAGTGATTCAGTGCACATGTCCATCTACGTGTGCCGTTGAAACACATCGAGAGGGAAAGTTGCCTTTCTGGGGTCAAGTATGTTGCGTGCATAGTTGCAAACCTGAGTCACCCAAAGATTTCTCTTATGGCATATATAAAGTGCATAGAAGAAAAACCAGGCATAAAGTTATCAAAGACAAGCAAACTGTTAAGAACGTCACGGGATTGAATATCTCGGCTCAACTATAGGCATCAACATAAATTGACAAACAGAAAAAAAGCATAATGATGGTCATGGCCCTATAGCGGTCAATTAAAATGTCAAACGAATAGCAGAACACTTACAAAATTACAAAACGAAAGATCCTGAGGACTTGCATCTTCCATGTGGCAGCGAATGGCTGCAACTCATGGTTAACCACACAAACCGTACGAAAGAGAACTGAATACTTCAAGCTAACATACTAGAGGACGGTGCTCAAAACGTCAAAGAAATCGAAAAATAAAACACAAAAATCATACATGAGCTTGATATAGAAAACTGACTAGTAAAAAAACAATACGTATTAACATACTTTGAGCCCATCAAGCGTTACATTGTCTTAGAAATAACGGCACGGGATAGTATGACACTTGGCATAATGGGAAGATGCAGACCGAGGAACTGATAGGCAAGGGACAATACAGAGGCTATGGGATTGAGACGGGAGACCGGCTAGAGATCGAGTGTCTTACAGATTGACTGTCATGCCAGGGTCGTTCTGCAAGGGACACGTTACATGATGATAATGATGACATACTTATCAATTGAGAGGTATTCCTAGAGCCCTAACACCGATACCTCGTGTGCTGTAAGAGTACAGTGACAGTCAATAAAGACGCATGCTCATACGATGGCCTAGCCAAAGTATTTTCTGCCCTATAATGTATTCACCTCATGGTATAGTTCCTCCGATACGTCGTATGTCTTCATTTCAATTCTATCTCTCCTTGTGACCCCGATGACCTTTCTTAGACCTCATCATCGTGTAGCATGTCCTTTGTAGAACGTGGCTCCCATCACAGTCTGTATGAAAGAAACTCGTTCCCTTGCCAAAACGCCAGCCTCTTGGATTTCTTGCTGCCATCGTCTTCTTCGTTTACCCCTTCCTCTTTTGCCTGGCACCATAGCTTCCATCACCGTTCTCTCGAGACCGTTGTGTCTCTTGATGTGACCACAGTATTTGCATTTTCTGGTCATAATGGAATTGATAAACCAGTACTCCTCTATGCTCAACTCTTGCCGAATGTCTATATTTGTTTTTTTCTCTGTCCAGGGTATTCTGAGGATCTTTCTGTAACATTTTGACTCGAAGGATTCGATTCTTTGTCTGGAAGTTTTGGTAATCGTCCATGATTCGCAGCCATAAGCTACGACAGGAAAAGCACAGGCTCTCAAGACTTTTACTTTTATTATTTTGTTGGTGCTCTGCCATAATTTCTTCAGGCTGTCCAGTCTCTGCATTTGCCATGGCTAGTCTTCTTCTGATTTTTTTCGATTTCTTAGACCTACAATTTCATAAATCGTAATCTTCCACTCTTGGATCTTGGATAAATTCCAAGTCTTTAACTCCAAGCACAGAATTGGTATAGACACATTGTGTATCAGTTGTTTAGATGTCACACTAATAGCCGGGTGATTAAGAAGAAGTGACAGTTGATAAGTCACAGAGCAGGCTTTCTGACATGTGTTTCTGTTTTACAATAAAGGCTTCATTTGTCTGAGAAAGTTCTGTCCAAATAATTGAACGCCAGGGACCGATTATGTTCATTTTTATTTACACTTCTAACTAGTCATGTAGTTATTATAGTAGTTTTGGTAGTGGTTAGGGGTTAGGGTAGTGGTTAGTGGTTAGGGTAGTGGTTAGTGTTTAGGGTAGTGGTTAGTGTAGTGGTTAGTGGTTAGGGTAGTGGTTAGTGGTTGGGATAGTGGTTAGTTGTTAGGGTAGTGGTTAGTGGTTGGGGTAGTGGTTAGTGGTTGGGGTAGTGGTTAGTGGTTGGGATAGTGGTTAGTGGTTAATGGTTGAGGTAGTGATTAGTGGTTAGGGTAGTAGTTAGTGGTTGTGATAGTGGTTAATGTATAGGGTAGTGGTTAGTGGTTAGGGTAGTGGTTAGTGGTTGAGATAGTGGTTATTGATTAGGGTAGTGGTTAGTGGTTGGGGTAGTGGTTAGTGGTTGGGGTAGTAGTTAGTGGTTGTGATAGTGGTTAATGTATAGGGTAGTGGTTAGTGGTTAGGGTAGTGGTTAGTGGTTGAGATAGTGGTTATTGATTAGAGTAGTGGTTAGTGGTTGGGGTAGTGGTTAGTGGTTGGGGTAGTTGTTAGTGGTTGGGATAGTGGTTAGTGGTTAGGGTAGTGGTTAGTGGTTAGGGTAGTGGTTAGTGGTTGTGATAGTGGTTAGTGGTTAATGGATAGGGTAGTGGTTAGTGGTTAGGATAGTGGTTAGTGGTTGTGATTGGGGTTAGTGGTTGGGATAGTGGTTAGTGGTTAGGGTAGTGGTTAGTTGTTGGGGTAGTGGTTGGGGTAGTGGTTAGTGGTTGGGGTAGTGGTTATTGGTTGTGATAGTGGTTAGTGGTTGGGGTATGGGTTAGTGGTTGGGGTAGTGGTTAGTAGTTAGGGTAGTGGTTAGTGGTTGGGGTAGTGATTAGTGGTTGGGGTAGTGGTTAGTGGCTGAGGTTGTGGTTAGTGGTTGGGGTAGTGGTTGGGGAAGTGGTTAGTGGTTGGGTTAGTGGTTAGTGGTTAGGGTAGTTATTAGTGGTTTGGGTAGTGGTTAATGGTTGGAGTAGTGGTTAGTGGTTAGAGTAGTGGTTAGTGGTTGAGGTAGTGGTTAGTGGTTGGGGTAGTGATTAGTGGTATGGGTAGTGGTTAGTGGTTAGGGTAGTGATTAGTGGTATGGGTAGTGGTTAGTGATTTAGATCGTGGTTAGTGGTTGGGGTATTTATTAGTGATTGGGTTAGTGATTAGTGATTGTGACAGTGATTAGTGATTGTGATAGTAACTAGTGACTCTGACAATGATTAGAAACTGTGACAGTGATTAGTGACTGTGACAGTGGTTAGTGATTGCGATAAGTTATTGTGTCAGTGATTAGTGACTCTGACAATGATTAGAAACTGTGACAGTGGTTAGTGATTGTGACAGTGATTATTGATTGTGACAGTGGTTATGATAATGATTATGATAGTGATTATGAAAGTAAATATGACAGTGATTATGACAGAAACCGTGAAAGTGATTAATTATGACAGTGGTTATGACAGTGATTATGATAGTGATTATGAAAGTTAATATGACAGTCATTTTGATAATGACAATGATTATGACACTGATTAGTTATGACAGTGATTATGACACTGATTAGTTATGACAGTGATTATAGCAGTCATTGTAACATTGACTAAATGTGACAGTGACTATGGTAGTGATTGTGACAGTAATTATTATGATTGTAACGTTGATTATGACAGTGATTATGATAATGATTCTTATAGTGATTACTATGATACTCATTACAATCAAGCGCCGTGTCGCCTGATACAGACAGGCGCAGATCTAATGTTTCTTAGCATGGCATACGGTTGACGAGGACAACAGATTGTGTGCGGTATCGTACATTCGACGTGTCTGACCAGCAGAGCAGTTAGAGCTTTTTACAGTTCCCGATCTAGACACGCTTTAGTCTACTCATCTGTAAATGAGTTCATATTTTACTCTTTTTGAAAAACAAATCAACAAAAAATTAGAATTCGGAATCCGACGTTAAAAAAAGATCTAAAAGCGAGTACAATGAAGTTTCCTCTCAAGCTGTATTTCTGGCATAACTTTAACTGTATCTTCACTGCCCTTTTATTACGTTGACTTAAACATTGCCAGTACCAGAGAGTGTGTACGATCCATTGCATCGTTAACTGTCTTCAGTTTCAGTCCGTCGTGTATCGTTTATATGTGATGCCCTCTATCTACTTGTTCAGCAATTTGTCTCTTTTTAGACGTTTTTTGCTCTTGTTTATATCTTCTCAGAACTTGCCTACAAAATAGATTACTGTTTTTATCATGTTTGTGTAAAAGCCTTTCTGATCACATCATCGGTAACTTTCTTTGCTTCTCATTAACTATTAATATTTTTCTGTCAAACCATTTATTGGGCTTCCAGTATGCATAATATGTAATCACGTGAATTGTCTCGCAAACTGAGGTTTTTAGGCCACATCACTCACCATGACGGACTGGAAATAGCAATTCTGGAGGGCATTTTTCCAAGAAGACGAATCAGAAGCCAACCAAGGCGTAGATAGACACAAGACATTAAATACACCATAACCATGAGCTGGCGGGTAGACTGACTGCTGATCGAGTAGACTGACTGCTGATCGAGTAGACTGACTGCTGATCGAGTAGACTGACTGCTGATCGAGTAGACTGACTGCTGATCGAGTAGACTGACTGCTGATCGAGTAGACTGACTGCTGATCGAGATACATATCGAATGACTGTGATGAGAGCGACATGATGATGACAATAGTTGTGCTCCTAATAGTAAAAAAGTGTGGCTTGGCTGGCTGGCTTGGCTTCGTTCGTTCTCAGTTTCCCGCTAACAAGCCCTGAAAATGGCTTCGCAAGTAGCAGAATGAAGTCCAGGGAACGGAGTGCGTTGTGTTGTAGTTTACAGATTGACTGCGATATTAGCACCTTTCGGACTTCAGCATACATTTTTTTCGTACCGGGTTAGCCTTACCTCTTCGATCCCTTCTCCTTAGCCAGCCTGTCATGCTGCTGACCTGTTATCCAGGATAACCAAGTGGATGTGTAGAAGGGTCTTGGCAGCTCTAGTTTGCTGGCCCTGACGCTAGCAGTCAACTGTGGGTCGCTGACCGCTGCAGCTCATGCGCTGCTCAGCGTTTTGATCTGGTGGTAATGATGTTGTTGTAATCAGCCACGTAGACGGTGGACCGCGGTCCTGCAGGCAGTTGTGTTATGCTTGGCTTCATCTGCGCGACATTCACTACTATGGGGATCACGTCGATCCACATTTCGTCTTCACCTTAACGTTTCCCATTTTATCAGAGCTCTCATCATGTCAGTGCCGTTGTTCTTAAAATGTCCTAATCGTAAAACTGCCCCTGAACTTAACATTTGCAGTATATTTTCAGTGTCATTCGTCTTATCGGTTTCCCTGTATTATCAGTGTCCATCTTATTATTTCCTCTATCTTATCAGTGTCTTTCTTATTAGCTTCTCTATCTTTTCAGTGTCTATCTTATTAGTTCCTCTATAATATCAGTGTCTATCTTATTAGCTCCTTTATTTTATCAGTGTCATATTATTAGTTCCTCTATCTTATCAGTGTCTATCTTATTAGCTCCTTTTTTATCAGTGTCATCATATTAGTTCATTTATCTTATCAGTGTCATCTTATTAGTTCCTCTAACGTATCAGTGTCTATCTTATTAGTTCCATTATTTTATCAGTGTCATCTTATTAGTTCCTCTATCTTATCAGTGTCTATCTTGTTAGTTCCTTTATTTTATCAGTGTCATCTTATTAGTTTCTGTATCGTATCATTGTCTATCTTAGTAGTTCCTTTTCTATCATTGTCTATCTTATTAGTTCCTCTATCGTATCAGTGTGCACCGTATTAGCTCTTCTATCTTATCAGTGTCCATTTCATTAGTTTCTCTATCTTATCAGTGTCCATCTCATTAGTTCCTCTATCCTGTCAGTGTCCATAATATTAGTTCACCATCTCACCAGTTCCACCATCTCACCAGTTCCACCATCTCACTAGTTCCACCATCTCACCAGTTCCACCATCTCACCAGTCCCACCATCTCTCCAGTTCCACCATCTCACCAGTTCCACCTTCTCTCCAGTTCCACCATCTCACCAGTTCCACAATCTACTAGTTCCACCATCTCTCCAGCTCCACCATCTCACCAGTTCCACCATCTCACCAGTTCCACCATCTCACCAGTTCCACAATCTACTAGTTCCACCATCTCTCCAGCTCCACCATCTCACCAGTTCCACCATCTCACCAGTTCCACAATCTACTAGTTCCATCATCTCACCAGTTCCACTATCTACTAGTTCCACCTTATTAGTTCCTCTATCTTATCAGTGTCCATCTCATTAGTTCCTCTATCCGGTCAGTGTCCACAATATTAGTTCCATCATCTCACCAGTTCCACCATCTCACCAGTTCCACCATCTCACCAGTTCCACCATCTCACCTGTCCCACCATCTCACCAGTTCCACCATCTCACCAGTTCCACCATCTCACTAGTTCCACTATCTCTCCAGTTCCACCATCTCACCAGTTCCACCATCTCACTAGTTCCACCATCTCACCAGTTCCACCATCTCACCTGTCCCACCATCTCACCAGTTCCACCATCTCACCAGTTCCACCATCTCACCAGTTCCACAATCTCACCAGTTCCACCATCTTATCAGTTTCTCCATCTCATCAGATCCATCATCTCAAGAGTTCCCTTCATCTCCAAGTTTCCATCATCATCATCATCAGTTTATAAGTTCCACCATCGTATAGGTGTCCCGCCTATCAGTTCCGTTTATCTTCTAACTTTCCATCATCTGGTCTACTCTTCATCGTATCAGTAATTACCTCCAAGTGGACGCCCGGCCACACTAATGGGTCGGCTTGCGGTACCAAAAAAAGAATATTGGCCACATGAAAAGGCCGTTGTGATTTCGCTTTTAAAAAAAAACTTCTGTTCTGTTATGGTCCACGTGGACAACCTGTGGTTCTCTCTTTTATTCATAACTAGCTTTACTGATGGCTTCGCAACGGATTTAGATGTTCTCGACAAACGTGAACAATAATTGAGGCATTGATTATAACAATAAGGCAAAGGCAAAGGCCGCCGTCCATCGTAGACGATGATGACATAATTTATTTCCTTGCGCTATCTTTAGTAAGGATTAACCTGCGCCACTTTTTATCCTCACTCTCTCGTCTCGTGCCGCCCGACCCCGGTGGCAAGTCAAGGACAAGACGACTAGGGGGCGACTACGAGATGCAGGGAACTTCAAGCACCCGTGAAAAAAACGGCGGAGTCCGGAGTCGAACCGACACCATCCGATCCCGAGCCCGACGACTTAAGCACTTCGCCACAGAATCCCAAGTACACAATTGCCTTAGGAAAAACCATTCTTGCAGGATATATTCAGCTAGCTATGTGTGCTTATAAATCATACATCAATGGATTACTACAATGATCAACCACAACACACATGTTGCAATATAGAAAGCTGCAGCTTACCAGAACGCTTATCACTTTAGCTGAAACCAGAAACAATAACAGTGAATAAATGAAATAATAAAAACAATATATGACAATAACTTATAAATAGACTACATCAGATGACAAAAGAATACTAAAGAGGAACTCATAAATAGGTTACATCATATGGCAAAAGAATATTAGAGTGGAACATGCTACGGGTTTCTGCAGATTGCTAAAGATGATGTTGAAAATAGCGAAAATCAACTCAAGTTTATATTTATGCTAATGTCTGGTGTCTGTTGTTTTAAAATGCACCGAATAATGTCGTAATAGAAACAGTTCGTTAATTTACTGTAAAGGAAATGTTTTACTCAAACAGCTTCGGGCAGTAAACTCGCGTAAGCAATCCTGTATTGAAAATAAATAACACTAAATACAGCGGTGATTAATCTTTTGCTTCAGTGGGAGATGTCAACAATTGTAATGATAAATATTATACTTGTAGCCAACTGCTTCTTGTTTTTACAACCCCTCTCCTCTTTTCTCAGTCATGGGATATTGTTTATAGAGTTAGCGAATACACCCAAGTATTTAGACATTGTAATGGACCGCACATTGTTATATAAGGCACACTGCAATGTCGTAAAACAAAAAGTCAGTGCAAGAAATAATATAGTTCGCAAGCTGACAAACACTGTTTGGGGAGCATCCCACGGTGTTCCGCGCATCAGTTCTTGCACTATGTCTCTCAGCACCAGTATGGCCTGCATCTACACACACCAAACAGGTCGATGAAGCAGTAAATGAAACATGCCGAATTGTAACAGGATGCCTTAAAGCGGCACAAGCGGAAACATTATATCCAACCGCTGGTATCGCACGTCCGGATATTAGAAGACATGTCACATCTGAAGTCAAGAGACAAAAGAAGTCATGTGACCAGAGATACCCTCTTTTTGGACATACAGAAAAAACAATGCGACTGGAATTAAGGACAAGTGTTTTCTGCGGACTTACAGCCCTGAAAACAAAACCCCGAGAGAAACCGCTAAGAAAAGTGGCGCCAAAGGAATGGTGAAGGTTGGATGGAGATTAAAGAAGAACTACCAACAGAACGTGATTTGCGATATATGTACTACTTATAGATCTCTTTACAAATTATATCTTAATTATAAATATATAGGGTCGAATGTCAGTGATGAAGGATCAAAATGTGCGGTTTTGGCCAGAATAGCACAGACAATAGTGGCGCTTTCACGGCTTAACAAAATCTGACAAGATAAACGGTTAGCATTAAGCACTAAAATCAGATTAATGCGTACACTGGTCATGTTAATATTCTTCTATGCTTGTGAGACATGAACAGTTTCAGCTGACCTTCAACGAAGGATACAGACCTTGGAGATGAGATGTTTCCGAAGACTTTTAAACGTCACGTACAAAGATCGTGTTACAAATAAGAAAATAGGAGATAGAATTACAACATCAGTAGGACCTTTTGAAGACCTCTTGGCAACTGTTAAAAGAAGGAAACTCGCTTGGAACGGTCACATATCGAGATCAAATGGTCTTGCAAATACAATCCTCCACGGAAAGGTGCATGGCAGTCGATGAAGAGGCCGTCCCAAAAAAAGATGGGGGGACAACATAAAAGAATGGACCAATCTCCGAACAGAAGAGTCACAGGCAGCGGCAGCTGACAGAGAAGGGGGCTTGGGGTTGTGAGGATATCTTCATGTGTGCCTCAACAACCTCACCGGTTACGGGATGACCTGACCTGACCTGACAGATCTCTGAACAGATCCCTGAACAGGTGTGCCCAGATGTGAGTCTAACCTAAAAAAAGTGAGGATTTGCAAACGATGAATACTGCGAATGTGGGACCGTCCAAAACCCGGAACTCCTGATTATATGTCCCAGCATGCAGGAATAATGCCCAGTGGGAGACCTGGTGATGGCAAATGGAAGAACACTGACAGTGGCTGGCTTTTAGACGAAGACTATGTGAGGTTACCAGACACGGAAAGTAAGTAAGTTTCTAGAATTATGTTCTAAACAAAATAAACAGACACTTATTGTATTGAGCAACATAAGAGAATTATGGAACTGAAATATAATGTTGATTGCTCTGTGAAACATCAGAATAATACATGTTTAGAGGAAGATACAACGTATGGGGACTGCTAGATTGAAGGGTAGAAGAACGAGATAATATGCTTCTGAAGGAAAACTGCTTCACGAGTGCGATTTGGTGAGCTTTGCATGTGAGTAGATAATACTATTTGTGTACAAGAATTATACCTGACCTATACATTCTCTTAAAGTTTGGAATGTCGTTTAGGTAATGTGTCAAAACTATTCAACGTAGTCAGCTTCCCTGCCACACACAAACACGAACGTTCGACACATTGTTTCACCCCATCGAAAACAAAAAATCAGAAGTCTTAACTTAACTTAATTTTAGTAGTTTAGAGGGCTCTACAGAGCGTGTATACAACCAGATTATTTCACTTCGATACTGAAAATACTGTGAGCATCCAATCTATTTTTGGATGCATTAACTTGCTCTGCCTCCAGTACATCTTGCGACAATGATTTCCAAGAATTCATCACTCTCTGACTAAAAAAAATATTTCCTAATATCTAATCTGGACCTGTTACAATGTGCAGCCGTGCCTTCTGCAGCCGGTCGTACTTTGAAAAACTTCGTATAATCTAATTGTTCCTTTCCATTAATTTATAAACTTGTATTAAGTCACCTCGAACTCTTCTCTGTTCGAGGCATTGAAGACCAGTTTGTTTTAATCTTTCCTCATAACTATAATTCTGAAACCTCGCGATAATTGTTGTAGCTCTTCTTTGTATCCTTTCCAGCATATTTACATCCACTCTACGGTATGGACTACACAACTCAGCAGTCTTCTACCGAAATCAGGTACGCACAGTTGCTTGCATCTCTTCGTCGGCAATTCTTTAGGTTACCACCTAAATAAGACCGGTTCAAGCACTGGCAAAACGCAAACAATAAACAAAGTTAAACTTGGAGCAGTATTAATCCTAAATAAAAGTCAAGGTAGCCACACATAGCAGAAAAAGCTATCGGGGATAAAGTGTTACATACTTTCCCGCTAAGCCTCAAGCTGTTTTTATCGTTTGTTTAACATTCACGTAACCTACAAAGTTGAAATTGTGTAGACAACTTTCACTAATGCGACTTGTGTTTTATATAAATGTTCATGGATCCTCGAATACATCAATACACAAAAAACTTGACTGAACTAATCAGGTAAATTCGTCTTCTTCTTTTTCTTTTTCTTCGGTCAATTAATGCTTTGCTTCTAGCCCGGTGAGGTTAGCCAAGGAGTCTGTTTCAGGTCGTCACTGGCCATCCCTAGCTTTTCGAGCATAGCCGATCCCCCGAGCCAGACCTACTCGCTTTGATCTATCTAGGTGGGACTGCCCTGCAGAATATAACTTAACTGAACTTTTTGTACTGCAGAGTATGTATGTAGCCAGTTTCTTCTCCACTTGATCTAAAAATAACTATGTGCATCCAATCTATTTTTAATGCATTAACTGACCCCGGTTCCACTATTGCCTGTGGCAATGCATTTCAACCATTCGCAACTCTATGACTAAAAAAAATATATCCTAATATCTAACCTAGACATTTGTTTAAGTAATGTGTAGCTGTGCCCACTTGTTCTTGTAGCCGGCTGTAGTTTTAAAAATGTGTTACAGTCAAATGTCTTTTCCACTGATTATCGTATAAACTTGAATTAGTCCGGATTTTCCTCTTTTTCAGATACTGTAGGCCTGTTTATTTTTAGTCTTTTCTCGTAACTATATTTCTGGAATCCCACTATTAATTTGTTTTCGCTCTTCTTTGTTTCCTTTCCAGCAATTGTATATCCCCAATTTGATAAGGACTCGACACCTAAACACAGTACTTCAATCTAGGTCTAACTAATGATTTACACAGTTTGACTATCACTTCCTTGCTCCTGCGCATGTCTTGTTATCATATCTAATACTGCATTTGTTGTTTCCACTGCTACCTGGACTGATTCACTCCCCTTATCTGCATGATCGATTATAATCCGTAGGTTCTGGTATCTACTTAGATGCTCCGCAATCGGTGGGGGTGTCTCCAAGATTCATTATATAAAAGTGGGCCTTAAGTCTGCAATGTCCAGTTCTGAGTTTGAAGATCCTTGTCTGCGAATCTCTGACACTTGTGTCTGGGCTACCATGGCTTTTAGTCTTTGTGCTCGTATCTCCATTTCGTCCTCATGGGTCGTTTTATGAGTCTATGCTTCTTTATAGCTTAGCAGGTAAATACAATAGCAGCCGTGTAATGAGCATGTGTTTAAAATTGTTCTATAACACGCGGGGTTTAAAAAACGTTTTACTTTTTTCTGATACGGGGTGGCCAGTTCATTTCTTCGCTTTCTTTTCTTCGTTAATAGTAGCCCCTTTCAGTCATGACTGACCATAGTAGCCTCTTTCAGTCACGACTGCCTATACTAGCCCCTTTCAGTCATGACTGACTATAGTAAACCCTTTCAATCATGAATGACTATAGTAGCATCTTTTCAGTCATGACTGGCTATAGTAGCCCCTTTCAGTCATGACTGACTACAGTATGATATGACGGAGTGATGAACAAACACAAACAAAAACATACACTTATCCTCCATTCTTGTCTTTCTCCTTGCGACGTTGTCTTTTCACTTCTCTGTGTTGCAAGAGCTGTTCTTCGGCAAGCGTGAGGTGGCCATTCAGGGTACATCTCCACTTGGATCAGTCTGAAGGCTTCATCTTCCCAGGATGTCAGACCCATGTCCAGGACCTTCATATTACGTTTACACACATCTTTGAACCTCAACTGAGGACGACCAACATTTCTTTTGCCATCCGCCAACTGTCCATTAATGAAATATTTGGGAATGTGGCCATCTTTCATGCGGCGAACATGACCAAAACCATCGTAGTCTTCACTGCCTAAGTAGAGTGTACATGCTTGGAAGATAAGTTCTTCTTCTTTTTCTTCTTCTTCGTACGCTGTCAGACGTCAACTTGATATTTGTTCGAAGAAAGCAGCACTCATTCTGAGGCTGTCGACACTGCCATAGAGCTTGTCTAGCGTTGGCACTGGTGATGGCCACATGTGCTTTCTCTGGTCCTCGAATGTTGGGCAATTTTGCAGCAGATGTTCAGCGGTCATTTTCCCTGTACCACATGTGCATTCGTCAGTGCCACCCATCTTCAGTTTATTGAATAGATGGTACCTCAGTCTGTTGTGACCTGTGCGGAGTCTGAAGACCACGACCTGCTCTCTTCTGTTCAACTGGTAATAGGCATCATTTTTTGTGTAGCCAGTATGCTCTGTTTCCCATTTGGCCATGTATCTGGCCCTAATAAACCTTTTGGACTCTTTGTAGGTCACACTAGAATCTGGTTGTGGTAACCTTTCACCTTCTTTTGCCAGTCTGTCTGCCTCCTCGTTGACTTGAATGTTGCAGTGGGATGGAACCCACTGTACCACTACTCTTTTAGGTGCGGACTGTTGGCATAGTTGACAGAGTACTGCTCTTAAATCATTAAGTTCAGAATTTTTCTGGATTTTTAGTGCTGTAACCACGGACAGGGCATCTGCAAACAGGACTATCTGGCTGTCATTGCTTCCACCTGTCAGCATTGCTTCTATTGCAGCGGAAGATAAGTTCGAGAGTGCACCTCTGCATTTGTAATTCTGTACCTCCATACAATTCCAAGAATGGATCGCAGGCGCCGTAGATGGAAGATGTTAAGTATTTGCTCTTGTTTGGCATTATGTGTCCACCTCTCGCTTCCATATGGAAGACGACACATCCATCGTTTACAATGACCTTGGTATTAATTGTCAGTTTCTGGTTTGTCCAAGCACGCGTTATGAGGGAAGCAAATGTAGCAAAAGCTTGTCCAATCTGATTGTGTATTTACGGGTCTAGAGAAATTTTGTTGATGATGAATAATTCCAGGTGTATGAATTGGTGTACAGTTGCCAGTTCATACGCATTGTACCGATTAGCATCTTTGTAAACTGGAGCGTGTCGATAACGGGGATAAAACTTGTACCGTTGCTGTTACTCTCTAGAGGTGAAGGTCTTGATCAGGATGTCTCTCAGCCCTGATTGTGCTCATAGCTGCATTGAAGGTGGAGGTCTTGATCAGCATGTTTCCACTGACTCTGATATTACTCTTAGCTCCCTACATGTGAGGGCTTTGATCAGGATGTTTAACATGACCCTGATATTACTCTTGGTTGCATCGAGTGGGCTGTGGCCTTTGTCAGTATTTTTCACAACACCTGGATTTTACTCTTCGTTCTTGAATGTCTTCATCAGCTTGTTTCACCTGAACCTGGTATTACTCTTTGCTCCTAGATATGCGGATCGTGATCAGCATGTTTCACTTGAATCTGTTTTTACTCTTCACCCTTTAGACTTTGATATATTGATATGTATGTTTCACCTGCCTCTGCTATTTCTCTTCGCTCAATAAAAGCTGGAATCTATACTAATATGGTTCACTTGCAACTTCTATTTATTATTGCTTCTAAGACGTGCATTTGCACTCCTTGACCTATTGTTCAATATTTTATCTGCACAATTATACTGCCATTTCTACTCCCATTACGTCTGCTGCTGTTGTAGACCTGTTAATGATGGTATTGTAGCCCGCTTGACAAAGTTCAACACTGGATTTCGTCCTATATAATCCCTCTTCTCTGACATTTTGCCCAGGCTGTGACATAGTGTTCGTGCTTCCGGATCTCTAGACCACAATCACTTTCAATGTATTATTGTGAACGCTCGAAACATCTCTCACTATTAGTTCAGATTAGTCAAGAGCATTCAAGACCAGCGGTGCTCAAACTATTGAGTATATGAAGTCCGTAACACCAACAAAATCTATTGATAGTTTTTACATTACAAAACAATAACAGAACTCTTGACACTGCTTAAGTGATTACAGAGCACTCGGCGATATTACAATTATTAAAGAGCTGCTGGTAATAATGAAATTATTCTTAAACCCTATACTACTAAAATTATCATACAACTACAAAAGATATTGTAGAGACCTAATCACCAGTAAAATAAATATTTAGTTCTAGTCAGAATTGAAGTTATTGTGTAACTCTAGTCGCTACTAAAATTAATATGGAGCCCTAGTCACTATTAACAGATACTGCATATAGAGCATTATTCATTATTAAAATTAACATGAGTCCTAATGACTTAAAATAATTATAATACCCTAGTCACTATTAAAATAAATATGAAGCCCTAATTACTATTATAATAAATATGGATCCCTAATTACTATTATAATAAATATGGAGCCCTAATTACTATTATAATAAATATGGAGCCCTAATTACTATTAAAATATATACGGAGACCTAATTACTATTAAAATAAATATGGAGCCCTAATTACTATTGCACTGAATACGGAGTCATAATTACTATTAAAATAAAAATGGAGCGATCATCATTGGCTCTTTTCGCCTTGTCAGACGATAGTAATTGTTCTTTTGGCACAAAGCCCGAGCAGAAATATAGGGACCATGTGTTGCCCATGCATTATGGTCCCTCTCTCGGTCTGCCTTGTGCGCTCCAAGGGAAAGGTGATACCAATACATTTGGTACAAGACAAACTGCAGAAGCTGCCGGATCAGCAGAGCAATGCTCTATCTGTTCGCCTGTCGGGGCTTCACTCCTAGACCAAGAATAAGGGCCTGGTCTGCCCTACCACAACACTTAGCTGAGGTTGCCTTTCCTCGCTTTAGGATAAGGCATTGTACCATCTTGCGTGTGATCCTTCGCACATCGTCGGTTGTCAGGTTTGGTAAACGCTGGCCAGTTTTCTGAGATCAGAAAACAGGTTGCTCAGCATTATCTGACAAAACCCGACAAGATACGCCAGTATCTTATCTGCAAGGCTTCAGATGGTGGGAAATAATAGTTTTCCTTCTCATTATGAGCTGCCTGCTTAGGCTTTCGAGCCCGATCTGACCATAACTGCTGGTTTTAAGGCGCCAGTGGCTCGCCTCCCACTATTCTCCTGTTAGTCAAAACAGTTCTCCCGCGCGAATGCCAGGACATTGATTTTGTTGCCAGAGTCTATTAAATTGAATACAGAGCCCAAATTACTATTTAAAAAAACATGGAGCCATAATCACTGTTAAAATTAATATGGAGTCTTCGTCATTTTGAAGTTATTGTTGAGCTCTAAGCACTATTAGAATGAATATAGAAAGCTTAAGACTATTACAATTAACATGAAACCCTAGTCGGCATTTAAATGATAGTAGGAGCCTAGTCATTTTCAAATTGAATATGCAGCCCTCGACGAATTTCAAATTATTGCAGAGTCCTGGTCACCATTAAAATATCAAAACGAATCATTCGTTGGAATTCGTTGGATCACTAGTCGCTACTAAAGTGTGAGTTCAAAATAATATTTAAATTATTGTAAGCCAATAAAACTGTAACCATTTTTATGAAGTTCCATCCATTTTTAAAATTATTGTGGAGTCCTTTACACTTTTACAATTAAATCAATGCTCGATATAATAATAAATAATCAATAATGTGTACCTGTTAGGGTCGTAGGGTTGAAATGGATGAAAACATCAACAGACAAAGTCCTGCATTCTCATCCCCACGAACGAGTGGAAAAGCATTCCCTGGCCATTTTTTTGAGTTATCAGCCTATGACTTTCTTGTGTCATCCTTTCGTCCATTCACCTTTAACAGTTTCTTGCAATATTTTTTGTTATTGAGATGTCATGTCTCAAGTGTTCGACATTTCATGACTGACAGAAGTGATTCCTGCTGACCAGCTAAGATCAAAACTAATTAAAATTATTATGAGGCCTTTCAACTATCACAGTGATTGCGAGTCCATGTAACTATTACAATTGTTTTGTAGGCTCAAATCTACTAAAACATATTCCGAACTCATAAAACTATTAAAATAATTTACAGCCCACATCAATTACAAAACGTATTCCGTGACTTGTGACACAACTAAAATATAATAGTTCTACTGCCGAGGAACCTAACAAAATTACATGATACTACAAATACTATTGCGAGACAATGATGCCAGAAATTTCTTTGCGAGTCCTGTAAATTTCAAACTTTTTTGCAAGTTCTAAATATTAGGACCCCTTGACACTATTAGGACCCCTTGACACTATTAGGACCCTTTGACACTATTAGGACCCCTTGACGCTATTAAACAGTTTTAAGGAGCTTTTTTTGTAACTTTTTAAACGCCAAAAAAATTATCTTTGGTCTTCATCACTTTGTCCCTTTGCCACTACAATAATGATTCCATGGCGCTTGAAACTGCCTACATTATTACAAGAACCGCTGACACTGCTAAAATTATGTAACTCCTTTCATTAGTCAAAATTATTCAGGAGCTCCGACAAGAATTTCTTTCAGTATTATAATTGATTATGAATTCTAGACTAACCCTTTAATATAAATATCAATTATCATCATGTAGCATGTCCTTTGCAGAACGTCGCTCCCAACACATCCGTTTGAATTAAACTCGATCTCTAAACTCGGAAACTAAAGCGGAGAAACTTTGCAGAAATAGCCAAAGCAAAGATGCACGAAAATCCCATAAACGCACTAACAACACCAAAGCCCATCACTACTGTACGAAAACCTACCTGGAGGCAGGATATATTTCCAGAGGTGGTAGAAAATATACCAGGTATGGGAAACAAAAACTGCCAGACTGAAAAAGAAATGAGAGATACTACCCTAAGCTTTATATCGAAAAACTACTCAATCATGGACTGGACCCATGCATACAACGACGGTTCTGTAACAAACACTACACAGAACGAAGGGGCAGGAGCATTCCTGAACCTACCAAATGGCAGAAAAATAACACTGTCATTCGCTACTGGTAAGTACACAAGCAATTTCAGAGCGGAGGCAGAGGCACTGAGGGCGGCAGTGGAAGAAATGGTGACACATAAAGAAAATGAAAGCCATATAGTCCTGCTTACAGATGCTCTGGCCGTAGTCACAGCGCTAAAAAGCCAGAAAAACACTGAGCTTAATGACTTAAGAGCAGCACTCTGTCAACTATGCCAGCAGTCCGCACCAAAAAGGGTAGTGGTACAGTGGGTCCCATCACACTGCAACATCCAAGGCAACGAGGAGGCAGACAGACTGGCAAAAGAAGGTGCAAGACTACCACAAACAGATACTAGTATGACGTACGAAGAGTCAAAATGGCTTATTAAAGCCAGATACATGACCAAATGGGAAACTGAACATACCGGCTACACCAAAAACGATGCCTATTGCCAGTTGAACAGAAGAGAGCAGGTCGTTGTCTTCAGACTTCGCACTGGCCACAATAGACTGAGGTACCACCTATTCAACAAACTGAAGATAGGTGGTACCGACGAATGCCCGTGTGGTACCGAGAAAATGACCGCTGAGCATCTGCTGCAGAACTGCCCGACATACGAGGATCAGAGAGAGCAGATGTGGCCATCATCAATGAAACCACAAGACAAGCTCTATGGCAGTGTCGACAGCCTCAGGATGACCGCCGCTTTTTTCGAAAAAATAATGGTTACTGTCTGACTGCGTACGATGAAGAAGAAGAAGAAGAAACTCGATCTCTTGCCAAATCCCCGGCCTGCACCAGAGTTAGACCCGCGCATTCCTTCACATCTTTCTGCCATCGGCTTTTAGGTCTGTCTCTGCCCTTCTTGTCCGGCACGATACCTTGCATTACCGTTTTCGCAAGACCGTTGCGTCTATTTATGTGGCCAAAGTACTTCAATGTTCAATTATAGAGATGTCAAATAAGAAATACAAAAGCGAGCTTTTATTTTTGTTTTATGACGTCTGTGAAAATCGCATGAAATTAAGTCTGCAACAAAAGTACAAATCTTCAACTACAATGTCAATTCCGTCCTATTGCGTGGCTCTATAATTTTAGGAACAAAGACAAGTCAACCAAAATAGTCCAAGCTCTCAATATTAGATGCATGCGCCGAAATAAGGGAATAAAACTGTATGATAAAGTTGTTAATATAGCAATGTGAAATACGAACCGGACAAATGCTAGTGCGACTAGAGGTACATATAAGCCGCTGACGTTGGACAGAACACACGTTACGGAAACCAGCTGATAGTATTACAGGGCTGCCACTGTCCTGGAATCCTCGTGGCAATAGAAGTAAGGGCAGACATAAACACTGATGGGGAAAGGAAGTCAAGGCAAACCTAAACACTGATGGAGAAAGGAAGTCCTAAACACCGACGAAGAAATGAAGTCCTAAACACTGATGGAGAAAAAAAGTCAACGCAAATCTAAACACTGATGGAGAAAGGAAGTCCTAAACACTGATGGAGAAAGGACGTCCTAAACACTGATGGAGAAAGGAATTCAAGGCAAACCTAAACACTGATGGGGAAAGGAATTCAAGGCAAACCTAAACACTGATGGAGAAAGGAGGTCAACGCAAACCTAAACACAAAGGAAGTCAAGGCAAACCTAAACACTGAGGGAGAAAGGAAGTCCTAAACACTGATGGAGAAAGGAAGTCCTAAACACTGATGGAGAAAGGAAGTCAACGCAAACCTAAACACTGATGGAGAAAGAAGTCGAGGTGAACCTAAACACTGATGGAGAAAGGAAGTCAACGCAAACCTAAGAACGACAGGAAAGATGTGGAGAGTTCTGGAAATAATGGCGCATGACAGAAAGGCTTAGCAAGCATTCGTTGAGAACTTATGCTCCACTGGGAGTAGAATGTTTACATTGATTTGATTGAAAGGTCCCAAATGTACATCGTGTGGCATGTTGGGAATGTGATATTAGACCCATATTTTCTTGAGGAAAGGCACTGTAGGGGTGATGTGGTAGGCATCCCGTCTTTTACTTCTCTGACTTGGTCTGGTACTCAACATTGCAGACTGTCGGCTCAGAACATATTTGTGATCGAAGAAACACCACGTACCAAATAGGAATTGAACATAGATCGCTCGGTGTGACAGCTAAAAGATTTATATTATGTATGTTCTAGTTATTGGTTCATTATCATCATCATTTTCTATCCACTTGTTTCGTTAGACGTCGTGAGGTGGTGTACATTTCTATCTTGTGCCATCTTTGTCGCCGATGTTGTTGTCATTCCGCGTTTTTTCGGTGTCTCACTGACACCATCTATCCATGTATTTTTTACGTGGTCTACCTCTTGTTCTGCAACCCTGATGTCTAGTAATGTAGATACGAGCAGGTGGTAGCTGTGGTTGCATAATTGTCAGGTGTCCAAACCATTTTATTCTCTGCCTTTCTATGTTTTCCATGCACGGTGTTGCACCCACCTTCTGTCTGATCATTTCTTTGCTTAATCTGTCTAACCTTGTGACCCCGACAGCCTTTCTCAAACACCCCATGTTGCATACCATGATTTTTCTTTCTTGTGTCTTAGTGAGTGTCCATGTCTGACACTGGTAGCATAGAGTTGGTATAACAATACTATATATCAACTTTCTCTTTGTCTTCATTGGAATGTGTTTGTATCTTAGTTATGATGAGAGCTGATAGGAAACCGCATTAGCTGTGTTCTGGATTCCACCTCTCTATTTAGCCTTCCATCTTGTGTGGACACGCTGCCAAAGTATTTGAATTCACTGACTTGTTTTAGCTCTGTAATTTTTATTCTGCTGATTTTCAGTCATTGGTTACGTATTCAAAATTAGAACTGAAATTTCTTAGTCTTTAGTCGACCTGTACTTCTACAGGAGTAGATGCTCATGTGCAGGTCCCAGCTCTGGTATGAGCTGGATGTAGCCGGGATAAGGGTTTCCTGCTTAGCGGGCTAGGCTCGAGCACCTTATTACTCCGCTGTGTTGGGACACGCGCTTACAGCGGGTGGTTAACCGAAGTGCGAGCCTATCTTAATAGACTCAAACACTAGAGCAAAGTAGATCCGCAAGCTGCTAGGCGACATCTATGCTGTTCTAAACAAACCACCTAACCATGGTCAGTATCATGCCATGTCACACAGTCAGTTGCCTCTTACGACATGCTCTCTGTGGGACAGTGGTACTAATCTTGTCCTTGTCCTACACAAAGACCCCGGCAGACCACTCTGGCTGAAATATATTTTAAATATTTGATTAATTTTAGACCCATAAAAACTTAAAAATAAATATTTATATACACAGCACATGATATGACACGATTATTCAATAAATAAACATTTCTTACTCCGAAGGATTGTGGGGGAAGTCCCAGGGCTCCGAGGGGCACCCATTGAGAGCTTTCTTCTACACTTTTCATGGGCATTTCCGCTCGAGAAAATTGATAAAGTGATCATGTCTGTGAAAGATAAAATTGTTAGTTTGGGCCCAGCTAGCGCGCGGCTCCAAATTCGTTTTGTAGCAACTATAACGTAACGGCAGAGGAGTTGGAAGGGAATTTAAAAAATAATGCGACTGTAACCTTCCAGGCTTGTGGTAAACTAAATAGGGTTGTACTTGGGGCTAGCAACCTTGTTTTAAAAATACATTGTCATTTTAATCGGCTACTGTAAAAGCTTGGCTACAAGGTTTTTGTAATATTCTTTTTTTCGTTCGACTTTTCTCAATTCTCCAAGACGGTGTGCGTTGCACTACGGTTTTTATTTTGCGCCTGTCGACTAAGTACATCCTACTTCGGCATCCATTTGATGTAAGGGTCTGTTTCTTCCTGCATTTTATAAGGGTTTGCTTCCACAGGGTAACGGTGCGTGCTGTGATGGGGATCGAACCCAGCACCTTCGTGTTGTGAGCCGTGTCACTTAACCACTAGTCCACACCGTCCCCGGTTTCTGTAATGGTTCCTGCTGCATTTAAAGTATACCCTTCATAGTAAAGGGAATTTTGCTTCTCAGACGAAAGTCATGAATTTCATCAACCTGCTATTATTCAGTTGCATGGAGAGTTCTAGATACAAAGGACACATTCACCTATCTGAGTATTCCCCCACTGTCTTGTGGGATACATGTTTACGAGAAAGGCTTAGGGAGTAAACCCTAAAGAAATAAACGCATCCTGTACTATCTCCAGTCGTCTCAATAATGTCTTGCCACTAGCCAAAGCCAGCTCAGGACGAGATAATGAGGTTGACATATTGCGCAAACTGTCTCAATGTAATCAAAATCACCGCACAAATTATCAATTTCAGCGAAACAAAGCAGCTTGAAAAGATTGTCTACACAGCTGAACAGAGAGTGGTTTTCATAACACGTTGATTGTCGAACATTAAATGGGAAGCAAAATGACTCAAGATGGAGATTCATCTAAGGAAAGTTTCGTTGCATCACTGTGGCTGCAGGTTCTTTACCAACTAACGAACATTTGGAAATCAAAGTCACTGAGCACGCACACGAAGTTCGGGTTGTTTAACTTCAAATTGCTGCCAATACTCACTTATGGATGTGAATGCTGGAAAATAACAAACGCATTGGAAAAAACACTAAATCTTTCTTCACCTCATTAGAAAAAAACGTTGTACATACATCTGACATGTTCTTAGAATGGACCGCAACAGACTCCCTCTGCAAGCATTTATGTCAGCAGGAAGAGAGGAAGACCGAAAGCAACTATCCGCAAAACAATCGTCAGAGAGGGATCCACTATGAGCTTGAACCACATTCATGAACTGGAAGCTCCATCACCCTTCCTAAAGCAGAATTCTTCATCAAAGAGGGATTCACATGCAATTCCCGTGATCTCATCTATTCTATCATGTGCCGCCAGTGTGGTATGACACACATTGGGGAAACTGGTATAGAACTGCGGGAGCGTTTCCGCCAACACCTCAACGACATCCGCAACCGCACTGGTTCCCCAATTGCCAGCCACTTCAATGGTCCTGAGTACCAGGGTACGGCTGACGTTAGTGTTACTGTTCTAGTTTCGTGCTTCTCTGACGATCGTCGTCGATTCGCTCTTGAGAATAGAATTGTCTCTAGTATGAGTTGTCTCCAACCACATTTCATTAATATCTTCCATACTTTTTCTTAAACCCTCAAACTGGCTCCCGTCTATTTGTCTTCCTTTGCCCCCGCCCCCATTCTTCTATCAGTTTCACCCCCCCCCCCTCTTATATCAATCTCACGCCATCCCGGCGTATATTACCTTCTCTTTGTTCTCCCATCTGGACAACTATTTGGCCACCATTGGCTTATCCGGCGCATTCCCCCACAGTGCTTACGCTCTCCTGGCCACTTTGTGTTTGACCGCTCCGATTCAGTTTCAGTCAAGCATCTGGCTCAACCGGTCGCTTAGACAGACTGAGTCTACTATCAGAAACAGAAGAGTTGACCATTTTTTCTTATATGTTGATTTGTTAGTTCAGTATTGTTGTCCCTGGTGAAGGCCTATTGGCCGTAATGTAGGTTTTGTTTGTGTTCTCGTCTCGGTGCGGTATCTGACCATACCCATTTTAAAATTTTGATTAAACTCAACTTTAATCAAGTTTTTTTCATGTTTTTTTCCCATGAACTGGAAATAGTGGTGTCATACAGATCAAACTGAAGAGCACTGGTTTCTGCCGTATGTGTCGTGTTTGAGACATAAAGAACACAGCCAAGACAATTCAGTCGAGACGAGTCACGCGAAATGAGTCAGCCGAGACAAGTCACCTAAGAGAAATCAACCGAGACAAGACAGCCGAGACAAGACAGCCGAGGCAAAGCGCGACACACACGAAATACACGACACAACAGGAGACGCACAAAACAAACGAGACGCACGAGAGACGCAAGAGAGCGAGGACGACGACGAAGAGAATAAGGTAAAATAGAGAGCCATACTGAGTCAACCTTACAACCAGTCTTGGGGCAGATTAACCACTTAATAAGGTCAAATGCAGATACATGCTCAGACTAACTTACAACCAGTCTTAGGATTGATCAACCATTACATAGGGTCAAAATGAGAGACATGCTAGGACAACCTTACAACCAGTATTAGGAATGATCAACTAGAAGAAAGTTTCAAATGGAGAAACAACCCTATAACCAGTATTAGGAGTGATAAACTATAAGAGAGGGTCAAAGGGAGAGACAAGCTCAGAAAACCCTATAACCAGTATTAGGAGTGATCAACTAGAAGAAAGTTTCAAATGGAGAAACAAGCTCAGACAACCTTATAACTAGTATTAGGAGTGATCAACTTCAAGATAGTGTCAAATGGAGAGACAAGCTCAGACAACCTTATAACTAGTATTAGGAGTGATCAACTTCAAGATAGTGTCAAATGGAGAGACAAGCTCAGACAACCTTATAACTAGTATTAGGAGTGATCAACTTCAAGATAGGGTCAAATGGAGAGACAAGCTCAGACAACCTTATAACTAGTATTAGGAGTGATCAACTACAAGATAGGGTCAAATGGAGAGACAAGCTCAGAAAACCTTATAACTAGTATTAGGAGTGATCAACTACAAGATAGGGTCAAATGGAGTGACAAGCTCAGACAACCTTATAACTAGTATTAGGAGTGATCAACTACAAGATAGGGTCAAATGGAGAGACAAGCTCAGACAACCTTATAACTAGTATTAGGAGTGATCAACTACAAGATAGGGTCAAATGGAGAGACAAGCTCAGACAACCTTATAACCACTTAGGAGTCATCAACTAGATGATAATGATGATGATGATATCTTATTATATCACAAGTTGTATCTTATATTTATTTTTCCAAACTATATCCACAAAAATATTGTCCATGCATTACATATACAATTTTATGTGGAAAAAACTAATTTCAATTCTTCTTTACAATTTTTTTTTATTCCAAGCTTTGCTTTCTAAGTCTCTAGTGTTCGTTGGAATCATTAACAAGAGCTTTACTCCTTTCACTATCACAAAGATCTAGCTTACTCATTTCGTTGTGATGTGAGCACTGTAGTCAGTACCAAGTCATTTAATAAAATAATCAATTCTTGCTTCTCCACTCAATCTATTTTTAAACATATACACAGTAACTTTACAAACACACGCATGAGTATTTAAATACAATACGCATGAGTATAGATATAACAACAAGTATACACACACATACGTACAGAAAACACACACATTCACACAGAAAAACACAAACAAATACAATCAGAAAAACAGACCCACAAATCAACACAGAAAGATACAAATAAATGCACACACAAAAAAACCACACACAAATACACATTAAAAAAAACACATAAATACATTTTAAAAAACACATACACAAATGGACACAGAAAAACGCGTACATTCGCACAGACAGACACATTACTACACAGAAAACATACACAAATACACACATAAAATCACACACACACAAATACACACACGAAAACCACACGCATATATCCGCACAGAAAAATACACATACATCAGTACATTAAAAACACGCACAACAACACATAGAAAAAGACACAGAAATACACATCCGAATACCAACAGAAAACTCACACAGGCACACACAAAAAAACACACAGGCACAAACAAAAAAACACACAGAAAAACACAGAAAAACAAACAGAAAAACTCATTCACAAATGCACACTCAAATACACACAGAAAACAAAAACACAAATGAATACACCCATACTAGACGTGTTAAAATGAAACCAAACCTAACTACACTAAATGAACATACGTGCAATGCGCATGATGACGTCACTACTCGAGTAAACAGCACATACCAACCATCAAGTTTGCTAAATTTCATTATTAATCGACTCATATAGTTTCCTCAGCAGATCGCTGAAAACATAGCGTGTGTGATACGGAATCCGTCCAGAGTTGATCAGCGAGCGCTGATTCGGTTTCTAAGAGCTGAAAGATGTCGACCAGTTGACATTCATCACAGAATGCATGAAGTGTATGCTGACAAAAGTGTGGCGAACGTAAGCTCCGGCGGCGGTCCACCCGAATTGCTGCATCAGTTTTGGCGATGGCATCTTCTGACTACAATATGTGCCGACCTGGTCTCAGAAGATTTTTGTTAACTCACGTCTTTCTTTAAACATCGTTGTCCAGTTCTTCAGTTTTCTCTTCGACACACATTTGTCATCGTACACTTAGTGCAGTTAGGTCTGGTTTCATTTGAACACTCCTCGTAAATACACACAGAAAGACACACAGAAATACGCACATAAATACACAGAAAAACACACAAATACACATACACTAACACACACGTACAAATTACCATACTCAAAAAACACATACACAAACTCCGGTAATCCCGGTAATCCTATGTTTCTACCGCCAGAAATCCAAACATCATTCACAAACAACAGAATTCCCAAATGTGTCCGCTCTCGTTCGCTTCTCTTAGAAAATGCTAAAGCTTTAGAGCCGACAAACTGAACAAAAAATGTTGAAAAAAGTCAGGAAGCAAAATGTTTCAGATCCTTCGCGTTTAACAGAAAATCGTTCCCAGCAAAGGGTAGAGAATGCACATCCATCCATCATGGATTAATCACTTCTGAACAAGGAGATATACAAGGAGGTTTCATTTGAACACCTTAAGAGTAGAATAAAAGTAAAGTAAAGTAACCTACAGCATTACTGCCGTAGGGGTGTGAGGTGTTAGCTATCTCACAAATCAAAGGCCCGGCTATATGAGGGCGGTAGCCATATCCTCTCCTTCGCCGCTTTTACTTCCCGGACTGAACCGGTACCCATTTAAGGCTGGGTCGACCCGGTGGCCGTTGCGGTCTGAAAAAACATTACGGCCTCAACCCAGGACCACTCAGATGCGAAGCCAGAGCGCTAACCACTGCGCTACGCGGCTCCTCCAGAAAAAGCCCTACCTTTGTATTGTAACTTGTTAATATGGTTGATAACGACGTCAAGAATGTCCTGCACGTGCCATGGCGGTGCAGTCGATCAACATGACGTCATAATTGCAGTTAAAAGATGACCGCTCCACTATTGACATCCACCAAAGATGACCGCTCTACTATTGACATGCACCAAAGAGAAGCAGCCCTCTGTTTGACCGCTCCACTATTGACATGCACCAAAGATGACCGCTCCACTATTGACATGCACCAAAGAAGACCGCTTCACTATTGACATGCACCAAATATGACCGCTCCACTATTGACATGTACCAAAGATGACTGCTCCACTATTGGCATGCACCAAAGATGACCGCTTCACTATTGACATGCACCGAAGATGACCGCTCCACTATTGACATGCACCAAAGATGACCGCTTCACTATTGACATGCACTAAATATGACCGCTCTACTATTGACATGCACCAAAGATGACTACTCCACTATTGACATGCACCAAAGATGACCGCTCCGCTATTGACATGCACAAAAGATGACCGGTCTACTATTGACATGCACCAAAGATGACCGCTCCACTATTGACATGCACCAAAGATGACCGCTCCACTATTGACATGCACCGAAGATGACCGCTCCACTATTGAGATGCATCTGTATAAGTGGCACTGGGGTGACAGTGTACCCTTTGGGCTTGTAGGGCTCTAAAATATCGCCTCGTTCATCACAAAAGAGAGTTGTCATAACCTTCCCTGCAGATTTCTGCGTGCGAAACTTTATGTTTCTTCTTGCTTAGAAATCATCACCGTCTGCTTCAAATCGCCGCACACATTTTTGACATGCATTAACGCCTCATTGTTTCAACTATGGAGTAAGCTGCCTTGGCACCCACTTAGCGACACGTTATGGTACTGTAGCACATCATGGATGCTGTCGTGTGCTGAACCTTGATTGATGTCCAGATGTTCGGCAATGTCATTCAGTTAATAGTTGATTTTCTTTTACGAGGCGGTCAACTATGTGATCGACTATGGGGTTACTACTCGGTGTGCATGACCTGGTCTTGAACAGTCTGTCACAGAACTCACACCGTTTTGGAACATCCGACTCAACTCATATAGTTGTTGGAGTTAAAGGCATGCATCACCGTACTGGACCTTCATTCAACGATGAATTTATATAGGCTCCATCCTTCCGATTCTCAAAAAACGGATAACAGAACGCTGCTCCACTTTGGAGCACGTCAATAGTAGTGCTGCCATCTTTTAACTGTAATAATGACGTCATCTTGTTTTCTGTACCGTGATAACACGTGCAGACCATTCTGGACATCCTTAGTAACCACATTAACAACTTACAATGCAATGGCATGGCTTTTTTAATACAATCCCAGTCAAGGTTTTCATTTGAAGCCACTTCGTTGATACCACAAGTACTTTAGCTAGAGCTAATGTATGCAACTATACGAAGAATAAGACAATGTCAGCAATTTAAGTACCCAAAAAAAAACGCCAGCTCATTTTGTGTAGACTCAGCATTATCTTTACTATTCCTTACAGGATATCTGTTACCAGTATTTGACACGGTGACAATAAAAAAATACAGAACACTTTGAGAAAGGAACAGAGAAACGTAATTAATCGCTGCAAGAGAGATAACGATGAAAGATGTGTTCAACATTATTCTGGAATTTGTTTCCAGTGCCGAATGCCTTTGCCATATTTCGACGCTGCTCGTACAGAGTTCTCTATTCGTTGCAAATTATTTTTAGTAGCGGGACTGTAGTGGCTTTTTCTGATCAGGCTTATCACTAGGTGATATAATTTCGATCCCCATCTCGCTGGGCAGGCTGCTGTAAGACATTCTGGTTACAGGTGCGCGGCATTAACGTAAGATGAGTTCTTTGTCACAATATGAGAGCTCTACGTGATCGTAGCCTATTAGCAGTCTTCCTAGCGTCTGCTGCCCAATCAAGAAAAAGCTATTTCCAGCTTGCTTAACGTCCTCAAGATGTATATAGAACATTCATCTATCTATTATCATACATTTGTGTTGTTTCTTTAGCTGAATGTGACAAGACTGTTGCACATATAAAACCATGTGACCACATTGTCCCTAGACAAAAGTATGTGACCAGATCAGATTGTGAAACAGATAAAAGTATGTGACCAGATTGTTACACAAACAAAAGTATGTGACCAGATTGTTGCAGAGATAAAAGTATGTGACGAGATAGTTACACAAACAAAAGTATGTGACCAGATTGTTGCACAGATAAAAGTATGTGACAAGATTGTTGCACATATAAAACCATGTGACCAGATTGTCTCCAGACAAAAGTATGTGACCAGATCATATTGTGAAACAGATAAAAGTATGTGACCAGATTGTTACACAAACAAAAGTATGTGACCAGATTGTTGCACAGATAAAAGTATGTGACGAGATTGTTGCATAGATAAAAGTGTGTAACCAGATTGTTGCATATATAAAAGTATATGACCAGATTGTTGCACAGATAAAAGTCTATGACTAGATTGTTGCATAGATAAAAGTATATGACCAGATTGTTGTACATATAAATGTATGTGACCAGATTGTTGTACAGATACAATTATATAACCAGATTATTACACAGATACCAGTATGTGTCATGAATGTTCAAATGGATAATCGCACGTGTCCACATTGACGCATAGATAAGGTGATGTCTCCAAATTGTTAGCCAGTTAAGATTGTGACACCAAAATGTTGCACATTAGAAAGATTATGTCGCCTAGGTATTGCACATCTAAGATTACATCACGAAATCATTGCACATGTAAGATGATATCACCGAATATGTTGAACATTTATGATAATATCATCAAATTGTTGTGCATGTACGATTATGAAACCAAATATGTTCCATATGTAAAATTATGTCACCAAATATGTTGCACATGTAAGACTATATCACCAAATTGCTGTACATGTATGATTATGTCACCAAAGTGTTGCACTTGTAAGATTATGGCATCAAATTGTTGGTTTACTCTAAAAAACAAGATTGTTTGCTAAAGGAAAGATTTACTAAAAACAATGGTGTACATACAAGTTTACTAAAAAGCATGGGTGTACGTGAAGGTTTGTTAAAATACCTGGATGTGCGTGAAGGTTTGCTAAAAGACATGGGTGTTCGGGAAGGTTTGCTAATACACAATGGAGTACATGAAAGTTTGCTAAAAGACACCGGTGTACGAAAAGGTTTAATTAAAGACAAGAGTGTGCAGGAAGATTTACTTCAAGTCGCTTGGCTAAATCAAGGTTTACTCAAAATCTTACCTTACGGAATGGTTTACTTAAAAACTTTTAGGTGCGTAAAGTGTTATTAATAAATATTTCGTTACAGTATATTTGACTAAAAGCATTATTTGTTAAAAACTGTAAACTTCATGAGATATATACAAATGGTAAGACACGAGGCGTGTTCAAATGAAACATGACCAAACTGCAACAAGTGAACATACGTACGTTGCGCATGATGATGTCACTTATGGTGTAAATAGCACATACCAACCGTCAAGTTGCAAAATGTCATTATCCTCCGACTCATAGTTTCCTCAGAAGATCGTTGAAAACATGGCGAGTGTGTTACGGAATCCGTCCAGAGTTGATCAGCTTGTGATGATTCGGTTTCTAACAGCTGAAGGATGTCGACCAGCTGACATTCATTGCAGAATGCAGGCAGTGTATGGTGACAAAAGTGTGGCGAACGTAAGCTCCGGCGTTGGTCCACCCGAACTGCTGCATCAATTTTGGCGATGCCAGCTTCTGACGCACCAATATGCGCCTGATCTAGTCTCGGACGATCTTTCGTTAACTCGCGTCCTTCTTTAAAAACCGTTGTCCAGTTCTTCACTGTTGTCTTTGACACACTTTTGTCACCATATACTGTCTGCATTCTGCGATGTATTTCAACTGGTCGACATCCTTCAGCTGTTAGAAACCGAATCACCGCTCGCTGATCAAATCTGGACGGATTCCCTGTCACACCCGACATGTTTTCAATCGTTTGCTGAGGAAACTATGAGTCGGAGGATAATTAAATTTTGCAAACTTGACTATTGGTATGTCCTGTTTACACCAGAAGTTACGTCATCATGTGCATTGTACGTATGTTCAGGTGTTGCAGTAGTGTTGCCTCGAAGCAGTAGACAGTTTGCTAAGAGCCAATATGTTTTTATATTGACGTGTATGTTGGCGTTCTGGGAACCTGCATAATTTTGAATCACTGTTTTGTTGCGTGACACTAAGACCGAGATAATGAAATCAAACAAGAAACAAATAAAGTCTGAGTTTACCCTGGGTGCCCAGTAGCCCACTAAAGGTGCTCATTAGCAATGAAATTGTCCTCCCAAGCCGAGAAATATCAGAAGGGCTCATTGGACGAGGCAAAAACACACATTGATTTCGTGACACGTAATCGGTGCAAGAAATGTCTAGAATCACTTATATTGATTGGTAAACATTGAAGGTAACTTATCTGAACGTCTTTATACTGATTTAAAAGACTGCAGAATCTGTATACTAGTTTCTACTACTTCACTTGATCTAAAAAATATGCGCATCTAATGTATTCTTGAATGCATTAATGTGTTGTGTCTTCACCATTTTCTGTGGTATTGCATTCGAAGCATTCGCCACATTAGAAATATAGAAATATTTCCTAGTTTCTGATCTGGACCTTTTTTTAAATTAATTTGTAGCTGTGTCACCATTTGGTGACAAATCCTATCTGTGCAACAATTTGGTGACATAATCTTGTCCGTGCAACATGTTGATGACATGAAGGTAATTGTGCAACAATTTGGTGACATACGCGGCAACTAGTAGTTTTATTTGTGTCAGGTGTGATATAAAAGACCTAAACTGCACTCGGCGAGGATTGACAAAACAAACGGCATTTACTGTTTTGACATATACAATTTCCTGGCGTACTTTAATACTGGAACAAAAACTGTTATGAAAGTTTTAAAAAACACTCGTATTATTAAAGCAATGAAAATACATTGACATCACATGTGAAAAGGGACATTCTAAATGTTGCCAGTACTGTGAAGGAACTGTCAAATAAATGACGGTCGAATTTAGGCTACTAGAATTATCAAAATCGTGCACATTCGATCCGCTAAGGTTGCCCCCTTATATCGGCAGCTTCTATATTCTGATCTCTAAAGTGGTATACCGGCTGCCTGTCGTTTTGACAAGACTTTGTTCATCGTGATTTCTGGATGTGCTAGATGTACTTTCACTTCTCCCGTCAGACTTTGGCTGAAAGTGAATGGAAGGTCTAAACTACCGTTCTTGGTTATATTTATAAACATAGATCCAGTAAAAGAGGTTCTCCTTCATGTAAATGCAAAGGGATATACAAACGACCACGAGAAGAACACACACGCACAGTGATACAGATACCCACAGTACAAGAACACACACTCGGTGATGCAGATACAAGAAGTAGAAGAACACACACCGTGCGTGATACAGATACTCCCAGTACGAGAACACACTCGCTGATGCAGATACTCCCAGTACGAGAACACACTCGCTGATACAGATACTCCCAGTACCAGAACACGCTCGGTGATGCAGATACTCCCAGTACAAGAACACACTCGGTGATGCAGATACTCCCAGTACGAGAACACACTCGCTGATGCAGATACTCCCAGTACGAGAACACACTCGCTGATACAGATACTCCCAGTACCAGAACACGCTCGGTGATGCAGATACTCCCAGTACAAGAACACACTCGGTGATGCAGATACTCCCAGTACGAGAACACACTCGCTGATACAGATACTCCCAGTACCAGAACACGCTCGGTGATGCAGATACTCCCAGTACGAGAACACACTCGCTGATGCAGATACTCCCAGTACCAGAACACGCTCGGTGATACAGATACCACCGGTACAAGAATACACTCGGTGATGCAGATACCACCGGTACAAGAACACACTCGGTGATACAGGTACTCTCAGTACAGGAACACACTCGGTGATACAGGTACTCTCAGTACAAGAACACACTCGGTGATACAAAACTCTCAGTACAAGAACACACTCGGTGATACAGATACTCTCAGTACAAGAACACACTTGGTGATACAGATACTCTCAGTACAAGAAGAACACACTCGGTGATACAGATACCACCGGTACAAGAACACACTCGGTGATACAGATACCACCGGTACAAGAACACACTCGGTGATACAGATACCACCGGTACAAGAACACACTCGGTGATACAGATACCACCGGTACAAGAACACACTCGGTGATACAGATACTCTATGTACAAGAACACACTTGGTGATACAGATACTCTCAGTACAAGAACACACTCTGTGATACAGATACCACCGATACAAGAACACACTCGGTGATACAGATACCACCGGCACAGGAACATACCTTTGTGTCTTAGTAACATTTCTTGTAGCAGTTTGTGTTTTAGTAACATTTTCTTTTCACAAATGTGTTTTGGTAAAATTTTCTTTACACCAATGTGTTTTAGTAAAATTTTCTTTACCCCAATGTGTTTTAGTAACATTTCCTGTAGACAGATATGTTTTTGCAAAATGTCCTGTACACATTTGTGTTTTAGTAAAATTCCCTGTACATCTTTATGTTTTAGTAAAATGCCCGTCCTGTAAACCCATGTGTTTTAGTAACATTTCCTGTACACAGATATGTTTTTGTAAAATGTCCTGTAAACCTTTGTATTTTAATATAATGTCCCATACACTCTTGTATTTTAGTAAAATGTCCCATATATTCTTGTGTTTTAGTAAAATGTCCCGTACACGCTTGTGTTTTAGTAAAATGTCCCGTACATTCTTGTGTTTTAGTGAAATGTCCCGTACACTCTTGTGTTTTAGTAAAATGTCCCGTACACCAATATGTTTTAATAAGATGTCCCGTACACCCTTGTGTTTTAGTAAACCGTGTTGTTACCGTTAACCTGATTGTGTTATTTGCTGTCTTGGTGTTTCCATCTATATGGACACATTCTATTATATTTACAATATAGCCACTCCTTTTTTTTTATTGAAAATGATCTATGCTAAATAATCCAGCGTATTCACCATCTTCTTCCATTATTCATGGGCACCTGTTCTGTTGGCTTCTACTCACTCTCTTCTCATAGTGGAAGACCCAGTAGCAGCCGTTGCAGAGGCTGCTTGGCAAAAATTAACAGCACAGCCAAACAGATATGATTATAAACACATTGAAGACAATAACTTTGGTAAAAGCCTATCAGCAAAGGCACGCTAATACAATGATCAATGGAGACAAAGTCGAACAAGTATAGAGGTTTACATATTTAGAGAAAACTATAACAAAAGATGTCTACAATGAGACGGAAATTTAGTGATGGATTTATGATCATATGTTCCCTGCCGGTTGGAGTTAGCGATCATGGACCTCCACCCACTTGTAAGACGTGGGTCGTTTACTAACTCTGTTGTTGGTTGTCGCTCATGTCATTCTATCAGGCTCTCCAATATCTTCTGTTTCGGCCTTTCTCTTCCTCTCTTTCATGCTATATATGTCGTTATCACGACGTGCTCCAAGACGCCTCTTCTCATGACATGCCCGAAGAAGAATGGCTGCCTTGTGTTTGTGTCACTTCGAGTACTCTATGATTAGTCACATTTACAATCCATGGGATCTGCAATCATCTTCTTCTGTTAAACCACATCTCCGATGCTTCCAAAGATATATACGCTTGCTTGCTGATTGTCCATCATTCACTACCATATGTCAGTACTGGTTCCACGTAGCATCCAAGGACTCTTTCTCAGTTCCGACAAGGTTTTGTTGCACAATATTTCTTTCATGGTCTGAAAGACCGATTTTCCTGGGATTATTCTGCATTTTATTTCGTAATAGCGTCTCATTTCCGATACTATGTAGGTGTCCAGTTATTTAAATGTGTTAACTTGTGAAGGATTGCATTGGTAAAAAAATGTCTTTAAAGAACAACATAAATTCTTATCTATACGTCTGGATATACTAATGGATATCATGGTGAGATTAGGTTTGTCTATTTAAACGTTTTCTCTTTATTCTCACACAGTATTTGTTTTTATCATGCTTTATGTCTTGCGTTTGTGTTCTTCTTAGTTATTAGTTGGCCTGTACTTCTACAGTGCCAGATGCCCCTGTGAAGGTCCCAGTTCTGGTATGAGCTGGATGTAGCCGGGAATAGGATTTCCTGCTTAGCGGGCTAGGCTCGAGCAGCTTATTACTCCGCGAAGTTCGGACAAGCGCCGCAGAGGTTGGTTAATCGATATACGAGTCCATCTTAATAGACTCGTCTTTTTCTTCATCGATCAACTGATGCTATGCTTCTAGTCTGGTGAGGTTTACGATCAACTGATGCTAGGCTTCTAGTCCGGCGAGGTTCACGATCAACTGATGCTAGGCTTCTAGTCTGGTGAGGCTCACGATCAACTGATGCTAGGCTTATCCGGTGAGGTTCACGATCAACTGATGCTGTGCTTCTAGTCCGGCGAGGTTCCTGAAGAAGACTGTGCATTTCAGGCCTTTACCAGTCCTTACCAGATTTTCCAGCATGGTTGCTCCCACAGGCCACATTGCCTCTCTTTGGTCTGCATAGGTAGGGCATTCTTGCAGAATATGTTCTGGTGTTTGCTTGGAAACTCCACAATCGCACGTGGCAGTGTTTCTTAGATCCGTTCTGTGGAGGTGTGCCTTGAGTCTACAATGTCCCGTTCTGAGTCTGAAGATCTTTGTCTATTCATCTCTGCCAGGTTTGTCTATGCTGTCATTTTCTGGCTTGTATTATTTGCGCTGTTCTCTCCATTATGTCTTCATTGATTGTTTGATGAGTGTCTTTGCTTCTTAACAGCTCTGTGGATGGGGAATCTGTTTGCTGCCACTTCCGGCTTTTGCTAGCTCTTCTGCTTTCTCTTTTTCAGGGATCCCACAGTGGGCCGAAATCCATTGTAGGACTAAATATGTCTTTTTTAGACAACAATCCTGTGTTGTATTTTTTCATGTAAGAGTCTATCTTGTTCTTAATAGATTCAAACACAAGAGCAAAGTGGATCCAAAGCTTGTTAAGTGCCATCTTTGCTGCTCTAAACAAACCAGTTACCCATGACCGGTGTTATGCCATGTCACACAGTTAGTCGTCTCTTACGACATGCTCTCCGTGAGGCAGTGGTGCTATTCTTGTCTTTATCATACACAAAGACCCCGGCGGACAACTCGCGCTTCTCACTATTATTATATATCGCCATCAGATATGAGTTATACCCAGGGACATCTGCTGGTGAGGAGTAAACATCAGAAACGGTGCACAACTTAACAAACTAGAGGCAGCTAGATTAACTTTGATCGAGCAGAGAGACACAGTGAGGTGGAGATTACGAGAAAGAGATCAAAGGGATTACATTCAGACAGGAGCGCAATTTGTCGGGATCAATAACACATCCGCATAACATCCAGTATGTTGTCCAACAAGAATTAACAACATCAACATCAGATTCTCTCAGCCTGGAAACATGAATGTGGCAATAAGAGCTCGAACAAAGTATACATAGAAGAAGTCTTTACAGAAACATTAAAACATTGCAACAGTGGGTGTTACAGAAACAAACATAAAGAGCACAGTTCGTTGTAGAAGATCCTGAACAAATATGTATGAAATAAAGGAAAAATTATTGTGAAATAATTAGATAACAATATTGCTAAAGTAAAACACATCAATAACTAGTCTAAACATTACATTTAGCCAAATTCATAATTACACTGTTGAGAAAGTAATAAAAATAAGTAACAGAATGTAATATTCACGTATAGATAACTCACAGACGATAACACTCTACTTTCGTTTCTTCTTGTTTAACGTGTTTATTTTCCGAGTGCAGAAAAAAAATAATCATTTAACTGATACATGTCTTTACATGCATAGTTTGTTATCTCTCTCGTTCTCTCTCTCTCTCTCTCTCCCATACTCTTTCTTCCTCTCTCCCTCTCTCATACACATACAGATCGACTCACAAAAGCACACGCGCAAACACATATACACCTACACGCATGCACGCGCGCACACACACACACACACACACACACACACTCCAAATACCCGACCCAAATCCCACCCACCGACCTAATTCACACCCACAACCCAAATATATATAACTCCCACTCACCCACTCACCCACGTACACACAGACAGACAGACAAAGACATGCCTGTCTGCCTGCCCGCCCGCACGCACGCACGCACGCTCACACACACGCACGCACGCTCACACACATACACATACATACATACATGCATACGTATATACATATAAACAAATACATACGCACGCACATACATGCACACGTACATACATACCACGTATTACATTACATAAATCATAATCTGTCCAAACACGAATTTGTTTAATGAAACCTAACATTCACAAATTGAAAATCTATAAAGATCATTAACTGGACAGCCGTATCTGAGGTCATATCCTCTAATGATGGCTACGGCGCAAATATATTCATGCAACTAATCTTTCAAATGTGTACTCATTGAAGATGATAGCATCGATTTTTTAAGCTATTCAAGTTTTACATCGTTACGCAAGGTTATGTTGGCATTTGCCAAAATGTTGGACTTCTCTAATAACACTGTTATTACATGTAATGGGCAAAGAAAACTAACGTCTGGTCCGGCAAAACATGCTGATCAGACATGTTAGTCAGGTTCATGCAAAACCCCAACGCAGGGTCCCTGGAAAAGAGCCATTTTCATGGCAGTCTCTCTACCAAAGGGGAGGAATTTCCCCGCAGATAAAGAGAAACATAGCACAGCAGCCTGAGGACCCCGGTTCACCTACATTAGGGACCTAGGAGTTATAATAGATCACACGGGTAAAGTGACTTGAGCATGTCCAGGCAGCAGTGAAAAAGGCAAATGCAATGTTAGCTATGATAACAAGACATATTAAATCTTGGAAAAGTAAGTGATAGTAAAAATGTATAAAGCATTATTTAGACCTAGATTTGTGTACTGTGTACAGGGGTGGAGTCTTTATCATAGAGGGGATGTAGACATGCTGGAAGGGATGCGAAAAATAGCAATAAAGCTGATAGTGGACTTCCAGTATTACAGTTATGAGGAAAGACTCAGAAAAAACGACCTACACTGTGTAGAAAAGGGAAGAATTCGAGGTGACTTAATAATACAGGTTTAAAAAATAATCAAAGCATCGGATAATTTAGAACTTAACAAGTTATTTTTTTAAATTGAACCACCTACAAGAACAAGAGGCCATAGCTACTTACTAAAGAAAGATCCAGATTAGATATAAGGACATATTTTTTTAGTCCTACAGTGGTGAATGCTCGGAATGCATTGCCACAGGAAGTAGTGGAGGCAGGGACAATTAATGCAGTTAAGAATAGATTGGATGCGCATAGCTTTTAGAGCACAGAAATGTTAATGAAACTGGTTATATACAGACTCAGCAGAGTCTTCTAAACCAGTATAAAGACGTTAAGTTATCAGCATATCAGAGTTGTGAGGAAAGCAGCTGCAGCCGGCCATGTTACGTCCTTTTCAGGGCGCACAAAAGAATAATCTTACTCAATTTGGCCATTTAACATCAATCCATTACTTGCAGCGTGCATGATAAGGCATACCTTAATCACGTCGTTGGTAGAGCTACTAAAAGCAGAATTATTTGAGACTACTAAACACGATTGTTGATGTTGTTTTGGAATGCTCACTCTGAGTAACTTTTATGCGCCCTGAAAATGGCCTTCGAAATGTGGGTATATAGAAGATTGGACAACATTTTTTTGAATAAGAAGAAAATAAATATGGAGATATTGAAAATGTTTGGGGCGAAAAGAGAATTAATCACCGAAATCAGGGTTAGACAGTTACGTTATTTTGGTCATTTATCCTTGTTGAAGACTACTATAGTAGGGTGGAAGGCAGTCGTTCAAGAGGCAGACAAAGTTTTAAGTTGGTGGATAACATCAGATGATGAACTGCAAAAAAGCCTTTCAGAAAGCACAATTTCGGCCAGAGTACACTTGACATCCATTGCAGCCGACATTTCAAGCGGAAATGAAACTTCAACTGAACTGAAATGAAAAGAGCATTAAATGGCGGGTTGCAATAGCTTTCTTCACATCCCGAGCGTGTTGATGTAGGTGGAATTGGATCCTCCATACGGTTGTATCCTTGGCTTCATCTGCGTGATGTTCACAGCTACTGAGATCTGGTCGATTTCTCATCTCGTTAGCCAAACAGTCATGAAACAGCCTATTTCGAGAACTGCATAGAATTGGGGTAGCAATCTTAGTCAGTATATTTCGATCACCCTGACTATCATGTCCAGTCAGTCCATATAAAACGCGAACATATAATCCAAGCTAATCTTCTTCTTCTTGTTCGCTCTCAATCTCTCATTACCAAGACCTGAAGAAGGCTTTATAATTAGCAGGACGTAGTCCGGATAACGGAATGCGTTGTGTCGTTATTTACAGCTTGACTGCGGTATTTGCACTTTTCGACCCGACACATCTGACTTTAGCAGGCATTTTTTAGTACAGGGTTACCGTCTCTCTTCGATCCCTTCTCATTAGCCAGTCTGCCCTGCTGCAGCCTGTTATCAAGGATCACGTATTGGAGGTATGGAAAGGTCTTGGCAGCTCTGGCTCGCAGGCCCTGACGCTAACAGTCAGCTATGGGTTGCTGGCCCTGACGCTAACAGTCAGCTATGGGTTGCTGGCCCTGACGCTAACAGTCAGCTCTGGCTCGCAGGCCCTGACGCTAACAGTCAGCTATGGGTTTGCTGGCCGCTGCAGCTCAAGCGCTGTTCGGCGTCTTGATCCCGTCCAAGCTAATAATAGTTCATATTTTCTGAGGTTAATAGCAGGATTGCAATAGCAAACTTTGAGTTTTGGCAGTCATAACCGAACTTCTTGAACCGACATGGCATATGTGTCACCACCAAGTTAGAGGGGACGGCGTGGGCTAGTGGTTAAGTGACACGGCTCACAACCAGTAGGTGCTGGGTTCGATCCCCACTACAGTACCGGCCGTTACTCTGGGAAAGCAAACCCTTAGAAAATGCAGGAAGAAGAAGACGCTTACATAAAATGCATTCTGACGTCGGATGCACTGGACCGATAGGCACAAAATAAAAACCACAGCGCAACGCATACCCGCCTTGGGGAATAGATAAATAAGGCGACGCAAAAAAAAATTCAAAAAAACAAACCACCACGTTAAAACTGTATCGCGCTGTAGTGATAACTACTCTGTTGCATGTCTGCAAAACAGGGACAGTGTTTAGCAGATATGCCAGACAACCATTTCCCCTTGAGCTTTCAGAATAGGCTGCTCATAGACAGGTGGCAGAACAGTGTCGAACAATTAAAATCTAAACAAGCAAAACGTGTTGAGCATTGAAACTCTTCGGGAAGAAGACCAGATGCGTTGGACGGGACATTTCGTTCGCATTGCCGATGAGCGCATCTCCAATCAGATGATACATGGTGAGCTTAAAACAGGAAGACATTCGTCAGGTGTAAAAAAAAACGATTCTGAAACTGAATTAAAATGTATCTGAAACACTTCAACATTTAAATCATCACGTATGAGATGTTTGCACAGAATCGTTCCACCAATCGCTTTAGCATCACACACGGTGCTCAGATCGGTGAGCGAAACATTATTGCCGAGGCCCAGAGTGATCGAGCCGTCCAAAATAATAACAAGCGAGACGATCCCACAGACGACTCTTAGTGTGTGTTTCAAGTACGACTGAGGCTGGTGTGTCAGGATTAGACTTTACAAATTGATCATACCTCGGAGCACTCGTGTGATGATGCTGCCGTCTTCGCTTATGTGGGCGACTATTATTTTATTGGACAATTATTTGGTATACGCTTGGAAAGCACGACAGACAGTTATATTATAAAGTACAAAGTAAAGAATGTACAACATAAAATGTTATTTCAGGACTCAGAATAGCTCTTTGGCAACACACCATGCAATAAACGTGACGATCAAGTAGAATCCGCATGCGCAATATAACATGCAACATGACTCTGGCACTGTTAACTTGCTCCAACGAAGAAAAACAAGGGTGTTACTCGGTTTTTGTAGTCAGATGGTGTGAAACCAAATGAAATTATCAGAAGAATGAAGGTTCAATATAGAGACAGTTGTTTGAGTTAGAGGAGAGTGTTTGAATAGGCAGAAATATTTTAAAAGGGAAGAACAACGATATTAATTAATCGCGGCATGAGAGATCAACAAGCGTTGTAACATACACATTGAAACAGCAGATGAAATAGCTAGTATTTGGTACAGACGAGTCACTATTGATCAAATAGCCATTGATGTTCCTTTACAAGGCGGTCAACGGCTGCAATCGACTCTGAGGTCACCACTCGGTGTGCCTGACCCGGTCGACAACAGTCTGTCACAGAACTCACGCAATTTGGAATCTTTCTACTCCACTAATACACTTGCTGGAGTGAAAGACATGCATTCCCAAACTGGACCTTCATTCGTTGAGGAATTTCTATAGGTTTCCCCCCTTCGCTACTTAAAAAAACGGATAACATAACGCTGCTTTTCTTTGGTGTGTATGTAAATAGGGGGCGGCCATCTTTTAACTAGAGTAATGACATCATGTTGTTAGTCTGCATCATGATTGATGACACGTGCGGGGCACTCTTGACATCCTTAGCAACCATATAAACAAGTTACAATACAAATGCATGGTTAATCTAATTTCTGTCTCGCTTTTAAGGTTTTCATTTGAATCCCCCTCGTAAATACATTCTTCATCCACCGGATACAACATGCGTGTATCAATTTCACGTTTATGCTTTAGATAAAACTGTACCCCAATAATTTGAATTCGTTAGAAACCTGCTTTGGGTGACGAAGGAGGCGGAGGTGGGTGGGTGGGGGAGGGGCCTAATCCTTGATGGTTAATACATGTGTGTTTTATATTAAGCTGTTTGTGTTACGTTGAACTGGACCGGATCCATGTCTCTCTAATCTTTTTTAATACAGGAAACCGGTTAAATTATATTTGTCACATTTTTTCTAATTCTAATTCTATTCTAATTATTTTCCTCCTTCTTTTTCTTATTATTCTTTATCTGTTTCTACTTCCCCTGCTACTTCTTCGTTTTCTTCTTCTTCGCCTTACTCGTATTCTTCTTCTTTGTCTTCGTCTGCATCTTCTTCTTCTTCTTCTGTGATCATTGCTCATTTATACTGGGACTGAATTTTTCAATGAACTCTGTTTTCTTTTCCAGGGTCTTACTTTCGCCGTACAGTTTCTCCCCAAGAGAAGTTCGGCGTCGGCCACATCCTTCTTCTCAGATCTATGTACTTGGAGCAGTCTTAAAGTGCATGTGCTACTGTCATAATTACCAGACCGCAGTAACACAAGCTGGCGGTACGAATCTTCAATTTGGTGTGCAGGTGATATCTTTCATTGTGTTACGTCGTGGGCGCTGGAGAAGACAATAATTTACTTGCGAATCACAGTATTAGTTTAATCTAATACAAACTCTCTATTCTAACATCTTGTACCACGTATATGTGTAAGCAAGGAGTCCCCAACACAACAAACCACGAGGGATGAGTGTCCCACGACCTCTTCAAATAATTGGAATCCTGGAATTCAAACATACATGTGTTATGTCTACTGCAGGCAGCCGAAGGATATCCGTAGTAGGTGTTTTAAGCTTCCTGCGGCTTACTAGTACCCATGACTAAATTATTTTGATGGTTCAAAAATCGCACATAAGAAAACGGACACCCTGAATACATATTTGATAAAGACTTTAGCGACTGAAAATTGGTTTTCCATTACATTGTCTCAAAGTGAAAATGTTCTTCAACTTTTTAATAAATCAATCAATGCCGGTGGCTTCTTTCGGGCATAGACCATTGACAATCCTCCTCAAGCAAGTTCGATCTTGAGCTATCATTTCTGAATCTCTTCAGTTTAGGTCCAGAGACAAGTTCATTTTCACAGTCTATTTTCCAAAGTGTTTCTCCGTCTAATACATGTTTTATTAATTTATAGTTTAGTTTAGTTTAGTCAAAGAATCAACCTAATTACACACGGTTTAACCATGGCCATCCATAAGTGCTCTGCTCTTCTTCGTATTTTGGGAGAATCTCAGCACAATGCACGAACTCTGTAGTACCAGATAATCTCAGCACAATGCACGAACTCTGTAGTACCAGATAATCTCAGCACAATGCACGAACTCTGTAGTACCAGATAATCTCAGCCCAATGCACGAACTCTGTAGTACCAGATAATCTCAGCACAATGCACGAACTCTGTAGTACCAGATAATCTCAGCACAATGCACGAACTCTGTAGTACCAGATAATCTCAGCCCTATGCACGAACTCTGTACTACCAGATAATCTCAGCACAATGCACTAACTCTGTAGTACCGGCGAGGATCCCGTAATCGATTGGCTAGATTTTTCACATCATTTAGTTTTTTGTCAGGGCAGTGGCCGTTAAACCAACTCTTTTCAATTTCCAACTTCCGGTGGATTTTTAACGTGCGCGACACTGAACACAGGCGTCCGATCTCTACTACCCAGAGGTCCGGAGACATATCAGAAAGTCCACTTGAAAAAAAACTCCTATCTCCACCGTGATTTGAACCCGCGTACCCCCAGCACCCAAGGACACTGTCTTACCTCTAGACCACTCAGTCTTTATTCATTAATAAAATGTTTACTCAATAAGCTCACCACTATGGTGGGCCAACCTGCTCCTCAATATTCGTCTTTGTGATTCTGTTTCTTCTAGTGTTGTCAGTGACCTTTCGTGCAACCGCATTTCGCAGGTGGCTAACTTTTGTTTATTTCTGGCACTGGTAGCACAGGGTTGGGATGAAGATTCTATTTATCATCTGATTTTTTGGTTGACGAAAATCTTGGCGTGTCTTAGTAGTGGAGGAAACTGGTAGGTGACAGCGTTTGCCGTATGTATTCTCGTCTGTATCTCTCTATCCAGTCTGTCGTCCTTAGTAAAAACACCCAAATACCTTTGATTTCTGTATCTGCTTTCTGAAAAGTGTTACCCTTCCTGACCTTTGAGATCCAGGTGCTGTGTAATGCATACCTTCTGAAAAGTGACTAGTCCAAGACGGAATGACTTTGAGGATGCAACTGTTACCCACAGGTTTTCTCGTTCTTAGAAATAAAGAAAACCCCACACACCTGGAGCAAACCAAACACATTGATGTTCTGATCATATCACAATAGGAAACACCGATCGATGGTGATCGATGACTAAATTATGAAACCTAGACGAACCATAAAGAATTTGTTAACGGCATCCTACCTCACCGCAGGACTCGATACATTTTTATGTATGTAATTGAGATCAAGATGCTGAGCAGCACATGAGCTGCAGTGGCCAGTGAACCATAGCTGACTGCTAGCGTCAGGGGCAGTGAAACAGACATGCCAAGACCCTTCTACACATCGACGCGGTGGTCCTGGATAACAGGTTGCAGCAGGGCAGACTGGCTAAGAAGAAGGGATCGAAGAGGGAATGCTAACCCGGTACTCAAAAAATGGTTGCTGAAGTCGGATGTGTTGGACGTTCTTCTTCTTCTTCTTCTGCGTACGCAGTCAGACAGTAACCATTATTTTTTCGAAAAAAGCGGCGGTCATCCTGAGGCTGTCGCCACTGCCATAGAGCTTGTCTTGCAGTTCCACTGGTGATGGCCACATCTGCTCTCTCTGATCCTCGTATGTCGGGCAGTTCTGCAGCAGATGTTCAGCGGTCATTTTACCAGTACCGCACGGGCATTCGTCGGTACACCCTATCTTCAATTTGTTGAATAGGTGGTACCTCAGTCTATTGTGGCCAGTGCGAAGTCTGAAGACAACGACCTGCTCTCTTCGGTTCAACTGGTAATAGGCATCGTTTTTGGTGTAACCAGTATGTTCGGTTTCCCATTTGGTCATGTATCTGGCTTTGATAAGCCGTTTTGACTCTTCGTACGTCATACTGGTATCTGTTTGTGGTAGTCTTGCACCTTCTTTTGCCAGTCTGTCTGCCTCCTCGTTGCCTTGGATGTTGCAGTGTGATGGGACCCACTGTACCACTACCCTTTTTGGTGCGGACTGCTGGCACAGTTTGCAGAGTGCTGCTCTTAAGTCATTAAGCTCAGTGTTTTTCTGGCTTTTTAGCGCTGTGACTACGGTGAGAGCATCTGTAAGCAGGACTATATGGCTTTCATTTTCACTGTGTGTCACCATTTCTTCCACTGCCGCCCTCGGTGCCTCTGCCTCCGCTCTGAAATTGCTTGTGTACTTACCAGTAGCGAATGACAGTGTTATTTTTCTGCCATTTGGTAGGTTCAGGAATGCTCCTGCCCCTCCGTTCTGTGTTGTGTTTGTTACAGGGATGTGTTGGACCGAAAGGTGCAAATATCGCAGTCAAGCTGTAAACTACGACAAAACGCATTGAGTTCTCTGGACTACATTCTGCTACTTATGCTCTTTTAGGGCTTGATAGCGGGAGATTGAGAATGAACGAAGCCAAGCCATGTATGTAATTTATTTTCATTTATTCTTTTACTGAACCATTGGCGAAAAAATGTGCCTGGGGCATCGTCTCTGTATATTCATCGGTGTATTTCTTATAATAACACCAGTTTTGCTATATAAACGGTTGAATCGAGAACGAGACCACTTTCGCCCTTCCCAATAACAATACAGTGGCTTTTTGACTTTAGATAATTTTTAAAGATTTTTGTTTTCTGTTTCACATGGATTTTGAAGGTTAATCCCATTATGAGGGTAAAGGAAGTTTTGTTGTTGCAACTGACTTTTCTGTTTGTTTAGTTTGTTCACGTAGATGTTATTACGTTTGTAGTAGAAACTTAACAAATATGCCGATCTGGATGGGAACACTGTCAGTGCTTTTTGGCAATTTCGTGGCCACAAGACAACTGATGTACCAAAAAACCTAAATGGGTAAATCTAAATAATGATGTAATAAAAAAATGGGGAAACTAGAAGGCGTTATCGTTGTTTACAATCGCATTTCTTATTATTTAATTTTTATGTGTGAATGATGTTTATAATAATTGCTTATTGCATGTGTCAATGACGATGTGATGATTTCGAAGAAAATAAACAAATACGTGGAACAAATGTTCCCTATAAATGTTCTGTACCTAAAGTAAATGTATCCATCCCCCAGAAACGGTCTTCTGCTATTGTAATGACCTAAAGTAAATGTATCCATCCCCCAGAAACCGGTTTCTGCTATTGTAATGACTTAAAGTAAATGTATCCATCCCCCAGAAACGGGTTTCTGCTATTGTAATGACCTAAAGTAAATGTATCCATCCCCCAGAAACGGTCTTCTACTATTGTAATGACCTAAAGTAAATGTATCCATCCCCTAGAAACGGTCGTCTGCTATCATAATGCTGGTATTTTACTTCACGTGCCGGATAATGACCATCAATGTTGCAACATCAAATCAACAAATGGATAAACAATTTCGAAGGATCACCGAAAGAGCAATGAATCAACAGCAACACATGTGCACCACAAAATAATTAGCTAGTAGCACCTACTATACAGATACGCAAATGCAACCATACATTGGTCAATGCGCGTCCTGAAATAACCTAAAAGACTACGGTCTGGGGATGAAATGACCATGCCACTAAAATCCAGAAAGGCAGACTCTTAAGACTGAAAGAGGAGCGACTAAATCTCTTCAGTTTCTGCAATTCTACATGTTTCTTAGCCGCAACACAGTAATGGTAGTTAGATTCTACTTTACCTATATAAAAGGGTGTCAGTAAATAGGTCACATTTTGATATGATATAGCTAAAAAATATAGTTTACAGTTTCAAAAAAGGTCATTTGGTGCCAGCAACACTTGTTTCGTGATTACTGTAGGTAGCAGACGTAATCTGTCGTATGAACGTGCGCAGCTTAGATACACAATGGCGTCCGTGGTAAGTGAACACTGGGTACAGTTAACAGAAAAACAATGTGCTGTTCTGAGTTGGGTGGAGGGTGGAGGACATTTTTACAACGGATATTGATAAGGAAATGTTTCATGTGAAGTCATGTCGATGCCGAGACCTGCTGACTAGAGGAGTACTGTATCATCATGAGAATTGATCTGTTTATTTTTCTTCGTTCAATCTCAGACTTATTATACCACCTTATACCACAGCTTTGAAAGGAAGATGTTGTCCAGAGAATGGAATGCGTTGTGTCGTAGTTTACAGCTTGACTGTGATATGTGCACCTACCGGTTCGACACATCCGACATAAGCAGAAATCTATGAGAATTCCAGACCACACGTGCTCGATTCGATTTAACCAAGGAGAATATTGATCAACTTGGGGAGGCAACCTCTTGAATACTCACCTTTTGACCGCAACTAATCCCAGAGTCAATTTTCCTCTCTTTGGTGCAGCAAAAGTACACAACGGCGGGAGTCGTTTCAGCAAATTACGAAGAGGTTTATTGTGAAGTGCAAATGTGACTGAGACAGCCGACCAAAGACTTTCATACTGCACGTTCTGGTGCACTGATTCATTTATGGCACCAATGTATCAATGTTTGGGGGTGGGGGGGGGGGGGGAATTATGTTGAAAACTAAGGGACAATGTACGTGCAATAATAAATGGTTTTCAAGTTCGTATGGCATTTAGTATTTGTTACCTATTTACTGACTTGCCCTTGTTTAAGCTGTGCGCTTGTGCAACTAGAGCACAGAATAGTATTCCGCGGTACACGAAATATATGTCGGCCGCCATAGTGATCTATTGTGCATAGAAAAATGCACGTATTAGAATTCTCGCTCACTCTCTCTCTCTTTATTTCTGTTTGTATCAGTCTATCTTCCTCTGTCTGTCTTTCTCCGTCTTTCTTTGTTTCTCTTTGATTCTCTATACCACTATTTTTCTCTCTCTCACTTTCTCTCATTTTCTCGATATCTGTTCCATCAATTTTTATCTCTTTTTCGCTACATTTGTATCCATTTGTCTGTTTCTATCCGTCTCTCTCTCTCTCTATATATATATATATATATATATATATATATATATATATATATATATATATATATATATATCACTCTTTTTTTCTCTGTGTCTTTCTATCTCAGCATCTCTGTTTCTTTCACCTTCTCTCTATTTCTATATCTATATTTTTTTCTCACTTTCTCTTTTTCTGTCTCTCTATCTATTTGTATTTGTATCTTTCTTTCTATTTCTCTGTTTCTAATTCTCTCTCTCTCTATTTGTATTTTTATCTTTCTTTCTATTTCTCTTTCTCTCTCTCTCTCTCTCTCTCTCTCTCTGTCTCTGCCGCCCTCCTTCCTATTCCTTAACAGATTATTTGTGCTGAGACATTTAAGACGTCCGTGTTCGATAGAGTTCAAAGCCAATATCAAGTGCTTACCAAATCAATAATGTCGAATAATTCTGGAGAATCTTAGTTTTGCTAGTACATCATTAATGACCCGTCATCTTTCTGACGGAACGAGTATTATTTGTCTACGGAAATAGATTATTATTCTGTTAATTATCTATGAATCTTTCCTCCCAGCTTTTATTTTTACTGGGGACTTGGAAAGAAAGCCCGCTTGTATGTGTAGTAGCAATATCCTGTATTGGCTAGGACGTTTTGAACGTATGTCCTCGTGGTCAGATGGCAGAAACCCAAACGGTTCGACCAGTCGCTATTCCTACACTGTTCAGTGCCCATATAAAGTCGGTTTTGCAGTATGGCTCAGAAACATCGCATACACAGTACCAGTTATAGTGCAGTGGTAGTAAAGTAAAGTAACCTATAGCATTACTGCCGTAGTGGTGTAAGGTGTTAGCGATCTCAGATTTGAGGACGGTTACCATCTCCTCTCCCTCGCCGCTTTTACTTCCCGGACTGAACCGGTTCCAATTTAAAGTTGGGTCGACCCGGGAGCCGTTGCGGTCTTAAAAAAACATTACCGCCGCCTCAACTGGGGAATGAACCCAGGACCACTTAGATGCGAAACCAATGCGCTAACTACTGCACTACGGGGTTCACTGTGCAGCCGTCACAGTTGGGATATTCATCATTCCCAGAGGTTAATAAAGCAAGGCAGATGCTCAGCAACGTTCAATTCATGTTTACCATTTCCTCTGACTTCCGTAGAAATGTGCACCACGAGTGCGCACCACAATGACAAAACATTACTAATGAATACTACTTGGAGGCCATCAGTCGTCTTCGTGACGCAATCGACCGGGCATGTGGGCAGCGGAAACTTCGCAGTTTCATCATGACAACGCACCCGTCCATTCTTCGCATCTGTTTCAGACTTTTGTTGTCAAACACAACCTTCCTCGGGTTCGTCAGGCTCCATGCGCCCCCGGCATGGCCCCTTGCGATTATTGGCTGCTCCCTAAACTGAAAATGCATAAGGCGACGACCCATCTGTACTCCATTCCCAAAGAGACTTTCCTTAAATGCTTACAACAATGGCGGGACAGAATGGAAACGTGTGTGGAGTCCCAAGGACCGCATGGAGAAGTGTTAGAGTCTCAAGGACCGCATGGGGAAGTGTTAGAGTCTCAAGGACCGCATGGAGAAGTGTTAGAGTCTCAAGGACCACATGGAGAAGTGTTAGAGTCTCAAGGACCGCATGGAGAAGTGTTAGAGTCTCAAGGACCGCATGGAGAAGTGTGTGGAGTCCCAATGGGAGTAATTTGACGGTGATTGGTTTCAGACCTCCAGATGTGTAATTATATTTTACTCGACCAAAGGTCCGATTAACTATTAACCTTGCCTTTATTTCTTCTCACTTTCTCTTGAGGAGGCCTTACACGCACTGGACTTCCGTGGCCTAAGACGGGCTACGCTGAAAACGAAGTTTCGACCCTCAGCTACACTGAGGAATGCGTCATCAATATCATGATCTGATCTCTCTCTATGGTCTTTCGGCGCCATAGACGGCACGTAGGACCATTTTGTCGCTAAGTTTCCACATAATCGCCGGTAACCAGTTCGATCGGACCGCTGTCGCTCGCTGTAGTTCTTGCATGTTCCCTAGCCCTGTGATTGTACAGTCTTTCTGGGTTAACCATTTTGTCGATAAGTTTCCACATAATCGCCGGTAACCAGTTCGATCGGACCGCTGTCGCTCTCTGTAGTTCTTGCATGTTCTCTAGCCCTGTGATTGTTCAGTCTTTCTGGGTTAACCATTTTGTCGATAAGTTTCCACATAATCGCCGGTAACCAGTTCGATCGGACCGCTGTCGCTCTCTGTAGTTCTTACATGTTCCCTAGCCCTGTGATTGTACAGTCTCTCTGGGTTTATCATTTTGTCGCTAAGTTTCCACATTATCGCCAGTAACAGGAGTCTAGTATTGTTCATTGTACGTGCCTAATGTGCGACCAAAGTTTCTTCCTGATTACATCAGATACACAACTTTGGTTTAACTATAGTCGTATTTGTTCATTAGCCTTGAATTCTTTCCAGCCAATGCCATAGTCGCAAATAGTGAATACAATCGCATACAGGTTAAACCATCGGAGACTCTTAGCAAAGTAATACGCCATGACCAAAACTGCCACCTGACCAATACCATCAAATACTTATTGCAGAACAGACATGATGTTCGTCCATTGCAAGGGATGAAGACAACTCTCTTTGTTAAGCCGTGTGGACAGTCTTTTTTCTTTCTGTGTCCGCTGAAAAGGGTGACTTGGGCGGTGATTTGAATTAAAGTGAGGAAGCAACTGCGCCTTTTGCCAGTCTCACTCTCTGGTCCTGAGCTATCTTTTGCAAGTTGCAAGATATTGATCGAGACAATTGGAGATAGCATAGGATGCAGATTCTTTCTCAAGGTTTACTCTCGAAGCCTTTCCCGCAAGGCAGCGGAGGAGGGATGGCATATAACGTTGCGCGTCGTGCCTTTTTCATAACCACAAGAGGTCGTACGGACATTACTCAGCGGGAGAGTGAGTTTGATATCTCTCCCCGGCAGGGTTCAGTCTATCTCAGTCCTGTTTACATTTCTCCCAAGTCAATTTTGTGAAGGTCAGCCGTGGGAACTAGACCATGAAATACGACACAGGTTTAAGCATAGTGCTATTCATATAGTCGATGTCAGAACCAGGATAATTGGACGGAAGAAATCACAAAAAACTAACAAATTAATCAGTTCGAATGCAAAACAACAACACGTTTCCGTGAACACAAGTGTAAGTCGTTGACTAGTGTGAATTCCAGACAAATACGTGGTATGGTGGCATCCATAATGAACTAAAACAGTAGAGACATGTAGACCCGCAGCCGGTTACGGCGCCATCTTTGCTGCTATAACAGAAATACGCCCCTCCCTGACAAACACACATGCCTGACAAACGCCTCCTTTCAATGTACAGCACATATTTAATCCTCAAACAAATCTTGACATCACCATTCTCTGGTTAAAACAGTCTTTAAACTGGTTGTAAGGTTGTCTGAACACGTCCTTCCATTTGATCCAATTCGCTGGTTTATCAGTCTTAAAACTGGCTGTAAGGTTGTCTGAGCATGTCTCTCAATTTTACCTTATACATTGGTTTACCAGGCCTGAGACTGGTTGTAAGGTTGTCTGAGAATGTCTCTCCATGTAACCCTATCCTCTGCAGCTCTTTTCATTTCAGCATTTGTCAGTGCATCAATGTCTCTGAATGCCTTAGCTGTAGAGCTTGGTCGCTCCAATCCACTTTTCAGTGGATCGTGCCCTCTAGAATCTTCTATTGAAGACTTTCATGTCGCCTACTGTATCCCATTCAACTCAATGTTGGTTTGTGTGTCGTTGTCAATTCGCATTGGATCTTCTTTATGTCCAACTCACAATTCCTGTCTGCGATAGTAAAACATTTAGAACTCTTCCAAGCTTTTTTTAATCCTTCTTTGCTAAAGTTCATGTTTCAGCCCCAATATAATATTCGTTGAGGTTAGCTATGTTTGTTTTTCTCTGAAGGCAGTTTTATGCAAAAAGATTCATTGTCCTAATTTCCGGCCAAATTGTAGCCATTTTCTGTGACGGTTTCCCCAAATATATGAACTTCTGTACGTGTTCGATTATTTCTATGATAACTAGGCCTATATTCATTTACCTCTATTTGAGAGGTAAATTTCATAAGAATGAGAAAGAAAGATAGGAAGGAAGGAAGGAAGGAAGGGGGAGGGAAGGAGCGAGGAAAGGAAGGAAGGAAGGGGGAAGGGACGAAGCGAAGGAAGGAAGGAAGGGAGGGAGGGAAGGAAGGAGGAAGAAGAAGAAGAAGAAAAAGAAACACGATGAGATAGCGTATTTATAGACGACACAAATCGTATTGTGTCTCTTGAATGCTTCATTATATCAGTAGATCTATTTCACACGTCACAGGAAATCATGGCGAGGTTAACAATTAATAACAGTATCATTTGCTGCACAGAACATAAACAAAACTTATGCTATTTGCGTCACTAGTCTTGCTACAAAAATAGCACACGAGATATCTGATAAATCACTGATCAATACAAAGCAGGTGGCAGATGGGAATATAATATAATACAAATCCTGCAATAACTGTATCGTATTACATGCAAATCAGCAGTTTAAGACTGCATACTGCTTCGTTCTTACTGGAATACTTGAATACGGGCATTCAATCAGGCAAGGTATTCTGATACCACATAGTCAAAAGCTGCTTGAATCTGTCTATCCTTCACCTAGGTATACCATGACGGCCTAAAGGCGCGTAGCAGTCATCTCTCAACCTCGTTAGCGGGTGGCTAAGTAGACGATTGTAGTTGTGTGGTCACTGGAAAGACGCTCCTCGTCCATCTCAGTCATGCGAACCATATGGCTGCCCCATCTGTTTTCGTATGCACACAGAGTCGACGATATCTAAAACCTCCCGGTTTAGTAGCGGGTATCGGTATTTCGGATATGGTCTCATGGGAAGATATTTAGGACTCTTCGCTTCATTGCTATTTTGGTGATTTATTGTTTCTCTTCGTCTGATTTGCGCAGACTCCAAATCTCATAGCCGTATACCGTTTCTGTGATAACCATAATATTGAGGTTTGAGCTCTGGCCTTGTCGCCCGTCATCTGATGGAGTATCGGTTTAATGCAGTTGAAGCTGAGCCAACCAGTCGTTCTCCTGCGTGAGATCTCCATATCAAGGATGTGGTTGTTGTTGATTTCCTGGCCTAGGCAGACATACGTTCTTCGTTCGCTCTCAAATAATCACGTCTATATCCCACATGAACACAGGTTTCTCTTGTAGCCATACGGTTTATCCTACAGTTAGGTTAGGGGTCGTCAAGTTGTGATAATGCTTTTCTTGTGTATCTGCTGGCCAGGAGATCATGATTGTAATAAAGTTCGTCCAGGCATCAGACACCCGTTGCGTCGGGCGACCACTGGTATGCACAAGTCCAGCAGCACATTACCAAATAACGTATACATTTGAGGAGACTGCGTGTCCTAGGGGTGAAGCTCACTCGGTTTGCACAATCCCAGCGTTCCGGGTTCGATTCCCCCTTGTGTCCAGTTTGACAGACACTGGGTTTTTTTCTTGGGCTAATGCTCCTCCACGTAAGGAAAGTAATGGCAACCTACCGTACTGCACACTTGCCAAGAAACTTATAACAGCCAAATAGGTAGCGGTTGTAAGAAGCTACGTTCTGTAAAAGTTCATGCGACTTACTTTTAGGGTGAGTTTGCTAACTGCCAAAGCCATGATGTGCCAGGGTTTCCTGTCCTGTACTTCCAGCCAGTCAGTGTGTGGCCGCAGACAAAGAGGACATATTCGTGGAGAATCTGGTGAGCTGGAACATCCTGAGCAGGCGAGAAACATGGTCGAATAGGGAGAGGAGGCGGCGATCCAAGTTATCCCAGACGGAAGTGAGTTTGCTCTTGCAGTCACTCATGCATTCAACACAAAGGTATTCAAGTGGATCTCGATTATTTGTTCTCACTGCATGGGTACACGTCTATGTGTCAAGTTCTGTATTGTTGAACAAAATTATGTTCAGTTTGCAGTGGTCTATTCTATTGTAACTTCTTGGCAAGTAATGATATGCTTTTGTGTATGATATGCTTTTGTTATGTGAGATTTATTGTTTTCTCTGTGTCATGTGTAGTTAAATTGTTATCATTGTATGTATTTCTTTATATAAAGTCCGGTGTTCGGTTTGAGTTTTGCCGCCTTTCTCTTGCTTAATGTCTTGTATTATGTATACATTGTGCAGGAATCCAATGAACTTTCAATCATATAAGTGTAACTCGTACTCACAAGAGGTAATTCCCGAATTAGCTCTTTGTAATGGTATCTGGTCGTAATTATGATTGATAAGGAATCTCAAAGGAAAACTGTTTTGTTTCTGAAATGGTCCTTGTTTTCCGTTATCGCTATTGCAGCTGTTCTAAGTTACCGATAGGTAACATGTGTTATTATATAGATTATTATTACAGGGATGCTGCGATTTCTTCGATCCAATGGAGGTGGGAGGGGGGGGGGGTATATTACAGACTAAGGAACGGAGAAGAAAAAAACTCGAGTTTTAAATACGGGAACATATTTCAGTAATTTCCGTGCAGAAGCACAGGCGCTGAAGGCTGCAGCTGAGCTTATAATCCAAGATAAAGATATCCACCAAGAAAACATAGTATTCCTGACTAATGCCGCGTCATTAATAGCAGCGCTAAAACAACACAAAGATGAAGATCTCGAGCAATGTATGTTCTCCCTGACACAGCTCTCAGCAGAACACTCAAAGTTGGTCTTACAGTGGATCCCATCCCGCTGCAATATTGAAGGCAATGCAGCTGCAGACAAACTAGCAAAGAGTGGAGGAGCATCCCCACAAACAGACCTGAGTGTCACATATGAGGCCAAGACCATAATTAAAGCCAACTTCAGAGTAAAATGGGCTGATCAACACCCCGACTTCCGAAAAGAAGACAGCTACTATAACTTAACTAGAGAAGAGCAAGTCATCGTCTTCAGACTGAGAACTGGGCATGAAAGACTCAAGAGTCATCTTTACAACAAAATCAGGATTGGGACAGATGACAGGTGCCCATTTGGGGAGCATATCATGAGCGTGGAACACATCCTACAAAGCTGCACGCTCACGCAGGAAAAGAGAACAATGCTGGCCTCGTGAGACAGATATGAGACAGAAGCTGTATGGAGATGAAACAGCCTTATAAACAACGGTGTCCTTTGTAAGAGAAACCGGAACCTTGATCTGTGGATGAACGACGACGAAGAAGAAGAAGAAGATATACATCCGATTTCTGCATTTCATTTCTTGGATGGTTTTACCTTCTCTCTATGACCCTTATCTCTTAGCGAGGCTGACTGGTTGTTTCTAGTGCTGTAAGCTTGGATGCAGAATATGGTCTTGGTCAGTTATTGGTCACTAACCCTGACGCAAGCAGCCAGATGTGAATCACTGACTTGGCTGCTGTCAGCTCATTCAGTGCTGCATTTTCGGCCGCACTAATGTCGCACAGGGCGGGGGGGGGGGGGTGGCGAGGGGGCGAAGGGTTTGCTATCGCCTTATTTCTCTAATCCCCAAGGCGGTGTGCGTTGCATTGTGCTTTTTCTTTTGCGCCTGTCGCCCTAGTGTATCATCATTAATTTGATGTACTAATATTCAAGTTTGAAAGGTTCACATTGAGAATGCATATCCAATACAATTACGAAGCAATGCAGACGTCTGCTAGTTTTTTACTGAAATTAACAGGACGTCCAAAAGAGAGCAGTTTCTTGTTACAAAAAAGACATTACGTGATTATTCACACAATACCATAATGCATAATGCACAATCGTGAACCAGCCCTAATAGCTGCAATAAATTCGTGACTTATTTTATAGTGGGTCAACGTCTATTACTGCAATAAATTCATGACTTATTTTATCGTAAACCAACTCCGTTAACTGCAATAAATTCATGACTTATTTTATAGTAAACCAACGCTGATAACTGCAATAAATTCATGAATTATTTTATCGTAGACCAACTCTGATAACTGCAATAAATATGTGACCTCTTTTATCGTAGACCAACGCTGATAACTGCAACAAATGTATGACTTATTTTATCGTGGTCCATCGATGACAAGACGAACAAATTCATGATTTCTTTTATCATGGGCCAACACTGACAACTACAACAAATTCATGACTTATTTTATCGTGGGCCACAACTGATATTATAAATAAATTCATGATTTCTTGTATCGTGAGCTTCCACTGATAACTACAACAAATGCATGACATTGTATCGTGGGCCATCACTGAAAACTATAACAAATTCATGACTTCTTCTATCGTAGGCCAACACTGATAACTGCGGTAGATGAATGGCTATACGTGTCAGAATCTTATACTTTTGAGAGCCATAGTTTTATTAGTTTTTGTGTTATTGACAAATGATTAGACTAGTGCTCATGAGAACAAATAAGTGTACCATCTAACTAATTATTACGAATACACTACTCTGCCACAGAAATATACTTTTCACATAATTCGCCTACGTACTACACAAGTGTCCACTGTCAAATAAAAAGAGGCAATAAATCAAATTTTGAAATCGTGTAACAAGGCGTGCCAATGTGGATAAAATGAAGAATTTTGTTTTATAAGCACGGTCACCATTTTATTATGGATAACTACCTGGAAACCATCATCATCATCAGTATCATCAGTATCATCATCAATATTATCATCATCATCATCAATATTATCATCATCATTACCATTATGATCATCATCATTATTATCATTATTATCAGCATTTTCATCATCATCATTATTATCATTATTATCAGCATTATCATCATCATCATTATCATCATCATCATTATTATCATCATCATCATCAGTATGATCATCATCATTATTATCATCATCATTATTATCATTATTATCAGCATTATCATCATCATCATTATTATCATTATTATCAGCATTATCATCATCATCATCATTATTATCATCATCATCATTATGATCATCATCATTATTATCATCATCATTATCATTATGATCATCATCATTATTATCATCATCATTATCATTATGATCATCATCATTATTATCATCATCATTATCATTATGATCATCACCATTATTATCATCATCATTATCATTATGATCATCACCATTATTATCATCATCATTATCATTATGATCATCATCATTATTATCATCATCATCATCATTATTATCATCTACTTCATTATTTTCATCATCATCATCATTATTATCATCATCATTATCATCATTATTATCATCATTATCATCATTATTATCAGCATTATCATCATCATCATTATCATCATCATCATTATTATCATCATCATTATCATCATCATCATTATCATCATTATCATCATCATCGACAAGTGCCCTGCCGGTTGGCGTTGGCAATACGGATCTTCATTTTCTCTTATCACGTGTCGTTTATCAGTTATATCGTTTATCGTCTCTCGTGTCATTTCTTTAAGCTGTCGAATATTTTCTCGGGATCAAGATGCCGAGCAGCGCATGAGCTGCAGTGGTCAGCTACCCATAGCTGACCGCTAGCGTCAGGGCCAGCGAACCATAGCTGCCAAGACCCTTCTACACTTCCACGCGGTGATCCTGGATAACAGGCTGCATCAGCGCAGACTGGCTAAGGAGAAGGGATTGAAGAGGGAATGCTAACCCGGTACTCAAAAAATGCTTGCTGAAGTCGGATGTGTTGGACCGAAAGGTGCAAATATCGCAGCCAAGCTGTAAACTACGACACAACGCATTCCGTTCTCTGGACTACATTCTGCTACTTAAGCCCTTTCAGTGTTTGGTAGTGGGAGATTGAGAACGAACGAAGAAGAAGAAGATTTTCTCTCATACAGTTTTGAATCCTTTTTGCAGCATGTTATCGAAGAAATATAGAGCACACACACATAATTCTTATATTTACTGCACATCGAAGTGAGGTATTCCTTATGTTCTGTTGCTAAGAATCGACGTCAATGCACTCCGGGCATACCCATAGGTGCTCAGTCTCTCTAACCAAATGGTGCAGGGTCTGGATGCTGATGGCTACTATAGCTCGCTAGTTGTATACTCCCCTGCTCCGCCCTTACATGTACCCCACTTTGCTCGAGCATCGTTGGGTGTCGAAACTTTGCAGTCTGTGGATTGCTCAATCATCGATAGATGAATTTATTATTTTTGTTGCATCCTTATTAGATATCAGGAAAACTTTTATAATAAGAAAGAGGTGAATGCTTGGAATGCATTGCCACATGAAATAGTAGTAAATTGTAAAGTTGTGTCCCATGTAAAATATTATACCAGTTGATACCTGCTTTTAACCTTCATATACACATTTATATATATGTTGTTGTTTTCGAACGCCCACAATGTGTAGATTACTCTTTAATGCTCCTTGAGAAGGACGTTAAGTGGCGGGTTGTCGTAGCTTTCCTCGCATCCTGAGCATGCTGATGAAGGTGGACCGGGGTCCTCCAGTCGGTTGTGCTATGTTTTACTTCATCTGAGTGTCACTTACCACTACGGGGGGCCTCGTCGATCCCTGACCTCGTTAGCCAGGCTGCGTGAAAACAGCCCGTTTCTATGAAAGGCTACTAGGAAGCAGAGGTGAGGGTCTTGGCCAGAAAGTTTTACGTGTCCCTGACTAATATGTCTGATCAGTATATTTTGCCTGACCATATGTTAATGTTCCTCACCTCATAAATATATCACCAAGCACCCGTGAAAAAGACGGCGAAGTCCGGAGTCGAACCCACACCGTCTGATCACGATATGTGTGTGTGTATATATATATATATATATATATATATATATATATATATATATATATATATACGCATACGTCAGGTACCCATTCACAGCTTGGTCGAATGAAGAAGAGGTGGTACCAGGAAAGAACCCGATTATTGTTTCTGTCCTGGTGTGCTGTAATTCCAGTCTGTGGAAGTCAACTCACTGCCGACTAGACTACACGCTCTACTAATGGAGGCAGGGTCAATTAACGCATTCAATAATAAATTAGATGCGCATAATTATTTTTAGATCAAGTGAATGTAAATTAAACTGACTATTCAGACTGTGTAGACTTCTAAGCCAGTTTGAAAACGTTAAGTTAATTCAAATGTTGCTGTTGCTGTTGTGTTTAATGTCCAAGATCGGCATGTTTATTCTTTCGTGCACCCTGAACAGTAGATATATTTGTAACAAAAAAAGTAAAAGTGGCCCTATAGACACTGTCGTCGGGGATGAAGTGTTAGAGCCCTCAATATACTGAGCCACTTTTTTGTGAGGTGAGGTGCCCACCAGTTCAATTCCTCGCTGCCTTTTTCCTTCCCTAGTTAAGTACTCATTTACAATTGGGTTGACTGGAGCTGCTGGTAGCGAGAATAGAATCCCTTACATATGCCATGAACAGCGAGTGCTCTTGCACTGCGCTAATCAGCAGGTATACAAACATACATTAATTCTTTCTTCGAGGGACGTCTACTTAATATCCGAATTTTGCCAGGATAACCCGAAACCAAAATGTATTAAATATAGAAACTATTCAAAAGTAAACAGTAAAAGTCTGACACCTGGTAGTGGAATGAGCAAGTATCTGCTGTTTTCCCGCGCTTTGTTTTACAAAATGGCGTCGGCTAGTTGACCAAAGTGCAGTAACATCGTGTTGTGTTGAAATTTATGTTGGAACAAGGCTCAAAACCCGCTGAAATTTATCGTCGACTGTCATTTCTGTTTGGAGAAAAGATTGCAGCATGTTCATCGGTGTTTGAATGGTGTAGACACTTTGGTCTAGATCGTGAATCCATCAAGGATGAGCCCCGTGAAGGTCGACCGAAATGCGTCATTACGAGTGAAGCCATTCAAAATGTCGAAATGATTATTTTAAACGTTCCGTCAGGTACTGTACGCGAAGTCGCGATGGCTAATACATGAAGTATACGCAAATGTTCTGTATACATTATCATCAGTGATGAACTCTTCTTCTTCTTCTTTTTCTTCTTCTTCTTCTTCGTACGATGTCAAAAGCCAACCTGTATTTTTTCGAAAAAAGCAGCGGTCATCCTGAGCCTATTGACACTGCCATAGAGCTTGTCTAGTGGTGCCACTGGTGATGGCCACATGTGCTTTCTCTGGTCCTCGTATGTTCGGCAGTTTTGCAGCAGATGTTCAGCGGTCATTTTCCCGGTACCACAAGTGCATTCGTCAGTGCCACCTATCTTCAGTTTATTGAATAGGTGGTACCTCAGTCTATTGTGGCCTGTGTGGAGTCTGAAGACCACGACCTGCTCTCTTCTGTTCAACTGGTAGTAGGCATCATGTTTTGTGTAGCCAGTATGTTCTGTCTCCCATTTGGTCATGTATCTGGCTCTAATAAGCCTTTTGGACTCTGCGTAGGTCACACTAGAATCTGGTTGTGGTAGTCTTGCACCTTCTTTTGCCAGTCTGTCTGCCTCCTCGTTGCCTTGGATGTTACAGTGGATGGAACCCACTGTACCACTACTCTTTTTGGTGCGGACTGCTGGCATAGTTGACAGACCACAGCTTTTAAATCATTAAGTTCAGTATTTTTCTGCTTTTTTAGTGTTGTGACTACGGCCAGGCCATCTGTAAACAGGAATATCTGGCTTTCATTTCTTTTGCCTCTCAGCATTGCTTCTACTGCAGCCCTCGGTGCCTCTGCCTCCGCTCTGAAATTGATTTAGTATTTTCCAGTTGCCACTGACAGTGTTATTTTTCTACCATTTGGTAGGCTCAGGAATACCCCTGCCCTCCGTTCTGTGTTGTGTTTGTTACAGAACCGTCGGTGTATGCATGGGTCCAGTCCATGCTTGGGTAGTTTTTCGTTATGTACCTCAGGGTTATGTCTCTTCTTTCTTTTTCAGTCTGGCTGTTCTTGTTTCCAATACCTGGTATATTTTCTACCACCTCCGGAATGATATGATGCTTCCAGGTAGGTTTGCGTACAGTAGGTATGGGCTTTGGTGTTAATGTGTTCATAGGGTCTTCGCTCATTTTTGCTTTGGCTATTTCTGCAAAGTTTCTCCGCTTTAGTTTCCCATTTCCAAATCTATTTAGTCTCTGGTGCAGTGGATGGTCTATCAGTCTTCTGAGTTTCTCTGCTTGCTCCTGGGCTCTGCAGTCTCTTCTGTCGGTCATGAATTGCAGATTTGTAATCTTTTCAAGTTCTAAAATTGGTGTTGACTTCATGCCTCCTGTTATAACTCTCATGGCTTGGTTTTGAAGTTTGCTAATTTTATCAAAGTTCGCCTTTGCTGCTTTTGTCCATGTCGCAATGCCATACTCGAGAACTGGTCTCACTCTTCCAGTGTACAGTTTCTTTAGTATACTTTCGTCTGAGCCCCAGCTTGTGCCAGCAAGTTTCCTCATGATTGCCATTCTTTGTCTGGCTCTCATTCGGTTTCTCTCGATCCGACTTTTCCATGTCATGCGCCGATCAAATGTGAGTTTCAGGTAGTTTGGGTTGTCGTTTGGCCGCAGATATTTGCCGTTAAGATTTATTTTGGTGTTCTGGGGTTTATTTGAAAGCGTGAATATCGTAAATGTTGTTTTTTTCCTCATTTATTTTGACCAGCCATGAGTTCGCCCACTCCTCCAACGATGTTAGGGCCTGCTGCATCCGATTGCTTGCTATGGTGAGATTTTTTTCAGAGGTCCACATAGCCAGATCGTCTGCAAACATGGAGCTGTGGACTTTTCTTGGTATATTATATGTGATGTTGTTTATATACACCAGGAAAAGTGTGGGTGACAGTACTCCCCCTTGGGGTACTCCCTGCTCAAGTGTCACCTTTTTGCTCATCTGCCCTTGTACTTGAACTCTGGCTGTTCTGTTTTCGAGATAGTGGCTGATCCATCTGTACATTTTCCTACAAACTTCACTTCTTCGTAGCTTGACTTTAAGTCCCTCTTTCCACACCTTGTCAAATGCCTTCTCTGAATCCACCCAAACCGCAACTGTGTGTTTTTTCTTCTGGTAGGCATCCTCTTTTTCCTGGGCTATGAGAGTGATCTGGTCCTCAGTGGATCTGTGCTGTTTAAAGCCTGCCTGCTGGGGAATTAGTATGTGTTTTTCTTCCAGATGCCACATCAGTCTGGTGTTTATCATACGCTCCATCAATTTACCTACACAGCTCAGTAGACTGATAGGCCTGTATCCATTTGGATCTGTTCTATCTTTTTCTTTCTTTGAGTGATGAACTCCATTTGCATTAAGTTTCGTGTCGATAGGTTTCAAAACAAGTAAATTTTGACCCAAAAAGGCATCCTTCTCAAACACAATGAGAGACCATATATGGTCGCCAACACGAAGGAAGTTATTGGCTCTTAAGTGAATTTCAATTTTTTTTCTTGTGGAAGATCATCTCAGGGTACAAAAGGGACACATGGAGAACGAAGTGAGTCAAGAAGTTCTTAAATGACTCAGGGACCAGTCAATAGAATTCTACGCTTCCGGAATACAGAAGCACGTAGCCAGATAGCGCTATTGTGTTGTAGTGGAAAGTGACTACATTGAAATATAGTACAGGTAATTCAAATTCATATTTCTTATAGTTGTCTAGAAATTACTGGACAACTTTCCGACAAAAATAGAATACTAACACAGAACATTCTAGACGATCGTTATGTTACCTGGATAAGCGGATACAGCTGTGATCTATGCTTTGACGAGTAAGTTGACAGGAGATCTTCTGCATTCATGTTGTGATAAACAGTTGGCATAAATTCAAGAATAATAATTGATTTCGCGAAATGGAGATGCAACTGTCTACAAGTATCACCAGAATTTCAGATGCCCCCTTCTTGTAGCAGGAAAATAACACTAGAATGGTGGTTAACAGAAGTGCGAGTTCATATTTATAGACTCAAAAATTTAGGTAAAATAGACCCACAACCTGTTAGGCGCCGTCTTTAAAAAACATCTGACGGTTTTGTCTTAATAATGTGACGTGTGCTGTATTTGGATTATAGTGAAGGTGTTAATGCGCTGGTCATCATTCTCACTCTGTTGTCCCGAGTGGATCAGTGGCAAGACTATTGGTCGACATCACTGGGTGTAACTCAGGATGCAGGCATTCTGGTGAGACCTCCCGTCAGACCAAGGGTGGCTTAAAACTTGCGAGATTCCGGTTCCGTTCATCACTGTGAGAGGCGAGTGCCTTAACCTCTTGGCTACAGCGATCCTCAGCATAGGCGCCATCTATGCTGCTCTAAACAAACCACCTAACCATGGCTGGTGTTATGGCATGGCACACAGTTAGTCTGCTCTTATGACATGCTCTCTGTGGCAGATGGGTGCTATTCTTAGCTTTGACATTCACTAAGACTCCGGCCGACAACTCAGGAAAATGATAATGTGCGACAAATTGTAATATTAAAAAGACTTATGTAAAGAAACGGATTACTGAACACAATAAAGCATAGCATTTTTTGTATTAAACAAGTGTTTTAAACAAGTCAAGAGGGTTAGATTAAAGTTACTTTATTTTGGAAGAATGACTCCATGCATTATCAGTGAAGACCATCATGTACCTTCAAATGGGTTCACATCAACTCTCGAAGCAGTTTTTTTCTATATGTTTGAATCATCAAATATTGTGAGTTGTTAATATATACTGAGTGTATGTATGTGTGTTTGGGTGTGTGTGTGTGTGTGGTGTGTGTGTGCATGCATACGTGTGTTGTGTGGGTTTTGGTGTGTTTCATTGGGTTTCAATTGAGTATGGTTGTGAGCTTGGATGTGTTTAGCTGGGTGTGTTTAGGTGGGTGTGTTTGAGTTTGGGTGTGTTTAGGTGGGTGTGTTTGTGTAAGTTTGGGTGTGTTTAGGTGGGTGTGTTTAGGTGGGTGTGTTTAGGTGGGTGTGTTTGTGTGAGTTTGGGTGTGTTTAGGTGGGTGTGTCTGTGTGAGTTTGGGTGTGTTTAGGTGGGTGTCTTTGTGTGAGTTTGGGTGTGTTTAGGTGGGTGTGTTTGTGTGAGTTTGGGTGTCTTTAGGTGGGTGTGTTTCTTTGAGTTTGGGTGTGTTTAGGTGGGTGTGTCTGTGTGAGTTTGGGTGTGTTTAGCTAAGTGTGTTTGTGTACGTTTGGGTGTGTTTATGTGGGTTTGTTTGTGTGAGTGGTGGTGTGGGTGTGTTTAGGTGGGTGTGTTTGTGTTAGTTTGGGTGTGTTTAGGTGGGTGTGTTTGTGTGAGTTTGGATGTGTTTAGGTGAGTGTGTTTGTGTGAGTTTGGGTGTGTTTAGGTGAATGTGTTTGTGTGAGTTTAGGTGTGTTTAGGTGAGTGTATTTGTGTGAGTTTTGGGTGTGTTTAGGTGGGTGTGTTTAGGTGGGTGTGTTTGTGTGTGTTTCGGTGGGTTTAGGTGGGTATGGATAGGTTTGGGTGTGTTTAAGTGGGTGTGTTTATACGAGTGTTGGTGTAGGTGTGTTTATGTGGGTGTGTTTGTGTGAGTTTGTGTGTATTTAGGTGGGTGTGGATAGGTTTGGGTGAATTTGGGTGGATATGTTTTGGTGCTTGTGGGTTTGGGTGAGGTTAATTTGAGAATGTGGCGGTGGATTTGGGTGTGTTTAGATATTTTTGGTTGGTTCTGCGTGTGTTTAGATGGGATGGATGTGGGTGGGTCGATTTGGATGTGGGTGGGTCGATTTGGATGTGCGTGGGTGGATTTGGGTGGGTGTTTGTTGATGCGTATGGATGTATGAGGGTGAGTTTGGCAAAGTTTGGGTATGTATTTGTGTGTGCATGTGTTCTTGAGTGCCTATGTGTACGCGATGTACATGTATCAAACACAAAAAGGGCGCGTAGAGAATAAGTCCCACTTTCGTTATTTTTTCAAACTTGACAGATGACGAAGAATTATACTTTACATAACATTTCATAGAAAACAAAAATGGTTACATACTTTGGACTTTATCGAATATATTTCATTCTTCCATCTGTTCAATGAGCGTATTTCTAGGAATGAAGATGTACTAGTTTGAATGTACTATATATTTTTTTTAAACAGGTACACCTCACGAGAACATCAAGACACAAGCTCACAGTAATATTTACACTAACTCGGGATACTGACCTTTGACCCCCTTCAGGGTATCGTCGCTAGACAGCTTATGTAATACTTAAAAGGAGCTGTGTACAATAAAACCTTCTTATGTCTATGTTTGTTTTACACATTGTTTCGAACTGGTATTGCGTTGTAATGCACCTTGTTACGTCACATGCTTTGTGAGCCACATGTAACGGTTTGGGGGGGGGGGGGGGGTCGATTGTCCAGCGGACGTGTTTGAGAAAACAATTTTTAGATACTTCGTTGCATTAGGTCTCAGTTTGAGATAAGTGTCAGAGTGAGAGGGCAAGTCTTTGCTGAGAGGAGCACGGCATACAGAACATCAATCTCAATTACCAATAGCGTATTTAATTTGATGAGGAATTTATTGGCATCTAGGCAAATAACCAATACATTAAAACTGAGAGTCATCATCAGCATCAGTCCCATAACCTAGAAGGTCGTTGAGGGGCACCGTTATTGCAGTTTGTAGTACCAGCTCCCGCCATACAACAACGGTGCGTCTTGCGTCTTTGGCCGCTACACACCTGACGGAGCCCATCTCTCTGCAGGCGGCAGTTCATTATAGTAGTGTCTAAATTTCAAATAAAGCTGACCCTGTCCAGAGCCAAGGCAAAGGTTGCGCACGTACCTGAGACTCGTCAGGTGTTATATATATATATAGATATAGATAGATATAACATTATTATACGGTGCAGAGACATAGACTATAAACAAACAGTTGGAAAACATAATAGAGGCCCTAAAAATGTGGTTTTACTGAAATATGTGTAGCATTTTGTGGAAAGAGAAACAGACAAATAGCGATGTCCTGACGAGAGTAAGCATGGGTACAGAACTTTTGACAGACATTAAAATTAGGCAAATAAAATATTTTGTTCTCATTAAAAGACACGATACCTTATTGAAAACAATACTGGAGGGGAAGATTCAAGGTCGCGGACAAGAGGCGGGCAGAGATATAAGTGGGAGAACAACATGGAAAAATGGACTAATGTCAGTCTGGCAGAGTGTATCGTCAATACAAGCGACAGGGGATATTGGAGGTTCATCGCAGTCTACCTTCGTTACTGAACCGGCACTTGAATTGATTGAAGGGTCTCCTATTGTATGAGTGGATTGCAGCTGTAGAGGCATGAAACCTGCAGGGGTTAGTATGGATCGTATGTCCTTGTTACGTTGGGAGGATTAAGGTCAATGCAACGAAATAACGGACATACTTTTCTCACATGCACCAATAACCGATACACTAGACATGAATAGGTGTGAGATTTTGACCTCTTTCAAAAACCCCCTGTTAGATAACACCACAATTAATCGACAATTCCTAAACTACAGATCGTTGATATCAAACGAGGTTCCATCGGATTAGGGCGCAAGTGACGAGCAGCGATATGTACAAACAACGAACTGCAGGATCCATTACTATCCACAACTCGGACATTTACTGAGAGATACTGACCACCTATATGTTTGCCCGGAGTGTAGTGAAGTCGATTCTTAGGATCTGAACAGATCTCAGTTTCTGTGAGATAACCGATATCATTAACTTAACATCTTTATACTGGTTTAGAAGATTCTACAGAGTCAGCGTACAACCAGTTTCGGCTTGGCTTGGCTTCGTTCGTTCTCAATCTCCGGTTACCAAACCCTAAAAGAGCGTAAGTAGCAGAATTTAGTCCAGAGAACGGAATAGGTTGTGTCGTAGTTTACAGCTTGACTGCGATATTTGCACCTTCATGTCCAACACATCCGAGTTCAGCAAGCATTTTTTGAGTACTGGTTAGCATTCCCTCTTCGATCCCTTCTCCTTAGCCAGTCTGCCCTGCTGCAGCCTGTTATCCAGAATCACCGCGTTTGGTAGTGGGAGATTGAGAATGAACGAAGTCAAGCCAATCCAAGCCAATCGCCTTTTCTGTATACTGAATGAGTCTAAATGCCTATGATTCTCGCTGGAGTGTAGTGATGCTGATTCTATAACGTTACATACAATGTGCGTGGTATCCATGTACAATAGCCCATGTAGATTATAATTGTATTGTATAGAATAGTTCTTCCTCCAAATGTCGAAACAAGTTACAGCAAAACGTGTCTGACAGACAAAGATCCGACCATCCTAACCCAAACATCGTGCACAGCTAACGCGTGTCTCACACGTGTTTAATGTGTTACTGGCGTTCTAGGTGAAGTGATGGAGAAATTGAACCGACAGATTTGCACGTTTATTTACAGCAAAACATAATTAAAACTCGAAATTAGAGGTATATTTTCTCTGTGTCTCTATCTGTTGTCTCTATGCTGGAATCTATTTTCTTGCTTTTCTATGCAACCTTTTTTATCAATCGTATATCTCTCTCATATAGCTCTATCTCCATCCTTTCGTTTTATATCTCACATGGTCGCCCACACAGAAGCCGAGTTTCAGATCCTTATTAATAGATTATCAAATTCATCTGATGTGTTTGGTCTCGCCATCAGTTTCATCATCATCATCCTCAAGTACCATGTCTGCAAATAAGGTTGATGGTAATGGATCTCCATCTCGAGACAGGCTGGTACACGCAGTCAAACTGTGTCCCGGCCACATCCTGATGTTGTCTGTCCATCTGTACCTCATTCGCCCTTTGGCTCTCTTGCCCTCCACTCTGCCCTCAAAAATAACCTTTAGCAGACTGTCATAGCTCTTGACATGACCAAAATATTTTATTATTTTTCTTTTTATTTCCTCCAGAAATGTCTGTTCCACCTGAAGTTGTTCTAGAACCTCATTTAAGGTTACCTTTCCAAGAAACTCGTCCAAGTTTTCTGAATACCCACATTTAAAAAGACTCAATACCCTTCTCCATTTTCTTTGTCAGGGTCCAGGTTTCTACTCCATACAATAAAACTGAATCCACATAGCATTTTATGATTCTTATTTTTAAAATCTGAGATAGATGTGCTTGGACAGAAGTGTATCTCTCTAAGATCTTAGATAGATGTGCTTGGACAGAAGTGTATCTCTCTAAGATCTGAGATAGATGTGCTTGGACATAAGTGTTTCTCTCTAAGAATTGAGATAGATGTGCTTGGACAGAAGTGTATCTCTCTAAGATCTGAGATATATATGCTTGGTCAGAAGTGTATCTCTCTAAGATCTGAGATAGATGTGCTTGGACAGAAGTTTATCTCTCTAAGATCTGAGATATATGTGCTTGGACAGAAGTGTATCTCTCTAAGATCTGAGATATCTGTGCTTGGACAGAATTGTATCTCTCTAAGATCTGAGATAGATGTGCTTGGACAGAAGTGTATCTCTCTAAGATCTGAGATAGATGTGCTTGGACAGAAGTGTATCTCTCTAAGATCTGAGATAGATGTGCTTGGACAAAAGTGTATCTCTCTAAGATCTGAGATAGATGTGCTTGGACAGAAGTGTATCTCTCTAAGATCTGAGATAGAAGTGCTTGGACAGAAGTGTATCTCTCTAAGATCTGAGATATATGTGCTTGGACAGAAGTGTATCTCTCTAAGATCTGAGATAGATGTGCTTGGACAGAACTGTATCTCTCTAAGATCTGAGATAGATATGCTTGGACAGAAGTGTATCTCTCTAAGATCTGAGATATATGTGCTTGGACAGAAGTGTATCTCTCTAAGATCTGAGATAGATATGCTTGGACAGAAGTGTATCTCTCTAAGATCTGAGATAGATATGCTTGGACAAAAGTGTATTTCTCTACGATTTGCGATAGATTTGCTTGGACAGAAGTGTATCGCTCTTAGATCTGAGATAGATGTGCTTGGACAGAAGTGTATCTCTCTAAAATCTGAGATAGATGTGATTGGACAGAAGTGTATCTCTCTAAGATCTGAGATAGATATGCTTTGACAGAAGTGTATCTCTTTAAGATCTGAGATAGATGTGCTTGGACAGAAGTGTATCTCTCTAAGATCTGAGATAGATGTGCTTGGAAAGAAGTGTATCTCTCTAAGATCTGAGATAGATGTGCTTGGACAGAAGTGTATCTCTCTAAGATCTGAGATAGATATGCTTGGACAGAAGTGTATCTCTCTAAGATCTGCGATATCTGTGCTTGGACAGAAGTGTATCTCTCTAAGATCTGAGATATCTGTGCTTGGACAGAAGTGTATCTCTCTAAGATCTGAGATAGAAGTGCTTGGACAGAAGTGTATCTCTCTAAGATCTGATATAGATGTGCTTGGACAGAAGTGTATCTCTCTAAGATCTGTGATAGATGTGCTTGGACAGAAGTGTATCTCTCTAAGATCTGAGATATATGTGCTTGGACAGAAGTGTATCTCTCTAAGATCTGAGATATCTGTGCTTGGACAGAAGTGTATCTCTCTAAGATCTGAGATATCTGTGCTTGAACAGAACTGTATCTCTCTAAGATCTGAGATATCTTGGCTTGGACAGGAATGTATCTCTCTAAGATCTGAGATGGATGTGCTTGGACAGAAGTGTATCTCTCTAAGATCTGAGATAGATGTGCTTGGACAGAACTGTTTTTCTCTAAGATCTGAGATAGATGTGCTTGGACAGAACTGTATCTCTGTAAGATCTAAGATAGATATGCTTGGACAGAAGTGTATCTCTCTACGATTTGAGATAGATGTGCTTGGACAGAAGTGTATCTCTCTAAGATCTGAGATAGATATGCTTGGACAGAAGTGTATCTCTCTACGATTTCAGATAGATGTGCTTTGACAGAAGTGTATCTCTCTAAGATCTGAGATAGATATGCTTGGACAGAAGTGTATCTCTCTAAGATCTGAGATAGATGTGCTTGGACAGAACTGTATCTCTCTAAGATCTGAGATAGATGTGCTTGGACAGAACTGTATCTCTGTAAGATCTGAGATAGATATGCTTGGACAGAAGTGTATCTCTCTACGATTTGAGATAGATGTGCTTGGACAGAAGTGTATCTCTCTAAGATCTGAGATAGATATGCTTGGACAGAAGTGTATCTCTCTACGATTTGAGATAGATGTGCTTTGACTGAAGTGTATCTCTCTAAGATCTGAGATAGATGTGCTTGGACAGAAGTGTATCTCTCTAAGATCTGAGATAGATATGCTTGGACAGAAGTGTATCTCTCTAAGATAGATGTGTTTGGACAGAAGTGTATCTCTCTAAGATCTGAGATAGATATGCTTGGACAGAAGTGTATCTTTCTAAGATCTGAGATAGATGTGCTTGGACAGAAGTGTATCTCTCTAAGATCTGAGATAGATGTGCTTGGACAGAAGTGTATCTCTCTAAGATCTGAGATATATGTGCTTGGACAGAAGTGTATCTCTCTAAGATCTGAGATAGATATGCTTGGACAGAAGTGTATCTCTCTAAGATCTGCGATATCTGTGCTTGGACAGAAGTGTATCTCTCTAAGATCTGAGATATCTGTGCTTGGACAGAAGTGTATCACTCTAAGATCTGAGATAGAAGTGCTTGGACAGAAGTGTATCTCTCTAAGATCTGATATAGATGTGCTTGGACAGAAGTGTATCTCTCTAAGATCTGTGATAGATGTGCTTGGACAGAAGTGTATCTCTCTAAGATATGAGATATCTGTGCTTGGACAGAAGTGTATCTCTCTAAGATATGAGATATATGTGCTTGGACAGAAGTGTATCTCTCTAAGATCTGAGATGTCTGTGCTTGGGCAGAAGTGTATCTCTCTAAGATCTGAGATAGATGTGCTTGGACAGAAGTGTATCTCTCTACGATTTGAGATAGATGTGCTTTGACAGAAGTGTATCTCTCTAAGATCTGAGATAGATGTGCTTGGACAGAAGTGTATCTCTCTAAGATCTGAGATAGATATGCTTGGACAGAAGTGTATCTCTCTACGATTTGAGATAGATGTGCTTTGACAGAAGTGTATCTCTCTAAGATCTGAGATAGATGTGCTTGGACAGAAGTGTATCTCTCTAAGATCTGAGATAGATATGCTTGGACAGAAGTGTATCTCTCTAAGATAGATGTGTTTGGACAGAAGTGTATCTCTCTAAGATCTGAGATAGATATGCTTGGACAGAAGTGTATCTTTCTAAGATCTGAGATATATGTGCTTGGACAGAAGTGTATCTCTCTAAGATCTGAGATAGATGTGCTTGGACAGAAGTGTATCTCTCTAAGATCTGAGATAGATGTGCTTGGACAGAAGTGTATCTCTCTAAGATCTGAGATAGATATGCTTGGACAGAAGTGTATCTCTCTAAGATCTGCGATATCTGTGCTTGGACAGAAGTGTATCTCTCTAAGATCTGAGATATCTGTGCTTGGACAGAAGTGTATCTCTCTAAGATCTGAGATAGAAGTGCTTGGACAGAAGTGTATCTCTCTAAGATCTGATATAGATGTGCTTGGACAGAAGTGTATCTCTCTAAGATCTGTGATAGATGTGCTTGGACAGAAGTGTATCTCTCTAAGATCTGAGATATCTGTGCTTGGACAGAAGTGTATCTCTTTAAGATATGAGATATATGTGCTTGGACAGAAGTGTATCTCTCTAAGATCTGAGATGTCTGTGCTTGGGCAGAAGTGTATCTCTCTAAGATCTGAGATAGATGTGCTTGGACAGAAGTGTATCTCTCTAAGATTTGAGATAGATGTGCTTGGACAGAAGTGTATCTCTCTAAGATCTGAGATAGATGTGCTTGGACAGAACTGTATCTCTCTAAGATCTGAGATAGATGTGCTTGGGCAGAACTGTATCTCTGTAAGATCTGAGATAGATATGCTTGGACAGAAGTGTATCTCTCTACGATTTGAGATAGATGTGCTTGGACAGAAGTGTATCTCTCTAAGATCTGAGATAGATATGCTTGGACAGAAGTGTATCTCTCTACGATTTGAGATATATGTGCTTGGACAGAAGTGTATCTCTCTAAGATCTGAGATAGATATGCTTGGACAGAAGTGTATCTCTCTAAGATCTGAGATATATGTGCTTGGACAGAAGTGTATCTCTCTAAGATCTGAGATAGATGTGCTTGGACAAAAGTGTATCTCTCTAAGATCTATGATATATGTGCTTGGACAGAAGTGTATCTCTCTAAGATCTAAGATATCTGTGCTTGGACAGAAGTGTATCTCTCTAAGATCTGAGATATCTGTGCTTGGACAGAAGTGTATCTCTCTAAGATCTGAGATAGATGTGCTTAGACAGAAGTGTATCTCTCTAAGATCTGAGATATATGTGCTTGGACAGAAGTGTATCTCTCTAAGATCTGAGATATCTGTGCTTGGACAGAAGTGTATCTCTCTAAGATCTGAGATATCTGTGCTTGGACAGAAGTGTATCTCTCTAAGATCTGAGATATCTGTGCTTGACAGAAGTGTATCTCTCTAAGATCTGAGATATCTGTGCTTGGACAGAAGTTTATCTCTCATGCTGTTAAATGTATTTTTGGCAATTGCAATTCTTTGAATGATCTCCCTTTCGTGTTTGCCATCAGCTGAAATGAGTTGGCCAAATTATACATAGCTTGACAATTGTTCCAGAATGTATCCATTTATTTGGAAGTAAGCTTTTGGACGTTCTTTCTTGCTAGTGAACAACAAAATTTTAGTATTTGTTATGCTGATAACTAACCCATATTGCTGACTTTTGCTGGTTATCTTATCCATTAAGTTCTGCAGATGTACTGGATCCTGTGCTATTAACATTGTATAGTCAGCACATCTGAAACTATTTATACTACGTCTTCCTATATTCAATCCAGACATGCTATGAATGTCTTTGAAAATCTGTCCTCTGTATACATTAAACAAGCAAGGGGAGACCTCACACCCCTGTTAAACCACTTTTCCCATTGGTTCTACTAGGTGACGCCTCATCTATAGTTCTCACATAATGATTGATCCCAATACAAGTTGACCAAGGCCCCGCTTGTGCTAGTGATTCAATTTGTAAAAACTATCCCAAAGTATGTGTTTAATCTGATTGATGAGATCCACCTGGAAAAAAGTAAAAGACTGGGGAATAGCGACCAATTACCCATGAAGCCGACACACATTGTTAAAACAAAGTTTTTATTTTATCGCCGATAGAATAAAAAATAGCATGCTTAATCCAGGATTTGAACGCATGTCCTTATTATCAAATTCCGACCTTTAAACCTATAGACCAGCTGATCCTCCATATAAAAGCTGTCTATATAGAATGGCACAGTCAATAGCGGCGTTTACAAGGCTTAACCAGAATATGGCGAGATAAACGGTTAGAACTATGTACGAAAATCAGATTAGTCCTGGTTCATTGGTCTTGTCAATCCTCCTCTATGCTGATGAGACATGGACAATTGCGGTTGACATGCAAATATACTGTAAATATACAGGCCTTGTAGATGAAATTTTTCCGAAGACTTCTGAACGTCATCTACAAAGATCGAGTTACAAATGAGGAAATACGACAAAGATTTACAACAGAAATATGGCCTTTTGAAGACCTCATGGCAACTGTAAGGGTAAGAAACTCGTTTGGTACGGTCATATATCGAGATCAAATGGTCTTGCAAATACGATTCTGCACGGATATGTGCAATGCAGACGATGAAGAGGATGTTGGATCAACGTCTACCAAAAGAGCTGCTCCGTGGTAAATTGCAACATGACAAAAGAACATGCGATAATCAGTGGAAACGGTACAAATACATACTTAAGATATCGCTGATTCGGTGTGGTTTTAAACGTGTTGCCATAACAAGAACATTGGTACTAGTTTATGTTTGGTGAAAGCTACAAAATCGTTATTATAATAATCGACTGGACATTGACATTTTCAATTTATTTATGACATCTTAAGTATATTCGGTTTTTATAGAATAGAATCAGTCAAATCACTACCACAATCATTTCTCTAGTTTGACTCGGGCTCAGGCAATGCTATTTTGTTTTTGATATTCTTTAATAGCGTTATATTCAAGAATGTTCAGATTGTTATGTTTTATAGCCAGTCTCTAATTAGTGTTGCATAATGTGCCAAGATAAGACATACTTTAATGATTAAATGTTTTAATAGTAATAATTGTTTTTTTTTAAAATTGCATGCTGATCTGTTTCTTCGTGTTTAAAATAATTGTTTGCACATGATTACTAACATCTCTCAAACACAGATACTGACACGATCTTGAATCAAGATCAATGCCACCTTGCCACCCTTCCCCTCCCCCCCCCCCCCCTCCCTACCCCCAGTTATTATTACAGTTGAAAACGAGGCCAGACGTTTTCAAAACGCCCTGTTGTGAGTGACAGGACCAATGTTGGGAAACAATGCTGCAAAGATACCACAATAGCGATAAATGGTGGTATTCATTCTTATTCTTTATATAGATTAGACATAAACATAATGAAAACACCGACTACGATATTCGGAACGATCAACTACTAGAACAGGTACAAAGTCTCCGTTATCTAGATCATATAATAACGGTAGCTGTGAAAAAGGAATCATAAAGAAAATAGGTATGGTCATGATGGTTTTCAGCAACATGCAACACATACTGATATCCAAACTGATAAATCATACATTGAAAATGGGAATTGTCAGGTGTTATGTATACTCGTCACTTCTTTATGGCGCAAAACATGCATAATGAATAACAAATTGGAAAAGAGTATTTAAGTCTTTGAAATGTGGGTATATAGAAGATTGGGTCACATTTCTTGAAAAGGAAGAAAACAAATTTGAAGGTAATGAAAAAGTTGGGGGTGAAAAGAGAATTAATGATCGAAATCAAGGCTAGACAGTTACGTTATTTTGGCCACATAACCTCCTTGTTGAAGACCATACTGGTGGGTAGGGTGGAAGACAGTCGTTGAAGAGGCAGACCACGTTATAAATGGGTGGATAACATCAAGAGATAGACTAGAAAAAGCCTGCCAGATTGCACCATTACGGCAAGAAATAGAGTACACAGTCACATTTGATGCGGAGATGGCACTTGAACTGAACTGAATGTTCCTCCTCATTTCAGAGACGAGGTATGTTCGATTTGTGTAGATTTCTTTTGTTTTATGTCGTTCGCCTTCTTTCCTAAGGTAATGTACTGTGCTACACATCCTACTTCGGCAGTCACTGTCTTTGATTGTGAATCCCACTAGAATATCACACATGCAAGTTCGGTTTGTGAGCCGTGCCGCAAACTACATCGCTACTCGTCCCCTAGCATTCTGAATTTCCTAACCAATATTGACTGCCGAATGCTAAAATTTCCAAACGATGTCAACTTTTGGCGCCGTTTCGTCTATATCGATATGTGGGTGCTTAGTATGCCCCACATCTTCTACGACAGGCATTTCCGACTGGCGAGCCATAGAATTAGGAAGTGGGCCGTGAGATTTCATGACTTTTAAGTATTAAGTTAATTTACATCATGCATAAATTATACGTCTCGTGTCTGACGGTTGTATTGTCGGAGAATCTTCTGTGATGGGGATTCCCCTTGATGTGCCATAGAATTATGAAGTGCGATGTGAAATTTCTTGACTAGCAAATTGGCAGGGAGGGGGGGGGGGGGGGGGGGGGGGGAATTCAGCTGCTCACTCCACAACGACAGCGTGTATAAGGATGGAGTTTGAGGCAGTAACAGTTGCCCCGACTAGGTTGGTGACGCAACCGGTGTAACACGCATTGATACTGTCAGACTCTTAGGGTATGCTACGTCAGATGGAACGTTGCATACTAAGAAGGGATTGGGCCTCTCTTCTGAGCAATTCTGGTGGACAGATTGTCACATGGATCTGCTGCCTGGAACATGTTCGCGTCTGGTGCAACAAAAGAGCTGATGTAGTGGCGTGACGAGCTTTGGTGAACGACACGGTGATGACGACACAGGGTTGAGCTGATCAGGACAGTTATGGATACTCTACAGATTGATGATCAGACAAAAGGTCAGGAAAATGCATATGGATCAAGGATTATAGATTTGGGAGTGACTATGGGAGTGGGGAGAAGGTATGTCCTGTCTGGAAAGATCTAAAGAATTCGAAATGAACACCAGACTTGGACGGAGGACGTAGCACTTATGGGAATAATCACTGTGTGATAATGTTGGTTCTTAGAATCAAGAACGTCTTGACTTTTAATGATCATCTTGTCGACATTCGTCTCAAGAAGGTCGTTTGGGTCGTTGTGTTGTAGTTCACATCGAAGTTGTTTGTGACGTTGTGTTGTAGTTCACATCGAAGTTGTTTGTGACGTTGTGTTGTAGTTCACATCGAGGTTGTTTGTGACGTGTTGTAGTTCACATCGAAGTTGTTTGTGACGTTGTAGTTCACATCGAGGTTGTTTGTGACGTTGTGTTGTAGTTCACATCGAAGTTGTTTGTGACGTTGTGTTGTAGTTCACATCGAAGTTGTTTGTGACATTGTGTTGTAGCTCACATCGAAGTTGTTTGTGACGTTGTGTTGTAGTTAGTTCACATCGAGGTTGTTTGTAACGTTGTGTTGTAGTTCACATCGAGGTTGTTTGTGACGTTGTGTTGTAGTTCACATCAAGGTCGTTTGGGACGTTGTGTTGTAGTTCACATCGAAGTTGTTTGTGACGTTGTGTTGTAGTTAGTTCACATCAAGGTTGTTTGTGACGGTGTGTTGTAGTTCACATCGAGGTTGTTTGTGACGTGTTGTAGTTCACATCGAGGTTGTTTGTGACGTGTTGTAGTTCACATCGAGGTTGTTTGTGACGTTGTGTTGTAGTTCACATCGAGGTTGTTTGTGACGTTGTGTTGTAGTTCACATCAAGGTCGTTTGGGACGGTGTGTTGTAGTTCACATCGAAGTTGTTTGTGACGTGTTGTAGTTCACATCGAGGTTGTTTGTGACGTTGTGTTGTCAGTTCACATCGAAGTTGTTTGTGACGTGTTGTAGTTCACATCGAGGTTGTTTGTGACGTTGTGTTGTAGTTCACATCGAGGTTGTTTGTGACGTTGTGTTGTAGCTCACATCGAGGTTGTTTGTGACGTTGTGTTGTAGTTCACATCGAGGTTGTTTGTGACGCTGTGTTGTAGCTCACATCGAGGTTGTTTGTGACGTTGTGTTGTAGTTCACATCGAGGTTGTTTGTGACGTGTTGTAGTTCACATCGAGGTTGTTTGTGACGTTGTGTTGTAGTTCACATCGAGATTGTTTGTGACGTTTGTGTTGTAGTTCACAACGAGGTTGTTTGTGACGTTGTGTTGTAGCTCACATCGAGTTTATTTGTGACGTTGTGTTGTAGTTCACATCGAGGTTGTTTGTGACGTTGTGTTGTAGTTCACATCGAGGTTGTTTGTGACGTTGTGTTGTAGCTCACATCGAGGTTGTTTGTGACGTGTTGTAGTTCACATCGAGGTTGTTTGTGACGTTGCGTTGTAGTTCACATCGAGGTTGTTTGTGGCGTGTTGTAGTTCACATCGAGGTTGTTTGTGACGTTGTGTTGTAGTTCACATCGAGGTTGTTTGTGACGTTGTGTTGTAGTTCAGATCTAGGTTGTTTGTTTACTGCTCTACTTACAAATTTGAATTTGGATGAATTAAACAATAGCGATCTTTTCGTGTGGCATCTCACACTCAAACCATTTTCAGTAAATATGAGTTTAAAAATAAAATCAATGTAACAGATTATCTGTATCTTTCGCCCAATACATCCTATTTCAGCAAGGTGTTTATGGGACCAGATTTGCCTTCCCTCTGCGATCCTTAATTTCCTTGCCAGGCTGCATTGTAGCTGTTCTCATAACATATTTTTATGGCCGCCGCCAGGAGAGGCATACGGTCTTGGTCAGTTTTGGGCCGCTGACCCTGTTGGAAGCAGACATCGATTAGTCGCTGCCTGATTATCAGGTAAGTCCCTGCATCATCATCAGCCTCACTTTTAAGTAGATTACAACATGCATAAACTAGAGAGAAGTCACGTGTCTGGCGGATTTAGTTTCTGAACATCTGTAACAGAGATAGATGTGTCGAATAATTATGAAGTTCGCCGTGAAATTATTGACTTTAAATTAAAGAGTAGTTTACAACACCATAATTCGACTCGGTGGCTCTCTCTCGGACAGATTTTCCACGACGCCTGTCAGACAGGGTTGTGTTCTTGCCTCAGACCTGTACTCCATCAAGTGCATGTATGGAGTAGGAAGATCCAAAACGGTGGGAGTAATGTGAGAGATAGTTCACGACCAGGTCCGGCACCGAGTAGTGATCACACAGTCGATTACAGCCGTTGAAAGCCTCGTAAAGGAAAATCGCCGATTGACTGCGGGTAAAAGGCATGCACCGACATACTGGACCTTCAATCACCGATGAATTTCTATTGTAGGTTTCCCCCTTTAGCTGCTAAAATAAACTAGATAACAGAATGCTGCACTTCTTAGGTGCATGTAAATAGTGGGATGGCCATCTCTTAACTGCAATTATGACGAAATGTTGTAAGTTTGCACCGTGATGCTACGTGCAGGACACTCTTGACATCATTAGCAACCATATTAACAAGTTACAATAAAAAGTCTTTTTTTTTCTCATTTAAATCCCACTTTTATGGTTTTCATTTGAGCTCCCCTCATAATTAGGGAGCCGCGTAGCGCCGTGGTTAGCGCATTGGCTTCGCATCTGAGTGGTCCTGGGTTCATTCCCCAGTTGTGGCGGTAATATTTTTTCAGACCGCAATGGTCGACCCAGCCTTTAATGGATACCGGTTCAGTCCGGGAAGTAAAAGCGGCGAGGGAAAGGAGATGGCTACCGCCCTCATATAGCCGAGCCTTTGAAATGTGAGATCGCTAACACCTTACACCCCTACGGCAGTAATGCTATGGGTTACTTTACTTTACTTTACTTTTACATAATTTATAACAACTCTGACTGCCACCATATACACAAACTATACTGCAAGGTCTCAAGGGTGGCAAGCTCATGTACAAGAAGAAGGCAATACGATTGATAGGTGCCAGAGAGCTAACCAAATTTGAGTGACTACAATTCCATTGTTTCGAACCGACGAACCCTGGACAAAGACGGGAACAAGCTATGGAAGCTAGTCAGAGCCATAAACGACGAAACCCCGTCAAATAAACAAATTACTATCAAGCAGAGCGAGAACTTGATCACAGGTAAGAAAGCCGCAAACGCCTTTGTCGATCACTATGCCAGAGCAAACCACATCGAGGTCCCTGCAGATAAGCATACAGACATTAGCGAAGAGCTAAAGGGGCACGAAAACATGAATACGGCACCTGAAGAGCACATGATGGCTAAATTAACAATGCGCGAAATGGAAGAGGCTATGAGAACACTAAAGAAAAGGAAATCTCCCGGAAAAGACGGGATAACAAACGAAATGCTGATGGGGCTGGGCCAAACAGCGAAGAGGAAACTGCTATCGGTCGTGAACCTAAGCTGGAAAAGGGGAATTGTACCACAGGCATGGAAAGACGCAATACTGGTACCAGTACCAAAAACAGGAAAGGACAAAACAGATCCAAATGGATACAGGCCCATAAGCCTACTGAGCTGTGTTGGCAAGCTGATGGAACGGATGATAAACACCAGACTGATGTGGCATCTGGAAGAAAAACACATACTAATTCTACAGCAAGCCGGCTTTAGACAGCACAGATCCACTGAGGACCAGGTCATCCTCATAGCCCAGGAGATAGAAGATGCCTACCAGGCACAGAAACACACAGTAGCTGTTTGGGTGGATCTGGAAAAGGCTGGAAAGATGGACTTAGAGTCAAGTTAAGAAGAAGTGATGTCTGTGGGAAAATGTACAAGTGGATCAACCACTACCTCAAACAAAGAACGGCCAGAGCCCAAGTACAAGGACAGATGAGCAAAAAGGTGACACTCGAGCAGGGAGTACCCCAAGGGGGAGTACTGTCACCCACACTCTTCCTGGTATATATAAACGATATTACAGAGAATATACGAAGAAGAGTCCATAGCTCAATGTTTGCAGACGATCTGGCTATGTGGACCTCTGAAAAGAATCTCACCATAGCAAGAAATCGGATGCAGACGGCCCTAACATCGCTGGAAGAGTGGGCGAACTCATGGCTGATCAAAATAAACGAGGAGAAAACCACATGCACAATATTCTCGCTTTCATTAAAACCCCAAAGTACCAAATTAAGTCTAAATGGCAAATTCCTGCAGCCAAACGACAACCCAACCTATCTGGGAGTCACATTTGATCGGCGCATGACATGGAAAAGTCAGATTGAGAGAAACAGAATGAAAGCCTGAGAAAGAATGGCAATCATGAGGAAACTTGCTGGCACAAGCTGGGGAGCAGACGAAGGCATACTAAAGAAACTGTACACTGGAAGAGTGAGACCAGTTCTCGAGTATGGCATTGCGGCATGGACAACAGCAGCGAAGGCGAACTTCGATAAAGTGAGCAAACTTCAAAACCAAGCCATGAGAATTATAACAGGTGGCATGAAGTCAACGCCAATTGTAGAACTTGAAAAGATTACAAAACTGCAATCCATGACCGATAGAAGAGACTGCAGAGCCCAGCTGCAGTCAGAGAAACTCCGAAGACTGACTGACCATCCAATGCACCAAAGACTAAACAATTTGGGAAATTGGAAACTAAAGCGGAGAAACTTTGCAGAAATAGCCAAAGCAAAGATGCACGAAGATCCCATAAACGCACTAACAACACCAAAACCCATCACTACTGTACGAAAACCTACCTGGAGGCAGGATATATTTCCAGAGGTGGTAGAAAATATACCAGGTATTACAAACAAAAACTGCCAGACTGAAAAAGAAAGGAGAGATACTACCCTAAGCTTCACAACGAAAAGCTACCCAAGCATGGACTGGACCCATGCATACACCGACGGTTCTGTAACAAATACTACACAGAACGGAGGGGCAGGAGCATTTCTGAAACTACCAAATGGCAGACAAATAACACTGTCATTCGCTACTGGTAAGTACACAAGCAATTTCAGAGCGGAGGCAGAGGCACTGAGGGCGGCAGTGGAAGAAATGGTGACACACAGTGAAAATGAAAGCCATATAGTCCTGCTTACAGATGCTCTCGCCGTAGTCACAGCGCTAAAAAGCCAGAAAAATACTGACTTAATGACTTAAGAGCAGCATTCTGCAAACTGTGCCAGCAGTCCGCACCAAAAAGGGTAGTGGTACAGTGGGTCCCATCACACTGCAACATCCAAGGCAACGAGGAGGCAGACAGACTGGCAAAAGAAGGTGCAAGACTACCACAAACAGATACTAGTATGACGTACGAAGAGTCAAAACGGCTTATCAAAGCCAGGTACATGACCAAATGGGAAACCGAACATACTGGTTACACCAAAAACGATGCCTATTACCAGTTGAACCGAAGAGAGCAGGTCGTCGTCTTCAGACTTCGCACTGGCCACAATAGACTGAGGTACCACCTATTCAACAAATTGAAGATAGGGTGTACCGACGAATGCCCGTGCGGTACTGGTAAAATGACCGCTGAACATCTGCTGCAGAACTGCCCGACATACGAGGATCAGAGAGAGCAGATGTGGCCATCACCAGTGGAACTGCAAGACAAGCTCTATGGCAGTGTCGACAGCCTCAGGATGACCGCCGCTTTTTTCGAAAAAATAATGGTTACTGTCTGACTGCGTACGCAGAAGAAGAAGAAGAAGAACCGACGAACGTGAAGTCAGATAGGCTGACAAGTAAATATTATTTTTATTTAAACTATGTTTTTCGGGAGAGAAAAAAACTGTTATTTATACCAAGGCATAATTGCATTTTGTTTTGTTTTGTTTTTGTTTGCTTTTTTGTTTCACTTTTGTTTATGTGTGAAATTGTTTTTAATTGAGGTCTTTGGGAAGCAATGCTGGTCAGGCACAACATACTGATCAGACATTTTAGTCAGGGTCAGGCAAAATATACTGGCCATGACCCACACCTTAGCTTCCTCGTAGCCCTTCCTGGAGACGACCTGTTTTTATGGCAGCCTGGCTAAAAAGGTGAGGATCGACGCGATACCCGTAGTAGTGAGCGATACGTCGGTGACGTCAAGCATAGCACAGTTGCTGATAGGACCCCTGTCCACCTTCATCAAAACGCTCGGGATGTCAGGAAAGCTATAACATGCCATCACTAAACGTCCTCTTTAGAGCGCACAAAAATTGTAAATCTACCAGTTGAGGACGTTCATTCAACAACAACAACAATTGTGGTGTTTTTTAGTGGATTGGTGTATTGATGGATTGGTGTATATGTGGATTGGTGTATTGGTGGATTGGTTGATTAGTTTATTGGTGTATTAATGGATTAGTGGATTGGTGTATTGATGGATTGGTGTATTGATGGATTGGTGGATTGTTGAATTGATGGATTGGTTGATTGGTGTATTGGTGGATTTGTGTATTGGTGGATTGAAGGATCGGTGAATTCGTGGATTGGTGTATTGGTGGATTGGGGGATTGGTGTGTTGGTGTATTGGCTTCTGTGGGGTTTTTTATTTCGAGGATCGATCAAAATGTGATAGATTAACAGATTGTCCTTCATGTTCATCCCTCTAGTTTATGGGGAACCTGGTTACAATATGAGAAATAAAAGTTCACACAAACGGACAACGGTCATGTCAAGTTAAATATAAGATTGCAATAAAATGGAAGACATTGGTCAGTTGATGCATATTCAGGAAGAAAGATCCGGCAAACATTGCGTGAATGGTAAAGATCGAAGCAAGAATAGTAGGTTGAAACTAAATCTGAAATGGCGATGCAAACTGGTTGAGGAAAAAAAATCTTATTTGAGGTTCGGTAATGCTAAAAATCACTCATGGCTGTGGAAGTATGTGACTGTTAACGCCATTATGCATGCCACTTGATGATGATGATAGTGATTAAAATATTGATGTGAAAGAAACAAATGTCAAGAGGAATCTTCAGTACCCATGATGTACCATAATTAATTTCTACTACAGTATTTACGTAGATAAAACAAAGTGTGGCCAACTCCAAAAGCACGAAAATTGTAAACATACAACGCAGAGTGATCGAGATACAAGTATATCGAGATCTTCGAAAATATAATCGAATCAACAGAAATAAGTATCTTATAAATATGTTGTAAGCCACAAGCTTTCATTTGTACTAATACATATTTTGTTAATATTAATGTTTTTTTTTTTTTTTTTTTTTTTTTTTTGTTCTTGGAGCTGCAGGATAGTACTGTTTTCTTGTTGTGTTTATTTTACGAGTTTGTGTGTTTTTTGTTAATATTTGTATTTATTTACGTTGGAGGGTGGGGGTGGGGTGAAGTGGGGGAGGGGTGGGGTAGAGGCTGAGTTTATGAAAAATGGGATGCATTCATCGGCGTCGTTCACCACTTGATCACATAAATTTCTCGAAATGAAATTGGGGAGATCAAGTTGTTCAACATTCATTATCGACTGTAATCTTTGCAAATGATCCTCGTTCAAATCGATTTCTTCACCTGCGTCATCGTCAATATCTACTTCGTGTGGTACGTGGTTTTTCAACTCAATAATCGTGTGTGTCTGCTCGAACTCGACTTGAAGTTACTCATCTCGCTGTCTATGCAAGTAAATATAAAAAAATACGTTTATCTGTACAGCCTTTTGAGTGACCTGTCCAGACTCAATCAACATTTGATAGACTAACAACTAGCACTAGTAGAGCGGACCATCAGTGCAGTGGTAGGACACTCGCCTGGCACTGGCTTTTCATGGCAAAGGTTCGGGGTTTAACTCCCACTACTGACAGCTTCAGTCAACCCAGCTGTAAATGACTACCTGACTCACAGTTAGGGAAGGAAAAGGCAGCGAGGACCACCCCATCTCACAAGTTAAGGCATAGTTTACTAAAGTCTATAACAATTCATTCCTTGTATCAATTGAAAGACAGTTTTTTTTTTACATTTTCTATTAGTAAAAGCTGATTACACGATTTCAGTTTTGTATGTTATGGGGAAGTTGGTTAAAATAGCAGAATTTGTTTTTGTTATATGGGGGGGGGGGGGGGGGGGGTATTTTTTGCATTCGTCTTATTTTCTATAATCCCCAAGGCGGTGTGCGTTGCACTGTGGTTTTTATTTTTCCCCTGCAGGCCCAGTGCATCCGACTTCAGCATGCATTTTATGAAGGGTCTGCTTCCTCCTGCATTTTTTAAGAGTTTGCTTCCCCGGCGTAACGGCCGGTGCTATGATGGGGATCGAACCCAGCACCTTCGGGTTGTGAGCCGTGCCACTTAACCACTAGCACACGCCGTCCGCTATAGAAGAAATAGAAGTTCAGGCAAACAGACAACGTTTATGTCAAGTTAAATATAAACTCGTAAAAATGGAAGACTAGACACTCCGAAATAATCTCAATGGTGTAGCCTAAAACAAATACAACACTACAGAGATGTACCTTTTCTATGCCTAGTACGTCACAAGAATGAAACCACTCACAAACCTACTACCAACAGCCAAGTGCGAGCACGAAAGCAAACCAGGGAAAACATGTGATGGCACCTTCCAGGACCAGTCAGATTGATTTACAGAATAAAAGGATAGCGTTTGGTTGCCTGGAATCAGACATCGATCTGCCTTATTGGATACCTGGATTCTAGTACCAATACATCAAAGCTCTGTGGGTTTGGGATCATCTTCTTCTTCTTGTTCTTCTTCTCCGGCGTTCCTCCTAAAAAACGTCTATAGCTGCGCCTTTCGGCCAACACATCCTATGTCAGCTGACTTTTTTTTTTCCAACTACCATCCCTATCCTTTGGTCAAACTATACTTATGTCAAGTACAGTCAGGTTCCAGGGCCGGCACGTTGAGGCAGAATATGGTCTTCGCAAGCTATCGTTTGCTGATCCTGATGTATGTAGCCAGCTATCAGTCGCTGGCTGCTGTCAGCTCATTCACTGTTGCATCTTGGCACATGTGGGTTCTATCCTAATAAAAACAGAATTACCAACAAGTCGGTATCGTAACATACATAAACATTTTTAAACTAAACTATTATTAACTACTTCATAAATCTCATAACCAACAATTAGTCGACCAAAATAATTACAGAATTAATCTTATGTTGTAAAATCAAGTAATCATTTCTATATTAATCATGAATCCTAACTGTACTACATCATCACTACATAAATTATGTGCTAAAACTTGGAAAGCATTATTGCTACATTACCGGACCAATTGGAAAAATTTTCTACATATTGGACGAAGAGAGATTATTACAAGAAGAGAAGAAACAAAAACAAAACAACAAAAATCACCTCAGAAGAACATCATCCTATAACCAGTAACGATTGAATGAGGCTGTTCAAAATAGTTACATTAGTTCCTAATTCTCTGCTCTCTAATTTTACAGATCTGAAGGGCTCTGGATCTCTAGCCAGAACGTCGCTCTCACAACAACCGATCTGTAGAACTCTCGATCGCTAGCCAGAACGTCGCTATCGCAACAGCTGATCTGTAAGGCTTTCGATCTCTAGCCAGAACATCGCTCTTACAACAGCTGATCTGTAAGGCTCTCGATTTCTAGCCAGAACATCGCTCTCACAACAGCTGATCTGTAAGGCTCTCGATTTCTAGCCAGAACATCGCTCTCACAACAGCTGATCTGTAAGGCTCTCGATCTCTAGCCAGAACATCGCTCTCACAACAGCTGATCTGTAAGGCTCTCGATCTCTAGCCAGAACATCGCTCTCACAAAAGCCGATCTGTAAGACTCTCGATCTCTAGCCAGAACGTCTCACAACAGCTGATCTGTAAGACTCTCGATCTCTAGCCAGAACGTCGCTCTCACAACAGCTGATCTGTAAGACTCTCGATCTCTAGATAAGTCTATTCTCAAGGGCGAATCGATGACGATCGTCAGAGAAGCAAGAAACCAGACCAGTGACACTAACGTCAGCCTTACACCGGTGCTCAGGACCATTGAAGTGGCTGGCAATTGGATATCTGCAACCGCATTGGTTGGATCACTATTTGGCCGTTTCCATATTTGGCAGCCACTGGCTTATCCGGCGCATTCCCCTCACTTCTTACGATCTCCTGGCCACCTTATTTGACTTCTGCCCTTTATATTCAGTCAAGTATCTGACCCAACCAGTTCCTTAGACAGACTGGGTCTACTATCAGATAAGTAGACCATTTTTTCCTTATATGTTGATCTGTTAGTTGAGTATTGTTGTTATTTGTTGTCCTGATGAAGGCCTATTTGTCGTAAAGCAGATTTTGTTTGTGTTCTGGTCTGGATGCGGTATCTGACCATACATATTTTTAAATTTTGATTAAACTCAACCTTAATCAACTTTTACATTGTTTTCATTTGTTTTTTTTTCCCATTATATGCATCACAAAAGCCGCCGCAGCCTCACCTTATTTTAACATGATGATGATTACAGTAGGCAAAGTCAACTCCCACACTGTGTTACGATGTAGCACTATTGTCTCCAGAAACTGTGCCTGGAATCGGGGTAGAACATCATGTATGTCTTCTCCACCACACAGAAACACATGTCCCACTTGGAACGGACGATTCTAATAGACAACAACATTAGTGGCCGACCTACAGGGGACTGTACTATGAGGAACAGTAAATGCACAGACCTTTTGATCAACATATCTGGTTCAAAAGAGATGTCATACTGTGGATTTCATCTCATTGCATGATTCTTAGAAAATAATAGACTGATAGACTGTCAATGGGAAGTAGAAAGCTATCGCATCCTGACATACTAATAACTTATGAAGGGACCAAGCGGTTTACCAAGTGCAGCTGCAAGATTAAGTGCGCAACATATCATTCAGGTTGATAACATAATGACGCGTATTATCAGCTACACAGAGCTAGACAGGTGGTAATCGTTAGACTCTAAACAAGCCACAACATACGGAGATTCAACAGAACAAAAATAGGAAATTCTGATGAATGCAATTAATGTTTTTTGCGGCTCTGATGAATGACAAAATCAATTCTCTTATTAAAATATGTATGCTCGTCTCTACTTTCTTTAGATATATTCAAATGGATGTCTGAAAGAGAAACGCAGATGAAGACGAAAAAGAAGAGGCGGCAGAAAAAGAAGAGGTGGGGCAAAGGAAAAGGAGGAAGATAAGGAGTAGATAGAGGAGGAGCCGAAAGAGAAGGAGAAGGTTGGGGGAGATGGAGAAGGAAAAGACGGAGAAGTAGAAAAAGAAGAGGAAGAAAGAGAAGGTGGATGTATAGGAGAATGAGACAAGAAGAAGAATGAGAAAAGGAAATAGGAATAGAAAAAAGAAGGAACGGAAGAAAGAAGAAAAGAGGAAAGAAAAAGTGTAAGAGAAAATATAAAGAAGACGAAAAAAAGAAAGAAAGAAGAACTAGTAGACGAAGAAGAAGATGAAAAAGAAGAACAAGAAATATGAGGAGGAGGAGGACGAAAAAGAAAAAGAAGAAGAGAAAGAAAGACAGAAGAAGAAGAAGAAGAAGAAGGAGAAGAAGTAGTAGAAGAATAAGAAAAAAAATAAGAAGGAAGAAAGAAGAAGAAAAAAGAGGAAAATAGAAGAAGTAGTAGTAGAAGAAGAAGAAGAAAAAGAAAAAAAAGATGAAGAAGAAGAAATGAATGATATTATTGCTACACCATTATTATATCCAAAACTAGATCCACTATGAGACTAATGCCACATTGATCCGTCTAACCGTTACCCACAAACAGCTTCTGAATCAATTATCTGTGGGCACCAGTGACGACAAAATGCATATTACCACAATGACAGCAAATCATAAAAGATGATTAAGCCACGGTCTAATTTCTATATGGTAGAAGACTTTCCAATTCAAGAATATGCAACTTGTTCTTCATATATGCCAAAAGCCTGCTAACATGAGGTAGGTAGCTTCTGGGTTAGATTGGCCTGGCTTGGCTTCGTTCATTCTCAATCTCCCACTACCAAACACTGAAAGGGCTTAAGTAGCAGAATGTAGTCCGGAGAACGGAATGCGCTGTGTCGTAGTTTACAGCTTGACTGCGATATTTGCAGCGCATGAGCTACAGTGATTCAGCCACCCATAGCTGACTGCTAGCTGGTGGGCCGGCGAACCAAAGCTGCCAAGACCCTTCTACACCTCCACGCGGTGATCCTGGGTAACAGACTGCAGCAGAGCAGACTGGCTAAAGAGAAGGGATCGAAGATGGAATGCTAACCCGGTACTCAAAAAATGCTTGCTGAAGTCGGATGTGTTGGATCGAAAGGTGAAAATATCGCAGTCAAGCTGTAAACTACGACACAGCGCATTCTGTTCTCTGGATTAAATTCGGCTACTTGAGCCCAGTCAGGGTTTGGTAACGGAAGATTTAGAACGAACGAAGCCATTATATCAGGAACAACAAGCTGCTGTCAGAGTATTTGGTGACTCATAGGATTGATTCGAAGTGCAAATGGGAGTAAGCTAAGGATGTATGCTCCCCCCCCAAACCTATTTAACATGTATGTAGAGTACACAATGAGGAGAGCTAGAGAAGATACGAATATAGAAAGTTACAATCCCTTTGCAATAGGGGGATACAAGATCCGAGAGCTAAGATACGCAGACGATAGATAATATCAAACAGTGCAGAGGGGTTAGAGCAGATGTAAGCAGAAGCAGAAGGGTTAGAGCCGCGAAGATCAAAACCTCTTTGTAAACAAACAAAATAAAGATGATGATCGCCGATAAAACACGAAGTCAAAATAAATTGGAGCCGCTTAGCGCATTGGTTAGCACGCAGGCTTCGCATCTGAGTGGTCCTGGATTCCTTCCCCAGTTGAGGCAGTAATGTTTTTTTCAGACACCCGGGTCGACCCAGCCTTAAATGGGTACCGGTTCAGTCCGGGAAGTAAAATTGGCGAGGGAGAGGAGATGGCTACTGCCCTCATTTAGCCGAGCCTTTGAAATGTGAGATCGCTAACACCTCACACCCCTACGGCAGTAATGCTATGGGTTACTTTACTTTACAACATCAATTCATATTCGGGGGTGTGGAAATAGAACAGGTCACGAACTTTGAGTATCTATCTGGACACCAGAATTGACAATAAGGGTGACTGATCAAAGGAAAGCAGAAGGAGATTAGCAATGGCAATGTATAGAGACTACACAACCGCAGGAAAGTATGGCTGAATATCTGCAATCAAACAAAAGTGAACATTTTAAGAACCTGTTTGTTTTTTTCAGTAGCAGCATACGGCTGCAAAATAGGGATACCCAAATCTCAAATTAAAAAATCAAGTCATTCGACTCGAAATGTTATAGCAAGGTCATTAGAATACTATGAACCGAAAAAAAGAAGAATGCAGACATTCGACAAGAGTTGGGCATAGAGATGGTGGTGGATTTGAATTGACAGTACAGAGATCTATAGCGTTTCAGATAAGTATTAGTGTTGAGAATTAAGTTGTGTAATAATAACATAGTTGAAATTGTAGTTTACTGTAGCATACGTATTTTCAAATATAGTGGCCTTGTTGTAACAGATAGTGGCTTGGCAGAATTAAATAGCGTGGAATAGTGCGCGGTAGAAACACTCAAGTAACACTAGCCTAGTCGTTAGCGATACGTTGAAGAAAGGTAAATACCAGCGACGTTTGTTTTGTGACGTTGCTTTAAGAAGTATACATTGTATTAGGTATTAGTATAACTTAATGGCTAACGGTAATAAATAGCATAATTAGTATCGCCACTAAAACGAGACGAAATGCGACGAAGAAAGGCGAAGTCGAATTGTGTGATTTGTGTGGCGGAAATGTTAGTATTACTAGTGTAGGGATAGATACAACGTTGGAAGATGAGAGGCAGGCACAAATGGAGTGCGATTTAAGGAAAAATGACAAGCGACTGGAGAAGATAGAAAAGAAGCAGATGACAATAGAAGGAAAACAAGTGAAAACTGAGGTAATTTTACAGAAGCTGCAGTCAAGGTGTAGTGAAGGAAGTAAGGGAGATTTTGGTGAGGAAACAGTACGCAGGGAAGAGAGCTTTGGAGAGAAGTATGCAAATATAGGTGAGGTGTTCAGTATTGGTAGTAGGAGATTCAATGGTGAGGGAGTTTGGCAGACATTTGTCTAAACAACACAACATGTTTGACAGAATGGATATTGGGGGAGCAAAAATAGAGGACATAGAGGGGAGAATAAAGAGGATAGATGACAAAGGAAACAATCATGTTGTGTTATTGGTAGGAACAAATAATGTAAAGAGAGATGGTACAGAAATAATTATGAATAAATACAAAAGTCTTATGGGAACAATGAAGGAAAAAAAGTTTATAAAGGTCACAATGATGGGCATTTTAGATAGAGCAGATGGATCAGACTATCTAGACAGTAAGATAATAGGTATCAACCTTAGGGTTGCAGGTGATGTGTGCGGACATGGGAATGGAATTTATTGGTGTGAAAGTAGACACAAGTAAAATGTTAGATAGGGGAGGTTTACATCTAAATGAGATAGGACAGCATGTTGTAGCAAAGTATGTGTTTAATCATTGTGTTCAAAAATTAAACTAGTAAGGCCTATGAAGTATGAGACTAAAGATCGGCCTACAATAGGGTGCTATAAAGGATATAGTCAAAGGGGAGTGTTAGGGTCAAGGAAGTGTGAAATAAGTAGTGGAAAAGCAAAAAACTAAAATGATGAAGCAAAAGCAAAAAGTGGAAAAACAACAAAATTACAAACTAAAATGTTTTATGCAAATGTGAGAAGCATAGTAAATAAAAGAGAAGAATTGGAACTGTATGTAGAAGAAGAAAAACCAGATATAATAGGGTTAACAGAATCATGGACATATGAGGACATTGCAGAAAATGAACTTGAAATAGAAGGGTATACAATGTTTAGGAAAGATAGGGTAGTTGGAGACAAGACTAAGGGAGGTGGAGTTTTATTATACTGTATAAATTTGGTTAATATAACGATCAAAGATGATTTTTCATGTGGTAAACAAAATGAAAGTGTATGGAGAGACATAGAAAGTGGGGGTAAAAAAACAGTGATTGGAGTGTGCTATAGAGGTCCATCAAGTCAAAAAGAGGAAGATGAAGAGCTGATTAGTAGCATAGCAAAGGCAAGTGAAGGGAAATTATTATTAATGGGGGATTTAAACTTTCCAGAAATAAAATGGGATATGGCAGAAGCACTTGTAGAGTCAACACCTTTTGTTATGTGCATAACTGACAATTAAACATGTAGAAGCAGCCACCAGAGGCAAAAACACACTCGACCTAGCTTTTGCTACAGAGGAAAATATGATTCAAAACTTTATCGTTGGGGAACTGTTTGGCTCAAGTGACCATCAAATCATCCATTGGGATCTTATTGCAGGGAAAGAAGTAAATATAAACACGCGAACATACGACTACTCTAAGGAAGATGTTAAGAGGGTGAAAAAGGCAACGAACCACATAATCTGGAAAGATATTGTCGTAGGAACAGATGTTGAACAGGAGTGGGAGAGTTTTAAAACAGTTCTAGAAACGCTAAAAGAGAAATGTGTTCCATGTAGGGAGGTTAAACCCCAAGCGTAAAATGTGGATAACTAGATGTGTATTGAAATGTAGAAGAGCTAACAATAAAGCATGGAAAAAATTTATAGAGGCAGGTAAATCAATAGAAACTTATTTAAAATGTTTGGACTCGCAGAACATATATCAGAAAGCGAATAAGACAGAAAAAAATTGCTCAGAGAATCAAGACTGACAGTAAAAGCTTCTTCTCTTATGTTAGAAATAAACAAAGAACAAAAGACAAAGTAGGCCCTCTCATAGACAGTGCAGGGAAAATAATAAGTGAGAATAGGGAGGCAGCTAATCTACTCAATCAGTATTTTGGCACAGTCTACACAAAAGAAGACTGCTTCAAGATAGCAGAGCCTGTAGATATTTTTTAAAAGAGACATGGATTACGATCAATCTGTATTACAGAGCAAATGGTATGTTTAAAATTCGAGGGGTTGAAAGTGGATAAATGTCCAGGTCACAATGGTATTCATCCAAAATTGCTGTTTGAAATTAGAGACCAACTAGCAAAACCATTGGTTATATTATGTTCTCAATCACTTGCACAATGGATTGTTCCACGGGATTGGAAAGATGCAGGAGTGATTCCCTTATTCAAAAAGGACAAAAAATCAGACACAGCGAATTATAGACCTGTGAGTTTAACGAACATAGTCTGTAAATTGATAGAGTCAATAATCAAAGAAAACATTGTAATGCATTTAGACAAATGTAATCTAATTAGAAATAGTCAGCATAGGGTTACTAGAGGCAGTTCATGCTTAACAAATCTATTCAAATTCATGGAGGAGGTTACCAAAATGACAGATAAAGGGGAGCCAGTGGACGTTATTTATCTGTATTTTGCAAAGGCCTTTGATAGAGTATCTCAATAAAGATTATTTCGAAAGTTAAAATGACATGGCATAGGTGGGGAAGTTGCCAAATGGATTGAAAATTGGTTAACGGGAAGAAGGCAGAGGGTGGGCATAAATAGGAGTACTCTGAGTGGTGTGAAGTGAAAAGTGGAGTGCCACAGGGCTCGGTTTTGGGACCAATTTTGTTCTTGATATATATATATAAACAATTTGGACATTGATATGGGATCCATGATTGCAAAATTTGCTGATGACACAAAACTATGCAGTAGTGTCACATCTAAAGCAGAAGTCGATATATTGAGGTCGGATTCAGATAAAATTCGAGAATGGTCTGTAAGCTGGCAAATGGAGTTTAATATAGATAAATGTACAGTCATCCACATGGGTAGATTCAATATGGAACATAATTACAGAATGGGCAAGAACAATATTAGAAAGATAGATAAGGAAAGAGACCTAGGGGTTATAATAGATCATACAGGTAAGGTGAGGGAGCAAGTTAAGGTAGCAGTGAAAATGGCAAATGCAATGTTAGGTATGATAAAAATAAATATTAAACATAGAAGCAAGGAAGTCATAGTCAAACTGTATAAAGCATTAGTTAGACCTAGATTGGAGTAGTGTGTACAGGTGTGTAGTCATTATCATATAGGGGATATAAACATGCTGGAAAGAATACAAAAACAAGCGACAAAGCTGATAGTGGGATTCCAGAATTACAGTTATGAGGAAAGACTCAGAAAAACCGGCCTACAGTGTCTAGAAGAGAGAAGAATTCGTGGTGACTTAATACAGGTTTATAAGATGATCAGAGGAATGGATACATTAGACTATAACAAGTTTTTTTTTTTTAAATACAGCCACCCACAATAACAAGAGGGCATAGCTACTCGTTGACTAAAGAGAGGTCCAGATTAGATATTAGGAAATATTTTTTTAGTCAGAGAGTGATGAATTCTTGGAATGCATTGCCAGAGGAGGTAGTGGAGGCAGGGACAATTAATGCATTTAAGAATAAATTGGATACCCATAGCTTTTAGAGCAAGGTGATGTAAATGAAACTGGTTGTATACAGACTCTGCAGTGTCTTCTAAACCAGTATAAAGACGTTAAGTTAAGTTAAGTGGTTGATAAATTCCATCGTGAACAGGGAATTGAAATACTTTGGCCATATCAAAAGACACGGCGGTCTTGAGAGAACGGTAAGGGAAGGTATGGTGCTGGACAAGAGATGCAGATGCAGACCAAGATGGCGATGGTACCAAGATATCAAGTAATGCTTCTGCATGACTCTGGAGCAGGTTGAACATTTGGCCAAAAATGTTCTTTCAGTCGGGACGTCATATGAGTGACGTCCTGCAAGGGACCTGATAGATGATGATGTGTTCATAAACAACAATTCGTAAAGTCATAAACTTTATTGATGCATCTGTTTTCGCAGCAAAAGTATGCAGTTCAGTCCATGTAGCAACGCATTCTAGTCTACCCGGCGGTAAGCAGTAGTAGCTGATTTATAGGTAGTGGAGGTATTGCAATGTAGAAAGAGAACTGCTCAGGCCGCTTCACAACAATTTGTAAACACTTCATCTCCAACGACATTGACTGCTCTAGGACTACGTAAACTGTTGCCAGGAATGTCCATCAAAATTTAACACACTGGCTGATCGAATTGAAGATCGGTTTGAACACCCGCCACTTTTCTTTATGAAAGTGACTAGGCATTTCTCCTTGGTAGGTAGGGATGTACGTAGGTAGGTATTTTTTTTTTTTTTTTTTCGTTCACCTTATTTATCTATTCCCCAAGGCGTGTGTGCGTTACACTGTGGTTTTTATTTTGCGCCTGTCGGCCCAGTGCATCCGACTTCAGCATGCATTTTATGTAAGGGTCTGCTTCCTCCTGCATTTTCTAAGGGTTTGCTTCCCCGGGGTAACGGCCGGTGCTGTGATGGGGATCGAACCCAGCACCTTCTGGTTGTGAGCCGTGCCACTTAACCACTAGGCCACGCCGTCTCCCGTAGGTAGGTATGTAGGTAGTGAGGTAGTTAGATGGGTATGTAGGTAGTGAGGTAGTTAGATAGGTATGTAGGTAGGGAGCTAGGTAGGTAGTCCGCGTAGATGACAAGTGCCAGTCTCGCCAACCGTCCACAAACACAATGAGCGGCTGAGACCCAAGCTGCATGCAATGATTTTGATGTCTTTCCGATTTTACCTAACTAGGTGGTGGGTGGGATCCCGCAATGGCAGCATAATGATAAAGAGGGTCGTTTCCCATCCTTGATTTCGATTACCTGTTTTATTAACTTGTGAACGGGAACGTTTTCGGCAAGGCGGGCTTCAAGTATGTCGAAAACATACATAAAAGAATGTGAGACGTGCATAAATGTTCTTAAAACACACATAACAGAGCGTGAGACATACAAAAAAGAACGTAAGACATACATAAAAAAGCTTAAAGCACTCATAAAAGAGCGTGAAATATAAAATGTGCGTGGGACATACATACAAGAGCGTAAGACATACAATAAAAGAGTGTACGACATACATAAAATAGCTTAAAAAAACACATAAAAGAGCGTGAGACATTCATAAAAGAGCGTGAGATATACATATAAAAGCTTAAAACATACACAAAACAGCGTAAGACAACATAAAAGAGCGTGAGATATACATACAAAAGCTTAAAACACTTAAAAGAGCGTGAGATATACACACAAAAGCTTAAAGCATACATAAAAGAGCGTGAGATACATACAAAAGCTTAAAACACTTAAAAGAGCGTGAGATATACACACAAAAGCTTAAAGCATACATAAAAGAGCGTGAGATACATACAAAAGCTTAAAACACACAAAAAAGAGCGTGAGACAACATAAAAGAGCGTGAGATATACATACATAAGCTTAAAACACTTAAAAGAGCGTGAGATATACACACAAAAGCTTAAAGCATACATAAAAGAGCGTGAGATACATACAAAAGCTTAAAACACACAAAAAAGAGCGTGAGACAACATAAAAGAGCGTGAGATATACATACATAAGCTTTAAACATAGATAAAAGAGCGTGATATACATAAAAGAGCTTAAAACACACATTAAAGAGCGTGAGATATATAAAAGGGCTAACAACACACATAAAAGAGAGTGAGACACACCTAAATAAGCTTAAAACACACATAAAAGAGAGTGAGACACACCTAAATAAGCTTAAAACACACATAAAAGAGAGTGAGACACACCTAAATAAGCTTAAAACACACATAAAAGAACAAGACATACATAAAAGAGTGTGAGACAAACATAAATGACATTAAAACACACATGAAAGACCTAAAACACTCATGAAAGATCTTAAAACACATAAAAGACCAGAAAACACACATAAAAGACCTTAAAGTACACATAATCTTAAAACACTCATGAAAGACCTTACAAGACACATGAAAGACCTTTAGACACACATGAAAAAACATAAAACACACATGAAAGAGCTTAAGACATACATTAAATACATTAAAACACACATGAAAGAGCTTAATATACAAATACAAGACCTTAAAACACACATGAAAAAGTTTAAGACACACATGTAAGCTTAAGACTCACACGAATCAATTGTGACAATAAAAGACCTTAATACACACAGGAAAGAGCGTGAAATTTTCATTTAAGACACATATAAAGGACCTAAGACACACATAAAAACCTTAAGACATACATAAAAGACCTTAACACATATAAAGACCTTAAGACACATATAAAAGTCCTTAAGACATACATAAAAGACCTTAAGACACACATAAAAGACCTTAAAACCTACATAAAAGATCACAAGACACACAAAATACCTTGCGCCATACATAAAAGTCCTTAAGAAATACATAAAAATCCTCAAGACACATAAAAGGCACTGACACACATAAATGTCCTTAAGGCATACATAAAACACTTCAAAACATACATAAAAGACCTCAAGACACACATAAAAGACACACATGACAGAACAAGACACATGAAAGAGCGTGACACACATAAAAGATCTTAAGACTCACATGAAAGACTTTTACACACATAAAAGACCTTAAGACTCACATAAAATACGTTAAGACACACATGAAAGACGTTAATACACACATAAAAGACCTTAAAACGCACATAAAAGACCTTACGACACATATTAAATAGCGTGAGACACATAAAAGCCATTAAGGCATACATAAAAGACCTAATGACTCACATGGAAGAACAAGACACATGGAAGGCGTTAAACCACACATAAATTACATAAGAGTAACATGAAAGACGTTAAGACACACATAAAATACCTTAAGACCGACATTAAATAGCGTGAGACACACATAGAAGACCTTAAGACACACATAAAAGTCCTTAAGACACACATAAAACATCTTGACACACATTAAATAGCGCGAGACACACATAGAAGACCTTAAGACACACATAAAAGTCCTTAAGACACACATTAAATAGCGCGAAACACACATAGAAGACCTTAAGAGTCACATAAAAGACCTTAAGTGTCACATAAAAGTCCTTAAGGAATACATAAATGACCGTAAGACATACATAAACGATCTTAAGAGTCACGTAAAAGTCATTAAGAGTCACATAAAAGACCTTAAGACACGCACGAGAGAGCGTAACCCATACATAAAAAAGCTTGAGACAGACGTGAAAGAACTTCATGCATAATAACTTCCAGACAGACATGAAAAAACTTCAGACATACAAAACAACTTCCAGACAGACGAGAAAAAGCATCTTATATTTTCACACATAAAAAGACATTGAGACAAATAATAGAAGAGACATAAAATTGTTGGAGATCTGCATAAAATAGATGGGAAAAGACATAAAAGGGACGCAGAGATAAAATAGATGGACACAGAGATAAAATAAATGGACACGGAGATACATTGATGAACACAGAGATAAAAGAGATGGGCGGGCACAGAGATAAAAAAAAGATGGACACAGGGATAAAATAGATTGACACAGAGATAAAAGATGGACACATAGATAAAAGAGATGGACAGAGATAAAAGAGATGCACAGAGATAAAAGAGATGGACAGAGATACAAGAGATGGACACAGAGATAAAAGAAACGGGCACAGAGATAAAAGAGATGGACACAGATAAAAAAAGATGGAAAGAGACATAACATTAGTGGACACAGAGATATAATAGATGGACACAGAGATAAAAGAGATGGACACAGAAATAAAAGAGATGGACACAGAGATACAAGAGATGGACCGAGATAAAAAGAAGTCTGAAACGTTTGTAAATTGGCTGAATCGGAATAGAAAAACTGGCCATGAACCTATGGAACACCTTTATTCCTCAGGGAGCTGAAGGGCAATGATGGATTGATTTACCTACAAAAACAGGTGTTGGTCAGTTTTACTTTTCCACATAAGAAGATAACAATTACTTCATTTACATTACAATGGCTTTTTATTTGTTTCGTTTACTGAGACCTGGAAAAACCGACCTTTTTGTTTAAAACCTGAAGTATTTACATCTGTGATTTACTTTTGACTGCAGCGCTCAGATTTGCTCTGTTCATTTGTTACCTGAACAATACTCGGTCCGAACAGGTTTGATGAAATGGCATACGCGTAAGTACGCTCTTAACATAGCATTAATCAATTCAAACATGTATGTGTCATATTGGCCTGTTCAGCCACATGCGCACCCAACAGGGAAATCTGTGACAAGGATGATGTCGGAGGGCCTCATCGACAACGATGGACAGCTATTATTATTATTATGTGTCATATTGAATGCATAAATTGTTGAAACATACATATTATATAACCACAACAAGAAAGCAAACAGAAAAAAACTTACGTATTACTTCTGTAATCCAAAGACACAGGCTGCCGTATATTCAGTCAGAAATAAGCAATTGTTGTGTTGTTTATCAACTATCTACCCGGAAACGTCTGAAGGGAACTTCGGATCAACACGTTAGCCTCAGTTCAACTGACTCCCGGCGAGCGAGACAGTGGGCTTGTCAAAAAGCGCACGGGGAAAGTGACGGATCCACAAAATTACAACGGCCCGAAAGACTTCCTTATTAGCAAACACAGCGTGAGATTGTTCTCATTACTACCCCTCATGTACCTACTTCTGCAACAAATAAACCGGGAGGGAAAAAGGGAGCTATAAGAGCTCCTTTTGTTCAGCGGTTCTAAATCTATCGGCATCATTGGGGCTTGTACTTAAACTTACTCGTTCTGTAAGAGAAGTATTCCAGTTGACTTATTATAGGTTTATAAAATAATCAAAGGAGAGGATAAATTAGACTATAATAATTTTTTTTCTTCAAAATACAACCACCTAAATGAACAAGAGGGCATAGCTACAAATTAACTAAAGAAAGGTTTAGAATAGATATTAGGAAATCTATTTTTTTTAGTGATTGAGTGGAGAATGTTTGAAATGCATTGCCACATGAAGTAGTGAACGCAAGGATAATTAATTCATTTAAAACTTGATTGGATGCACATAGCTTTTAGATCAAGGAAATGCAAAAGAAACTGGTTGTATACAGATTCTGCAGTCTTATAAACCAGTATAAAGACGTTAAGTTAAGTATCATAGTGCTGTAATTGTCAATCTCTCGACTGTCTTTCATTTGTGTATATTTTTATTAGATCCGTCATCAGAATCTTCTTCTTCTTCTTCTTCGTACGCAGTCAGACAGTAACCATTATTTTTTTCGAAAAAAGCGGCGGTCATCCTGAGGATGTCGCCACTGCCATAGAGCTTGTCTTGCAGTTCCACTGGTGATGGCCACATCTGCTCTCTCTGATCCTCGTATGTCAGTCAGTTCTGCAGCAGATGTTCAGCGGTCATTTTACCGGTACCACACGGGCATTCGTCGGTACCCCCTATCTTCAATTTGTTGAATAGGTGGTACCTCAGTCTATTGTGGCCAGTGCGAAGTCTGAAGACAACGACCTGCTCTCTTCGGTTCAACTGGTAATAGGCATCGTTTTTGGTGTAACCAGTATGTTCGGTTTCCCATGTGGTCATGTATCTGGCTTTGATAAGCCGTTTTGACTCTTCGTACGTCATACTAGTGTCATCAGAATCTAGTTACCATGGCTACCTTGGGGGCACTTATAGCTAAGAGGTAAAGACGTCTGCCTCCCAAAAAAAAAAAAAAAAAGCCAAATTGTGAGGTATCGAATCCCACAAATTTCAAGAATCTCCTAGTCTCAAGGAAGGAGTGAGCAGCGTCGAGTCATATTGGAGATTGACCTAACAAACCCGAAGATACCATGTACACGATGTTCACGTATAAGAACCCTTGGGAGTTGAAAATCGATAAGAGTAAGCTGTTATCCGCTGCCTGGGCATAATTCTAAAAAGTAATTACATTCCGATGAAATACTCGAGATGCGGATGGCAGTGCAGGACAATATAACACCAGATGAACTTGCCACACAGGCAAGAGATACAAAAAATGTGAGTTACATTACAGAAAAGACTTTGCGACATAGATAGGGAAAAAAAATGTCATGAGCCTGCGAATTGATTGGTGAAGAAATAAAAGGTGTAAGTGCTTTAAACAAACCAGAGATATTGATATTTTATTAGTTAAAACTTCATAAACAAAGAGTACTGCGTATTACAAAACTGGAACAAGATCCTACAAGTCAAACTAGAAAAATGCCATGCTATGAAAAACAAAATAACTGTTGGTTCTAATACCATGGGAAGCCAGGAACGGGTATTTATAAGCCATTGGGTGTCACGAAGGTGGACGAGAAACTCATAATTCAGCCTAATCCGAAATTGATATTCTCAGTGCATGATACAGCCTCATCTAGAATTGATATTCTCAGTGCACGAAACATCTCATCTAGAATTGATATTCTCAGAGCATGATACAACCTCATCTAGAATTGATATTCTCAGTGCATGATACAGCCTCATCTAGAATTGATATTCTCAGTGCATGATACAGCCTCATCTAGAATTGATATTCTCAGTGCATGATACAGTCTCATCTAGAATTGATATTCTCAGTGCATGATACAGCCTCATCTAGAATTGATATTCTTAGTGCATGATACAACGTAATCTAAAATTGATATTCTCAGGACGATTGAACCTCAACTAGAATTGATATTCTCAGTACATCATACAACCTCATCTAGAATTGATATTCTCAGTACATCATACAACCTCATCTAGAATTGATATTCTCAGTACATCATACAACCTCATCTAGAATTGATATTCTCAGTACATCATACAACCTCATCTAGATTTGATATTCTCAGTACATCATACAACCTCATCTAGAATTGATATTCTCAGTACATCATACAACCTCATCTAGATTTGATATTCTAGGGGACGATACAACCTTATCTAAAATTAATATTCCAATTGTCAAACTTGAAAAGATTACAAATCTGCAATCCATGACCGATAGAAGAGACAGCAGAACCCAGCAGCAAGCAGAGAAACTAAGAAGACTGACAGATCATCCAATGCACCAGAGACTAAATAGATTTGGAAAAGGGAAACTAAAGCGGAGAAACTTTGCAGAAATAGCCAAAACAAAGATGAGCGAACACCCTATGAACACCATAACAACACCAAAGCCCATCCCTACTGTACGCAAACCCACCTTGAAGTAGCATTTCATTCCAGAGGTGGTAGAAAATATACCAGGTATTCGAAACAAGAATAGCCAGACTGAAAGAGAAAGAAGAGACATAACCCTGAGGTACACAGCGAAAAACTACCCAAGCATGGACTGGACCCATGCATACATCGACGGTTCCGTAACAAACACAACACATAATGGAGGGGGAGGAGTATTACTAAGCCTAACAAATGGTAGAAAAATAACACTGTCAGTGGCAACTGGAAAATTCTCAAGCAATTTCAGAGCGGAGGTAGAGGCTCTGAAGGCTGCAGTAGAAGCAATGCAGACAGACGAAAGCAATGAAAGCCAGATAGTCCTGTTTACAGATGCCCTGTCCGTGGTTACAGCACTAAAAAGCCAGAAAAATACTGAACTTAATGATTTAAGAACAGTACTCTGTCAACTATGTCAGCAGTCCGCACCAAAAAGAGTAGTGGTACAGTGGGTTCCATCCCATTGCAACTTTCGAGGCGAAAGAAGGTGCAAGATTACCACAACCAGATTCTAGTGTGACCTACGAAGAGTCCAAAAGGTTTATTAGGGACAGGTAGATGGCCAAATTGGAAACAGAGCATACTGGCTACACAAAGAATGATGCCTATTACCAGTTGAACAGAAGAAAGCAGGTCGTGGTCTGCAGACTCCGCACAGGCCACAACAGACTGAGGTACCATCTATTCAATAAATGAAGATAGGTGGCACTGACGAATGTACATGTGGAACAGGAAAAATGACCGCTTAACATCTGCTGTAAAATTGCCCGATATACGAGGACCAGAGAAAGCACATGTGGCCATCACCAGTGGCAACACTAGACAAGCTCTACGACAGTGTCGACAGCCTCAGGATGACAGCTGCTTTCTTCGAACAAATTCAAGTTGACGTTTGACAGCGTACGAAGAAGAAGAAGAAGAAGAAGAAGAAGAAGAAAAAGAAGAAGAAGAAGAAGAAAAAGAAGAAGAAGAAGAAGAAGAAGAAGAATTGATATTCTAGGGGGGCGATACAACCTCATATAAAATTGATATTCTCAGAGGACAATGCAAACAAATGCAAGTATACCTCAGTTACCACAGAGTGGCAGAAACTTCTTCTTCTTCTTCCTACGCTGTCAGGACAGTTAAATCGTTCTCACTTGAGTTGTCTGGATAGGCTACTCTGGATCGGATGGCAGAACAGAGTACCTAATTATGAAATCCTTTATGTCAGATATATCGAACATCGATAGGTTCCTTCAAGAAGCCCGGATTTGATGGACGGGACATGTTGTTCGCCTGCCTGATGTAGGCCTGATGATGGCTAAACGGTAAGATCAGAACAGGCAGACGCTCATCAGGGGGACAGAAGATACGCTACAAAGACTCTGAAAGTTTCTCTGAAAAGCTTCATTGTTGATATCAACTCCTGAAAGATGCTTGCACAGCACCGTTCAATCTGCCGATCTTGCTTTACACAAGGTGCTCAGATCTCAGACCACAACAACATCACTGAGGCTCAGAGAAAGCGGGCCGCCCGAAAGAACACAAGGCGTGCCACTTCCAACGCTGACTCCCTACATATGCGCACCAGGTCCTGACATGCCAGGGTTTGTCTTTAAGGTCATCTCGCAATTTAATTCCGTTACTGTCGATAACTTCGATTGCTATGGACAACTGTTATTATTTAACGTTTTGATCAATGAAAATTCCATGGATGGTGATGTCATTATCTACACAGATGGATCCGCCATCCGTGGGTTGAGAAGCGCACGTGCCTTCGCGGCTCAGAAGGGTGGAAGCACGATCAAGGAGGAGCCTTGGGTTTTTGAGTGACCAAATCCAATCTGACCATGGAGATCATGGAAGTTACGAAGGCGATGGTCTGGCTTGAATCAATGAAGGGGAACATGTGTGTGCATCCTCAGTGATTCAATGACGATGCTCGGGAAGGTTGAAGCGGGTTGCACGCGGCGCCAGTAGTTGGAGTCGGTAGGGCGGTCAAGGTTGCAGAGAGTCACCTTCATACTCGTTCCGGGACATGAAGATGTCGAATGGAACGAGAGAGCTGATAGGTTGGCGTGTACAGCTATAGCGGAGGGCGGGAGATCAATGGGCCGAGCCGATATCCTAAACGCCGTTAGGGAAATTGGATGAAAGGAAGATTTGGAAGTTGATCCTGAATCTACGTCCTTGTCGCTACTGGTTGAATTATGTGTAAAACGAGGGACGGCTAGGAAGGAACACCACACGGGGATCCAAAGACGTCTGGTTAACCAGCACAGGACCGGAACGGTCAGTCATCACGTGTTGGCAGACATACCGTGGATGAGATATGAGCGCGTATGGACTTGTCCCGAGTGCGATGAAGATGATCCGACGACTAACTAACTATTAGTATTATGTGCACTGCGTGGAAGTGAGCGGGTAGCCTTGCCCTGTGTGCGTCCTCACGCACTAATGGTATGGGGTATTGTTCGTCCTTTGTAATTGATGAGAACTACTTTGTCAACATCCACTGTCCGCATGAGTTCCAAGATGGTTAAATAAGCCAACCTGATCGCTGAATTGTCTGTTGCAGTTTGTACAAGGAAATAAGACAACCTCTTTCACCGACGTTAAAAAAAAGTTGATGTGAGCAGACATGCGGAGCGATCGTCTCTGTTTAGCCTCCTCTATTTTTGATGGCTGTTGTCTCTGAACACCCTCAGCGATAGTGCTGCGCCAGTCTGTGCGATTGGGGGCGATTCTTTCCCAATTATCTTGTTTAATACCGCACTGTATTAGTTATTTCTTAAGTGTGCCCTTTGTACCTTTTCCATGAACACCGCTTCCTCTCTTACCATTTTGTAGTTCACCAGAGAGCAGCTCTTTTGGTAGACGTTGATCTGACATGCGTATCACATAGCCAGTCGATCTCAGCTGTAGTGCACATATCATGGAGTGTATACGTGTCATACCCAATCACGCTATCACATCAGTATTTGGTACCATGTTCTGCGATCTAATCCTCAGTAGTTTTTGCAGGCAGTGCATGTGGAAATGGTTTCATTTCCCGACATAACGACTATAGACGGTCCAGGTCTCACTCGCATATAACAGGTTAGGTAGAACAATCACAGCGGAGACTTTCATTTTTGTTTGATCTCTCGCCTATCCCACACTTTAGTATGGTCTACATAAATGCTACACTTACCCTAGCTATTATTGTATTCACCTCATCATCTATGTGAATAACTTGAGATAGAGTGCTGCCAAGAAACACATTACTACTGAACTGGTAATATACATAATTATGTTCGTGATTTCATGCTTTGCGTGTCATATAGTTTTGTAAATATGTAAATATTTCGTAAGTTATATTTACATTTTGTTTTAGACATATTTGAGCCTTGTTTTGACAACCTGTCAGCCTCTTCATTGCCTGGAATGTTGTAATGACATGGGATCCTCTGTGTCAAAACTTTTTTGAACCAGTGACATAGTTCATATCAGTGTTTCCAATATACCGATCCACGAACAGGTGCCAGTCCGCAGAAATGTCCTGCCGATCCACGAACAAGTGCCAGTCCGCAGAAATATCCTGCCCATCCACGAACAGGTGCCAGTCCGCAGAGATGTCCTGCCGATCCATGAACAGGTGTCAGTCCGCAGAAATGTCCTGCCAATCGACGATAGGGTGCCAGTCCGCAGAAATGTCTTGCCGCTCCATGAACAGGTATCAGTTCGCAGAAATGTCCTGCCGATCCACGATAAGGTGCCAGTCCGCAGAAATGTCCTGCCGATCCACGAACAGGTGCCAGTCCGCAGAATTGTCCTGCCGATCCACGAACAGGTGCCAGTCCGCAGAAATGTCCTGCCGATTCACGAACAGGTGCCAGTCCGCAGAAATGTCCTGCCGATCCACGAACAGGTGCCAGTCCGCAGAAATGTCCTGCCGATCCACGAACAGGTGCCAGTCCGCAGAAATGTCCTGCCGATCCACGAACAGGTGCCAGTCCGCAGAAATGTCCTGCCGATCCACGAAACAGTTTATGCCGCTTAACCCATTAGCTGCAAAGATCGCTGTGATGTTAGCTCTGGTTGCTGATTGTTAAACTCAAATGACGTCATACAAATACTAACAAATGAAACAGGCGCAATATTTCACGTGCCTGGGTAACATAATCTCAACATATAGCAAAGGCGACACCGAAATGCAAAACAGAAGTAATAAAGCAAGTCAAATCATTGGGCAAATATCCCCGATATTGCTATGTAATCACATGACAATGGATACACAAAGAAGGCTATATAACGCAATATTCCTACCCACAGTGTGCCAGATTTGAAAATTAACTAAAATGAAAGAAACATCGTAGCAACAGAGACGAAATGATTGCGCAGAATCCTTGGAGTAACAATAATGGATAGAATCATAAAGAAATAAATTAGAAAAAAGTTGGTCCAACACCAGTGCTAATCCTCATCAAGAGACGGCAAACCAATAGGTTCGGCCACGTGATACGTCAAACACCAGATAGTATCCCTCAGAAAGCAAAGATATACAGATACAATGATTACAGAGCCATGGGTCGACAACGCAAAAGCAATATCAGTAGCACTAACAATCCCCGTGTACGAAGCACATACTAGGCCCGGTCAAGAAACCACTTCATAGCCTGATGCTGAATCGCATGAGCTGGACAAAAAAACCGAAAAGAAATAGAATGACGTCACTTATATAAGTGTCCATACTTTTCGGACACAATAGCTCATCTATATTGTTCTTGTTTCTTTAACAAAATATGTGAGATCATTTTTCTTAATTTGAATTAAATGTTGCATTCTTAAATGTTCAAGGCGTTCAATTATTAGTATAACTATTTACCGCTCGATTTTTAGTTATTTCAAATAACTATATACATTTCCTTTTAAAATATTAGAAAAGTTTCCCATCGCAAGCGAAGATGGTGACAGCATCAGAGCTATGCTGTGAGAAGTGTTCTCTTATGACTGTAAAGACCAATCCTGGAGCGCCAGACCCTGTTACATCCGTGGCAAACGTGTGAGGGGCCGACTGTGGAGCCCTCGCCTCTTTTCTTCTTTCCGGCAGCATGCTTTCACAGAGGCTCCGCGACGGGTTTAACTCTGCGACCTTCGGAGATGCTAACTTTCCAGATGGTACGGTTTTGTGCGTGCATCAATCATCAGCAGGTGACATCAATGTTAAAACTTTTCAGAGACACTTTGAATGAGTTTCTGTATCGATTCTCACCTCACCCCCCCCCCCCCCCCCCCAAGCTAGTCCGCCTTCTCCCATCCCGCCTCCCCCATCCGAAGCACAAGGTGAACGTCTGCCAGATTTCAGCTTCCCGTAAAGCAGACATGCCAGACAGCTAAACCGTTTTCACGTGAACTATCTGCGTAGGCTGCCCAGGATCAAGTGGCAGGACAAAGTGCATAACTGAAATTCTTAGCGTGTCTAACATGTTGAGCATCCACACGCTTTTGCACATATCTCAGATAAGATGGACGGGACATGTTGTTCGCATGCCAGATGAGCGCATCCCAAAGTATCTGCTATTTTATTTAAAAACTAATACGCAAAATACTATATAAATAATGGTTTTTATGTATGTCAAAGCGTCCGCAAAATTGTTTTATATTTTCACCTGCCCGATGAATAATATTTCCGCTTTTCATCAGCCAGTGAAAACTCTTTCATATTTTCACCGACTCGCGAATATTATTTTCTATTTTCACCGGCTCGCGAATATTATTTTCTATTTTCATCAGCTCACGAATATTATTTTCTATTTTCAACGGCTCACGAATATAATTTTCTATTTTCACCATGTCCGCTGATGTAAACAGGTTGTCCCTGTGTTTGTACATGTGAAAAATGGTTACATCTTTCAGTTTCTGCGGACCCTCTGTACAGTAGTATCGCAGACATCAAGGGATCAAGAATCAAGAGAGGGGCGCCATGGATGGCACAGGCAGAGGCAACAATCGGACACGTCACTCCAGCTGAGACGATAGCCAAATAGGAAGAATGGGTCCACACTGGTGATGGAACGATAGAGTACATTTGGGTATGCCCAGAGTGCAGTGAGGTCGATTCTTAGAAACAGAAACAGAAATGGTAGGAAGCACTGGTTTAAAATGTATTTCGTATAGTTTATTTAGGCGTGTAGATATGATCCACGTTAGAGATGCAGCCATTTACAATTGATCGGTGACATTGCTAATACCTTAGTTGAAGTCAATGACAGGCTTGGTATCCCGCCTAATGCAGATGAGGTTGAGAAAGCAATCAGCTTAATGTCCAGTGACAAAGCCCCCGGGTCAGATGTTATTCCTGCTGAGCTTTACAAGGCAGAAGGCCCTGTGCTGCTACACATGCTAACATACCTCTTTTACTCAAATTATAATAATAATAATAGCTGTCCATCGTTGTCGATGAGGACCGCCGACATCATCCTTGTCACAGATTTCCCTGTTGGGTGTGGGTGCGCATGTGGCTGAACAGGCCAATGCGAGCACGAAAACATCTGCTTCATATCGGGCACACGAGATTTGTAAAAGGGGATGGTGTTCCCGCTGCTCGGGATTTCCGCGTCTCGCGTCTGCTCTGGGCTTTCACAGTACGGTCGTCTTCACCGGCAGCTACACCCGATTTGACTGCGCTTCTCCAGTCAGATCTGTTTTGCGCAAGACATTCCCAGGTGTCGATGTCTATCTGGCAACTTTTTAGTGAATCCTTCAGACCGTCTTTAAAACGTTTCTTTGGACGCCCTCTCTCGCGCCATCCCTCTCTCAGCTCGCCGTAGAGAAGCTTCATTGGGAGCCGCTCGACTGACATACGGACGAGGTGTCCGGCCCATCCTAGTCGTGCTTTTTCTAGCAGTGCATGGATGCTGGGCATGTTAGCCCTCGAGAGAACCTCGATATCAGTGAAACGATCTTGCCATCTGATGTTGAATATTCGCCTCAGGCAACCTGTGTGGAAGTGGTTTAACCTCCTTGCATGTCCAGAGTAAACAGTCCAGCTTTCGCAAGCGTATAGTAGGGTTGGAATGATGGTTGCACGGTAGACTTTGAGTTTGGTCTTGACGCTGATGCCACGACGTGCCCAGACCATCGAGCGCATTCTACCAAAGGCTGTGCTAGCCTTTGCTATTCTGCTTGCCACCTCATCGTCTAGGCTGGCAGATCTCGACAGCGTGCTGCCCCGATATGTGAATTTGTCTACGGCATTCTTCTTCTTCTTCTTCGTACGCAGTCAGACAGTAACCATTATTTTTTCGAAAAAAGCGGTGGTCATCCTGAGGCTGTCGACACTGCCATAGAGCTTGTCTTGCAGTTCCACTGGTGATGGCCATATCTGCTCTCTCTGATCCTCGTATGTCGGGCAGTTCTGCAGCAGATGTTCAGCGGTCATTTTACCGGTACCACACGGGCATTCGTCGGTACCACCTATCTTCAATTTGTTGAATAGGTGGTGCCTCAGTCTATTGTGGCCAGTGCGAAGTCTGAAGACAACGACCTGCTCTCTTCTGTTCAACTGGTAATAGGCATCATTTTTGGTGCAACCAGTATGTTCGGTTTCCCATTTGGTCATGTATCTGGCTTTGATAAGCCGTTTTGACTCTTCGTACGTCATACTAGTATCTGTTTGTGGTAGTCTTGCACCTTCTTTTGCCAGTCTGTCTGCCTCCTCGTTGCCTTGGATGTTGCAGTGTGATGGGACCCACTGTACCACTACCCTTTTTGGTGCGGACTGCTGGCACAGTTGGCAGAGTGCTGCTCTTAAGTCATTAAGCTCAGTGTTTTTCTGGATTTTTAGCGCTGTGACTACGGCCAGAGTATCTGTAAGCAGGACTGTATGGCTTTCATTTTCTTTATGTGTCACCATTTCTTCCACTGCCGCCCTCAGTGCCTCTGCCTCCGCTCTGAAATTGCTTGTGTACTTACCAGTAGCGAATGACAGTGTTATTTTTCTGCCATTTCGTAGGTTCAGGAATGCTCCTGCCCCTCCGTTCTGTGTAGTGTTTGTTACAGAACCGTCGGTGTATGCATGGGTCCAGTCCATGCTTGGGTAGTTGTTCGATATAAAGCTTAGGGTAGTATCTGTCCTTTCTTTTTCAGTCTGGCAGTTTTTGTTTCCATTACCTGGTATATTTTCTACCACCTCTGGGAATATATCCTGCCTCCAGGTAGGTTTTCGTACGGTAGTGATGGGCTTTGGTGTTGTTAGTGCGTTTATGGGATCTTCATGCATCTTTGCTTTGGCTATTTCTGCAAAGTTTCTCCGCTTTAGTTTCCCATTTCCCAAATTGTTTAGTCTCTGGTGCATTGGATGGTCAGTCAGTCTTCGGAGTTTCTCTGACTGCAGCTGGGCTCTGCAGTCTCTTCTATCGGTCATGGATTGCAGTTTTGTAGTCTTTTCAAGTTCTACTATTAGCGTTGACTTCATGCCTCCTGTTATAACTCTCATGGCTTGGTTTTGAAGTTTGCTAACTTTATCGAAGTTCGCCTTTGCTGCTGTTGTCCATGCCGCAATGCCATACTCGAGAACTGGTCTCACTCTTCCAGTGTATAGTTTCTTTAGTATACTTTCGTCTGCTCCCCAGCTTGTACCAGCAAGTTTCCTCATGATTGCCATTCTTTCTCTGGCTCTCATTCGGTTTCTCTCGATCTGACTTTTCCATGTCATGCGCCGATCAAATGTGACTCCCAGATAGTTTGGGTTGTCGTTTGGCTGCAGGAATTTGCCATTTAAACTTAATTTGGTATTCTGGGATTTGATTGAAAGCGAGAATATTGTGCATGTGGTTTTCTCCTCGTTTATTTTGACCAGCCATGAGTTAGCCCACTCTTCCAGCGATGTTAGGGCCTGCTGCATCCGATTTCTTGCTATGGTGAGATTCTTTTCAGAGGTCCACATAGCCAGATCGTCTGCAAACATTGAGCTATGGACTCGAATCTTCTTGGTATATTCTCTGTAATGTCGTTTATATACACCAGGAAGAGTGTGGGTGACAGTACTCCCCCTTGGGGTACTCCCTGCTCGAGTGTCACCTTTTTGCTCATCTGCCCTTGTACTTGGACTCTGGCCGTTCTGTTTTTGAGGTAGTGGTTGATCCACTTGTATATTTTCCCACAAACATCACTTCTTCTTAGCTTGACTCTAAGTCCATCTTTCCAGACTTTGTCAAATGCCTTTTCCAGGTCCACCCAAACCGCTACTGTATGTTTCTGTGCCTGGTAGGCATCTTCTATTTCCTGGGCCATTAGGATGACCTGGTCCTCAGTGGATCTGTGCTGTCTAAAGCCGGCTTGCTGTGGAATTAGTATTCGTTTTTCTTCCAGATGCCACATCAGTCTGGTGTTTATCATGTCTACGGCATTCAACGTCTGCCCGCTGACTGTAGTCTCTGGTCTTGTGTACGACATGCCTGGTGCTGGTTGGTACATGACCTCTGTTTTTTTTGGCATTTATGGTCAGGCCAAAATGTTTGCATGCGGCAGAGAACTGGTCCATTCCAACCTGCATGTTCAGTTCTGAGTTGCTTATTAGAGCGCAGTCGTCAGCAAATACAAGTTCCCTGATTATGTCGCCAGCCCCTTTGGTTTTGGCCTTCATTCTTCTGGAATTGAGTAATTTGCCATCTGTGCTGTACTTTATGGATATTCCAAGCTCCAATGATCTGAAGGCGTCTGTCATCGTGGCCGCGAACATCATGCTGAACAAAGTCGGGGCGAGTACACATCCTTGTTTGATACCGTTTGATACTAGAAACGTTTTAGAGATTGCACCGCTGTCCAGTACACGAGCACACATGCCTTCGAGTAGCTGTTTTACCATTGTTATGAACTTGTTGGGGCAGCCAAAACTTATACAGGTAATATGCTGCAGGAACTGTAAGATGCCACCATTATGTACATGTACAAGTACAAGGGCAATCGTCAATCTTGTGATAACCACAGACGAATCTAGCTCCTGTCGATTGCTGGAAAAATTCTAGCTCTAGTTTTGCTCAACCGCTTAACAACTCATCTCGAGCAGAAGCTACTCCCAGAGAGTCAATGTGGTTTCTAAACTGGTCGGGGGACGGTTGACATTACATTTCCAGCTCGTAAAATCCAAGAGAAATTGACAGGAACAGCATCGTGATCTGTACACGACTTTTGTTGACGTGACAACGGTCTTTGACACCGTCAACAGGGACGGACTCTGGAAAATCATGGCGAAATTCATCACAGTTGATGAGACATGAAGTAATAGAAGATGAGACTTGATGTAATAGAAGATGAGACTTGAAGTAAGGGAAGATGAGACATGATGTAATAGAAGATGAGACATGAAATAATGGAAGATGAGACATGATGTAATTGAAATGAGACATGATGTAATTGAAATGAGACATGATTTAATAGAAGATGAGACCTGATGTAATGCAAGATGAGGCATGATGTAATGGAAGATGAGACATGAAGCAATGGAAGATGAGACATGATGTAATAGAAGATGAGACATGAAGTAATGGAAGATGAGACATGATGTAATTTAAATGAGACATGATTTAATAGAAGATGAGACAGGATGTAATGGAAGATGAGACAAGACGTAATGGAAGATGAGACCTGATGTAATGGAAGATGAGACATGATGTAATGGAAGATGAGATATGATGTAATGGAAGATGAGACACGATGTAATGGAGGATGAGACAGGATGTAATGGAAGATGAGACATGATGTAATGGAAGATGAGACAGGATGTAATGGAAGATGAGACAAGACGTAATGGAAGATGAGACCTGATGTAATGGAAGATGAGACATGATGTAATGGAAGATGAGACATGATGTAATGGAAGATGAGACCTGATGTAACTGAAGATGAGATATGATGTAATGGAAGATGAGACACGATGTAATGGAGGATGAGACAGGATGTAATGGAAGATGAGACATGATGTAATGGAAGATGAGACAGGATGTAATGGAGTATGAGACATGATGTAATAGAAGATGTACATGATGTAATTGAAGATGAGACATGATGTAATAGAAGATGAGACATGATGTAATTGAACATGAGACATAATGTAAAAGAAGATGAGACATGATGTAATGAAAGATGAGACATGATGTAATGAAAGATGAGACATGATGTAATGGAAGATGAGAAAGTGGTGTAATGGAAGATGAGAGACTGGTGTAATAGAAGATGAGAGAATGATATAATGGAAGATGAGAGAGTGGTGTATTGGAAGATGAGAGAGTGGTGTAGTGGACGATGAACCGTGATGTAATGGAAGATTAGAGAATGATATAATGGAAGATGAGAAAGTGGTGTAATGGAAGATGAGAGACTGGTGTAATAGAAGATGAGAGAATGATATAATAGAAGATGAGAGAGTGATGTAATGGAAGATGAGAGAGTGGTGTAATGGAAATGAGAGAGTGATGTAATGGAAGATGAGAGACTGGTGTAATGGAAGATGAGAGAATGATATAATAGAAGATGAGAGAGTGATGTAATGGAAGATGAGAGAGTGGTGTAATGGAAATGAGAGAGTGATGTAATGGAAGATGAGATAGTGGTGTAATGGAAATGAGAGAGTGATGTAATGGAAGATGAGAGAGTAATGTCATGGAAGATGAGAGAATGATATAATGGAAGATGAGACGTGATATAATAGAAGATAAAAGAGTGATGTAATGGACGATGAACCGTGATGTAATGGAAGATGAGACGTGATGCAATCGAAGATGAGACATGATGTAATGGAAAATATGAGAGTGATGTAGTGGAAGATGAGATGGGATGTAATGGAAGATGAGAGGGTGATGTAATAGAAGATGAGACGTGATGTAATGGAAAATGAGACGTGATGTCATGAAAGATGAGACATGATGTAATGGAAGATAATACCTGATGTAATGGAAGATGAGACATGATGTAGTGAAAGATGAGACGTGATGTAATGGAATATGAGACGTGAGCATAGAGCAGTAGCTGTTTGTAAAAATATTTTTTTCCATAACGCAGGTCAATCCGTAACCGATGATGTCGTTGAGGCACACATGAAGAAATCCTTACAATCCCCGCTGTCTATTCCTTCCTCTGGTCGGAGATTAGTCCATTCATTTATGTTGTCCTTCCACCTCTGTTTGGGATGAACTCTTGGTTGTCCGCCTTGCGCTCTGTCGTGCAGGATCGTATTTGCAAGACCGTTTGATCTCGATATGTGGCCGTACCAAACGAGTTTCCGTCTTTTGACCGTTGTCAAGGGGTCTTCAAAAGGCCAAATTACTGTTTAAAATCGTTTTCGTATTTCATCATTTGTAATTTGGTCTGTGAACCAAAAATTGTTTAGAAGTGGTCCAAAATAGCTAATCTCAAAGGCATGTATCCTTCACTGCAGGTCAGCTGTAATTGTCCATGTCTCACATGCATAGATAAATACCATAACTAGTCGATGAAAATCTAATCGACTGAGTATATCTCGTTTTCTTATAACGCTCATGGATTAACAGCTTTAAATAAGTACATAACTGTGTTAGAGTCCATGAAGTTATGACTGCAAATAAAGAAATTGGCCCGCCCATGTTTACAAATACTTTTCCCTGATTCTATCTATTTATCTTCTCCCCGTGTTTTGTTAGACTTTGTGGGGAGGTGGAATCCACTGGTGGCTTACCAGGGCAATCCCAGTATATGTCATAAACCGTTAGGTTGGTAGCAACTGGAATATACGCCTATTTTTGGGACTGGTGGGGGTGGATGAGTAAAATTAGGGCATGGTAGACTCGTAGCCTGTCAGTCACCATTTTGTAGCTCCAAGACCTGATGTTATTGCCACACAGTCCCCTCTTTGCAACATATACTCTGTGGGGCGAGAATCCCTAGAATTATTTCAGTTTTTTTTTAACTTGAATTTTGCCCGAACAGCGACTGTTAGCCTACTCTTTTCGATTTCCAACTGCAAAGGGATTTTTTAACGTACACACGGGTGTCCGATTTCACTAAGAGATCAAGGGACATTTTTACCGGATGATCCACGTAAAAACATCTCGGTCTCCACTGGGGTTTGAACCCGCGACCCCCAACACATGAAGCGAACGCCTTACCTCTAGACCACTCAGTCCTCTTCATTTCCCTTATTCACATATATATTAAACGATATCTCTAATGACATGTCTGCAACGAGATGACTGTTAGGCTGTAACAATTAGAACAACAAAATTACTAAACTGAACAAACTCAAAATTTCATACACAACAAATTCTCACAGCGATCAACAATTACATCCACACTTTGCTGGTAAAAAGATAAAAGAAATGAAGTGATGTAAAACACTCACATTTACAGACCAGTCTCAAACAGTGGCTGTGGCACCGGGATGGAACATTCATCACTCGATGTGTTCTTCCTGGTTATCGATATCCACGTACTGATTCCTGCAAAATAAGGGAAACTGCTGCGCTGATGTTTTTAATGGTTTTCCACCTGTACCTGCCTCTGTCTAACTCGCTTCACCTGTCTAATACATTTCCTAGTTATAGTACCCGGATTCGCCGGAGAACTAACATAATTCGGTAGTATTTATGAAAACAGCTAATTCTTTAACACAACTCATCGGTCATTTGTCCATTGTACTCACATTCTGCCCTATAACAATCCATACTTTGCCTCTTTCCCCATCTTTCTGCCTGTGTCTTCCCTTCTCATTTCGCCTACAGCTTTAAAAAAACCGCAAATCTCTTCCCCCGCCTCCATCAAACTCGCAAATAATTACCTTTCCATCATTCCGGTAATCCAACCCTATCCCATCAACCTGCCCTTTTCTATGCCACCTCCACCACCCCAACCAGTCTACAATCTGCTACCAAACGCCCGCCCCTCACCTTCCCCTTTCAGCCTACCTGCTTTTCCCTTAAGCTTTATTTCCAACTACGCCAGGAATAGAGCAATTTCTTAATACACATATTACTGTTACACATGCAAATGTAGCTGACAAATTTCATTAAAATTAAGAATGATGCTGTTGTTCTAACCAGTCATGGTGTATAAGAAAAAATAATTCGCACTATAATGGATTTGATCAGCTGCCCTTCCTGTCTCCAGACAGGCATCGAAACTATCCGACATCTCACCCATGCACATGTTGGCCAAGCAAATTGGGCCATGATTGTTCTATTTTCCGGTAAAATATATAATCTTTGGTCCTAACGTCTTCAATGAAATAAGATAACGTTGTACAGGACGTCACTACAGATTGCGCACCGTCCTTAGTTGGTGTACACGACCTATTTGGAAATTGTGTCCATTTTCATCGCCAACTGTAACAGACTAATCTGAAGTAGGACATAGTTAATGGTCCCTCACCTACCTACAGATGTGAGCGCTGGTCAGCAGCAGCGTCTTCTAGTCTACGCTTGGGCGCTGCTGCTGTCGAGAGGTACGACATTCGCCTCTCAAATCGTCAACGACACGGTGGACGATCGATTCCCAAGAGTTTGAAACGACCCCTGGTCTCGCGGATTGTACGACCTGAATGTCTGCATCTTGAGCTACTTTCAGTCGTCTAGATTGTATGTCTTGCCACTGGTTCCCGGTAACTCAGGACGAGAGAGTGGGATTTATGTTTAGCTCAGCTTCTTTCCCCCTATAATCCAAATTCAGCGCAAGTTACATCTTCAGAACGAGGATAGTCCGATGATGTCGTCATCTCCGCTTACGATGTGCAACTTACTTACTTACTTAAGACAACGTCCTGAAATTAGCTGCACTGATCTACACATGAGTCTTATTAGAGTGCTCAGTGAAAATTTCAGCTTCGTACGTCCTTTCTGGCGTCTGAATTATGGCGTCTTCAGACAAACACTTATGAGACTGTTTCGCGGACAGGGTGTACCCAGAATCCCAGTGTTGCTTTAGAGTAGCTAGATCAACAACGGAAATGATTTTCTCGCTTCGCCCAAATTCAGGAGAAGTGCTGAGAACAAGAGGAGCTACTCTTTATGATGTTTCTAGACCTCATCAAGGCCTTCGACTTGGTTAGTAGAAAGTGTCTATTCGAACTCCCCGAGAAGATATATATATTTAAGATTGATCCTATTTGATTTAAAACAGTGCATCTCGAAATGTGTTTCCAAACACCTTTTCAGTGTGTCCCCAAGATGTGGTCATGTGTTACCCAAGGTTAACCCTTTAAAAAAAATCACAAGCACGCTAAAATTAATTCTTCGTCGTTCGCCCTTGAAAATGATTTTTTTTTAAGTTGTTTAGCAGTTTAACTTAACTGAACTTAACGTCTTTATACTGGCTTAGAAGACTCTGCACAGTGTGTATACACCCAGTTTAATTTACATTTCCTTGCTCTAAAAGATATACGCATTCAATCTATTCTTAAATGCATTAATTGTCTCAGCTATCATTACTAGCCGTGGAAATGCATTTCAAACATTCTCACTCTATCATTAAAAAAAAATATATTTCCTAATATCTAATCTGGACCTTCCTTAAGTTAATTTGTAACTATGCCGTCTTGTTCTTGTAGGTTGTTGAATTTTGAAGAAAAAAAACATGTTGTAGTCTAATTTAGCCGTTTCTTTGATGATCTTATAAACCTGTATTGTCACTTAGAATTCTTCGCTATTCTTGACAATGTAGGCCGGTTTTTCTGAGTCTTTCCTCATAACTGTAATTCTGGAATCCCACTATAATTTTTATCGCTATTTTTTGTATCCTTTCCAGCATATTTATATCTTCTTTACTATAAGGACTCCACACCTTTACACATACTCCAATCTAAGTCTAATTAAAGCTTTATACAGTTTGACAATCACTTCCTTACTCCTATGTTTAATTTTACTTTTTATCATACCTAACATTGCATTCGCCCTTTTCACTGCTACCTGAACTTTCTCACTCACTTTACCTGTATGATCTGTTATAACCCCTAGGTCCCTTTCCTTTTCTATCATTCTAATATTGTTCTCGCCATTTTGTAATTATATTTCATAGTGGATCTACCCGTGTGGGTGACTGTACATTTATCTACATTAAACTCTATTTACCTTCTCGCAGACCATTCTCGAATTTTATTTAAATCATACCTCATTATATTCACTTTTGCTTTAGATGAGACACTACGGCATGCTTTTGTGTCATCAGCGAATTTGCAATCATGAATCCCATATCAATGTCCAAATCGGTTATATATATCAAGAACAAAATTGGTCCCAAAACCCAACCCAACCCCAAATGTACTTCACACCACTCAGAGTATTCCTTATTTATTCCCCCTATCTGTCTTCTTCCCGTTAACCAATGTACAATCCATTTGCCAATTTCCCCACCTATTCTTTATGATTTCAACTTTGTAAATATTCTTTCATGAGGTATCCTGTTAAAGATCTTTGCAAAATCTAGATAAATAGCATCCACCGGCTCCCCTTAATCTATTATTTTAGTAACCGCCTCCATGAATTATAATAGATTTGTTAAGCACGATCTCCGTCTATTAAACCTATGCTGCTGTAACAGAGTCACAAGGGTCCAACGACCCAACGTCAGACGAGCCCTGAAAATACTGTTCGTGGTACCCACACATAAGTTGAGAACCCTGCCAGAGAGGTTCAGTTCATTGAACGGGGAATTGTTCTTAATTCTCAAACAGTGCAGTTTAAAACTGTCTAGCCAAAATTGTTTTCTCCCAGAATTTGAACTGGGAATGCCACAACCTATAGGTCATCCAGTAGTTTGAAAACAAGGCAGCCTTTCTCTGGGACATGCTAGTTCAAATAAAGTTTGAGGGAAATCAACTCAAGAAAGTAGAAGTCATTGACCAAAGCGTGCAACTTATCATATAAGCTGGGGGAGACAGATCACGGGTACAGATAAGAAGGAGCAGAGAAGGGAATTCTACCGTGCAGTTCAGTAGGTAGCATATTAGACAAGAACAGTTAGCTAGATAAAACTACAAGACTTAGCCAGTGAGTGACCAGAAAAGAGATATAATTAGAAGCTTCGAAAAGGGTACGAGAGATTACACATCTGTAGTAATCTGTCTGTGTGTGATGTTCTGTTCGAGTCGTCACTAACGCCTGTCTCTCGTGACCCGACTTCATTCAGAGGGAGACGTGTTGCTCCGAACACGAAGCGGTTGTCCTGGACAACAAGTCATGATTCATGTGTGCCTCGTCCTGACAACCACAGTAACAGAACCACTGTCGCCTACCATAGGCACGAGCACAGCTGCAGTCGCCGACTTCCTGACGTTGAGACGAGACAAGTTGCTCGGTAGACATTTGCCTTACGTTGCAGCGAGACACAAGATCCAGTAGACATCTGCCTTACGTTGCAGTGAGACACAAGATCCAGTAGACATCTGCCTTACGTTGAGACGAGACAAGACGCTCAGTAGACATCAGCCTTACGTTGAGACGAGACAAGAGTCTCGGTACATCCACGTTGTGTAAACTGAGAGGTGGAACATAAGGCCATCAGTCAAGCGAGGACGGAGAGATTAGGACGGAGAATATTTCCACAGCATTATATCAACGCACAGAGATAGACGGTGAATAGAACAATTACTAGATTCCGACCACCTGATTAGAACCCTGGGTAAAGTTTAGTGAAAGAGTAACAACTGTACTAATTGCACACACCTCTTGAAAGTAATTATAGTCAGTTGAAGAAGTGTTGATAACAAAGTTCTTGAGAGACATTAAAATTCGATAATAATTGATGAACAATATAATACGAGTTACGAGCCTAGTTTATTGATATGATGTGTATGATGTTTTTTAAATAAATATTCTTTGTTTTACTTTTGTTCAAAGAATTGTTAGTGTTAATGTGTGAGTTCAGGAGTGATTGTGCTAAGGAAGAAAGATAGTCAATAAAGTGAGAAAGTAACGTTAACCCTACTACATATTATAGATTAATGGTACCGTGACTACTCCGGTAACCCTGTCATACTACCATCGTAACCCCATCGTATTTGCCAGACCGTTTGATCTCGATATGTGCCCGTATCGTTCGAGTTTCCGTCTTTGACAGTTGCAAAAAGGTCTTCAAAATGCCATATTGCTGTTGTAACTCTTTATTTTATTTGCTCATTTGTAACTACAATATCAAACAATACATAATAATGTCTAACACAGGAAGTTTTCATTGAACATACACATAATCAACAAAAATGCAAATATATTTATTTCTCTTATTTTTTCGAATAATTTGTATTTAATTTCTCAAAAGCTATATTTTGTTAGGTTTGAAATATAGTAATAATTAGCCAAATCATGCTATGTAAAACAACACTTTCAAATAGGGAATCGATTTAAGTCAGGCTGCCAATTATATCCGTCTTTCAGAACTTGAGAACTTTCAGAGCTTCAAGGTATCCTGGCAGTTTGAGAGCCACTTATTCCAATGCATTACAAATGTCGACAAACGTCATTTCCCCCACTCCACACCCTGAGATAAATGTGAACATTTCTAAAATATTTCAAGTAGCTGAACATGAATATATCAGTAAAAACGTCACAACTACTATTTCTGAGAAATCTCCAAATAATTATAATTGCATACATGCACACATACATAGATACACACATACATAGATACATACATACATAGATACATACATACATAGGTACATACATACATAGATACATACATACATAGATACATACATACATAGATATATACATACATAAATACATACATACATAGATACATACATACATAGATACACACATACATAGATACATACATACATAGATACATACATACATAGATACACTCATACATAGATACATACATACATAGATACATACATATATATACATACATACATACATACATACATACATACATACATACATACATACATACATACATACATACATACATACATACATACATACATACATACATACATACATACATACATACATACATACATACACACATACATACATACATACACACAAACGCACGCATGTAGGCAAGCAGGCAGACAGACAGACAGACAAACAGTCCGAGATTCAGACAGACAGTCAGTCAGTCAGACAGACAGATACCACACTCAGACCCCAACGCACACACCACACACACACCACACGCACACACCCACAGTGAAAATTGTGTTGAGCTATTGCACACGTCCCGTTGGTTTCGCAATCGCGAAAGAGCTTATATGTTCGGAAATATCAAATAGAGTAATTTTAAATATAACACCGTAGGACATTATGAAATCAATGAATGATATCATGTTAGATTCTGACACTCTAATCAATAGATTAGCAATGAACAGACTACATTGATTAAGAAAAGAGAAACGTCTAGCAGGACAGCCCAGGTATTGTACAATCCACGACCTAGAGTAACCGTCAACTCATTTACTGAAACCCCACTTGGTTTTCCTGGAATATACTGTCTTTCAATACGTAAGAAATATATTGGCGTTATAAAATGTTCGGCGATTTTGTTACAAAATCTGGCCTTCGATTTCTCGGAGTATATAATGTGAAAAGAAAAGTCAAGTAACCCATAGCATTACTGCCGTAGGGGTGTGAGGTGTTAGCGATCTCACATTTCAAAGGCTCGGCTATATGAGGGCGGTGGCCATCTCCTCTCCCTCACCGCTTTTACTTCCTGGACTGAACCGATACCCATTTAAGGCTGGGTCTACCCGGGAGCCCGTGAACCACTCACATGTGAAGCCAGCGTGCTAACCACTGCGCTACGCGGCTCCACAATATATAATGTATGCGAAGAATATTGGGTGTGACAAAGACATACAGGGTCAGAAACGATAACATTAGGAGACTGGTGGGAACAACTCCAGTATTGGACTACATCAAAAGACAGCAACTAAAATGGTTCGGTCGCATGACAAGACTATCACCATACATCTTATCTAACAAGCAACGCTATTTAGAAACAACAGATCTCCATCACAGCACCGGCCGTTACCTCTGATAGATAGGAATATAGGTCATTCTCATGATCACTGACGTGTAGAGAAGAATCTTGGTTGTTATCACCGCTAGAGGTGAGCTTGGCTTCGTTCATTCTCAATCTCCCACTACCAAACACTGAAAGGGCTTAAGTAGCAGAATGTAGTCCAGAGAACGGAATGCGTTGTGTCGTAGTTTACAGCTTTACTGCCATATTTGCACATTTCGGTCCAACACATCCGACTTCAGCAAGCATTTTTTGAGTACCTGGTTAGCATTCCCTCTTCGATCCCTTCTCCTTAGCCAGTCTGCCCTGCTGCACCCTGTTATCCAAGATCAACGCGTGGAGGTGTAGAAAGGTCTTGGCAGCTTTGGTTCGCTGGCATTAACGCTAGCAGTCAGCTATGAGTCGCTGACCACTGCAGCGGTGAGCTAGGGTTGCTGTTGTTGGTCTTCTCCTTCTCGTTGACGCTGTTGTTAATGTTCTTAATGCTACTCTTACTTTTTAAATGCGAGTTAAGTTATATATGCCATTGGCATTTTATTTGTAAAGTATGAGTAGATTGTTGCTTGCGAATGTCCACAATGAGTAGGTTACTCTTTTGTGCGTCCTGGAAAAAACGTCGTGACAGGTTGCTGTAGCTTTCCTTACATCCCGAGCGTGCTGATGAGGGTGAAACGAGGTCCTCTAGACGGTTGTGCTATGATTGACTTCATCTGCGTGTCACTCACTACTGTGGGGATCACGTCGATCCCTCACCTCGTTAGCTAGGCTGCAATGAAAACAGCCCCGTTTCGAGGGAGGGCTACTTGGAAGCCGAGGTGAGGGTCTTGACCAGTATATTTTACCTGACCCTGACTAACATGTCTATTCAGTATATTTTACCTGATCAGACGTTAGTCTTCCTCCCGACGAGTAGATTATAACACATATTTCATGAGAGCTTTGTTTATCGTGTTACTGTGTTTTATTTATTGCAGTTGTGCAATTATTATAGTTTGTTGTGTTAAAATCGTCGTAAGAAAAATTATTTAGCTCTTAGATAGATCAGATGCATTCAATGGGTCGTCTGGAAATCTTTGCCTCTCACAAGACGATCATTGTTCGAGGAAATAACAAGTTGCATCAGATAAATTACGAAGTACGGTCATTAAGAAACATAAATATTATTATAAAGTGGTATGTATAGTATAAAGTGGTATGTATAGTATAAAGTATGTATGTATAGTATAAAGTGGTATGTATAGTATAAAGTATGTTTGTAAAGTATAAGGTGGTATGTATAGTATAAAGTATGTATGTATAGTATAAAGTATGTATGTATAGTATAAAGTATGTATGTATAGTATAAAGTTTGTATGTATAGTATAAAGTATGTATGTATAGTATAAAGTATGTATGCATAGTATAAAGTATGTATGTATAGTATAAAGTATGTATGTATAGTGTAAGGTATGTATGTATAGTATAAAGTATGTATGTATAGTATAAAGTATGTATGTATAGTATAAAGTATGTATGTATAGTATAAAGTATGTATGTATAGTATAAAGTATGTATGTATAGTATAAAGTGGTATGTATAGTATAAAGTATGTATGTATAGTATAAAGTATGTATGTATAGTATAAAGTATGTATGTATAGTATAAAGTATGTATGTATAGTATAAAGTATGTATGTATGGTATAAAGTATGTATGCATAGTATAAAGTATGTATGTATAGTATAAAGTATGTATGTATAGTATAAAGTGGTATGTATATTATAAAGTATGTATGTATAGTATAAAGTATGTATGTATAGTATAAAGTATGTATGTATAGTATAAAGTATGTATGTATAGTATAAAGTATGTATGTATAGTATAAAGTATGTATGTATAGTATAAGGTGGTATGTATAGTATAAAGTATGTATGTATAGTATAAAGTATGTATGTATAGTAAAATGTATGTATGTATAGTATAAAGTATGTATGTATAGTATAAAGTATGTATGTATAGTATAAAGTATGTATGTATAGTATAAAGTATGTATGTATAGTATAAAGTATGTATGTATAGTATAAAGTATGTATGTATAGTATAAAGTATGTATGTATAGTATAAAGTATGTATGTATAGTATAAAGTATGTATGTATAGTATAAAGTATGTATGTATAGTATAAAGTATGTATGTATAGTATAAAGTATGTATGTATAGTATAAAGTTTGTATGTATAGTATAAAGTATGTATGTATAGTATAAAGTATGTATGCATAGTATAAAGTATGTATGTATAGTATAAAGTATGTATGTATAGTGTAAGGTATGTATGTATAGTATAAAGTATGTATGTATAGTATAAAGTATGTATGTATAGTATAAAGTATGTATGTATAGTATAAAGTATGTATGTATAGTATAAAGTATGTATGTATAGTATAAAGTGGTATGTATAGTATAAAGTATGTATGTATAGTATAAAGTATGTATGTATAGTATAAAGTATGTATGTATGGTATAAAGTATGTATGCATAGTATAAAGTATGTATGTATAGTATAAAGTATGTATGTATAGTATAAAGTGGTATGTATATTATAAAGTATGTATGTATAGTATAAAGTATGTATGTATAGTATAAAGTATGTATGTATAGTATAAAGTATGTATGTATAGTATAAAGTATGTATGTATAGTATAAAGTATGTATGTATAGTATAAAGTGGTATGTATAGTATAAAGTATGTATGTATAGTATAAAGTATGTATGTATAGTATAAAGTATGTATGTATAGTATAAAGTATGTATGTATAGTATAAAGTATGTATGTATAGTATAAAGTATGTATGTATAGTATAAAGTATGTATGTATAGTATAAAGTATGTATGTATAGTATAAAGTATGTATGTATAGTATAAAGTATGTATGTATAGTATAAAGTATGTATGTATAGTATAAAGTATGTATGTATAGTATAAAGTATGTATGTATAGTATAAAGTATGTATGTATAGTATAAAGTATGTATGTATAGTATAAAGTATGTATGTATAGTATAAAGTATGTATGTATAGTATAAAGTATGTATGTATAGTATAAAGTATGTATGTATAGTATAAAGTATGTATGTATAGTATAAAGTATGTATGTATAGTATAAAGTATGTATGTATAGTATAAAGTATGTATGTATAGTATAAAGTATGTATATATAACGGAATATATTATTTCAGGACACAACAATGGTTCTTTAACAATACTCATTTAGGGATTGTAATGATTGAGTTGTATGCGCATCCGCAATATAGAGTACAGCATGGCCATCTCACTCGACTTCCACTGCGGAAAAACAACGAATAGTTGTTGGGTTGTTTTGTTTGTTGTTTGTTTTGTTTTTTTGTGGTCAGAGGATGGGAAACGTTCTGAAATCTACAGAATAATGAAGTATGAAGACTGTTATTTTATTCAGTTGCAAGTGTATGAATGGGTAGAATGATTTCAAAACGGAAGATAAAACGTAATTGATGAACTATGGTGTGGGAGACCAGCAAGTGTGACAAGTGACACAGTGAAACAACAGGTCGATCATCTGGACCATGGCAACAGGCGAGTCACTATTGATGAAATAGACAAAGATTTCAATATTGAGTTCTGGCGCTGTGCACAAAATATTCTCCATGATTACCTCTGTTATAGGAACGTGTGTCCCAAGACAGATGTTCGATTATCACAAGCGTGCACGAAAGACGATTTATCAGGAGCGTTTGGGTCGTCATGCTCGTGAAGGAGATGTTTTCTCCTTAAAATTGTGACAGAAGACGAGTCCCGAGTGCACCTTTGCGAAAACAGAGTAAGAGACAGTCGGCGCAATGGAAGAACCCGTTGTCTGCGGCTAAGAAAAAATTCAAAACACAGACTTCCGCTGGAAAAGTCATGAAGATCACCTTTTGGGATGTGAATTATCCTATATTGATTCATTTCCAGAAAATGAATGGAACAGTGACTAATGCACGATGCAATGGCATGCTAGTGAACAGGTTGAAGCCAATCTAAGAGAAGGTAAACTTTGATTCTAAACCCTGGTAGACGAAGCTCGTTAGCCTGTGCGAGGAGGAACTCTGATTTTAAACCCACAAGTTCCAAAGAGTGTTGGCTAGTCTTGGGACGATGAGAGCATCATCGGATGTCTCGAGTAACTAGCATCTGCTAGAATGCCAGAATCTGCCAAAACACAGATAGAAAATCTGGAGTGGTAGTACCTAAGGCGTATGGCTTTAAAATTGTGAACTCATTCCAGCAAATCCTGCAGCTGAGCTGGTGCCAAATTGTCATGCTTTGCATTCTTTGGATTACACCAGCGAGGCTGAGATGGGGATCCTGCAGTTTGGGGAGCCCAGGGTCTCCATTTGCAGCGCACATGCTTGCGCCTTGAGAGGCTACTCCCAGGGTAGTCAAGAGGTCAAGGCACTCGCCTTTCACAGCGAATAACGAAAACGGTGGACGATCGGTCTCACGGGAGGTAAGACCAGAGTGCCTGCATCCATAGTTACCTACAATCGTCTCGACCAATAGTCTTGCCACTTATCTAAGGTAACTCGGGATAAGCGGGAGATTGATGACCAGCGCTAAATCATCCTCACTATAATTCAAATACATCACATTATTAAACCCGACAAACCCGTCTGATGTTGTAGCCATGATTGCTTGCGGTGGGCAATAACTATATATTCACACATCATGTAGCATGTCCATTACATCTGTGGGGATAGGACCGTCTTCCATGTGACAAACATGACCAAGCCATCGCAGTCTTCGTTGGCGAAGGTGCGTGTACATACACGAGTATATACCTCCGCATATGTCCCCCTGTCTCTTCATGAGACGCCAAGGATGGATCTCAGGCACCGTAGTTGAAAGATTTCACATTATAATTTAACATCTTCAATTTGATTTTATAACAAATCACAGTGATCGCTCCTCGCTCTTTGAATTGTTAGGTCAATATCCATTTTTGTACCACCTAACTTTTCGATATTGGTCGTCAGATAGATAAGTAACTTCACATCTTTTATTACAGCGTTCTCCAGTAAGATTCAATTGGCAGTAGCTGCTTTGAATCCCATCACCCCAATGCTGTTTCTGTATATATGCAGACCCATTGCATTCGAGTGTGTATCAATTATATTGAATTTATTATCTCATTGTGATGGTCCGACAGAAAAGGAATGTCAACGTCGAAGGTCAAATCTTCTAATTATTTTATTTCCAGTGCTCTTGTCTAGTGTAGCGATCAATGAGATCAAAAAGATCAAAGATATCAAAGAGAACAACGAGATCAAAGAGATCAAAGGGATCAACGAAATCAAAGATATCAGAGAGATCAAAGAGAGCAATGAGATCAAAGAGATGAAAGATATCAAATATATCAAAAAGATCAAGACGCTGAGCAGCGGATGAGCTGCAGTGGTCAGCGACTCATAACTGACTTTTAGCGTTAGGGCCGGCGAACCAGAGCTGCCAAGACCCTTCTACACATCCACGAAGTAATCGTGGATAGTAGGCTGCAACAGGGCAGACTGGCGAAGGGATCGAGGATGGATGGCTAACCCAGTACTCAAAAAATGTCTCCTGAAGTCTGACGGAATGGTGCACATATCGCAATCAAGCTGCAAACTTCGACACAACGCATTCCATTCTCTGGACTACATTCTGCTACTTACAACGCCCTTTTCAGGTCTGGGAAGTAGGAGACTGGGAACGAACGAAGTCAAGTCATAAGGGAGTCCACTGCCGGTAATAATGAGACACGGCCATGTGAGGCATTGCTGACGGACATCGGCTTTTTTCTGAGCAGACGCAGAGAGAGAACCTTCATGGAGCACTCTACATGTCATTCCCTTGTACATTTTCTTAATTATGACAGTGAGCTTTTGGAATTTGAAGCATCCGTAATGTCTAAGCAGCTTCCAGATTGTAACCCTCGCTACGCTTTCAAATGCTTTTTAAAAGTCCATGAAACTTACATAAAGCTGTGATCGATGATCGGCGTTCTACTCTCTGTTCAACAATTATCCCCCGTGTATCAATCTGATCTACGCATGACCTCTTGCACCTAAATCCCGCCTGTTCATCTGTAAGCTGCTTGCTCATGGCGTCTGTTAGTCTCTCGATATTCTTTTAAGTCGCCACCCCCTTCACTCTTTCTCTCTCTCTCTCTCTCTCTCTCTCTCTCTCTCTCTCTCTCTCTCTCAAATATATACACACTGCTAAGTTTATATATATTTATATTTATATGTATATATATATAAATATATATATATATATATATATATATATATATATATATATATATATATATATATACTGCTAGAGTAGCTAATTGTAAATGGACACAGTAAAGATCAAAAACTGTTTATAAACATAAATAAAACAAAGATAATGACCACCGACAAAACACAATGTCAGCATAATTTTACAGTAGATGGTGAGGAAATAGATCAGGTCACACAGTTTGAATATCTGGGCTCCAGACTTAACAAAAATGGCGACTGCTCGAAAGAAATCAGAAGAAGACTAGCTATGGCAATGCAGAGACTGAACAGCCTGAAGAAATTATGGCAGAGCATCAACAAAAGGATAAAAGTAAAAGTCTTGAGAGTCTGTGTTTTTCCTGCGGCAGCTAATGGCTGCGAATCATGGACGATTACCAAAACTGGAAGACAAAGAATCGAATCCTTTCAGTCAAAATGTTACAGAAAGATGCTCAGAATAACCTGGACAGAGAAAAAGACAAATGTTGACATTCGGCAAGAATTGAGCATAGATAAGAACTGGTTTATCAATTCCATTTTGGCTAAAAAATGCAAATACTTTGGTCACATCAAGAGACACAAAAAGTCTCGAGAAAACAGTGATGGAAGGTATGGTGCCAGGTAAAAGAGGAAGGGGTAGACCAAAAAGACGATGGCACCAAGATATACAAAATGCCTGGGTACGACTGTGGCGGAGGCTGGAGTTTTGGCAAGAGAACGAGTTTCTTTCTGACAGTCTGTGATGGGAGCGACGTACATAGAGTACATGCTACATAATGATAATGAAGATGATGATGATATATATATATTGTTTGATTGATTCATTGAATGATTGATTCAATTATTGATATAAATTAGCAATCACCTGAATCACCCAGCTTACTACGGAGCATATGTCTTTAACTAAGACCCCTCAAGTATGCATTTCCTCTGCCACCTTCGCCAACATAAACCATGACAGTCCATCTTCTCTCGCTATGATTCTCTTATCTCCTGGGTACCAGAACAGGGTCTGTCTTGCAATGTTGTTTGGTTCTTTTTGCAAAGAATGCTCAATCCAGCACCAGTGTACTCTCTTTAAGTCGGCTTCCACTGGAAATTCTCCATAGCTTCCAACAAGCATTAATTTAATGTCATTATAAAGGTTTAGAAGACTGCAGTCTGTACACAGTCAGTTTCTTCTACTCAGTGTCTTGTCTAGTTGTTCCCGAATTCCCAAAAGGTCGTAGGGACATCAGCGTGTGAGCAATGTGTCTAGGGCATGCTGCTAACCGGATTGCGCCCAATCTCTCCCATGCGATGGGGTAATACATTATTGGCCCGTGCACACATTTCCCAGTTACACCAAAACTGGCATTCTCAGCAAACAGTACGAATGACGCCATTCTCATGAAGTTCAGCCGTGCGATCTGGACTGTGAAAATACGACGTAGCGTAACCGAAATACAACGAGAAATACTACACATCAATATGAACGAACTAGCTAATTCAAATGAAAAATTGCAGCACATTTCTGTTGACACAGGCGGGAGTCGTAGAATAGTGTGAATTCCAGTCAACTCCATGGTGTGACGGCCTCTATGGGGTACTTAAAGATGAGATTTTATCATTCTTAAATTAGATTTATAAGTAAATCGAAAAGGCACGACCAACTGCGTTAGATGCCATCCCACCTTTCTACCCTGCGGGTTACATGTTTACGGAAAGGCTTCGGTAGTAACCCTGAGACAAAATCTGCATCCTATGCTATCTCCAGTCGTCTCGATGAATGTCTTGCCACTGGCAAAAGGTAGCTTAGGCTCTGTGAGTGAGGTTGACAAAAGACACAGTTTCTTCCTCACTTTAATCCAAATATCCGCGCAAGTCACCCATTTCAGCGGACACAGCAAGAGATACGACTGTCCACACGGCTGAACAAAGAGAGTGGTCTTCATTACTTGTGATGGACAACTATCAAGAATAAGTAAATAGAGTATGTAGGCGGAAGGAGTGGTGCTGCAGCTGGATGGAACTAGTGAAACCAGCGACCCTGATGAGTATTGGCCCTCTGGTCAGTAAAGAGATGACCAATGACAACCCCAGATCGATCAGCCTAGACTCATTCAGCGCCAGTAAAGAAATGACCAATGACAACCCCAGATCGATCAGCCTAGACTCATTCAGCGCCAGTAAAGAGATGACCAATGACAATCCCAGATCGATCAGCCTAGACTCATTCAGCGCCAGTAAAGAGATGACCAATGACAACCCCAGATCGATCAGCCTAGACTCATTCAGCGCCAGTAAAGAGATGACCAATGACAACCCCAGATCGATCAGCCTAGACTCATTCAGCGCCAGTAAAGAGATGACCAATGACAACCCCAGATCGATCAGCCTAGACTCATTCAGCGCTAGTAAAGAGATGACCAATGAATACCCCAGATCGATCCGCCTAGACTCATTCAGCGCCAGCAAAGAGATGACCAATGACAACCCCAGATCGATCAGCCTAGACTCATTCAGCGCCAGTAAAGAGATGACCAATGACAACCCCAGATCGATCAGCCTAGACTCATTCAGCGCCAGTAAAGAGATGACCAATGACAACCCCAGATCGATCAGCCTAGACTCATTCAGCGCCAGTAAAGAGATGACCAATGACAACCCCAGATCGATCAGCAGAGACTCATTCAGCGCCAGTAAAGAGATGACCAATGACAACCCCAGATCGATCAGCCTAGACTCATTCAGCGCCAGTAAAGAGATGACCAATGACAACCCCAGATCGATCAGCAGAGACTCATTCAGCGCCAGTAAAGAGATGACCAACGACAACCCCAGATCGAATAGCCTAGACTCATTCAGCGCCAGTAAAGAGATGACCTATGACAACCCCAGATCGATCAGCCTAGACTCATTCAGTGCCAGTAAAGAGATGACCAATGACAACCCCAGATCGATCAGCCTAGACTCATTCAGCGCCAGTAAAGAGATGACCAATGACAACCCTAGATCGATCAGCCTAGACTCATTCAGCGCCAATAAAGAGATGACCAATGACAACCCTAGATCGATCAGCCTAGACTCATTCAGCGCAAGCAAGACTAAACGAGGAAGACTTCTGTGAGCATCTGTCCGCTTGTCACTTTGTGAAGAAACTACACGAACCGAATAGAAATTGGTTGTCTACAGACTCTACAGGGTCTTCCATGGGTCGCTGCGATTGAGAGGTTAGTCACTCACTTTTCAAAGCGATGAACAAAAAAGGTTTGTGATCGAATTCGTCAAGTTTCGTGCCCCCCCCCCCCCCCCCCCCTGATCTCTAAGGTGGTGAGATCAGAGTGTCTGCATCCTGAGTTTCTTCCAGTCGTTTTGACTTACGTCTTGCCACTGGACAAAGGTTTGATAATGTCCCCAACATCGTTGCAATGATCAACTACCGAAATACTAGAACAAAATTAGACCCGCGACCTATTAGGCGCCAACTTAGCTGTTTTTCTAGATGTAGGTGACCTCAACGTACAAATTCAAATCTCGTATTCTGTCCAAATATGTATTTATAAATGGTTGTACCTACTCTGTTAACGACTATGTTGTCCTCCACGTTTGAGAGACATATAGCAGTACTAACTTTACTTTCGAGTTGAAAAATGTAATATTCGTCCTAACTTGTCTATGTTGCTGCCTGAGTAGATAAAGGGAGTGTGATAACTCCCAGCATAATGTGAGTCTCATCAGCTGAGTTTATTCTTAGAATCAGTGTTCTTTCAATGAATCCTCAGCCTTAACAATTTGAATACGTCTAGTCACTTTGAAAGCCTCATAATTTTCAGTTGCATACGTCTAGCCACTTTAATTGCTTCTTTTGTTTCTTTGAAAAACTGACAAAAGTTTTTGAGTTACCTTATTCCGGTTTCAATCGAGAAGAGTCTCGATTTGCCTAGATATAGATGTGCGTGGAAATGAATTCAGATTCATTTTGAATAATTTTCTTTGAGTGTTTCCGATGTAAATGAAAACGATATGAATTCACTACTATCTACTGTTGAGAATTTGGTTGCGGCCGATGAGGCACAGTTTTTAATAATATAAATTTCCAGGTGCTCTTTCGTCTGAGGCAATTTAATTCCACGATTTTTGAGGAGTTGTTTTCTTCATATTCCAGTCCATATCCAGAAGAAAGAGAAAGGATAACTGCAGACACTCCTGTCTCCTACCAGTTAGGTTTTCAAACTGCACTTTCCACCACGGAGGACTCAACATTGCATATCCTCATATGTTTTCTGAATAAGGTTAGTAATCTATCGACGCACACTGTAGTGCATGACCATCTTTCATTAGTGACTCACTGCCCATACTGTCAAACGCGTTTTCTTAATCCAAGAAACTAACATGCAATAATGAATTCAAATCCCACAACAATTACTTGCAGTGAGTGTATCTCGTTCATACGGGATATACTTAGTCAAAAGCGGGCCAGATATTTCCTCTAAGTTACGTCGATTGATTTTTTAAAAATCTGTCTAGTATGGTTCTGTCAAGATCTTTCCAGGCACTGATCCTTTTATAATTAGTACATAGTTGGCAATTTTATTTCGTAACCTTTTCTTCAGTCCGATGAGAATTTCTCGTTTTCTAAGATTATCCCCAGTAATCCAAAGAAATGCCGTGAAAGTGTGGACATCTGCCTTAATTGGTTCTGCTGTGGTACTATCTGAGCCAATAACGTTGTCATCTTTCAGATGTGTTATGGGTAACCTTAATTAACCCTTGGTCTGGTTTCCGCAGTAAACTTGCAGGTCCTCTTCCAATGGCTGTATATCTGGTTTATTTGTGCAGGGTTTATCTATTTAAGAGCTCTTCGAAATATTCAGCGGATCTCTCACGTTATTAATTGTCTACTCTTCTTTATTTTTACTGAAGCTATTTATTTGTTTATATTTACCTGTTAGCTTCCTTGAACTAACGTACAGGCATTTCCATTTCCTGTTGCAACCTCCTCTTCCGTAGCAAGCGCCAAATGATCAATATATTTCCTCTATCCTTCTTGATGCTTGTCCTTACTTGTTTGTATATTGCTTGGACTTTGATTTTGCAATCGCTATATATATATATACACACATACATATAACACAAACAGTAAATATCCCATCACGACATGCGGCGCACGGCCGACAGCACTTTAGTGGATGATGTGGTTAGTATCACGCCGGCCACCTTCACTTTCCGGACTGAACCAGTACTGCCGTTGTAGTTTGACAATATATTTCCGCCTCAACTGTGGAATGAACCCAGGACCACTGAGATGCTAAGCTAGCACGCTAACCACTGTGCATAAATACATATGTATATGAATATGTATGTAGCCAGGAAAAAAACCCGCAGCAATCCTACAAGAGCTCGAATTAGCCAGTAAACAACATTACATCTAAGGAATTGACATACCACATACCACATCATTGACGTACCACATCAAACGTCGCAATGGTCTAGAAATAGCTTTACTGTAGGCTATGATACCTGACAAAAGAGGAAGATGTAGACGGAGGAGAAAATTGACAAGGGACAACTCAATGACTTTCCGGTTGATAGAGGCAGGGGCACGAAAGCTGAACAGGGATCGAATGTCGTAAAGAGTGGCTGTCATGAGAGTGACGTTCTGCTGATGACATGCTACATGATGATGATATACAGTTATGTATACATATATGTCTGTGTGTATGTGTTTCTGTGTGTGTGTTTGTATGTGTTTGTGTGTGTGTTTGTGTATGTTCATGTGTGGTTTTTTTTTGTATGCATGTTTTTAGGGGGTCCTTGTAGTCAAGAGGTTTAGGCACACGCCTCTCACAGTGGTTTACAGAAAAGGTGGGGGATCGTTTCAAGCGACCCCTGGTTTCACGGGAGGTAAGACCAGAGACCCTGCCTCCTGAGTTACCTCCAGTCGTCTCGACCAATAGTCTTGCCACTGATACAAGGTAACTCGGGATAAGAGTGAGATTGATGACCAGCGCATACTATTGCTCACTATTATCCAAATACAGCGCATTTCACATTGTTAAGACAAAACCGTCTGATGTTGGGGCCATCATCGCTTGCGATGGACAATCACTTTTTGCATTTACATATGTATGTATGTATGTATGTATGTATGTATCTATGTATGTATGTATGTGTGTATGTATGTATGTATGTATGTATGTTTGTGCGTGCGTGCGTGCGTGAGTGTGAGTGAGTTTGTGTATATGTGTAGGTCTGTGTATGTGTTTATCTGTGTGTCTGTCTGCCATGTCTGTCTGATTCCTGATTGTCTGTATGTATGTCTTGTCTGTCTGTCTGTATGTCTGCCTGTGTATCTGTCTGTGAGTCTGGATGTATGTGTATCTGTCTTTGTGTTTATATGTATGCATGTCTGTCTGTCTGTGTATCTGTATGTGTGTCTAACTGTATGTATGTTGTCTGTGTGTCTGCCTGTTTGTCTGTATGTGTGTCTGTCTGTGTGTGTGTCTGTCTGTATGAATGTGTGTCTGTCTGTGTATCTGTCTGTCTGTGTGTCTGTCTGTCTATCTGCCTACCTGTCTGTTTGTATGTATGCCTGCTTGTCTGTCTGTCTGCATGTCTGTCTGTGTGCTTGTCCATATGTATGTATGTAGGTATGTGTGTCTGTCTGTGTGTCTGTCGGTTTTTCTGTCTATCTGTCTGCCTTTATGTCTGCCTGCCTGTATGCCTGTCTGTTTGCCTGCCTGTCTGTCTGCGTGTATGTCTGTCTGCATAATGTCTGTCTGCGTGTATGTCTGTCTGTCTGAGTATCTGCCTATTTATCTGCATGTCTGTCTGTATGTATTTCTGTCTTCGGGTCTTATTGCAGGGTTATCGGTGTGTCTATCTGCGTGTCTGTCTGCTTATCTAACTGTGTATATGTCTGTGTATCTGTCATTGTGTCAGTCTATGAGTCTGTCTGGGTCTGTCTGTACGTCTATCTGCTTGCCTGACTTTCTGTATGTCAGTCTACCTGTCTACCTGCTTGTCTGTCTACCTAACTGTCTGTCTGGCTGTATGTATGTCTGCCTCCTTGTCTGTCTGTCTGTATGTCAGTCTGTATGTCTGTCCGTCTGTGCTTGTTTCTAACTGTCTGCCTGCCTGTCTGCCTGTCTGATTTTCTGTATGCGTGTCTGACTGTCCGTGTGCGTGTCTGTCTGTCTACGTGACTGTATTTGTGTCTGTCTGCGTTTCTATCTGTGTATCTGTCTGCGTGAGTGACTCTGTTTGTCTACGTGTCTGTCTGCGTGTCTTTCTGCGTATCTGTTTGCGAGTCTGTTTATTTGTCTGTCTGTGTGTCTGTCTGTGTGTCAGTCAACCAATCTTTCTGAGTGTATATCCGCTTGATTGTCTGTCTGTACGCCTGCGTTTCCGTGTGTCTGTCTGTCTGATTGCCTTTCTGTCTGTATTCGTGTCTGTCTGTATTCGTGTCTGTCTGTCTGTGTGCGTGTCTATTTTTCTGCGTGTCTGTCTGCGTGTGTGGCTATCTGTCTTTCTGCGTGTATGTCTGCTTGTCTGTCTATGTGTTTCTTTACATGTGTTTTGTCTATGAGTCTGGCTCTGTGTCTGTCTGCGTGTCTGTCTATGTGTCTGTCTGCGTGTCCGTCTGTGTGTCTGTTTGCGTGTCTGTCTGCGTATCTGTTTGCGTGTCTTTCGGCATGTGTATCTGCCTTTCTGTCTTCGCGTATTTTTGCGAGTCTTTCTGTGTTTCTGTCTCGGTGTCTATTTGAGTGTCTGTCTGAGTGGGTTTTTTGCGTGTCTGTCTGCACGTATGTCTGTGTGTATGTATGTTTGTCTGTCTTTGTGTCTGTCTATCTGTGTGTCTGTCTGTCTATCTGTATGTATGTTTGTCTGTGTGTCTGTTTGTGTGTCTGACTGTGTGTCTGTCTGTGTACGTGCATGTCTGTCTGTATGTATATATGTATGTCTGTGTGTGTGTGTCAGTATGTCTGTATATCTGTATATGCGTCAGTGTGTCTGTGTGTATGTCTGTCTGTATGGCTGTCTGTGTGTCTACAAGTCTCTATGTCGGTCTGTGTGTCTGTCTGCATGTCTGTATGTATGTATGTCTCTGTTTTTCTGTCAGTCTGTGTGTCTGCCTGTCTGTGTGTCTGTCTGTCTATATGTATGTCTGTCTTTTTGTTTAAACATTGTATATCTATTTGTTATTGTGACTTTGAGTTTTTCTTGTTTATCTTTGTTTTCGATAGACCCACATGTTGAATTTTGGATTTGTGAATATTTTCAATTTCCGTTTTATTTTGGCTAATGCGAGATCATGACCAGATTTGTTCCTCTACATACACGCACATGTAACAAAAATCTGAACTTCCTGTTTATAAATATATAATCTATCTGGTTTTCTATTCTGTGGTCTAGCGATACCCATGACTCTTTATGTGTTTTTGTATACGCTTATCCAGGTGCAGACATAAATTCCGATCATAATCCTGCAAAGATTACAATTGCAATCAATTTGAAAAACATAGAAAGAAGATATAAAAAAGACTCTCAAATAGATAAAACAGCATTCCAGCAGACAGACATTAAACACAAGCATATTGTGGAAGTCAAAAGTAAATTCGGTAGCCTACTGTTAGAAGGAGGTTATGGGGCTATACAAAAGAGAAATGAATATAAATACTAAGTAAGTGAAGCTAAGGATCTCGATATCACTCTATTGTGGCATATTTTGAATATAGTGCTAGGCCCATATTGTTCTGGATCAACTGTACATTAGTGGGGAATGTTGTCAACATGACGTCGGCCGCCTTTAGTCTCTCAATTGTTCTGGGACAAAATTTTGTTAGGAGTCATTTTGTGATCGGAAAAAAATCTAACCCTGGGGATCTAACCCTGATCATTAGGTTGGGAAGTCGGTGCGCTAAGAACTGCGCCACACTAAGTAGGACTGTCTGAAAACAAGTGTAAAGTTAGCGTATAAAACTCTTCTGAAAAAGGAGTTTAAGAAAAACTATAGATGATGATGATGATGATGATGATGATGGTGATGATGATGATATAATCCCTTTAGCTGGGAGTTGACAGGTCTTGAACAGCTCAATGCCTCTCGGACAAAAACACACGACTTCCTCAAGTGTTGAGGCGACGTCCAATCTCGTATAAAGGGTGCTGTTAGAGACATCATGATTGCAAAAGTGGGAGAAATGGACGCATCTTTTGAGTATCCTCGAAGAGAGGCAGTCCAGTGTGTCGGTGTCCCAGGATCGTCACGTCCTGCCAGGGACATCTCATATTCATCTGGGTCGGCTATCTCATCATTCTTCCATCAGTTTTATCAGCCCATCTGTGGTGATGGAATGTGTGGCATACCCTGCCACCTGGAAGATCGTCACAAAGGGGCAGAGGTGCATTGTTTGTTGGTCTGCATCTCTTCGTCACTCATGGGGATAAATGATAGAAGACAAAAAGTAAAGAACGAGACAATGCATTTCACGCATGAAGTGGGGATGGATTGGTGCAGTCCAGAGCATGTACCACTCTCCGGTGGGTTCGGCAGCTATACTTATAGGGCTCTACATGCTCCTCAGTCCTTTTTTCTGGCCCCTCTACAAGGACCTGTTCGGCTTGCGTGACCCTGTCTGTTTCCTCAGCAGACCATTGAAAACATGGCGGCTGTTATATGGAATCCGTCCAGAGATGATCAGAGAGCGCTGATTCGGTTTCTAACAGCTGAAGAATGTCGACCAGTATGCAGGCAGCGTATGATGACAAAAGTGTGTCGAAGACAACAGAAGAATTTGACAACGATGTTTAAAGAAGGACGTGAGTTAACCCAACAATAAGCCCTTGACCTGGTCTCGGGAGTCCTTTGGTTAACTCACGTCCTTCTTTAAACATCGTTCACCGCTTTCTGATCAGCTCTGGTCGGATTCCATATCACAGCCGCCATGTTTTCAACGGTCTGCTGAGGAAACTATGAGTCGGAGGATAATACAATTTTGCAAATGTGGCAGTTGGTATGTGCTGTTTACACCAGAAGTGACATCAGCGTGCGCATCGTACGTATGTTCCATTTGTGTAACAGATCTTAGCTGTATAGATTTATTAGGGATATGACCGTGAGTCTTACAGATCAGCTGTTGTGAGACGTTCTGGCTAGAGATTGAGAGCCTTACAGATCAGCTGTTGTGAGACGTTCTGGCTAGAGATTGAGAGCCTTACAGCTCAGCTGTTGTGAGAGCGACGTTCTGGCTAGAGATTGAGAGCCTTACAGATCAGCTGTTGTGAGACGTTCTGGCTAGAGATTGAGAGCCTTACAGATCAGCTGTTGTGAGAGCGACGTTCTGGCTAGAGATCGAGAGTCTTACAGATCAGCTGTTGTGAGACGTTCTGGCTAGAGATCGAGAGTCTTACAGATCAGTTGTTGTGAGAGCGACGTCCTACATAGAACATGCTGAATGATGATGATGATGATGATGATACGACCGTCAGGCTACATGATGATGAAAAGTTAAAGAAGATAGAATGTCTTCAGTCCCGTTGCCATAATCTATTAGCACAGAACTAGACAGAACTTGGACATTTGAGTGGCTGACGAGCTTGTTTTGATAGCGGTTATGCCATTCCAACCAACTGTGATAACTGCCTAATTGTTTCGGCATCTATCCATAAACTCATCATTCACCACTTGTTTTTACCTTTTTTAGAAAGTCTCCGTCATCATTCAGTAGAGGTTTGACCTAATTTGAAGCAGAGCGTCATGCAATTACATTGCCTTTCAAGGTCCTTCATCGTTCAACTTTTAAAAAAAATGTGAACACGTGTCTTCACTTAACCGGATGCACATCGAAGACAAACGGTTGTGGTATGATGCGGTTATGATTAAACTGAAGGTCAACGTCACTGGTAGACATGTAAAAAAAGTAACGAGATGGTTGCATCACTTATTTACTGTGCCATTTTGAAATACCTGTTTCATTTTGGGCTGCCCTCTTACTTGCATGGCTCGATCCTTATCGTTAATAGCTGCTTGCTCGGACGTCGGACATTTTCAGGACAAAGTACTTTTTAGATTTGTACAAGAGTTTAGATATGTGTGTATTGTGATGGCTTACGGGCCCTGATATAATCAGAATGATTGTCTGTGGTTGAAAGGTAGGCATCTCCACCAAATGGAAGTTCAAACCCAAGAAACAGCAAACAGGCTCGCAGTACATCTGGTTGAGAACTATCCCACGATGCTCACAAACAAATAATGTTAATCGGAAGGAAATGACGTTTCCTAATGAAGTGCAGCCAGATCAAACGTTCGTGTCTACCTGGTGTCTAGCGGCACGCTTTATAGTTTAATGCGAAAAATTATTGTAGTAAATGAAAGGGACATATGGACCTCCATTCGAAAGTGGACGGCTCGCAATACACTTGACTAATTACCTTACTCAGATACCTGTGATGATTCAAAGAAATTAATTCACGTGTGCATTAAAGATATACTTTAAGTCTTATCTATCGATTGATTGCCGCACAGCAAAAATCACCATGTCTCATACTAAGTTTCTATCATTTATTTCTTCACCACATAAATGTTGCTGAAATAGTTCATTATGCGCAATTATTACCACATTAATATATGAATTAGGCACTTACAATATCCTGAGGGTAAAAACAAGTGGTGAATGATGAGTTTATGGATAGATGCCGAAACAATTAGGCAGTTATCACAGTTAGTTGGAATAGCATAACCGCTATCAAAACAAGCTCGTCAGCCACTCAAATGTCCAAGTTCTGTCTAGTTCTGTACTAATAGATTATGGCAACGGGACTGAAGACATTCTATCTTCTTTAACTTTTCATCATCATGTAGCCTGACGGTCGTATCATCATCATCATGTAGCCTGACGGTCGTATCATCATCATCATGTAGCCTGACCTTTGCAGAATATTGCTCTCATCACAACATGCTTGTTTGAATCTCGGTCAGCTGCTAGCATTCCCGACTGATCCCTGGTCAAATCAAATGTTTCATTGACGAAAATTCTTGGACAGGTACTGTTCATCATAAGTTTGTTCCACGTGGTCACACTATCAATAAAGAGTATTACTTTGCTTCGAAGTGTTTGAGGGAGGCAATAATAAAAAAGAGGCATGAAACATGGACAAACAGAACCTGGATGCCGTACTACGACAACGTACCTGCACACACGTCACTGCTTATTCGTTACTTTTTGGCAAAGCAGCCGCCAGTGTCTCCAGATTTGGTCCCTACATAATTTTGTTTAACCATAGTTTAAATCCACTCTTAAAGGTTACAGATTTCAGACCAAAGAAGAGATCAAAGAAAGTTTACTGTGATACATGCACATTATCTCGGAAAACAAATTTTATGACGCTTTTAAAAATTGGAAAATACGTTGGAAGTTGTGCACAACAGTGGGATAAACTATTTAGATGGAGACAAATTTAATCAATTCACAGCGAAATTAAGAACAATATTTTTCTTTACAAAGTTCGATTTCTTTTTGAACTGCCATCGTAAGTAGATACCATATAGGAAATTTCCACTGTATCACTCTGTTTGTCCCGTCGGAATAATCCCTGTGTCCTCTTAATTTCAAGGTAGACGCAGCCAGCTTGAGCGCGACGCTAATAATTATGTCAATAACTTGTCTCCAGTAATTTATTTTCTTTCATTTTCCATCTTTCATTTCCACCGAGAGTATTTTGTTCAAGAGCCACTATTCAACAATCACGCAACAGTGTATGGGGTCAGCAGATCCTCGATGAAAATCCAGCACGTGTGTAAGGTGTTAGCACTCACGAAATCCTCTTAGACAAGACGCATATCGATTTTATGGGAACAGTCAATGAGCACGTCATTAAACAATCGCTACCAGGCAAATAAGATAAAGTGCGTTTCAGTTTTATACCAGTTTGACTGACTTTATCATGATCTACTGTCCTGTGCATGTCGGGGTTCAGGGCAATGAAAGAGCTGACATCTTGGATTCACAAGCTCCCATCATGGGTGAAGGACAGAAGTAACATTTTGAAATCTATCAATGACCGCCTGCTGAATTAGAACACCCCAATAGATGAAGCAGAAATCCATAGACTGCAAATTGTCAACATTAAAGAAGGTTCGAGCGGAGTGGGGTGCATGAGAGGACCGCACAGGTGAGTGTACAACCGGCGAGCTACAGGGACCATCAGCATCCATACCTTACGCCATTTGATGCGAGAGACTGAGCACCTATCGGTATGCCCGGAGTGCAGTGACGTCGATTCTTAGAAACAGAAAAATAGCATGAAATAACTTGAAGAAGCTTCGTCCTTTCCTAGCAGGATCTCATAGAAACTGGCCAACATTTTGGCACTGGCATTTAAGAATGACTATCTGTATATCTGTATACGCCAGTTGTTCTCTGAAATGAGCTTCATCACTTGGATTTATTTTATTCAACAATTTTCTCAATCCTGCCTTCAACATAACTAAAATAATATCCACGAATGAAACAGGACTCAAACACAAAATTTATATCGCTGGCTTGGGAATTGAAATGTTGCACACTTTGAATACTTGGACTCTATGCTACACAACAATTGAGACTGTCAAAGGAAGTAAGAAGATGATTGACAATAGCATTACAGAAACGCAGAACTATGAATCGTCTAGTGCACAATACAAACAGACAACTAAAACTACAAAGCCTGAGAACATACATTTTTCCTCTGACAACCTATGGTGATGAGATAAAGACTATCATGCAGGCAATAAGAAAGAAGATCGGAGCTTTCGAGACCCAGTGCTACAGAAGAATCCTAAAAATGCAATGGACAAAGATAGAAAAAAAAGAAGCCATACTGCAAGACTTATACGTAGAGGAAAACTGGCTTATAAACAATGTTATGTTTCGAAAACTATCGTTTTTCAACGACGTTAAACGTCATAACGGTCTGGAAAAAGAAGTTCTGAAGGGCGTGGCTTCTGGAAGACGAGACAGGGGCTGACCAAGACGATGATGGATACAAGACGTCAAGGAAACGTTGATTTGACCATGGATCAGTCGGGAATGCTAGCAGCTGACAGAGATCCATACAAGCAGATCCTGATTAGAGCGATGTTTTGCAAAGGACAACATGATGATGAAATAGTTAAAGAAGATGGGATGTCTTCATTACCGTAGCCATAATCTATTAGTTCTATAACTCTTACTGCAGTTTTCGAAGTGTTATCCTGATTGTCGATACCGATCTTCTTCGTCTTCTACTTCTTCTCCTTCTGTGGTCAGCTATTTGGCCATGCTAAATCTGCAGTCCCGTGGCTAGGACGAAGTTCAGTCTTTGATATGTATGGACGGTAGCCCCATAGCTTTCGTCTCAGGTCTGCTCCCTCTGGCCAGGTTTGGTGGTATAGTTCAATGTTGGTTGAGCTGTCTGGTATGACATATTCTGGGGTCTTGAATCCAATTGCACGTGGGCATTCATTTGTGTAGGATATCGTGAATGCATAATTCAAGACAGACAGACAGGTAGACAGATAGACATATAGGTAGATAGATATATAGATAGATAGATAGATATATAGACAGACAGAAAGACAGATCTCGAGGTCAACTATTATTCTAGAGGGATCTGTTCTCTGACGGAACAAAGTAGTTTGTTGATGACTCAGAAGTGGGTAGGGAGGCGAAGTACCGCAGGAGTTGAGTTAGTGCCCTGGATTCCCAGTATTTATATATAAAAAAGGATAAAAGTAAAAGTCTTGAACGCATGTTTTTTTCCTGTGACAGCTTATGGCTGCGAATCATGGACGATTACAAAAACTTTCAGACAAAAAAATCGAATCCTTCGAGCCAAAATGTATCAGACAGATCCTCAGAATACCCTAGACAGAGAAAAAGACAAATATAGGCATTTGGCAAGAGTTGAGCATATAGGAGAACTGGTTTATTAATTCCATTTTGGTTAGAAAATGAAAATACTTTGGTCACATAAGAGACACATCGGTCTCGAGAGAACAGTGATGCAAGGCATGGTGTCAGGTAAAAGAGGAAGGGGTAGACCAAGAAGACGATGACCCAAAGATATCCAGGAATGCCTGGGTATGACTGTGGCGGAGGCTGGTGTTTTGGGAAGGGAAAGAGTTTCTTTCAGACAGACTGTGATGGGAGCGACGTTCTATAAATGACATGCAACATAACGATGATGATATTTATATTTCGAAACTAAAATTTGTAATATCAGTTGCTACTGCCGTTGCTGCACTGTCAAATCTAACATGTATTTGGTCACAACTAATTTAGTCTCTAGCGCAGTATCTGCCGTCTGCCGGCCGCATAATGTGGATATTTTCAGCATTTTTTATTGTAGTTAATATTTGTGTTGTTTGCTGTTTCCGATATCGAATCCTCGTCATTTCGTATCTAGACCACGTTTAGAATAAGGCAGTGACATTGTTTCGTATCTATACCACGTTTAGAATAAGGCAGTGACATTGTTTCGTATCTATACCACGTTTAGAATAAGGCAGTGACATTGTTTCGTATTTAGACCACTTTTAGAATAAGGCAGTGACATTGTTTCGTATCTATACCACGTTTAGAATAAGGCAGTGACATTGTTTCGTATCTAGATCACGTTTAGAATCAGGCAGTGACATTGTTTCGTATCTAGACCACGTTTAGAATAAGGCAGTGACATTGTTTCGTATCTAGACGACGTTTAGAATAAGGCAGTGACATTGTTTCGTATCTAGACCAAGTCAAAAATAAGGCAGTGACATTGTTTCGAGAGAATATAAAGAATACAAAGACCTACTGAATATGATTTTTGTTTTTTTAAGCTCAAGGTTACATGGTATGTGCATGTATAAAAATCACCTTGGTTGACCAAGACAGTGTTGCGATGTAATGTGCCTGGAATGCGTAAGAGAGGGAGGCAGAAAATGAGATGCGAAGAAACATCAGAGAGTGAACGGGAAGGCCCATATCTAGAACACATATCCTGGCACAAAACCGAGTAGAATGGTGGGAACTTTGTTCAACAAACGGCAGTACTTGTACTCTAACGACATTTCCGATTGCGGGACTGGTGATGATTCATAAGGATGTCCCTGATGAAAGCCTTATAGTCGTAACGTAGGTTCTGTTTATGTTTTCGTTTGTGTTTTCGTCATAGAACTGTAGCTCATCATAACTATACATATTTTATTCTTTTTTATAGTTTATAATACAGCATCACATAGTCTTAGCAGTATAATATTTGTCTTTACAAAATGTGGATGCGCATAGCTTTTAGATTAAGGAAATGTAAATGAAACTGGTTGTATGCGGACTCTGCAGAACCTTTTAAACTAGTAAAAAGACGTTAAGTTTAGTAAGTTAGTAAGATAGGAAGAATTATTTGTTTTAGAATGATCGTGTCGAGCTGACACCTTCGCTCCGAATGTTTATAAACGCAGCACCGCTTGAGCCCAGCCATGGCCATTTTTGCTCCATCTTGACGTTGATTACGATGGCCATGGTCCAGCCCACTAAGCAGAGAAATGCACGCACCGGCTACCACCAACTCACGCAAGAGATGGGAATTAACTTACTAACTTTAACGTCTTTATGCTGGCTTAGAAGGCTACATGGGGAGGAAGACTAGCGTCTAGTCAGGCAATAAATACTGATCAGACATGTTAGTTAGGGTCAGGCCAAGTATATTGGCCAAGACCCTCACCTCGACTTCCCAGTAGTCTTACCTGGAAACGGGCTGTTTTCATGACAGCCTGACTAACAAGGTGAAGGATAAACGTGATCCTGTAGTAGTGAGTGACACGCAGTTGAAGCCAAGCATAGCACATCCTGGAGGACCCTGGTCCACCTTCATCAGCATGCTGGGGATTTGAGGAAAGCTACTGCAACCAGCTACTTAACGCCCTTTTGAGGGCCCACAAAAGTAAACCTTCTCATTATGGGCATTCGGAAACAACAACAACAGAAGACTATGTAGAGTCTAAAGACAGCCATTTCTCGTGCCAGTGGTGTATGTTCGTCACAAATGGACCACCAGACGATTAGGATGTTCATCATGCTGCGCTCGACTAGTCTGGGCTGTTGGATCTAATGTTGGCATTGGCCATCTCTTTCCTCGTCAGCAGCTCTAGCTTGAGCACTTGCGTCTTAATTCACACCAAACAGAGTTCCCTGGGTTCCCATCATATGTATTTGATAGCTGATGGCTGTAGCGGGATATTCTATTTCGGGTTAAGGGGAAGACAGGTCGATATAATTTTATTTTAAATTAATAAGCACACACACAAAAACAACAAACAAACAAACAAACAAAAAACAAAATAACTGTCATACGAAATGTTTCCCATTGCGGGAGTAGTCGAGGGGTTTTGAAGTAAAAAAACTCAGATAACGACAGATGTGTAGAAAATATAGTTAAATTAGTTTTTCGACCATTCTTCTCGAAGAATGTTGGACCCTTAGAAGGAGCAAAAGGAAATTTCCTTGCAGACAGATTTTAATATCCTGACAGGACTATTCAAATAATTGGGTGACCAAACACTACGATTTTTGTTATTGATGTGGCAAGAATTGAACAATGTCAGCAAGATTGGCGGTGAAAACGTCCACATCTTTTTATTCTGATCTGTCGACGCCACATGAACCCGCAAATGTACGAATCAAACCTGTGTGTGTCATTTTTGAGATTGTTTCTTTTCTTTGCCGTTTTCCAAAAACGTTCGATGCATTGAGTATGTGCACCTGTGGTAGGTTTAACAAAGTCATTTACTGTGTGTTGATTAAATAAAGGTTTATCGGCAATCCCGCTATAAACGCGAGGTTTGACACACCCACAGTTAAAACATGGACTATTCTGTGACGACACTCCCCCCAACCCCAATTCATTGCTAAAAATAGATATTATTTTATTTGGGGTGAATTAAGACGCAGGTAACCTGGTTGCTTTTGTCCGGCTAATGCACCGCTCCCTCCGCCATCCACCGTTAACTTGTAAATTCGCTGTCCTTCAAGCATGTGCACTGATGAGGAAGCCGGAACAAGTTATTCTGCGTGAGATTACCATTACAAACTTGCACAAGGGCATCCACCCTTGTAGGTCGACTATGACTAAGAATAATACAATAGTCATTAAAACAACATTTATATTATCATAATAGATTAAATTATATAATTTTAATACCAATTGCAATGAAACATTTTTTGTTACTATACCAATATTTTTTTAATGCAAGAAAAACTACATGATTAACATATTTCGTTTCAGTTCACTGTCGATATTTTTTTAATACATTAATCTCGGCGCATGACGACCAGTGTGTATACACTTGGCAACCGAACAGAGAGGCAGAGGGGACCTTTAACAGGTCCAAATCAAAGTATTTTATCATTTTAGAAGCATTTTTAAGGCTTTAAAATGTATAAACTTGATTTGCCTGTAGATTATAAACAGGCCGCGGCTATAGAACGCCGACGTGCCATGGAAGAGGAGAGGAAAACCAGAATATTCAATGCTAAAGTCAGACAAATTGGGGTAAGTAAATTAATAGTAATATTAATAACAGTTAGCAACCATGTTTAATTTTATGAATTAAGTCAAATAAAAAGTATATGTGTGTATATGTAAATAATACGCACAATTTGTTAAAAATGGAATTACCAAGCTGCAAATAATTCAAACAGAGGTGTCTCATAGCAAAAGATTGATAAAGATCGCTTAAAATTATCCAATAGGTATCGTCATGCATATTTAATTATTTATGTTCTTGTTCTGTATTTCTCAATACTATGTCGATTGGTATAGACTAAAGGTGGTAATAAGATAGTGAATTATATTGTTGTCTAACTATGGACTATAATTTCTTCCTTTGCGAATTTTGTTTCATTATTCTTTGAGAAGTGGCCCTGTATTTTTGTTATATTTTACCTTATTAATTGCATTTGCTATTTAAGGATACATCTAGTTTGACATATAAACAATTCAGTTTTATTCTAATATTTTCTTATTAATTACACATTATCACTATAGTAGTTTACATCTGCTTTTTGTTTAATATTATCATCACATCTCACTGGAGCTGTTGAAACACGCCATCAGCCCGATCAACTGTGCCCTCAATCAACTTTCCGACTGTCTGACGCGATAGAATCGTCTTCTCCCTGTACAAAGGCAAGGGGAGTCTCAAAGACTGCAGTACTTACAGGTCTATAACACTACTCTCAGTACCAGGGAAGGTCTTTGCCTACGTGCTACTGGCTAGACTCAAGCCTCTCTTGAGAACAAAATGTTGCTCAGAACAGTCTGGCTTCATCCCGGATCGTTCTACAAATGATGCTGTCCTTGCTCTGCACCTCTTTGGAAAACTGTACCGCACCTTCAATCGGCCCTTGTACGCTGCATTGAACTTGAAGTCCCCCTTCGACTCGGTTGATCAGTCGGCTTTATGGAAAACCCTCCAGGGAATAGGCACCCTAGCCTCTGCTGTTTGAACCTAATCAAAGAGCTACATAAGGACACAGGCACCAGAATTCGATTGGGTGGCACTCTCTCTGACAGATTCCCCACAACTTCAGGTGTTCTTGCTCCTGACCTATTCTGCCCAGTAGTCAACTGGCTGCTTGACCACCTCAGCGTGCATCAGGAGGGTATAGCTATTGATCAGTCAATCTTCAATGATCTCGTTTTGTCCTGTCCGGCACAGACAGATCTGCCCTGCAGTGCTCTCTAGAAATGTTAGACAGTGAAACGTCCATTCTAGGCCTATCTACATCCTGAACCAAGAACAAAGTTCAGAACCTCATTTTCGACACAGCACCCTAGGGTATTGAAACTCAAGGTCACACTGTGGAGGGCGCCAATGAGTTCATCTATCTGAGTAGCATGATATCATACGATGGGTGCAGCGGTCCCGATATGCCAAGGCGAATCAGACTAGCTGCATCTACTATGCACAGGATTCAACTTGTGTGGAGTAATGGCAAGACCTCCCTTGAGTCAAAAATCTGTATCTACCAGTCCTGTGTGATCCCATTCCTGCTTTACGACTTCAAAACCTGGACATTGCTGGAACATGACATGTCAAGACTGGAAGCCTTTCACATGCGTAGCCAGCGGCGTATTCTGGGCATCCAATGGCATGACTACATCCACAGCGTGGAGGTCTCTGCTAAAATAGGCCTCCACCAAATCTCAGATACACTTGACCGGGTCTGAGTTTCTTTGTTCAGTCATGTTACATGGCTGGATCAGGAAACCCTGTCCACAAGATACTATGCAAGTCGTTCTCCGGCGCCAAACGTCTTCCCCCAACTGGCTGGAGGCGCAGAAGAGGCCGTCCCCAAACAGTAAGGCTCCAGCAAATAGCAACCTTGTCCTCCACGCTGGACGAGTCCTGGAACGACGCCACAGCTGTGGGCCATGGATGTGGCCGACCTGTGCAACAGGCCTCAGATGCCTAAATGAACATTATTATTACTAATGGATGCGTTTAGTAAAAACGAAATAGTACTGCTTTGCTAGGCCTGTAGTCTAGTGTACATGATTTCAACAGGTATTTCTTTCTCCTTGGCTGTTCCTAGTCTACCAATGGGGGTAACATGTTTGACTCACATTTTGTCAGAGTTTTACCTCATGCCCCTTTTTGTAAATACTATACCTTCTGCACAGCTCTGAAGGCCATAGGTATTATATCTTCTTTACCATGACAAATTGGACGCATGAGAGAGAAGACTGCATTATTTAACGACACGTTCAAAACTATATTTATTCCAGCCAGTGTATATGGCTGTGAAGTGTGAAAATCAGATGAAGAGAAGCTTTGAGCTGCTCAAATGGCATTGAAGTATAGAACATTGATAGTCTCTCTGCGGAGCAGAATTCACAACACAAAAATGAGGCACCAAACCTCCTTCAATGACGTCATGGATGCTGCAATGCTAAGAAAATGCAGAATATCTGGAGCATGGGATGCGCACTCCTGACAATAGATGGACAAAAAAATCAACATTCTGGTAATCCTGTAGCTTAAAAAGACCACTCAGACATCCACCAGAGATGAATAGATGGCCTCAGTAAATCCAACATGGTACTCCAATGCAAAAGACCAATCTGAGTTTAAACAACATTTGACCACCTTTTATCAGACAATTGTTATGCCTGATTGAATACCAGTCTTTACACTAATCCTTTGGTATCAGAAATAAATTGCTGAGCACACACAAAAAATGAACATGTGAAATCAGATACCTAATTCAAAATAATGACAAGGTTTAAAAATTAAAAACTAAAATATTTGAAAATATAAAAAATCTACCATGTATAGAACAGAAATGGAGTACTCAATGATGGAGATATACTTTTTATATGTAACTTTACCTACTGATACTGTGCAGGAATGTTTATTAGTTTCATTAATGAGTAAATGGATTCATATTCACCCAGATTGCCCATGGAACTTGACAATCTAGTTTTAATGAAACTGATGCAGCCAATATTAAATGCTTTATGTACTGTTGGAAGAAGGGTATGGGGTTTTTTAATGTGATGGTATAGATGGGTATTGGAAGCAAAATATGTAGGGACACAAGTTTCATCATTGCTCATAGCACACATGATTGCTGTGTAAAATAATCATGATGCTGCATATCATATTCTGGTTGAGTAAACTAAAGTCAAATAAAGAACAAAATATTTACATCTCAATTACAGGTTTTAGCTTACACAAAATTGTTATCATGTTTTTATTTTGTGATGACAGATTGACAAGCAAGCCATTGATCAGCAAGTGTTTGACAAAAAACAAATGGAGGATTATGAACTGAAGAGAAATGAAGCATTTGGTAAACTTTTAATTTACTTAATATTTGCAAAAAATGTAATTGAAATAAAAGGTTTTTAAATTGTATTGTGATATTATTTGTGGAATATAAAATGTGTATAAAAAATACAACACAGGGAAGTGTGCTTTTTAATTAAAAAGGACACACTAATGTTCTGAGAGTTGGCAGATGCAGTTTCATGAAAAAAAATGTACAGTCATTCACATGAGAAGATCCAATAATTAATATAATTACATGATGGGAGAAAACAATATTAGGGCAATACAAGAGGAAAGACAGTTATAATAGATTATACAGGAAAGGAGTGGGAGCAAGTCCATGTGGCAGCGAAGAAGGATAATGCCAAGATGGGCATGATACAAAGAAACACAGATTTCACATAAGAGCAAGGAAGTAATAGTCAAACTATTTAAATAATTGGTGGGACCTAATTGGTTGTACTGTGTTCAGGTATGGAATCCATATCATAGAGGGGATATAACATGCTGGAAAGGACACAAAGAAGAGCTAAAAAAAATGATCGCAGGGTTTCAGAATTATAGTCATGAGGAAAGACTAAAAAAAAAATGGTCTTCAGTGTCTAGAACAAAGAAGAATTTGAGGTGTCAATTAATAAATCGAAAGGATAAATTAGACTATACCAAGTTTATTAAAGTATCACCAGCTACAAGAACAAGAGGGCACAACCACAAATTGTTTAAAGACAGGTCCAGATTAAATATTAGGAAATATTTCTTCAGTCAGAGAGTGGTGGATTCTTGGAATGCATTGCTGCAGGATGTAGTGCAGGCAGAGTCAGTTAATGCATTCAAAAATAGATAGGATACTCACAGCATTTTCAGTATTGGTGGTGTGGAATAAACTTTTTGTATACAGAATCTGTAGAGCCTTCTAAACCAGTATAGTGGGGTTTAGTTAAGACACCCACAAACATGCTTACAAATATTACTTATAATAACTCTATTTGAAACTATAATGGACCATCATTGGAAAGAAAATAATTACTTACTTAGTCGCTCCTCTTCTACCGTGAGGTTGTAGAGGTTTGCCAAAGAGAACGCCACACTGCTCTATCCGCCGTCTTTTTCTTGGCCTCTTTCCAATCCAGCCCTCTATCACTTAGGGACTGTCGTATGTTGTCTTCCAAAAGTACTTTGGGACGTCCTCTGGGTCTGCGTCCTTGACTTTTGATCTTCCATGACCGCTTTGGTACCCGATCTTCTTCCATTCTACAGACATGGCCAAACCACTGTAGTTGGGACTGCTCCACTTGTGTCTGCAGGGGTTGAACTTCAAGATTGCTACGTATTGTCTGGTTACGGATCTTGTCCCTTTTCGTCACCTGAACCGCCTTTCTTAGGTACCTCATTTCTGACGTTTGTAATTGCCTTTCTTGGGCTGTAGTCATTGCCCATGACTCACATCCATATATCAGGACAAGCACATAGGTCGAGCAGTATACATCCATCTTTGTTTTCCTGCTTATTTCTCTTCTACTGAGGAAACCTCTGTTTATTGCATGGAACAGTCTATCTGCTGCTGCTCTTCGTGCAGTTAACTCCTCTTTGATTCCTCCCCTGCTGTCTATTACCACTCCTAGATATTTAAAGTTGCTGATCTGCTCCAGTGCTCGTGTTCCCAGGGTTATCTGGTGTCTCTTTTCATCTCTGGCGATCACCATGGTTTTTGTTTTGGAGTTGCTGATGTGCATTCCTCTCTTTTTCAATTATTCTTCCCAGACCTGCAAGTTGATCTGGAGATGTGCTTCAGTTTTCGTGATCAGGGCCACATCGTCTGCAAATGCTAGTTCCGATATGTAACTTGGTCTCATCTTCCAGTACCCTACTTCATACTTTTTTGTCCGTTCCTTGCAGGCTTTGATGACTTCATCCATGAGGAGTATGAAAAGGTACGGTGATAGAATGTCCCCCTGTCTTACTCTGCTAGTGGTCTTGAACTCTCCTGACTTTTGATTTGATGTCCGCACATAATTTCTGCATGTTTTATAGAAACTCTGTATGGCAGAGATCAGGGGTCCTGGGATGTTCTTCCTTGTCAGGCACTCCCAGAGTTTGTCCCAAGGAACTTTATCAAATGCTTTCTCCAAATCCAAAAAGCAGAGATGCATCTCTTTATCATATTCAAGAGCCTTTTCACTTAGCTGTCTGAGTGTAAAGATAAGGTCTTGAGTACTTCTGTTTGCCCTAAACCCACATTGAGTTTCATCCATGTTTGGCTCTGCTAGACCTCTTAGTCGCCGTTCTAGAATCCTAGAGTAGACTTTCCCTGGGACACTGAGAAGGGAAATACCTCTGTGATTTTCACATTGTCGATTGTCGCCCGTTTAAAATATTGATATTATTATTGCAACCTCCCAGTCTCTTGGTATCTTCTTGTGGCGCCAAGCTGCCTTGAGAATCATCATGAATAGCATCTCTCCTGCCGCTCCCATGTATTTAACCATTTCTGGTGTTATACCATCATGTCCTGCTGCTTTACCAATCTTCATTTTCTCCAATGCTGCCTTTAGTTCTTCCATTGTGATATTATCGTTTCCCTCCATGGCTCCCTCTTCTTGAATTGGGACTGTTACTTCGAGAGCTTGGTTTTCCTCCACACGAAAGAGATCTGAGAAATATTCTTTCCATCTGTTCATTACCTCTTCTGGGGCAGTCAACAGCGCACCTTGTTTATCTTTAACAAATTTCAGGGGGCATTCCTTTTCCTTCCTCATGTTCTTTAAGGTCCTATAGAACAGTTTCTCCAGCATTATTTTCCAGTTTCTCTCCAAATTCTTCCCAGGATTTCTGTTTTGGCCTTGAGCACAGTCTTCTTTGCTTCTGTTCTAAAATTTACACATTCTTTATATTTATTTGTTTGTTCTTCTGTATTCCTAGCCCCTAGGTATTTCTTCCATGCCTTTTTCTTTCTTCGTATTATTGTTTTCACTTCTTCTGTCCACCATGGTGTACTCTTTCTCTTCCACCCTTATTTGGTTTGACCGCATGCCTCTGATGCAGCCTCTTTGAGGATGTCTTTGAATTTTACCCAGAGCATTTCCAAATCTTCTTCAGATTCCTCTATCCTTTCTATTTCTGTTGTTATGAGCCCTTGGTATCTCCTCTTAACATCTGGTTCTCGTAGTTTGTAAGCCTTAATTTTATTTTCTCCTCGTGTATTATGTTTCATGCTTGCTGATGGGTGTTGCCTGGCTGGATAGTGTTTTTCAATTTCTCTCTTTATTTTAACTAGGTAGTGGTCGCTTCCTATCTCTGGTCCTCTGAACACTCTAGCATCCTTTACATGCTTGAAATCAGTTTTCCTCACTATCGCATAGTCAATTATAGATCGTTCATTTCTTGCCGGCTCGCATCTTGTGTAGGCATGGATACGCTTGTGTGGAAACCTTGTATTTGTAATGACAAGGTTTTGTTCTGTGCAGAATCTCAGCAGTCGTTTTCCATTGTCATTTAAGACATCTTCTCCTTACCTACCGATCACTCCATCCCATCTAGAATAGTGGTTTCCAACTCTTGCGTTGAAGTCTCCAAAGACAAGTATTTCATTATGGCAATCGTCAATGGTCCTTTGAAGGAGCTCATAAAATTCCTCTTTTATGTCAGTGCTCTCATCTTCGTTTGGTGCATAGACAGTGACGATATCCATTTTACTATTCTCCTCTTGTAGACTTAGAACCATCAGTCGTTCTGAAATGATTTTCCATTCGTTAATGTTTGCTTTGCTGTTACCATTCACTATACAACCAACCCCTGCCCTGGCTCATTCACTCATGGGAACTCCGCTGTAGTATAGCATGTTGCGTCATGGTCCAGAACGCCCTGTCCCTTTTTCTTTGTTTCTGTAAGTGCCAGGACTGTCAATTTTGCTCTCTTCATCTCCTTTATTAATTCATGTTCTTTTTCGTTTATACTTCGTACATTCCATGTTCCGTAAATCGTGTTCCTTTTTTCTCGCCTGTTCGTCGCCGTTGAGGTCAGTCCGGTTTTCTCTATGTTTTTGACTTGTAATCGGGTTTTTTTAAGACAAACAGGTGATTAGCCTGTTGTGTCTTTGCATGGTGGAGGGACTGCCTCCATGCCTGCCGACCCGTTTTTGTCCACGGCTGCTTATTTATTCGCAGCTAACCTCCAAATTAGGCCTTTCAGCAATCTGCAACCCTGCTGACACACCTGGTAGGAGGTAGGTTCCTCCCCCAGGGAAAGAAAATAATAAATGCCAAAAAAAAAAGTATTTTTGGTCTAAAAAATTCATTTTTATTTTATATATTTTATTCACAAGCTCCGAAGCACTGTTCTTGTTGCTTTTTTTTTAATAATGCGCACTAAATTTTTTTTTACATTTAATTGAAGTCAATGTCAGTATACAAGTACTATCCAGTTACATTAAATCTGCTGTTTTTATACCTAACCTCATATTTATCACTTCTGTTATGAATCTAGTCTTTAGTGTCTGGTTTCTAGTCTTATGATTATCATAAACGTCGGCAAGGGGACGGCGTGGCCTAGTGGTTAAGTGGCACGGCTCACAACCAGAAGGTGCTGGGTTCGATCCCCATCACAGCACCGGCCGTTACCACGGGGAAGCAAACCCTTAGAAAATGCAGGAGGAAGCAGACCCTTACATAAAAAGCATGCTGAAGTCGGATGCACTGGGCCGACAGGCGCAAAATAAAAACCACAGTGCAACGCACACACGCCTTGGGGATTAGAGAAAATAAGGCGAACGCAAAATAAATTTTTAAAAAAGAAAAAATTAATAAACGTCGGCTTCCTATAACATAAGTTTTATTGTGACTGTCTTGTCTTATCCACTTGTTTTGTGAGGCATCAGGGTGAGCTTTTGTTTTTCTGTCAAGGGCCAGATGCATTGCTGCGGTAGTCATCATCCCATGATGATTTAGAATATCCTCAACATTTTCAATCATTTTTAGTTTTCAGCCTGCCACAGTTACAAAAACTTGTTATAGATACACAGGGGTAGTTAGGTGGGTTCCATTCTCATTAGGTGACCAAGTCACTTGATTCTCTCTTCATCAATATATTCAGTGCAGGGTCTTGCTTCAATCATGTTTCGCCCTTCTTCATTGCGCATTCTGTCTCGCCTAGTTATGTTAAAGGTTTTTCTGAGACATCTCATCTCATCTGTGATCTTTCTCTCTAGAAATTTTGCTATAGTCCACGTTGGACACTGGTAACAGAGAGTTGGCATGAAAATACTGTTGATCAGCATTCTGTTTGTGGACATGTTTATGATAGGGTGTTTTAATAATGGTGGCAGTTGGTATGTGCCTTTTGGTACCTGATCTCAATCTCTCTATCTAAACCTCCATCCTGTGTGAAAACACTGCCAAAGTACTTGAATTCCTGAACTTCTTTGCTCTTGGTTCCATCTACCATAATGTTTATGTTTTCAGGTAATCTGCTTGTCTGCATACTTTCTGTTTTGTATGTGTTAATTTTCATACTGTATCTTTCACGCACAGAGTTGAGCGCAGTCTAATGTTGTTGCAGATCATCTTCCCTATCATATAGTAGGCATTTAACTGATCAGCCTCTGTCCTTTCTTCCTCTGCATTTCTTATTAATAGATGCTCTGTTTTGGTCTCCAGTGTTATTCTGTTCATATATTTGTTGAAGAGTAATGGTGACGCGCCCTTGTCTTACCCCAGTTGTTATCTCCATTGTTTCCATCAGGCCATTTGTTGTACTTACTATACTTTCTCACCTTTGGTTCAGTGCTCTAAATTTTTCTAATAGCTGCTCCTGAACTCCGTAGTTGTCTAGGATGGCCCATAGTTTTTTTCTGTCTACTCTTTGGAAGGAACGATGAGACTGACTTCTGGTCAGGCAAAATACACTGATCAGACAATGTTAGCCAGGGTCAGGAGAAATATACTGGCCAAAACCCTCATCTGACCTCCTCGTTGGTCATCCTGGAAATGGACTGTTGTCGAGGACAACAGTCTGGCTAACAAGGTGATGTTCGACGTGATCTTCGTAGTAGTGAGCGACACGCAGATGAAGCCAAGCACAGCAGTAACATATCAATTGCGGGCATTCGAAAAAACAACTTTATGGAAAGCTTTTTCTTGATTTATGAAAGCAACATTGAGTTTCAGATTGTATCCGATGCTAAAATTGTTAAATAACTTGGGAATGGAAAACCACAGAAAGTTGAAAATAGTTGTGTTAACCTTGAAATTCTTAGACAGAATGATCTGTGAAAATTTCATGCCGCTAAACCTTACCGTTGTTGAGTTTTTAGCCAAGACAGACATACAAATACATGTATTTTTATTCTTATGTACATGAAGCTTTTACTGAAGCACTTTGTTTGAAGATGCTTTAACTGTTTCTGTAGCAAAATTGGATTGCAAGATGAGATTGGTTGCCTCATGCGCATCTCTCTTTAGTTGCCATTTATGACAAACATGGGAGTGCAAAGGTTATATTCTTTTTTCTATAGTAAGGACCCCTGTATCCACTAAGGGGTCTCTTTTATTTGCTTAGATGTTAGTCAGCTATGTGCATTCATATATTTCACATATTTCTTTATCCCACTATATTAATTCATATCTGAATCCCCCGTGCAAATTCAAATATTTTGCACACTAATCAATGTTGCATAGCTATAGCTTAGACACAAATGAGTTAATTTGTCTGACCTTCATTTTGATTTTCATGTTGTCTTTACTATTATTATTTTGATTATATTGGTATTAAGATTGAAAACTTATGACCAAGGTTAGATATTTATAAATTAATCTTTCTCAGAGATTGTTAAAAAGCAAAAGCATCAACCTGAAATTCAAGTTGAGTTAAATTGATGTACTTTTACGCCAGTGAAACGCAGACTCTGACAACAGTCAGTTCTAAAGAACAGAATTTATGCAATGGAGATGTGATATCTGTGTTGATTCCTCCGCATTTCATAGCTAAACTACGTCATGAATAAGGCAGTTTGGAATACTGTTAAGAAACAGGTCAGCCAAAATAAAGACCTATTGACTATGGTAAACATGTACAAGTTCACATGGAATGGGCATGCATCAAGATTGTTTGGGTTGACCAAGATGGTCCTGCAAAATACTGTGCCTGGGAAGTGTAATAGAGGCTATCAGAACAGTAGGTGGGAAAACAACATCAGAGAGTCGATAGGAAGAAAAAAACAGAGTTAACTTCTGGGAACTTGTTGATCTAACTGCAGTATTGGTACCCAAACGACCTTTTAGGCTGCAAACTGATGATGATTATGAAGCTTTTAGAGCTCTCCTTCCTTGCTCCCCACCTCACCCTGACATTGTCACCTGCACTACCTCTCAGTCCACCTAATATGTGGCATTTAACAGAATATTTAAAAGTTACACCCACATGTCCTTCGTCCAATCCTCCCACCCCTCTCAATCAACCAACATATCCCCTGCTCATCTTTTCTTACCTTTAAATAACGCTTCGCAGCAACCAACACATTCCTAAACGCATTTTTTTCTACTTCTCAATCTACCCATCTTCCCTCCTCCACCTTCCTCCTTCCCCAAATCTATCTCTTCCCCTCACTGGCCTGCTCCAAATCCATCTCTTTATTCCTTAACATCCATTCTCTTATTGCTCAAACCCCACCCCTATCTCCTCCTGCATTTATCTCTCACTTCCACCTGACAGAAACAGGTCCTTTGTGCCAAGAGGGCAAATGTCATGTTGCAGAGGAAAGTGCAAGGAGTATCATGCATAGATGCATTGTGCATTACATCTCCTGCGAAGCAAATTGGGTCATGGGGTCACAGTTCAAATTTAACTATGCTATCTTTGTAAAAATACATTTTTAAGTCATAACCATTTTTCTTTTCTTATTCGCGTAAGGGTGGACTGTCCACATGTCATGTAGTCAGTAATCTTCTCAGGGTCCTAACAGGTGATTACACAAATTTATATTCACATTTTTGGAATGGTTCAGAATTGTATAGGAACAAACAGTCCAACATATTTTCAGCTTTACAGGTATATTGTAAGCACATATCATTGCACAATCACTTTATTGTCATCTATCCACCTGCCTCATGGCTGCCCTCGTGCACTGTAGCCAGATCTACTGGCATTGAAAGCCATCATTGGAAATTTATGAAGGTACATTCTCATAAGATGACCGAACCAACATATTTTGTGCCTGGTAATGTACTCTGCACAAGACTTTGTGCCAACCATACTTCGAATATCTTCTTTTCGTATTGTCTATCCTGATAATGTATAATGTCTTTCCTCAAACACTTCATTCCACTTGAACAAATTCGTCTCTCACACATCTTGGAGAGAGCAATGCTTGGCATTGTTAACACAGTGATTTCTTTAAGAGCAATGTGACAGCTTTAAAGGTTTTCAGGTTCTTTTTTTTTATTTTTTTTTTATTTTGCCATCATCATATTTCTCTAATCTCCAAGGCGGTGTGCGTTGCACTGTGGTTTTTATTTTGCGCCTGTCGGCCCAGTGCATCCAACTTCAGCATGCATTTTATGTAAGGGTCTGCTTCCTCCTGCATTTTCTAAGGGTTTACTTCCCCGGGGTAACGGCCGGTGCTGTGATGGGGATCAAACCCAGCACCTTTGGGTTGGGAGCCGTGCCACTTAACCACTAGCCCACGCCGTCCCCTTTTCAGGTTCTAAATTTCTGTTTGTCGTGAAATGTGCCTTTCTTCTTCTTTTTTACTCAATTTTGCCAGTTACCTTACAATAGAGTTTTCCTGTAATATTTCCTTTTTCGACTTATTCTGCTCAGGTATATTTACATTTCTCTTAGAAACTTTAATTTCATTGCTGCTAATAATTTCTATATTTATTAATTCAGTGAATTATGTTAAATTATAATGGTCTACTTTTGGCATGGCAAATCTGATAAGATTAACTTAACGTTGTTATACTGGTTTAGAAGACTGCAGAGTCTGCAAACAACCAATTTCATTTACATTTCCTTGCTCTAAAAGCTACGAGCATCCAATCTATTCTTAAATGCATCAATTGTAAAGCATTGTTTATTGCACATTACTGCTCAAACTATAAACACTCAATTATATAAATTATTTTTATCAAATATTACTCGAACTGATGTTAAAGGGTTAGAAAAGTGATTTATTTCACATTATTGGATATACTTTTTTAGTCATTGTAAATATGAAAGTGTCTAATATTATAACTCAAATTGTAATTATTATTTTTACTTTCAGCTTCAGATGCCCTTCGAAATGATCGAATTGCAACAATGCTGGAAAAACGGCAAGATCAAGATACACGTGCACTTAATCAAGCCCTAGATGAGTTTCGATCTCTGCATCAGCAGCCTGCAGCCAGAAGAGAATGGGATTTGTATGACCCTGATGCTTTGAAGAAGGACAAGCCTGCTCGGGTTCATGATGATGACCCTCGTTGTGGTACATCAAGTATGCAAAAGTTTGAAGGGGAAGATCTAAATGGCAAGGTACATTAAGTTAGGTGGAACATTATGTAATAATTATGCTTCTGTGAACGTTAACATGTAATATTTTCTCATTGATGCAATGAGGTCTAACTGGTATGATCGAGGTGTCAACATAGATGGTGAAATACTCTCACGCCTACGTTTTGCGGTCGACATTGTAATCTTCAGCGACAGAATTGAAGAAATCAAACAAAGCTTAAATGAGCTGAATAAAGCAAGTCCACAACAGACTCAGGTACCATCTATTCAATAAACTGAAGATAGGTGGCACTGACGAATGCACATGTGTTACAGGGAAAATGACCGCTGAACATCTGCTGCAAAATTGCCCAACATACGAAGACCAGAGAAAGCACATGTGGCCATCACCAGTGCCAACACTAGACAAGCTCTATGGCAGTATCGACAGCCACAGGATGACAGATGCTTTCTTCGAACAAATTCAATTTGACGTCTGACGGTGCACGAAGAAGAAGAAGAATAAAGCAAGCAAAGCGGTTGGCTTGAACATTAAATAGAAATAAAACTCAATTTCTACAGAACACTTTCTGCGCTACCAGGGAACTACAAGCCCATCAAAAATGTAAATGCATATGTCTACCTCGACCAGGAAACCAACAACAACCACAACATTGATAAGGAGATCTCACAAAGGAGAGCAACTGCATTAAACTGACTCTTCAGCAGATGATGGACGTCAAGGCCAGCACTCACACCTTCAACAGCATCGTTATCCCAGAAATGATATATAGAGGTGTAAGATTTTGAGTCAATGTAAATTAGATGCAGAGAAGCTCTGTATTACCGTCAGAGCAATAGAGCAAAGAGTTCTAAATATCTCTCTCTAAGAGACCACCTCCAAAAACTGATATTCCAAACAGAGTTCAGACTCTGCGTATGTGAAAGTTCAGATGGGCCAGCCATATGGTCCAGATGGATGAGGAGGGCGCAATTCTGGTGGCCATACAACTACAACCGCCTGTATGGTCGCTAACCTTTCTACCATCATGGTACTCCAGAGCAGAAAAATGACATGGATTCAAGCAAGCTTTTGGCTATCTGACATCAGGCAACCGTACCTGTTTGAATACCAGGATTCAAGTAATAAAATTAGCAATTAGGGTATTGTGCAGTGAAAATGCAGATTGATTGCCAAAGGAAAGTAGTAAAGAAAGTTAGAAAACTTATCTCAATCAGTTACAAATATAACTTACAAAGAGACAAAGATGATAATGATATTACATACAACGAAATGTCAGTAAATAGGTCACAAATGGCTATTAAATTAAAACTAAATGAGATACGAACTTGAAAACCATTTATTATTACATTTTATTCCTTTATTTCTCAACATAATTTCCACCAAAATTGATCACATCGCTTTGTCCGTGCACCAAAACCTGCAGCATTAAAGTCTTTGGTTTGCTGTATTAGCCGCATTTACACTTCACATTAAACCTATTCCTCATTTGTGAAACCTTTCCTGCCAATATGTTTTTTTTTAGGGAACGGCGTTGGCTAGTGTTTAAATGACATGGCTCACAATCCTAAGATGCTGGGTTCTATCCCCATCACAGCACCGGCTATTACCCAGAGGAAGCAAACTCTTATAAATTGCAGGAGGAAGCAGACCCTTACATGAAAATGAATGCCGAAGCTGGATCACTGGGCGAACAGGCGCAAAATAAAAACACAGTGCAATGTACACCGCCTTGGGGAATAAAGAAATAGGGCGACCAGGAAAAAAAAAAGAAAAAACAAAAAAGGAGGTTTTTAGTACATCAAATTGCTTGTAGATGTAAGGTAGATCCTCAAGAAGTTGCAACCCCAGTTTGTCAATTTTCTTTTGCGTTAATCAAGTTGTATATGGGTGAGAATTATCATACTGGAGCAGTACTCTCCTTGTGATCAGATCTGGTTATTTTATATTTTTTTAAATCTAGAACTATTTAAAAAAATACAAATTTGTATTATTTACACACAACATGGAAGTAAGTTCAAATGGAAAAAAAGTAATGAGGCAGGAAATTTGATTTGCTGCCCTCCTTGCCAGTAGGCAGACATTGAAACTATTCTTCCACATTGATCTTCCTAAACTGTGTCAGTAAATCGATATTTAGAAACACTCTGAATTTAAATATCTAAATCTACATTTGCAGGATATTAACAATAGATGTATAATATTATGTAGATTAAATTGCGCATGTTACAGATAAATAATTAATTAGTGTAGATTTGTTGTATTATATATATTAAATGATGATTTTTCAAAATTGTCTGTGATATGGCTTAAGGTGAAATACATGTTTTATACATGAAATTATACATGACATACATGATTAATATCTAACTTTATTTTTGAATTGCAAAATGCATCATTTCATAACAAATATATAAATCAACTATAGCATAACTTATGTTGAAATGCGTTTTTGATGATTAATATTTTATTTTATTTTTTAACTGGAAAATGCATCTTCTTCTTCATTTGTCCTACTGCTCTTGCCATACAGTGTTGCAGAGAAGCGGGATGCATAGATTTCTTGTTATCGCCAAGTGGGAGGTTTGTGCTGTCGTTAGGTGTAACTTCCTGAGTGTGCCAGAGTTACCCTCGATCCACCGGCGTCGGGGTCTGTTCCTTGCTTATGGACCAGAAACCTGCATATGATATTATCTTGATGCAGGCTGGTTAGTGCATTCTGACTATATGACCAAACCACTTGATTAGTTGTCCTTCAATGTAGTTACTAACTGGGTTTGTTCCCACTATCTGCCTCCATTTTTTCTGCAAAATGCATCATTACATAATAAATAAATGAATCAACTATATTATAGCTTATTGTGAAACGTGTTTGATGTTTAATATCTAACTTTATTTTTTAACTGCAAAATGCATCATTGCATAATAAATATATGGATCAACTATAACATGGCTAAAATGGAAGTTGATCATGTTCGTGGTCTTTTTCTACAGGCACGTAAGAAGTTTCAGAATGAACAAGAGAGAGTCTGGCATGAGGCTCACATGCGCGAGAAGGACCAAGCTAAGCGAAACCAAGATGAGGCTGACCGTTTATATGACCTCAAACAGCAGGAGTTGGACTGTAGGGCTGTAGAACTCCAGAGCGTTGAAGAGCAGTGCAAGAAAGCAATCAATATGGCAACTGCAGCTTATAATGATGCTTTGGTAAGTTCAGTGTAAGAAAACATTTATAGATTTGGTCAGAGACCACAATAAGATGAAAACAGAAATGAAATCTATGTTACAACCAAAAGGTCTTTATTTGGAAAAAGAAGAACAAAAATATGAGCTAGTAAACCACATAGGAAGGAATACTTAGGATCCTGGTATACTAACGGGTATGGTAATGTCTGTTGTCAGTCTAAGACTATCGGCTATTCGTAGTAGGTATTTTTAAAACTTCTTGCAGCTTACTAGGCCTGGGGGAAGGTACAAATATTTTGAGTAGATTTTTAATTTTGTCTGGGCAACAACCGTTAAGCCTACTCTCTTCAATTTTTAATTGCCATGGGATTTTGAATATGTTTGACACTGAACACGGGAGTTTGATCTCACTACCCAGAGATCGTGGGAATTTTTACCGGTAGGTCCACGTGAAAATTTCCGTTGCCCACCGTCATTTGAGCCTGCAACCTCCGGCACCCAAGGTGGACACCTTACCTGGAGACCACTGATCCTCTTCTGAGGAAGGAATTAATATATAAAATAGAGATATGAACACTAAAATGGGTAAAAAATATGGTATTTTGCTGGATAGCACATAAGATATCATAATGAGTCATGTGAGAGCAAACGACAAAGAAGTTTTGCCTCATGTGCAACTTCTTGCATTGCTCTCTAAGTATCTGTTTAACTTTGCCTGTACTTTTATGTTTCTGTGAACTTATAAAATATTTTTTAATTTAATGTGTTTATTGTTTGTGGCATCTGTCAAGATAGACTCGCACATGGGTTAACCACGCTCCGCAACACTTGTCCCAATGCAGCGGAGTGATAAGCTGCTTGAGCCTAGCCCACTAAGCAGTAAATTCCTCTGACCGGCTACATCCAGCTTACGCCAGAGCTGGGACCTGCACAGAGGCATCTGCTCCTGTAGATGTACATGTTGACTAAGACGACTAAGACTATTTGTTGCACGCATTGTCTGGAGACTTTTAAGTTTTATTACAGCAAGTAAATTTTTTTTAAATTTTGTCATTTCTTGTCCATTTTTCATAACCATAGAATAATATTCTTCATCATAATATTGTCATCAGAACAACGAACAGAGAGAACGTCAGCGGCTTAAGAGGCAGCAAGACCAGGATGACAACATGACGGAGATTGCCAATCATATATTTGGTGACATTCTGACAGAAAATCCAGCTGTTGCTCAGAGTGCATTTGGCTCACACCGTGTGATCCCTGATCGGTGGAAGGGAATGTCACCCCAACAGCTGGAGGAAATTAAAAAACAGCAGGAGAAACAAAGAATGGAGAATGAGGTAATGCAGATTGATTGGTGTTTCTTTTCACTAATGCCTGTTAGATTGTGTCCTTTGAATCTGTCTAAGCTGCAGTGGTGTCCCTGGACTCTCTTGTCAGTTATTGCATTCTTCATTGTTTTATTTTCATATTTACCTTACATTTAACGAAGGTCTGTACCTTTTTTAGCACTTTTTTAGTTATGTCAGGACCATAAGCCAATATGTAGATGTGTGTGTGCGTGTGATAAGTATCTGTATATATGTGATATTTGTATATATATATCTTCTGGCATGATATGAAGTAGAAGGCGATTCCTTTATCCGCTGTATTGTCACTGGCAACAAGTCATGGGCATATCATTATGACCCACAAAACAAGCACCAGTCTATGGATACAGTCATAAGAACTGATCTGCCCTAAAGAAATTACAGATCATCTTCTTGGCGAGAAAAATAATGATGACCATCTTTTAGAACTGCGAGGGTGTAGTCCGCACCACATTTTTGAATCACTGCTGTACCATCAACTCTGATAACGATATGTGAAAACTTTGCAGAAACGTCTAGCACAATTGCTGCATGTTCGTGTGGGCAAGCACACACTTCTTCAGCACGGCAATGATCATGTACACATGAGTCAACAAACAGTGGCTGTATTTGAATGTCTAAAGTATGACAACATTTTACCGCACCCATCATACAGTCCCAATCTTGCAACTTGTTACTTCTTCCTCTTCCTGAAGCTGAAAGAACAACTCCAAGAACACCGTTACACTTCTAACAATGTAGCCAGATGTGTTTACCTGGTTTTGGGAAGAGATGTCTGTTTCTTTTTTTTGCTTGATGGATAGCAACAATTTGTCCGACATTGGTGTTTGTGTGTGGACCGGGATGGCGACTATGTTGAAAAATAATGACACATCATCTGAACAACATTCCAAGCTTGAAGAAAAAGTATAGCTCATGTGTAAATCTTGCACATTTCTGAAATTATTTCTTCAAAGGCAAAACTTTTTAAATCACCCTTGTATATAGTCATAGATTGAGCTCATTTTAGAGAATCAATAAAGCGAAGTCATTTTTGTATGAAACGAAACGTGTTTGTGTCTGATTGCATAGTCAAAACAAACCAATACTACAAACTGCCTTTGAAAGACTTTTTTTTTTCAGACAGCATGGTGGGCTAGGGGTGTGATCCTTGCTAGAAATATGTGGTTCAAGTCCTAGACAAGTCTTATGGCTTGGCTTGGCTTCGTTCGCTCTCAATCTCCCACTACCAAACCCTGAAATGGCTTAAGTAGCAGAATGTAGTCCAAAAAACAAAATGTGTTGTGTCGTAGTTTACAGCTTAACTGCGATATTTGCACCTTTCGGTCCAACACATACGATTTCAGCAATCATTTTTTGAGTACCGGGTTAGCATTCCCTCTTCGATTCCTTCTCCTTAGCCAGTCTACCCTGCTGCAGCCTGTTATCCGGGAACACTGCATGAAGGTGTAGAAGGGTCTTGGCAGCTCTGGTTCGCTGGCCCTGACGCTAGCAGTCAGCTATGGGTCGCTGACTGCTGCAGCTCATGCGCTGCTCAGCGTCTTGATCCCAGACAAATCTTATGATTTATTTCTTTCTTCAAATCTTCTGTTCAAAATCTGATTGAAACTTTTACTAATGTTACTGTTCTACTAGCAGACAAATGTTCTGTCCACGTTTGCGAGTATTTTCTCATTTATGTTGTTGTGTTCTTGAATATTCTTCTAGCGCCTTCGTCAGGAGGAGGAGCTTCGCAACCGAGAATTTGAGCGCCAGGCGTCAGCCAATGCCAGGGCAGCAGAAATGATTCAGCGGGAGATTGCACGCAAACGGCGTGATCTTGAAATAGCACAGGCAGATGAAAACCGTCGCTTGGCACAGGAGCAGAAAGCACGGACTCACTTCCTCAACAGAGAAGTGTACACAAACCCTCCAACAGCAGCATACTTTATGCAGTTTAATACATCAACACGCTAGTTTATTCAATAGGAAGACAAATATTTTTTTAATGGTTTTTTTTACTTAGAAATATTTTAATTATTAATATGTTCCTTTATTCCATATGTTTTTTGGGTGGCAATGGTCACCGTCCAGTGATTACTATTTTTGGGACGTCTTTTTGAGCTCAAGCCTTGAGACTTAAGTTGCTAGGGTACCTGTTCCACTGTTCTGTGTCAGAAGTTCTATGGCCTCTCTACTCTTCTTATGAGGTTTCTAATTTAGGGCTTGCCTAGTTATTTTATTGAATTTCTTTCTAGATGTGTGTTCTTTCCAAATGAGCATTCGCACATTATTATCCAGCTTCATTCATTGGTGGCAATTCTTTCATGGAAATTCTTTGTTGCAATTCTTTGGTGGCAATTCTTTATTGCAATTCTTCAGCTTTATTACATCTGGTCAACGTTGCTGTTGTTGCTAATGCCACTTGTGTTTCAACTAGGTTTTCTTGACAACTTTCTTAAGTGGCTGATTAAAATAGCTCGTCTCACATCCTGAGGCACACTTGAGAACGTGAACTGGGGCCCTCCTGACTGTAGTGCAATGCAAAGTTCCTCAAAAAGTTCATTGTACTGATACCCACTTTGTTAGCTAGACTGCCATGAAACAGTCTGTTTCCAGGGAGAACTGCTTGGAAGTGGGGTAGGGTCTTGATCAGTATGTTTTACCTGATTCTGACTTTAAAAAGTCTGGTCTTTTGCCTGACCGGATCTTAGTCTCTTCTCCCAATTTGGTCATTTCAATATGAGCTATGCAAATGAGACATCTGTTGATGAAGATCTGCTTTCTGGAATGAAATTCTTTGTTATTTGCCATGTTTCCAGGCCATATAGTAAGCCCAATTCTATTTCTTTGGTTTTTATTTTTATATATATTATTAATAACATCTATATTGTTTTCAATATGCTGAATGTAAAAACAAATTGTGACCTTATCATCCAAGGAAAAGAATAAAGCTGCTTTTACTAAAATGAGAATGGATATTTTTCAATGAATGTCAAAGCAGAACATGAACACACACATTTGCTTATAGACATGTGTGAATACACATACACATGCGAGCACACACACAAGTTTAGAAAATATATTCCTTGAAGTGTATCACATGATATCCCCAAGATGATGATATAGTAATTGTTGTGATAGTATGGCAGATACTGTTACTTGCTGGTGATTTTAATTTGGGCAGTATTATTTATACTTGATGATTCAGTGATTCAGCTCTAAATGCTATTGGTTCTTCTAATATTCTTAAGGAGACGTCACCTAGTATAATTATTTAAAAAGGAGTTAGACAGGGGTGTGTGCTCTCCCCTTGCTTGTTTAATGTATACACAGAGCAGATTCTCAAAGACATAATGGCATGCCTGGATTGAGTATAGAAGGACGTGGCATTAATAATATCAGATATGCTGATGATACAATGTTAATATCAGAGAGTCTAGTACATCTGCAAAGCTTAATGGATAAGATAACCAATAAAGGGCAACAATATGGGTTGGAAATCAACATCACAATGACTAAAGTAATGGTGTTCACCAAAAAGAAAGAAAGTCCAAAAGCTTTCATCCACATAAATGGAGAAATTCTAGAATAAATGTCAAGCTATGTATATCTTGACCAACTCATTTCAGCTGATGGCAAATGCAAAAGGGAGATCATTAAAAGAATAAATACATTTTAACAGCATGAGAGATACACTTCTGTCAAAGCAGATAACTCAAATCATAAAAATGAGAATCGTAAAATGCTATGTGCATTCAGTTTTATTGTATAGAGTAGAAACCTAGACCCTGACAAAGAAAATGAAGAAGTGTATTGAAGCCTTTGAAACGTGGGTATTCAGAAGACTTGGACGGATTTCTTGGAAAGACAGGAAAACCAATAATGAGGTTCTGGAACAACTCCATGTGTAACAGACGCTTGTGAAGAAAATAAAAATTAATAAAATATTTTGGTCATGTCAAGCGCCATGACAGTCTGCTAAAAGTTATTTTGGAGGGCAAGAGTAGATGGCAAGAGAGCCAAAGGGCAACAGAGGTACAGATAGACAGACAACATCAGGATGTGATCGGACACAGTTTGACTGCGTGTACCAGCGTGGCACGAAACAGAGACAGGTGATCCATTACCATCAACCTCCGTTGCAGAGACGGCACTTGATAATGATGAATATTCTTCCTGTGTTGTCATTGACATTAAAGTTGTTACTTGATTACCTGTTCTTCAGAGGCGATTATACCACTGCGGATACCAAACTCTTCTCCAACAATCTCTGTCTTGGGCTATCAGAGCACATTGGGAGTCTGTCCAATGCATTGGTGGTCTACATCTTGGTATTTTTCAACATTGAAGGTACTGTTTACATGAAAAACTGCATCCCACACAAACTATAATGGCCGCAGGTTGTAAATATGGAGATCATGCATGCTCTGGTTGCAAGAAAGGCCTGTGTCACTCGCAGTTTGTTCTCAATTTATTTTGTAAGCGTCCATGTTTCAGCAGGGTGGTAAAGGTAAAAATGATACTGAGGGTGACAAAGGTAAAATGTACTGAGGGTGACAAAGGTAAAAGAAATACAAAGGGTGACAAAGGTAAAAGTACTGAGGGTGACAAAGGTAAAAAGTGTTGAGGTTGACAAAATTGTAAAAAGCACTATAGACAACAAAGGTGAAAGGTACTGAGTGCGACAAATATAACAATGACTGAGGATAGGTCAAGTCATGTCATCCTGTAACCGGTGAGGTTGTTGGGGCACACATGAAGACATCCTCACAACCCCAAGCCACCCTTCTCTGTCAGATGCTGCTGCCTGTGACTCTTCTGGTCGAAGATTAGTCCATTCTTTTATGTTGTCCTCCCATCTCTTCTTGGGACGGCCTCTTCGTCGTCTTCCATGCATCTTTCCGTGGAGGATTGTATTTGCAAGACCATTTGATCTCGATATGTGACCGTACCAAGCGAGTTTCCTTCTTTTGACAGTTGCCAAGAGGTCATCAAAAGGCCCTTTTGCTGTTCTAATTCTATCTCGTATTTCTTCGTTTGTAACTCGATCTTTGTACGTGACGTTTAAAAGTCTTTGGAAACATCTCATCTCTAAGGCATGTATCCTTCGTTGAAGGTTAGTTGTAACTGTCCATGTCTCACAAGCATAGAGGAATATTGACAGGACCAGTGTACGCATTAATCTGATTTTCGTGCATAGTGCTAACCGTTTATCTTGCCAGATTTTGTTAAGCCGTGCAAGTGCCACTATTGTATGTGCTATTCTGGCCAACACCTCACATTTTGATCCTTCATTACTGACATTCGACCCTATATATTTGAGGATAACAAAGGTATAAAGTACAGACGGTGAAAAATGTAAAAAAAGTGCTGAAGGTAGCAATTATTAAAAAGTACTGAGGGTGACAAAGTCACAAAGTAATGAGGTCTGCAAAGGTAAAACATAGTGCGGGCAGCAAAGGTAAAAGGTACTGAAGTCAACAAAAATAAAATATATTAAGGTTGACATAGGTAAAAAGTACTGATGGTAACAACGGTAAAAAGCACTAAGGTCGACAAAGGCAAAAAAGTTATGAGGATCATAAAGGTGAAAAGTACTGAGAGTGACAAAAGTAAACAATACTTAGGGTTACAAAGAAAAAAGGAATAATGTCGACAAAGGTAAAATGTACGAAGGACAATAAAGAAGGAAAAGTAATAAGGAAGACAAAGGTAAAAAGTACTAGGAGCAACAGTGGGGAAAAAATATTGAGGTTGACAATAATAAAAAGTACTGAGGACAACAAAGGTGTAAAGGTAATGTGGGAGACAAACGTAAACAAAATACTGACGACAAATATGGTAAAATTTATTGAGAGCGACAAAGGTAAAATGTACGGAGGCAATAAATTGAAAATTTACTGAGGATGACAAAAAGTAAACTTTACTGAAGTAACAAAAACAAAATGTACTGTTTCGAGAGTCATAGTGTGGATTGGGGAGTTTTTTCTCGTAGGCAACTTCAGGAAAAGTCATTCAAACAGAATCAACCTTTTTATATCGCTTTCATTAACCCGACAAAAGTATTTTATTTTGTTTGCAGGAATGGGCTTTTTCAAATTATATCGAAAATAGGCTGTGAACGCAAACTGCTGTGACTAATATCATTCAACGAGGTGATGAAATTGACAGTTTAATTTGATGAAATCACATCACTACCATTTTATATTTGCAGTGGTGTTAAGCATGACTGAGTCCTGACATAGACACTGCTAAGAATTGTCTTTGCTCCGCTATTGAACACAAATGAATGAATATGCCTTTCCACTAGGTCGGATGGTCGGCTGTTTAACCTTGCAAGGCTTAGAGCCAAAACGAAGATCAGATAAATCCTCATCAGGACCTTGCTATTCGTTGATGATGTTGCAATGGTCACCTACAGTCAACAGGATCTTTAGAACTTGGTAGGTCGTTTATCCAAATCGTTTAAAGATTTCGGTTTCACAATAAGTCTCCGGGGACTGAGAAGCTAGTCCGGTCAGACTCATAATCACCGACCAAGACAACTTTCCATTTAGCGTTCTTAGGAACATACTGTTTTCAAGGCAGTCTGTCTAAAGACATGTAGATTTGACGTGATCCCCGTAGTAGTGAGCGACAGGTAGAATAAGTCAAGCAAAGCCCAACTGCCTGGAGGACCGCGGTCCACCTTGTTTAGGATGTGAGGACAGCTACTACAATCTGTCACTTAACGTACTTTTCAGGGTCCACAAAAGGGTCATCTTACTCGTTGTGGGCATTCACAACAACAACAATACAAACAACTGTTCCACAAGGGACAGTAAAGTTTTGATGAGTTTGTGTTTAATCTTATTTAGTTGTTATAATTCAACCTTGAGGTGTACAAGTTTGCTAAAAAGACTTTTCTATCTGCTGTCGGTCGTCCCCTTGATCTGCGTCTAGTCTAATCTTCGCTCTTTCACTGATTTCTTCTGTTGTTATCTTAGCGGACTTTGGGCCTCCCTGGGGTTCTGAACTCCTGGCTGTTGTTGGCATCTTGGATTGTTATATATGTTAGTTTACGTTTTCAGGTGACTGATCTGGACCATCCGCATAGATGAGGTTATTTATTGACATATATATATTTATATATATATACATATATATCTATATATGTGTGTGTGTGTGTGTTTGTGTGTGTGTAATAATAGCATTTCCTTTATAGAACGTCGCTCCCATCACAGTCTGTCTGAAAGACACTCTTTTCCTTGCCATATCTCCTGGCACCGCTGCAGACATTCCTGGATATCTCTGAGCCATCGTATTCTGCCTCTTTTACCTGGCACTATACCTTCTATCAATGTTCTCTCCAAATCGTTGTATCTCTTGGTGTGACCAAAGTATTTCAATTTTCTGGCTAAAATGGAATTGATAAACCAGTTCTCCTCTATGTTCAACTCTTTCTGAATGTCTATATTTGTCTTTTTCTTCGTCCAGTTTATTCTGAAGATCTTTCTGTAACATTTTGACTCGAAGGACTCGATTTTGTTTCTAAAAGTTTTTGTAATCGTCCATGATTCGCAGCCATAAGCTGCCACAGAAAAAAACAGAGACTCTCAAGACTTTTACTTTTGTCGCTTTGTTGGTGTTCTACCATAATTTCTTCATGCTAGGTATCCTCTGCGTTGCCACGGCTAATCATCATCTGATTTCTTTGGAGCAGTCGCAAGTTTGTCAAATCTGGAGCCCAGGTATTCAATATATATATATATATATATATATATATATATATATATATATAGAGAGAGAGAGAGAGAGAGAGAGAGAGAGAGAGAGAGAGAAGAAGAAGAGAGAGAGATATGCAAGTGTGTGTGTATATATATATATATATATATAACTATATTTGCATATATACTAAGATGTACACATACATACACCAACTCCTGGATTGTGGTTATTTTGTTCAGCTTCGCTATAACGTTGTTGATAAATAAATAAGTACACAATACTATTGTAATTTTAACCGAAAAAGACCACGAAAGATAAAGAAGTTCACACGTCAATAGGATAATAATAAGTGGATACAATTTCTACAGGGAATTGTGCAAACAGAAAAAATTACAAAACCCACCAGCAAACATTGGACATGTTTTTTAAACAACAGTAACAACAAGAAGCATATACCTGCCCCACCTTCCTAGCATGAGACGATAGTGTGTCCTTCATGTACAAGAAGCATATACCTGCCCCACCTTCCTAGCATGAGACGGTAGTGGGTCCTTCATGTACAAGAAGCATATACCTGCCCCACCTTCCTAGCATGAGACGATAGTGTGTCCTTCATGTACAAGAAGCATATACCTGCCCCGCCTTCCTAGCATGAGACGATAGTGGGTCCTTCATGTACAAGAAGCATATACCTGCCCCACCTTCCTAGCATGAGACGGTAGTGTGTCCTTCATGTACAAGAAGCATATACCTGCCCCGCCTTCCTAGCATGAGACGATAGTGTGTCCTTCATGTACAAGAAGCATATACCTGCCCCACCTTCCTAGCATGAGACGGTAGTGTGTCCTTCATGTACAAGAAGCATATACCTGCCCCACCTTCCTAGCATGAGACGATAGTGTGTCCTTCATGTACAAGAAGCATATACCTGCCCCACCTTCCTAGCATGAGACGGTAGTGTGTCCTTCATGTACAAGAAGCATATACCTGCCCCACCTTCCTAGCATGAGACGGTAGTGGGTCCTTCATGTACAAGAAGCATATACCTGCCCCACCTTCCTAGCATTAGACGATAGTGGGTCCTTCATGTACAAGAAGCATTTACCTGCCCCACCTTCCTAGCATGAGACAATAGTGGGTCCTTCATGTACAAGAAGCATATACCTGCCCTACCTTCCTAGCATTAGACGATAGTGGGTCCTTCATGTACTTCTCTCCACACATTTGAGTGATCTGAAATTAACAAATATTCTTTTAACCCAATTTAGTCCTCGTCGATTATAATAACCAAGCTCTTTCTCTACTCATCAAGATTACCCCAACTCTTCAGTAATTACGACGAGAGACCAGATTACCCTCTACCCTTCAGTGATTACGACAACGGGCCAGATTACCCCGTGCCCTTTAGTGGTTATGGCGAGAGACCCGATTACCCTCTGCGAACCAGCTATGATGTGGGGGGGGGGGGGGGGGAGCTCTAGTAGCCTCATTCTCTCTCTACCAACCATCGCGACTTCTGCTGCGTCAGCCATCATATACATGTTGTACGTGTTAATGTGTTGTTTGTATATGTGATGTATAAATACATTTATGTTTGCAATATGTTAAAAAACAATTCCTCGAACATAAGTCAATTGCCTTTGTGGAAGATGCAGTTGTTTATACATACAAGATCGCCTGGGGGGAGAGGAGACACTTACTACGAAAAACTGACGATCGATAGAACAAAGCGACAACAACTTGATACTGCAGAAACAAGAATCGAGGACGGGGACGACCATCATGGCGCTTGTTCCACCACCTCGCATCCCGCAACAATATTCACGATGCCACAGATGGGCGACTCGTTATCCACTGGTCCACCGTGGCCTAGGACAGAGACCGTTGGAAGAGAATTTGGGACCCATAACCGGTGTAACTGACGAACAGGTCCGGAAATTCAGTAACATGTTGACAAAATCTGGACTGAAGAAATAGAGATAAAAACATAGACGGAGAAATACTCAATCATCTAAGGTTTTCTGGGAACAAGATGCTGAGCAGCGCATGGGCTGCAGTGGTCAGCGACCCATAACTAACTGCTAGCGTCAGGGCCAGAGAACCAGAGCTGCCAAGACCCTTCTACACCTCCACGCGATGATCCTGGATAACAGGCTGCAGCAGGGCAGACTGGCTAAGGAGAATGGATCGAAGAAGGAATGCTAACCCGGTACTCAGCAACTGCTTGCTGAAGTCGGATGTGTTGGGCCGAAAGGTGCAAGAATCGCAGTCAATCTGTAAACTACGACACAACGCATTCCGCTCTCTGGACTACATTCTGCTACTTAAGCCCTTTCAGGGTGTGGTAGCGGAAGATTGAGAACGAATGAAGCCAAGCCATTCCAGGTTCTCTAATGGCAGAGTCGTCTGCAGTCACAGCGTAGAAGAAACAAGAGTAACGCCTAAATGAGCTCACAATACAGCAAGCGCTGCAGCTGACCTACAAATCAATAGACAAAAAAAACTTAGTTTATGCTCAACATTTTCTGCCCAAAAGAAGAAATAAACCTTGGAGATTGTTTACTTGAAAACAAAAATGTACCTGCAACAAGATAGGGCCAAGAAATCACCAACTCCCATCCAATAAACCCCGAGATCTCGCATAGGAAAGCTTCAACTGTATCAAACACATACTGCATAAGCTGCGAAAAAGCAGCGCTAGAGCTGACACTTTCATCAGCGTGGTTACTTCAACCATTGTATATGACTGCGAGGTGTGAAGCTTACGGAACACTGATGCAGATATGACTCCGCGTCGATCAGCGAACGTTGGAACAAGAAATATTGAAGATCTTCCTTCGGGACGAAATCCGTAAAGTAGAATTTAAACGGCAAACTTCCTTCAATGACATCACAGATGCCGCACTGTTATTGACCGGTCATGTGTTGCGCATGCCGGACAACACATGGACCAGTAGATTGACGGTGGGGGGGGGGGGGAGGGGAGGGGGAGGGGGAAGAAACTCGACAGAGATTCTTTGAAAGTGTCTCTGAAAAGCCTCAATATTGATGTCCCTTCCTGTGAGATGCTTGCACAAAACATACCATCTGGCGCACAAGTATCACCGATGGTGCTCAGATAGCAGAGAGTATAGCCATCGCGGAGGTTTAGCGAAAGAGTGCTGCCCGAAAATGCCAAATATACGACGATTTCACAGCCCCGCATGTGTGTCCTGAATGTGGCAGGGAATGCCGCTCCAGGATTCGTCTTTACGGCATACAAAGTTAACACATTTCACAGCCCCGCATGTGTGTCCTGAATGTGGCAGGGAATGCCGCTCCAGGATTCGTCTTTACGGCATACAAAGTTAACACATTTCACAGCCCCGCATGTGTGTCCTGAATGTGGCAGGGAATGCCGCTACAGGATTCGTCTTTACGGCATACAAAGTTAACACATTTCACAGTCTGATGATGTCGTCCTCTTTGCTTGCAATGGGCAACTATTATTATTATTATATACTCTGATGCAATACAACGGCATTCTTTGTCCGCCGTGCAACTTGTACGTTCTAAAGCAACAATAAGATACATAATACAGTTCCATTACGTTTATAAAGGACATACGATTAGCCAGATATGCAAAAAGATATCGACGACCTCGATGCGATAGAAGATAGGCGGCAGGGTAGTATTATGTGAGAACAATAACAGCCACCATAGTTACTAGACTGTGTCGTAGCACTCGTTGTGACGTGTCTATGCAATAAATTATTATTTCACACAGAATTATCAGAAACATCGTGTGAAAAACGATCAGCCAAATATAAAATTGTTACTTCTGCTTTCTGGGAAACAATGCACTCCGGTATTTCATAGAAATGTAATGTGTCAAAGTGCTAATATCAAATGTCAGAATGATATTAATAAAAACAATTCATCATCGATGAATTTAAACCGGTACATGGACTTGTTACGGTAAAAATAAACCTACACAAACATACTTGAGAAATTTTGACAAGCGATCATAACTGAATTACTGTTGTAACTATTAAGATCTTTTCATATATTTTGCTCGATACATTGAATCGCAACCCGGCTGGTGCAATGGCAAACCGCTGGACTGGAGAGAGAAGGTATGTATTGGTATGCTTAGTTGGAAAAAAGACAAATGCGTTGTAGAGTATGTGAGGCAACGAAAGTTTGTGTGGGATGTAGGTCAATCTGTGTGTATATTTGTTAGATGTAGGTTTTATTATATGCTGAGAGTTGAAGGTTAGACTGCGTGCGTGTGTTTAAGGTTGTAGATGAGAATGTGCGTTTGTTGTAGGTGTGAGAGTGTATGGGTTGTAGATGAGACTGTACGTTTTGTAGGTGGGACTGTACGTTTGGTAGATGAGACTGTACGTTTTGTAGATGAGACTGTACGTTTTGTAGGTGAGACTCTGTATGTGCTGCATGCAAGACTGTACGTGTTGTAGATCAGACTCTACGTGTTTTATGTGAGTCTATACGTTTTGTAGATTATCCTGTACGTGCTGTATGGGAGACTGCCCGTTTTGTAGGTGAGACTGTACGTCTTGTAGGTGAGACTGTACGTTTTTGTAGGTGAGACTGTACGATTTGTAGGTGAGACTGTACGTTTTTGTAGGTGAGACTGTACGATTTGTAGGTGAGGCTACGTTTTGTAGGTGAGACTGTGCGTGTTGTATGTGAGACGGTACGTGTTGTATGTGAGACGATACGTGTTGTATGTGACACTGTACGTGTTGTAGGTGAGACTATACGTTTTTTTAAAATTGTATGTGCGTGTTGTATGTGAGACTTACGTGGTGTATGTGAGACTTACGTGTTGTAGGTGAGACTAAACGTTTTTTAGAATTGTCTGTGCGTGTTGTATGTGAGACTGGGCGTTTTGTAGTTGAGACTGTACCTGTTGTAAGTGAGACTGTACGTGTTGTATGTAAAACTGTACGTGTTGTATGTGAGACTGTACGTGTTGTATGTAAAACTGCACATGTTGTAGGTGATACTGTACGTGTTGTAAAGGAGACTGTACGTTTTGTAGGTGAGACTCTACATTTTGTAGGAAAGATTGTACTTGTTGTAGGTGAGACTACGTTTTGTAGGCGAGGCTGGGTTCGTGTTGTAGTTGACACTGTACGTGGTGAAGGTGAGACCGGATATGAGTTGTAGGTGAGACTGTACGTGTTGTAGGTGAGAATGCGTGTTTTTGGAGTGAAACTGGAAGGAGACTGTACGTGTGGTGTGATATAGTGAGACTGTACGTGTGGTGTGATGTAGGGAGACTGTGCGTGTGGTGTGATGTAGGGAGACTGTACGTGTGGTGTGATGTAGTGAGACTGTACGTGTGGTGTGATGTTGATGAGATTGAATGTGTTAATGGTAAGATTGATTGTGTTAATGGTAAGATTGATTGTGTTAATGGTAAGATTGATTGTGTTAATGGTAAGATTGATTGTGTTAATGGTAAGATTGATTGTGTTAATGGTAAGATTGATTGTGTTAATGGTAAGATTGATTGTGTTAATGGTAAGATTGATTGTGTTAATGGTAAGATTGATTGTGTTAATGGTAATACTGTGTGTGAAAAAGGTTTGCTGATTGGTTGTTGATCCAACAGCTTGTGTGCTCCTGCTAATTGGCCTAATGCCATACAGTGGTACCTGCAAGGATCTTCGCGTGCTATTGTTTAGATCAGCACAGAGTGTTTCATTTGTCTGCCCTCGGAGGAAGACAGGAAGAAGCTCTTTCCCAACACTGTCAATTGCCGGACACTAAAAAAGGTGCTGCCCTACAGTTTCATAGGGATGTGTGCACAGCCAGAACTCTGGAGTATGTTCTGGTTGGATTCTGTTCAAGTCTTTGTTCTTTGGTTTCCCCCTTTTTCAAGATATTGATGTCGTCTTTGGGATTTGTTATGGTAATTTGTTTGTAGATTTCTCTCCCAATATTCCCCATTGCCAATCTATTCAGCCAAGCCTCCCTGATCGCGTGCTTCAGTAGTTGTTTTACTACGTGTAGGGTTGTTGGTGTGTATTGTTGTTCTTCACTTTATTCCTTCTTAGCCAGTCTGTTTGTCTTGTTATCGCCATGTGGATTTGAGAGATCAGCTTTACACTCAACACGTACAACTTAACTATAGCTAGAATAGAATCCAACCCCAACAAACTTCAGAGTACCGGTTATGTACATTCATTCATTCATTCATTCATTCATTCATAGGTGTCTCAGTCTTGTGCCGCTCTATGAATTTTGTCCAGCTCTGTCTCCTGTATTTCGATACTGTCTGTTATGGTTATAAAGGTCGATCCGCGAGGGACAGTCCCTGCCACAGATCGTACAAACATACTGAGAATGCTGGCTTGCCTGGCTCTTCCTGATCTCTTTGGTCTTTCTCTTTTCTCTGCAGCGAGAAGACCTCTACTAGTGTCAGCAGCCACTATGCCCCCTCCAACTGTCTCCAGATAGCTTGATCCTGAGCAATTTCTTCCCAGTCCCGGTATGGGATGTCGTATGACTTCATGTTCCTCTTGCACACGTCCTTGAATCGCAGTGTGGTATGGCCGAATCTTCTAACTCCAATGGCTAGCTGTCCATAAATTATATCCGTTGGCAGCCTCTCGTCTTCCATGCGATAAACATGTCCGAACCACCGTAGACGTCGCTCGCTCAACATTGAGTACATGCTCTCAGTGGTTGCTCTCTGCAAAACCGTCTTATGTGACACATTCTCTTGCCACCCAATCTCCAATGTACGCCGTAGACACCTCATGTTAAAGGTGTTCAGCCGTCGTTCCTGTTTAGTGTAAGTGCGCCAAGTCTCACTTCATACACGAGAGTGCCAAGAACGCAGGTCTAATAGACCCGGACCTTGGTGTAATGAGACAGCGCAGTGTTTTCTCAGACACTCTACGTCAGGCGGGCCATGACGGTATTTGCTCTGCCAAGCCTACTGTCTATGTCTTTCTCGAGCGAGAGAGTGTTGCTGATGGCAGACCCTAGATAAGTGAAACTTTTGACAGCCTACAGAGTGATGCCATCAATATATAGATGGCGTAGTGGTAATGCCCTGTGAGCAGACCTTTGTCTTTTCCAGATTTATGGTGAGACCAAACTGGTTATACCCCTCGGCGAATCTGTCTACCAGTCTCTGCAAGGCCTCCTCACTATTTGTCAGTTGAACTGCATCATCCGCAAATGGCATCTCCATAATAAGCACCACCCTCACCTTGGTCATCGCACGCACTCGTGACAGATTAAACAGCCACCCATCTGACCTGGTGTGCAGATAAACACCGTCCACAGGTGTGTCATAAGCGTAGGATTTGTTCATGGATAAGAATATCACAAAGAAGGTCGGCGGGAGCACACACCCTGCTTCACTCCACTCTTGATAGGAAAGTGTTTGAAGATGATTCATCGTATAGAATTGAGCCCTTCATATCAGTGTGAAAAGAAATTATCATGCTACGAGTTCGAATAGACTATTTCTACTAACCAAGTCGAAGGCCTTTGTGAGGTCTAGAAACATCATAAAGAGCGGCTGATCTTGTTCTCTGCAGTTCTCCTGGATTTGGCGAAGCGAGAAAATCATATCCGTTGTTGATCTACCTACTTTAAAGCCACACTGGGATTTTGGGTACACCCTGTCCGCGAGCAGTCTCAACCTGTTTAGTAGCATGCGGGCGTAAACCTTGCCTAACACGCTCAGGAGCGAGATTCCTGTATAATTATTGCAGTCCTCGCGGTCACCTTTGTTTTTGTAAATAGTCACAATGGTGGCGTCACATATATCTTGGGGGATAGCACCTTCCTCCTAGCAGAAGCATAGAAGATCAAACATCGGCTGAGCTAGTGCTGATTTGATGGCTTCGGATGGGATACCATCTTCCATGGTGCTTTGCCATCTGAGAGGTAATTGATAATCTTATCAAGCTCATCCAGAGTAGGTGGTCTGTCAAGTTCATAATGGGCAAGGCCTGTAGCCTGGACAAGGCCTCACCAGTGACCACCGTTTCCTGAGAGTAGAGCTCAGAGTAGTGCTCCACCCATCTGCAGGTCACGGTCCATGATTCTCTCACCTGTCAAAGATTTTAGGGGGGCAGCACATCTCGCAGAAGGGCTCAGTGCCATCTTTATGCCTCTTTATTGTCCTGGATATTTCACGTCTCTGCCTTTAGCTGAATTTATTCACACAGTTTCTGCCAGTACTCATTCTCACATTGTCTAGCTATCCGTTGATTGATGCCTCGGGCCCTCCTGTGGGCAGCAAGTGTCCTCTCATTTGCGCATTTTTTAATAATTGATGAAAGCTTCTCGCTCGATCTCAATTACTGGTTCCCTCATGCCAAGCGTAGCTAATGCTGTATCATAGATGGCACCTTTTATAACGTTTCACTTAGCTGTGGCGTCACACTTAGATCCTCCCTGAAGAGCAAGATTCAGGTCAGACATAAGCTTCTCCGCCTTGAAAGGAATCATCATCTGCGCAGTGTTGATGCGGGGATTCTCCATTCTCCATGTGTGGAGCGAGCGGGTTATTTTGCGAAGCTGTAAGTGTACCCTGCTACATACAAGAGCATGGTCAGAGTCGGAGTCTGCACTGTTATAGCTTCTAGTGGAGAGCACTATGTTTACAGCTGAACGTCTGGTGACAATCAAGTCCATTTGGTGCCATGGATGTGACCTTGGGTGTTTTCAGGATACTTTATGTTGCGGCATGATCTTGAAGAAAATTTTTGTGATGCATAGGCCTTGTTGTGTGCACAGGTCCAACAACCTCTGACCATTGTCATTTACCCTGCCAATACCATGATGTCCAAGGCAGGTGGGCCATGCTATGTGGTCCCCATCTAGTCTAGCATTAAAGTCGCAGAGAAGGATGAGTGCTTCTTCCCTGGGGCTGTTCTTGATCATTTCCTTCAGCTATTCATAGAATTGATCCATCGCTTCCTTCGGAGATGTCAGGGTTGGGGCATTGACGCTGCCGATATTAACATGACCTATAGCGGTGATTAGACGAGTGGCCAGTAACCTCTCAGAGGCCTCCAAAGAAGGATCGACTGAGGCCATAGGTGTGTTAATATCAAAACCAACACCATGAGGTCGAGATTCCTCCCGTTCACGATCCTTCCAGAAGAAAGTGTAGTTTTTCTCCATTAGTGAGTCACTAGAGACCTCTGGTTTCCTGTAGGGCAGCAATGTTCACATTCAATCGAGAGAACTCCGTATCAATGATGGCTGTTTTTCTGGCATCTCCAACCTCTCGAGGGCAGGCGGTAGTCGACCAATGTGATGAAATGATCTCTCCTACCGTCGAAGCTGACCCGTGGCGTCCGTTTCCCTACTCCAATCGGGTGGGACTTATAACCCGTAAACGGCTAGCTTCCGTGTTGTGTCCTCACTCAAGAGCGAGGCTGGAGCAGCCTTTCCAGGGATCAAGTATGGGCGCTGAATATGGAGACCCTGGGCTGCCCACACTACAGAATTCCCCTTTCGCCTCGCTGGTGTAATCCAAGGGAATGCAAAGCATGACTATTTGGCACCAGCTCAGCTGCAGAAGCTGCCGGAATGATTTCGCAATTTTGAAACCTTAAATTTAGGCCTTAGACGCTACCACTCCGGATTTTCTATCTGGGCTTACTTCCGTAGCCCTATCGTCTTCCGAGGTTTCCACAAGGCAGTGGAGTCGTTGCCCGCGGATGCTAGTTACTTGAGGCATCCGATGATACTCTCATTGTCACAGGACTAGCCAGCACATCATGGCACTTGTGGGTTTAAAACCAGAGTTACCGAGGTTTCCACAAGGCAGTGGAGTCGTTGCCCGCGGATGCTAGTTACTTGAGGCATCCGATGATACTCTCATTGTCACAGGACTAGCCAGCACATCATGGCACTTGTGGGTTTAAAACCAGAGTTCCCCCTCTTCTAGGTGAACTGTCTGAACAGGCTAACGAGCTTCGTCTACCCAGGTATAGAGTCAGTGTTTTCCTTCTCTTAGATTGGCTGTCAACCAAGGCTAATTAGCCCAATCTGCCCGCCCAGTTATACCGCCGGTTACTCGGTCGCGCCCCACAACAGGCTCTGTAAGAAACTGTATATCTATAACCAATCTATAGCCAACAAGAACAGGAAAGGTGAGAGCATAAATAAAGGTGGTGCTGCGGACACAATGAAGTAGGAGAGGCTATTAGCATGGAAACTTCTGCACAGCAATCCGAACAGTTAATACAGCGGCGATCTCTACACCCGGAAAGGAGGGGCTTTATGCACAGATCCCTATGAAACTGTTGAACGCCATATATTTTAATGTCCGGCACTTGACGGTGTTGGGAAAGAACTGCTTTCTTCGAGACCAGCCAAATCGAACTAAACAACAGCTTATAAACAATTTCAGATAACATTATATGACGTGTCAAAGGGCAGGAGCCTACCGCCTTCTAGATCAATAACAAACCAATTAACCTTCTATTATACTTGTTTTCCACTGTGGATATTGCAGTTGTTCTTAGTACCTCAGTTTATATCTTTAGGTATTTGAGAACTTTTCGGTAGCCACCGAAATTTGGATTCCCTGCCCACTATTTAATTTCCTCTACGCCCGCAAAATGAACCCTTACATCAGATCTTAGAAGAATTCAGGAAAAGGAGAATAGATTTATAAGACTCCCACGTGTCACCTAGAAAGACTGTATCACAAACTATGAAGTACGTCAAAGAATCGAGAATGCAAGTGGACTATACGACGACCACCTCACAACAGTCAAAAGGCGAAAGCTGTATGGCCACGTCTCGAGAACCAAGGGCCTTGCTAATACCATACTACAGATCATAGTACATAGCAAGCTAATGTGGGGAAGTCAGAGAAAACGATGGGAAGACAACATCCATGAATGGACTAACCTGCGACTTGATGAGACACAACAAGCAACCGCATACAGAAAGGGATGTCGCAGGATTGTGAATGTGTCAGCAAGGGTTGCCCCAACAATCTCAAGAGATCGCTGGATGAACTGAACTGAAACGTCTTCCCCTCCATTTTTCATAGCTCTCATTGCTGATAGATCTATGTAAATGTGGGTTAGTTGAGTGGTTAAGCGTGTCTTTGAAACACATTCCAAGACTATATTTTCTTTCTATTTCTATGTGCATGCCTATTTCGCAAGATCATGTTTGATGTCTGTTCATAGTGGAAATACAATAGCTGTCATTAGGGGGCCCTGCTTTTATTCGTGTAAGGTCTGGTGGCGGGGGAGATGGAGCGGCTGGTTCTTTTGTTCATATTCTTTGAAGTCTGCCTCGAACATATCCTTCCAGTCTTACATTCAATGGCTTATTTATGGAGATGTTTGAATTTGTGTGTGTCTGTGGTAGTACTCTGTAATACATGCTATCAGTCATAGGTTGTAGCTGTGTTGTTTTCCTCATTTACTTTACTGATGACTTCATAGCTGCATAATAATTCCTCCTTCCTGGCTTTTTATTTGTATCTTTTTTTCATAGTTAAAGCGCGTGGCCGAATGGTCTCGATAGCTGCCTACCGACAAGGAGGGCAGCGGTTCGAATCCCCAGTAAGTCTTCTGTTGTTTTTCTGTTGCGGGTGATATAAACAAACATTGCCAGCACACGACGTGGCAACAACAGTGGTGAAGCGGCATGTAGTCCTCAGCTTTTAAAAATCCCTTGACTACACCAGCAATGGGGAAAAAGTAGTAAAACAGGGTTGTTTTTGTTTTTGTTTTTTATCATAGTTAAATTTTGTGATTCTGTTTGCTTTACTTACAAAAGTATATCTCCGAGTCCACAGATCTAATCCTTGACAGGCTTTCTATGTCCTGCAATTTGCAGATATAATGTTTTCGCCAACTACCCGTAAAGCTAGATCATAAGCGTGTAGTGAGTTGTGGATCAACTGTAGCATCATATCCATTATGCTATTGATGAAGGTCAGCAACATTGTAAGTGATAGTACTCCGTGTTCCCATTTCATTATATGGCTTACTTGAGCATGTGCATTCTTCTTCTTCTTCTTCTTCTTCTTCTTCTTCTTCTTCTTCTTCTTCTTCTTCTTCGTACGCTGCCAAACGTCAACCTGATATGTGCATTCACTCTGACATATTTATTTTGGAGGACATGGCATATTGATTGGTACATGCGCCCACAGACTCCATATTTGAGCAGTCTGTTTCTTTCACTCACTCCTACACTCTCTTCTGACTGACAACAATTCATATTTAACCTTCATTATTATGTACATTTCAGAAGGTTTCACATCTTCTGACAAAAAAAACACAACACAAAAACAAACTGTTTTTCTTCCACTGTGCAAGTCAATAGTGGGTTAACCATGTTGTACGCTATATTGCGCATGCACATACTTTTCGATCGTCACAATCCCTATAAGGAGTATTGCTTAAGAGCCATTTTGTGTCACGAAACAAGCCTCTTTTGCAAGGACTTCGAAAGTGAATGATCTTCCTCGGAGAAAGCGTTCAGGGATGACGTAGGCGCATCATTGAATAGAAGTTGTCCAATTTCCGTTCTCTTTCTGTAATGTTTCATTGTGGAATCTCAATATCACGTTCTGTTCTTTTGTTTTCTTTCAAACATCTCAAATTTGTTAATTAATTTGGAAATGTACTCACATAATACGTTTATCAACGACACTGCCTCGTTGAGAATGAATTATGGGCGTTGCAGTCTTTTGAGTGTCTATTGAAATCTCACCATTACTGATGACCAAACCAAAAGATTATCACAATATTCAGACTAATTTTCGATAGAATATGTTTTTTGTCATGTCTCTTGCGTTCTCTATAAGATGTACACTCCGCTGCCTTGTGTGACACCTGTTTACGGGAAAGGCGTTGGGAGTAAACCATGAATAAAACGTTTGCATCTTGTGCTATCTTTAGTCGTCTCGATAATGTCTTGCCACTGGACAAAAGTAGCTCAGGACGAGAGAGTGAGGTTGATAAATTGCGCAAAGCTTTCTCACTTTAGTCCAAATTACTGCGCAAGTCATTTTTCTCAGCGGACAGGGAAAAAAGGAAAAAAAGTGTCAACAGGGAGAATGGTCTTCATTACGCGTGATGAACGAACATCACATACGATCATTTATCATCATTTGGTTGCTCAGTTCGGAGACTTGTTGTAATGTTGTTTAAGTATGTTTCTTCATTTGACCTTATCCTCTGGTTGATCAGTCCGGAGACTGGTTGTAAGGTTGTTTGAGTATGTCTCTCCATTTGACCCAATCCTCTGCATCTCTTTTCATTTCAGCATAGATTCGTACTTTAATGTCCCTGCATGCCTATGATGCAAAATTGAATCTTGGACGCCCTGGTCCTCTCTTCATTTGAATCTTTCCCTCTAGAATCTTCTGTAAAAGACTTTAATGGCTCATATTGTGACCCAACCAACTCAACCGACGTTTTAATATCATTTGAAATATTTGTTTTGTGCACCCACTTCAGTGAGTACATTGTCATTATATCTTTTTTCTGTCCAACTCACTCTTTCCTTTCTACGGTAACACCACATTTCAAACGCTTCCAATTTTTATCTTTCATTTCTAGAGTCCATGTTTCAGACCCATACAGTGCAAATGGCCATATATGAGTGGCGATATTCTTTTCCTTAGCTCTACCCTAATATTCCTTGAGTTTAACAATTAACTTAACTTAACGTCTTTATACTGGTTTAGAAGACCCTGCAGAGTCTGTATACAACCAGTTTCATTTACTTCACCTTGCTCTAAAAGCTATGCGCATCCAGTTTATTCTTAAATGCATTAACTGTCCCTGCGCCCACTACCTCCCCTGGCAATGCATTCCAAGCAGACACCACTCTCTGACTAAAAAAATATTTCCTTATATCTAATCTGGACCTCTCTTTAGTCAGCTTGTAGCTATGCTACTGGGTTATTGTAGATGGCTGTATTTTAAAAAAACTTGTTATAGTCTAATTTATCCATTCCTCTGATCATCTTATAAATCTGTATTAAGTCACCACGAATTCTTCTCTCTTCGAGACACTGTAGGCCGGTTTTTCTGAGTCATTCCTCATAACTGTAATTCTGGAATCCCACTATCATCTTTGTCGCTCTTTTTTGAATTCTTTCTAGCATGTTTATGTCCCCTCTTTGATAAGGACTCCACACCTGTACACAGTACTCCAATCTAGGTCTAACTAAAGCTTTATACAGTTTGACGATCACTTCCTTGCTCCTATGTTTAATATTTCTTTTTATCATACCTAACATTGCATTTGCCTTTTTCACTGCTACCTTAACTTGCTCACTCACCTTTCCTGTATGATCAATTATAACCCTTAGGTCCCTTTCCTTATCTATCTTTCTAATATTGTTTTCTCCCATTCTGTAATTATGTTCCATATTAGATCTACCCATGTGGATGACTGTACATTTATCTACATTAAACTCCATTTGCCAGCTTACAGACCATTCTCGAATTTTATCTAAATCCGACATCAATATATCCACTTCCGCTTTAGATGAGACACTACTGCATAGTTTTGTGTCATCAGCAAATTTTGCAATCATGGATCCCATATCAATGTCCAAATCATTTATATATATCAAGAACAAAATTGGTCCCAAAACCGAGCTTGTGGCACACCACTTTTCACTTCACACCACTGAGAGTACTCCTTATTTATGCCCTCTCTCTGCCTTCTTCCCGTTAACTAATTTTCAATCCATTTGGCAACTTCTCCACCTATTCCATGTGATTTTAACTTTCGAAATAATCTTTTATGAGGTACTCTATCAAAGGCCTTTGCAAAGTCTAGACAAATAACGTCCACTGGCTCCCCTTTATCAATGATTTTAGTAACCTCCTCCATGAATTCTAATAGATTAGTTAAGCATGATCTCCCTCTAGTAAACCCATGCTGGCTATTTCTAATTAGATTAAATTTGTCTAAATGCATTACAATGTTTTCTTTGATTATTGACTCTAACAATTTACAGACTATGCCCGTTAAACTCACCGGTCTATAATTTGCTGGATCTGATTGTTTGCCTTTTTTTAATAAGGGGATCACTCCTGCATCTGTCCAATCCCGTGGAACAATCCCTTTTGTAAGTGATTGAGAACATAATATAGCCAATGGTTTTGCTAGTTGGTCTCTAATTTCATACAAAAATTTTGGATGAATACCATCTTGACCTGGACATTTATTCACTTTCAACCCCTCCAATTTTTTTTAAACCATTTCCTCTGTAATACAGATCGATCTAAATCCCGCTGGATCCATGTCTCTTTGAAAAATATCTAAAGGCTCTGTGATCTTGGAGCAGTCCCCTTTTGTGTAGACTGTGCCAAAGTACTGATTGAGTAGATTAGCTGCCTCCCTATTCTCACTTATTATTTTCCCTGTACTGTCTATGAGAGGGCCTACTTTGTCTTTCGTTCTTTGTTTATTCCTAACATAAGAGAAGAAGCTTTTACTGTCAGTCTTGATCCTCTGAGCAAGTTTTTTTTTCAACAGGATCCCGGTAGCAGTGAGCACGCTCGAAATTTGACAAAATGTAGTGCAACCGGCCACCTAACGCCCTTTTCAAGGTGCACACAAGAATAAAGTTACTCATCGTGGGCATTCAACAATAAAACCAACAAAAACAACAACAATTGTATGCATACAATTCCATAGATCTTCCATAGGGGGCAGCATATTTTCTTTTTCGTTCGTTTTCAATCTCCCGCTACCAAACTATGAACGTTCTGAATGTCCCGCTACCAAGCTATGAACGTTCTCAATGTCCCGCTACCAAGCTATGAACGTTCTCAATCTCCCGCTACCAAGCTATGAACGTTCTCAATGTCCCGCTACCAAGCTATTAACGTTCTCAATGTCCCGCTACCAAGCTATGAACGTTCTCAATGTCCCGCTACCAAGCTATGAACGTTCTCAATGTCCCGCTACCAAGCTATGAACGTTTTCAATGTCCCGCTACCAAGCTATGAACGTTCTCAATGTCCCGCTACCAAGCTATGATCGTTCTCAATGTCCCGCTACCAAGCTATGAACGTTCTCAATGTCCCGCTACCAAGCTATGATCGTTCTCAATGTCCCGCTACCAAGCTATGAACGTTCTCAATGTCCCGCTACCAAGCTATGAAACAATGTCTTTGCAGGTAGATGGATGTAGTCCAGAAAACGGAATACGTTGTGTCGTAGTTTACAGCTTTATTGTGATATTTGCACCTTTCGGTCCGACATATCCGACTTCAGCATTCATTTTTGAGTACCGGGTTAGCATTCCATTTTCGATCCCTTCTCCTTAGCCAGTCTGTTGTTGCAGTCTGTTATCCAGGATCACCGAGTGAAGGCGTAGAAGGGTCTTGGCAGCTCTAGTTCGCAGGCCCTAATGCTAGCAATCAGCTATGGGTTGCTGACCGCTGCAGCCCAAACGCTGCTCAGCATCTTGATCCAGGGGCAGCATATGTCCCTTTTTCTTAGAATGTTTTCTCTGGGGCGTTTCAGCACTTCCAGATAGTGCTGGTAGTTAACTGTTTGACCCGGTGCAATTTATATCATCAAGACAAACCACCTGATGATGTCACATCATCGCTTGTGATGGACAACTAACTAATACATGGATGATGGAGCTAATTATAGCCTGTGTAAGTGGTTTTTACAATCTGTTATTTCTCGTTCTCTTAATGAAAGACAGTGAGAGTTGTCTGTTACTTGGTTGGCTTTCCTTATTGCAGTTGTGGGCATAAGTTGATGGCAGTTGTGTGCATAAGTTGATGGCTGATGTGGGGATACATTGATGGCAGTTGTGTGTATAAGTTGATGGCTGATGTGTGGATACATTGATGGCAGTTGTGTGCCCAAGTTGATGGCAGTTCTGTGTATAAGTTGATGGCAGTTGTTTGCATAAGTTGATGGCAGTTGTGTGCATACGTTGATGGCAGTTGTGTGCCCAAGTTGATGGCAGTTGTGTGCATAATTTGCGCACCCTGTTTGTTCGGTTGGTTGTTTTTTGTTTTGTTTTTTTGGTAATATGAGACAAGTGCTGTAACTCTAAACCACTCTGACACAAAAACAATCTCAGGTTACGTATCGCATTGGTAGGACCATGTTCCTGACACTGAATTCCCGAAGAGAGCAGACATGCCAAGTATTTGTACAGGCTGAGGTGGGCAGAGCATCTTGTGCGCATCGCCAGACACATGACTGCCAAAGAGACGACAATGAGCTTTGGGAAGGCTGGCGAAAAGTAAGTTGCCTTAAGAAGCAATTTAAGGACAGCCTGGGGGGAAATCTGAGATGCTATCACATAGATGAAGATAACTGGAAGAACATCGCTGAAAACTGTTCGGACTGGAGAAGTCCACTTAGGAGTTGCTGAAGAAGAGAGTCGACGTATGCTGACAACGCAAACAAAACGCCTGATCCGGAATGAAAAGGCAGCGAAACTGCCCTCACTGGCAGCAAAAGACATAGTATGCAAATCGTGCAATTGAACATTATGTGGTCGCATTGGACTGTTAAGGTCCCGCAAATACCGGACCGAAACATGACAGTCAGTGCAGAATAAAACAAAAACGATCACATACAACAAGGATGATGTCGATAGTCGTCATCAGCAATGATAGACAGTTATCATATATGTGTACATACATATATAATTAAAGCCATCTCCGTTCCCAAGTGAATGTCGGCCTTCAACAAATGGGTTTCCACTTTTGTCCCAATTTTATCACGTCTTTACTTTCTCTTTTGACTGGCAAAGATGGCGCCGTAACTGGCTGCGAGTCTACATTTCTCTACTGTTTTGGATCATAATGGATGCCGCCAGACCACGGATTTGCCTGGAATTCACACTAGTCGACGACTTACACTTGTGTTCACGAATACGTGGAATTGTTTTCCGTCTGGACTTGTTATTTCGTTCTTTTTTTGTGACTCACTCACACGCTGTGTTGTCCATACGACCTCTTGTGGTTATCGAAAAGGCACGACAAACTGCGTTAGATGCCTTCCCACCTTTCTACCCTGCGGGTTACATGTTTACGGAAAGACTTCGGTGGTAACCCTGAGGCAAAATCTGCATCCTATGCTATCTCCAGTCGTCTCGATGAATGTCTTGCCACTGGCAAAAGGTAGCTTAGGCTCTGTGAGTGAGGTTGACAAAAGGCGCAGTTTCTTCCTCACTTTAATCAAAATCTCCGCGCAAGTCACCCATTTCAGCGGACACAGCAAGAGATACGACTGTCCACACGGGTGAACAAAGAGAGTGGTCTTCATCACTTGTGATGGACAAACTATCACTTTTTCTTTATATTAGACGCAAGCTCTCTACAACACGAGTGTTTCTGTCGCCCCATACGCCTCTTACCCTTGGGAATCCAGATAATAGCCTACCTGGTCACCTTAATCAGAGCAATCTAATATTATGCCCGTCTCGATCCACTGATACAGACGTTTAGCATTCCAGATCATTTACCATTTCAAGCCTACATTCCTGCGCAGGCAGCCTTTTATGAACGTTTAAAGTTTTTTTTTTTTGTTTTGTTTTTTATCAGCAGATCTCTTGTTCTTTCACCAAGATTCTGAACTACAAAAAAAAATGCACACTGGATTTCAGGATTTTTAGTTTCGGGTAGAATTTAATATAATTAAACCGTGCCTAACGCAATGAAAGCCCCTCTGGCTTTTATATTCACAAAATGATAAACTGTTTATCATATATATATATATATATATATTATATAGATTATACCTCTAAACAAGTAGCTTTGAAGATGCATGAGGAAAAATCAAAAGTAATTAGGGTCAATGCAGTAAACACAGAACCAATCAGGCTGTGAGAAACGCCACTGGAAGAGGTAGAGGTACTTACATTCCTAGGAAGTATCATCAACAAGAAAGAAGAGACAGACGATGATATAAAAACAAAGATACAAATAGCAAGAGTTGCAGTCGGAATGTTGAAACCCATATGGAACTCCAAGGAAATGAGAAGGAAGACAAAAATACACATTTTCAATTCAAATGTGAAGCCAGTCCTGCTGTATGGAGCGGGAACTTGGAGGATGACCAAAGGCAATGACAGAAGACTGCAGGGTTTTGTCAACAAATTCATGAGAAAGATTCTTGATATAAAAGGGTTTACAAAATTAAAAACGACAGACTGTGGGAGCGAGCGGACAAGATAAATTAGAACAGGAAATCTTAGGACGAAAGTGGAGATGGATGGGTCATGCATTAAGAAAGCCCCAGGCCAGTATCACCAGACAATTCCTGTCATAGAACCCCACAGGGAAGGAGAGGCATAGGCAGACCAAGGAATACATGGAGACTAGATCTTCTTCTTCTTCTTCGTACGCTGTCAGATGTCAACCTGTATTTTTTCGAAAAAAGCAGCGGTCATCCTGAGGCTGTCGACACTGCCATAGAGCTTGTCTAGTGTTGCCACTGGTGATGGCCACATGTGCTTTTTCTGGTTGTTTTTTCCTCATTTATTTTGACCAGCCATGAGTTCGCTCACTCCTCCAGCGATGTTAGGACCTGCTGCATCCGATTTCTTGCAATGGTGAGATTTTTTTCAAAGGTCCACATAGCCAGATCGTCTGCAAACATGGAGCTGTGGACTCTTCTTGGTATATTCTCTGTGATGTTGTTTATATACACCAGGAAAAGTGTGGGTGACAGTACTCTCCCTTGGGGTACTCCCTGCTCAAGTGTCACCTTTTTGCTCATCTGCCCTTGTACTTGAACTCTGGCTGTTCTGTTTTTGAGGTAGTGGCTGATCCATCTGTACATTTTCCCACAAACTTCACTTTTTCGTAGCTTGACTTTAAGTGCCTCTTTCCACACCTTGGCAAATGCCTTCTCTAAATCCACCCAAACCGCTATTGTATGCTTTTTCTCCTGGTAAGCATCCTATATTTCCTGGGCTATGAGAGTGATCTGGTCCTCAATGGATCTGTGCTGTATAAAGCCTGCTTGCTGTGGAATTAGTATGTGTTTTTCTTCCAGATGCCACATCCGTCTGGTGTTTATCATACGCTCCATCAGTTTGCCTACACAGCTCAGTAGACTGATAGGCCTGTATCCATTTGGATCTGCTCTATCTTTTTCTTTTTTTGGTGCTGGTATAATTACAGCATCTTTTCATGCCTGCGGTACAATTCCCCTTTTCCAGCTTTGGTTCAGGACTGATAGTGACTTTCTCTTTGCTGTTTGGCCCAGCCCCATCAGTATTTCGTTTGTTACCCCATCTTTTCCGGGCGATTTCTTTTTCTTTAGAGTTCTCATGGCCTCTTCCATTTCATTCATTGTTAGTTTTGCCATTATGTGCTCCTCTGGTGCCATATTGATGTTGTCGTGGCTCTTTTGTTCTTCACTAATGTCTGTATACCTATCTGTAGGGACATCAGTGTGGTTTGCTCTGGCATAATGTTCTATAAACGCGTTTGCAGCTTTTTTTCCAGTGGGCATGTTGTCACCCTGCTTGATGGTAATTTGTTTGTTTGATGGAGTTTCGTCATTCATGGCTCTGACTAACTTCCATAGTTTGTTCTCTTCTTTATCTAAATTGAGGCTTTCTGCTTTGTTTTTCCAGCTGTCTCTTGTTATTTGGTTTAGTGTTCTTTTGTATTTCGCCGTGGTGGCTTTGAGGGCGATATTTGCCTCTATAGCCATGTTCCTAGCATTTGAGGCTTCGTCTTCCGCATTCTGCAATTCATCATTCCAATATGGCTTGTAGTTTTTCCTTGCCCATCGTGGGATGGTTTCGGTGGCTGATTGCATTATTGCTTTGCTTAGGCTTTCCGCCATGGGTTTCATATTGTTATTCCGTGTGCTGATGGTTACCTACAGCCCATCTGTCATGATTGCAAATCTGTCCCAGTCGGCTCGTTTATAATTCCAACGTGGGTGCGGTTTTATTTCCTGTGGTCCTACTTCCATATCAACTTCTAGCCTAATTAGCCTGTGGTCGCTACCTGCCAATTGGTTTAGCACCTGGCGGTCTTTTTTGTGGTGAATATCCACCGTGGAAAAGACCAAGTCTGGAGTAGAGTTAGTATGACATGTTCTAGAATAGAAGCCAGGGCTATCCTCCGGCCTATTGATAAGATCGAGATTTGTGTCTATCTCCCAATCTTCCCCTTCATCACCTCTGTTGTCTGTGTCTGAATATCCCCATCTCTCCGAGTGGCTGTTGAAGTCTCCAACTACTAAGCAGTTGGAGTCCTTGATTTCCATACTCAAGAGCGACATGTCTTTGTTTGATGGGCCATACAGGTTGAAGATGCGGATCTTCGTTTCTGGTGTCATTATGTCGACTCCTACAATTTCTGCTTGTCCGGTGTCAAAACGAGACAACGAAACCTACTTGACCAGCTTCTCGTAAGACGAACGAAATGAAAGAGGTGATAATCTTTGCTACAGTGCACAAGCTATACGTCATGAACACAAAGCTCAAACAACCTGCTGGCAATAGATAGACATGGCACTCTCCAAACAGGGAGAGAGCAAAGCCGAAATCAGTAGCAACGTGACGTTTGTTACCAACGTGGAGGCACTGCACCGACTTGATAAAGGCAGCGATCACAGGCCTATCAGGACGACAATGAACCTGAACACTCCTCCCTTCATACGTCACGCCCGGGTGCCCACAACACTACATTCTGCGAAGCTTGAAGGCCTTATTTAAAACCGGAATTGGCAATGCACGAAATCTCCTTCTCGCCACCCAAAAACAACTGATGCGCTTTCTGAATAACTGCAGCACCGCCGCCAGTATACGTAATCATCAGCAAGTAATCGCATCAGTGTGGGTATACAGTAACTTCTTGCAACTAGAACAATGCTCGATATTAGTGATGAGCATGATGGGAGTGCACTAACCAAACAAGAAGATCAGACATAGGCTCACAGTAGATTAGGAGCAGAATAGCTTACAGCGTCTGGTGAAGGTCGATGAGACAGTAAGTAGTATCACAAATTATAGGAAGGAACTACAAATGTAGAGCCTCATCACAGCCTCGGAGAAGGAAGATGGTACAACATCGACAGATAGAAAGCAAATCGAGGACGAATGCACAATGTTCTACACGGGTCTCTTCGCATAAAGAAGAATAGTGCCATACAAACCACTAAATATATGTTCGGGGTCACTGACCGATATAGGTCCTGCACGCGAGCGAACACCTAAAGTCAGGCAAATCGAATGTCATGGACGGAATCACTGCAGAAATGCTTCAGGTTGACGGAAATACACTTGCCTGCCAACTGATCATACTTTTCAACATCTGTCTTAATAGAAGACAAATTCCAGTCCAGTGGAAGTGCTTCAAGACAATCCTGATCATCAAGAAAGAAAAAAAAAGCTTGACGACAAATTCTGGCGAACTACCACCCAATCTGCTAGCTATCAACTATTTATAAACTGTTCACAAAAGTTGTAACCTGCAGACAACTCGACCAGAACCAACCACTAGATCAGGCAGATTTCAGGAAGAGCTACTCCACCAATGATCATCTCCACTACTCCACCAATGATCATCTCCACTACTCCACCAATGATCATCTCCACTACTCCACAATGATCATCTCCACTACTCCACCAATGATCATCTCCACTACTCCACCAATGATCATCTCCACTACTCCACCAATGATCCTCTCCACTACTCCACCAATGATAATCTCCACTACTCCACCAATGATCATCTCCACTACTCCACCAATGATCATCTCCAATAATCCACCAATGATCATCTCCACTACTCCACCAATGATCATCTCCACTACTCCACCAATGATCATCTCCACTACTCCACCATTGATCATCTCCACTACTCCACCAATGATCATCTCCACTACTCCACCAATGATCATCTCCACTAATCCACCAATGATCATCTCCACTACTCCACCAATGATCATCTCCACTACCCCACCAATGATCATCTCCACTACTCCACCATTGATCATCTCCACTAATCCACCAATGATCATCTCCACTACTATACCAATGATCATCTCCACTACTCCACCAATGATAATCTCCACTACTCCACCAATGATAATCTCCACTACTCCACCAATGATCATCTCCACTACTCCACCAATGATCATCTCCACTACTCCACCAATGATAATCTCCACTACTCCACCAATGATCATCTCTACACAATCACACAGTTGATGGAGTGAGCACGGGATGTCCGTATGCCCCTATGCAGTTTTTGTAGACTACGGAAAGCCTTTGATGGCATGAAAATAAATGCAGTGGTAAATCACTTGAGGAACCAAGGTATCGAGGAAAAGTAGGCCCATTTTATAGAGACAATAAACGAGGGCTTCTCAACTGAGATTACTCTTTTCCGCAAGCCCCTTTCCATACCTTTGCATAGAGGAGTACGACAATGAGATACCATCTCCCCAAACCTGTTCACAGCTGCGTTTGAAGAAGGTTTTAGCTACCTGAACTGGCAGGATCGAGGTGGTAACATAGATGGCGAGATGCTCTCACACCTATGTTTTGCGGACGACATTGTGATCTTCAGCCACATCATTGCAGAAGCCGAACAACGCCTAAGCTAGCTGAATAAAGCAGGCAAGGCGGTAGGTCGGAACATAAATAAAAATAAAACTCAATTTCTAATAAACACTTTCTTTTCTACTGGGGAACTGTGATTGAACCTATCAACAATATCATTGCCTATGTCTACCTAGATCAGGAAATCCACGACAATCATAACATGATATACATCTCACGCAGGAGAGCAGCGGGATGGCTCTCCTTTAACCGTATTAAATCTTCTTCTTCTTCTTCTTCTTCTTCTTCTTCTTCTTCTTCTTCTTCGTACGCTGTCAGACGTCAACTTGAATTTGTTCGAAGAAAGCAGCTGTCATCCTGAGGCTGTCGACACTGCCATAGAGCTTGTCTAGTGTTGGCACTGGTGATAGCCACGTGTGCTTTCTCTGGTCCTCGTATGTCGGGCAATTTTGCAGCAGATGTCCAGCGGTCATTTTCCCTGTACCACAAGTGCATTCGTCAGTGCCACCTATCTTCAGTTTATTGAATAGATGGTACCTCAGTCTGTTGTGGTCTGTGCGGAGTCTGAAGACCACGACCTGCTCTTTTCTGTTCAACTAGTAATAGGCATCATTTTTTGTGTAGCCAGTATGTTCTGTTTCCCATTTGGTCATGTATCTGGCCCTAATAATCCATTTGGACTCTTCGTATGTCACACTAGAATCTGGTTGTGGTAATCTTGCACCTTTTTTTGCCAGTCTGTCTGCCTCCTCGTTGCCTTGGATGTTACAGTGGGATGGAACCCACTGGCATTGTTGACAGAGTACTGCTCTTAAATCATTAAGTTCAGTATTTTTCTGGCTTTTTAGTGCTGTGACCAAACCGTATTAAATCGATACTCAACAGATGACGGACGTCCAGGACAAGGACAGAGCTCACACCTTCAATAGTAGTGTTATCTCAGCAATGGTATATGGGTGTGGGGTTTGGAGTCAACGCAAATCAGACTCAAAGAAGCTCCGAATTACCGAAACAGCAATACATGTCCCTAAGAGACCATATCCGAAATACTGACATCCGCAAACAGAGTTCCAGGATGTCGTCGAAGTACAGATGGGACGGTCACGTGGTCCACATGACTAACGATAGATGGACGAGGAGGGTGTCTTTCTGATGGCCATGCAACCACAACCACCACGTGACCTCTGTTCAAGTTAAGGAACATAACATTACAACCTGTGCAACGTCATCAACATCACCAGAAGAGACAAAATGAAAAGCACATTAGAACAGGATATAACAGACTCCACAGCCACATAGGCAACTCATCTATGTGTACATGCGAACAGAACCCCCCTCCTCCTCCCCAACTGCAGGGCACATACTTCAGAACTGCCCTGAAAATCATATACAGAGGCAGTCCTACTGGCCCATAAAAACAACGCTGGACGAGAAACGTTATGGACCTGTAAATGAGCTACAAAAGACATTGAAGTTTATACAAAAGGCAACATTGCAGATATAGGCATTATATTGTATGGGTGAACAAAAGAAGAAGAAGATGAAGAAGAAGAAGAAGAAGAAGATGAAGAAGAAGAAGAAGAATAAAGAAGAAGAAGATGAAGAAGAAAAGAAGAATAAAGAAGAAGAAGAAGATGAAGAAGAAGATGAAGAAGAAGAAGAAGAAGAAGAAGAAGAAGAAGAAGAAGAAGAAGAAGAAGAAGAAGAAGAAGAAGAAGAGGAGGAAACAAGAAGTATGCTTAATGAGCGTCGCAGACTCTGGGTCTACAAATACACGGGGCCTACAGACACGTTTTGAGAATGAATGGAGCTGTCGCTGCACAGATTGTGTTTTATGACCCCTTCCTACAAGATGTGAGCTCCTTTATGCGATATATGTGTAGCAATATAGAAGATAAGACGCGTATAGAAATGTCAGAATACGTTTACAATACTGCAGCGGTGCTTTTGATGCGTTGGGGAACTTATGGAAAGAAGAAGAAATTAAATCCAACACGAAATTTAAAATATTCAACTCCAATGTAAAATCGGTTCTGCTGTACAGCTATGAAACGTGGGGTATCACACAAAATATTACAGAAAGGGTGGAGGCTTTCATAAATATGCGTCTGTACAGAATACAAGGATTAAATGGTATGATAAGATCGCTAATGTGGACATGTGGCATTTTGTGATAGCTAGTTTATGTACGAATACGTAGCAAAACCGACAGCAAAATTGCAGTTACCTCAAAAGATTTGACTCAACTAAATGCATCTGCCCGCCAATAAAAAATGTCTGTAGATTTGTTTCCGAAAAGGATCACATCGTCATATGTCAATCCTGGAGTAGGTTCGTAGGTGGCTGATCAAACCAATCCGACCCCGAAATCATGTGTCAGTCTGAGGTCAGAGAAACACTGCCTGGCCGTCAGAAGAAGGCAACTCGTTTCTTACCTTTTGTGTCGCTCGTCTCCGTGCAGCTTCCTTGATTCTTGTCTGCTCCATATGTATCGTACCAGGAGAGATTTTACTACGTCAGGCAGAGCGATCAGCAGCAATGTTCTCCCAATTATCAAGGTCAATGTCGCAGTTTTTCAGTGAAACATTCGGAGTGTTTTTGTAACGTTTTATTTGGCCACCGTCTGCTCGCTTGCCTGACTCCAGCTCGTCATAGATGCCGGTTATCTGGCATGCGGACAACATGGCCAGTCCATCTAAGCTGCGATTTGCACAGAGTTATGTGGATGCTTGCTATGCCAACCCGCGAAAGAACTTCTACACCTGTGATCCTATCTTGCCATTTTATGTTCAGCAATTTCATTAGGCAGCTCAGATGAAGGTGGTCAATCTTCTTCGCTTCTTGACTGTATACAGACCAAGTTTCATATGGTACAGAAGAGTCGGTACGTCGACTGCCGAATAAATTTTCAATTTGATATAAACTTAATTCATCTCCTGTCCTTCTTCTTCTTCTTCTTCTTCTTTTTCTTCTTTTTCTTCTTCTTTGCGTTCGGTTTCGTATGCTCGTTTTATGCCATCAGATGGGCTGCATGAAGTTACACGTCAGTCGCAGGTCCTCAATAGTTCCCCACAGTTTGTCTTGTATGTTTCTCTCCTCGGGCCAGGTCTTCTCACGGGAGTCTTGGTGCAGTGTACATGTTTGCAGGATGTGTTCTGGAGTCTGGGGTCCTCTCTGACATGTGTATTGTGCAGTCTGTGCTGCTTTAATTTTATGCATGTGTGCATTTAGTCTGCAATGACCTGTTCTGAGGCGAAAAATGTAGGTATACTGTTTCCTATTAAGTCAATTGATTGGGTCATGTGGGTATTTACTGTTTGCTCTCTCTATCCACTGTTGTTTATATTTTGTTTTAATGTTTGCCTTGATTTCTAGCAGTGACACTGTGTGGGTGAATTGTTCTCTCTGTTTCAATCCTTGGCTAGCCTGTCCGCCCATTCATTCCCAGGTATCCCGCAGTGAGCTGGAATCCACTGGAGGGTGATTTTGTTGTGGTCTGAGAGTTTGTTTAGCTGGCATATAAGTTCCCTCTCCATACTATTTCGTGGCTCTCTTTGTGTAGCCTGCAAAAATTCCGTGCAGTCACACAAAAACACTATTCTGTCATCCTTTAACCCCTTTTCGTCCAATAGTTTGACTGCACCAATTATTGCCTGCTGCTCTGTTCTTAGATTTGTCGAGGGCTCCTCGGCAGCACTTGCTTTTTCTATAACGGTTCCATCTTGTAGAAATATGACGAGTCCCGCCCCTTCTTTCCTCAATGCTTCCTCTGATGATCCATATGTGTAGATGTGCGTCCACATGGGTTGAGGATAGGCGTCTCCAATATGCTTTAGGGTTCTCTCAATGCGTGGTCTGATTCTTCCACCTTTCTATCGATACCTGGTATTTTCTCTTCCGCCGTGAAGTTGGGCTGTTGATCTGTATTTCCATTTACTTGTATCATTCGATTTCAACAAATTCCGTAAACCAGTAAAAGCTCTTCTCGTCTTTCTGGTATATTCTTAGTTTGATATCTATATCTGCACCTCTGTTGTTCGTCCATCGACGAGGACTACTTTGTCAACATTCACTGTTCGCATGAGTTTGAAGATTGCTAAATAAGCCAATCAGAATCCTGAGTTTTCTGTCGCACGTAGTACGTACGTCTCTGTATAGTCTCATTAAGCATTTCTATCAAATGTAGTGGTAGCCATATATACCGTCTGAAGTAAAACACACTGGACGCCTTGAAGAACAAGTTCAAACGTGATGGACTTACAACTACCTCAGCATACTTAGCCCAATCGCACTCATCCATATGTTTAGGTGTTTGGCAGCACAAGTGGATGGATAAATATATGTCGTTAGTTTTCTTTCCACCTGTATCAATGCGCGCTGTTTGGAGATTAGATCGTCTGTGCTGCACCAAGAGCGCTGCGACGGTGAGTGAGCACGTTTTATTGCAAAATCACTCTAATGTTATCTATCCATCTACCTCGCGGCCGACGTCTTGTCATGTAGCCAGAACTGCAAGAGTTGTAAACCGTCAGTAGAAGTTGATGAGGGTTCATTTTCATGAGATGACTGAATCAGTGTCTTTTGTGCCTGAAAACGCACTCTGCCCAAGACGTAGTTCTGACAATACTTCGAATGTCTTCGTTTCGTATTATGTCTTTACTGGTAACTCCTATGACCGTCTTCAAACATTTCACTTCTGTTTCTGTTTCGCCTTCTATCATCCAGGGGTGCATAGACGATCAACCAATCCTCGCCAAGCAGCTCTGTCCTGTGCAATATTTTTCACTTCCTTCCAGCTTTTTCCTGTTTTCTTTACTTTCGTCTTCAGATCTCGTCTCCATGTATTCCTTGGTCTGCCTATGCCTTTCCTTCCCTGTGGGGTTCTATGACAGGAATTGTCTGGTGATACTGGCCTGGGGCTTTCTTAATGCATGACCCATTCATCTCCACTTTCGTCCTAAGATTTCCTGTTCTAATTTACCTTGTCCCGCTCGCTCCCACAGTCTGTCGTTTTTAACTTTGTAAACCCTTTAAATCAAGAATCTGTCTCATGAATTTGTTGACAAAACCCTGCAGTCTCCTGTCATTGTCTATGGTCATCCTCCAAGTTCCCGCTCCATACAGCAGGACTGGCTTCACATTTGAATTGAAAATTTGTATTTTTGTCTGCCTTCTCATTTCCTCGGAGTTCCATATCGGTTTCAACATTCCGACTGCAACTCTTGCTTTTTGTATCCTTGTTTTTATATCATCGTCTGTCTCTTCTTCCTTGTTGATGATACTTCCTAGGAATGTAAGTACCTCTACCTCTTCCAGTGGCGTTTCTCACAGCCTGATTGGTTCTGTGTTTACTGCATTGACCCTAATTACTTTTTGTTTTTTCCTCATGGATCTTCAAAGTTACTTGTTTAGAGGTATAATCCAATCTATTCAGTTTCCTTTGCATTTGGCTTTGGCTGTGGGACAGAAGGGCTATATCATCCGCAAAATCCAGGGCTTCTAGCTGGTTATTCAAGGTCTACTGGATTTCGTTTCTCTCATGTGTTGTTACTTTCATAATCCAGTCCACAGACAAGACGAACAGGAAAGGCGACAGTAGACAACCCTGTCGTACGCCTGATTTTATTTTGAATGGCTCTGTGAGTTGTCATTCGTGTAAAACTCTACATTGCATACGTTTGTCTAATTATGTTTGTAAGCTTTTGTGAATTCCATAGTGCCTCAGTAGTTTCGAAAGTCTATCTCTGTCTAAACTGTCGAAAGGCTTCACTTCACACGCCGAAATTCTGCTCTCACACGCCCTGGGCAGAGGACATGTTTGGCACTGGTAGCATAGAGCCGGTATAAATATACTGTTTATCAGCTGCTGCTTTGTTGTCAAACTAATGCTCGGGTGCCTATGCAGTGACGACAGCTGATAAGTCACAGCAGATGCTTCCTTTAACCTGGTCTCGATTCCCCTTGTCGAGCCTACGTCTAGTACTCGTGGGCCTGTTGATAAACAATATCGTTGACACTTATGTTGAGTTACCCAAGTTCTCTGCTGATCCTAATAATTTGTTTTCATCTCTCGTTAATTGACGCAAGCGTGCTCATGGGATTTTGCAATTTATTTTCATCGTCATACAAGAGACACCGAGCATCTGCAAAGAACAATCCGTGTATTGAGTTCGATTCTAATGCTGATGTCTAAATTGGAATGGTAGCTGATACGATTATTGTCCATATGAATGTAAATGTTGAGTACCAGAGGGAAAAGGACAGATCCTGTCTCCAGCCGGTAGTCATTTCAAAAGCATTTGTGACGTTATCAGTCGTTCTTATGACGTTATGTTCCTACAATGCAGTTATATAATACGTAGCTAAAATATAGTATGGCAATTGTTCAAGCCAATATATCGGATCTGTAGCATTGTAAGAAAGTTTTACAAGCCAATATATAGGCTCTGGGAGTGAATCAGTTAAGGTATTCAAAGTCATCAGTGCAGTCTATCTAAGTCTTATTCGACCTGTAGATATACAATGTCGGTTGCCCTTGTGCAGGTCCAAGGGGGGTGTCTTCCAGGAGTTTTTTGTTGTTGTCGCGCGTGTACCACCGAAGGGTTGCTGTGTGCACCAGCGTTCGTCCTTCCTTCTGACTACACGGCCAGCCCAGCGGTTCTTGTAGTTTATGGCATGCTGTAGGGCATCCTTAACGTGTGACAATGCCCCGATGTCACTGTTGTGTAGGCCCACGTGGCGCTGTTGCCTGTGATAGGCCCACGAGATGCGCTCAAACCAATAAATGTTGTCCTTGCAGTCCATTCACCGGCCAAATCCAAATTGAGCTTTGCCTTTGGACAGCTGAGGCTCTATAATTAACAATATGTCTTATACTCTGTTATAGTATCTTCGCATACATTTTACCAGTATGACTAAGCTGCGATATGACCCTGTACGTGTCACAGTTTATTTTGAAGCCGTTTTTTTTCCAAATTAGCACGATTGTATCTAATTACCTCTACATTTTGCAAAACAAATACGGGAGTTTTCCCTGATTTGAGAGTTGTATCCCCTGGCATGTACTTTAAACTAGTACTTCCGGCAAGGTGAACGCGCAGATAGCACGAAACTTACGTGTTTTGAATTATTTTTACACAAGGCAATATAGTAAGTTATAAATTATTTATATACAGCGCATTAGTGCACAGTTAATGTCTCTTTTGATTTACATATATGCCTTTTATGCATGTACGAATTATATCTAGAATAGTAACTAGGGTCACATTTACAAAAGAAGACACGTGAGCCGTGACTGACTGAGTGACTGACTCGTGAGTGATTTGGACTGGATGGGAGTGAATAAAAATCATTAGGACATTGCTGCCAGCAGTCTACACTAACTAGTACAGGCTGAGGCAGTATTTGATTGTATCAACGCTCAAAAAGAAAACCACAACATACAAACAATGATGCAGGATAAACAGCATGAACAAATTCAAAGCAATAAACATTGAATTGATTTTATTGAAATGAATGATTACATAATACTTTTAATAGTAATAATACAACAATTGATTCAACCTTTGAAACACTGATTAACAGGCCTCGTTATTAATTTCTAGAATCCATAAAAGGCAACAATGAATGATGGGTCGCCTATTAGAAGATGAAACTATTTTTCACACCTGACACCATATGATTGAATTGACTAAATACTAAAACTAAATGTTGTTTTCAGCCTTGCAGCCCGCTTGTAATACTTGTAATTTGTTTTTTAGTATGTCAGTTGTAAGTATAAGTAACTTGTAAGTGCAAATTTGCCTCCTTTTTTCAACAATGAATCAATTACTATTATTATGTTAGCCTCAGCTGATTTTTGATAAACAACAATCAGTGATCAAAGCATCGAAATGACATATATATGTTTGAATTAATATAATAATAATGACCCCAATATTACGCACTGCACACCAAAATTATGAAAGATATAACCCGTATGATAGTGGCTAGTGCCGTCGTCATTGACTCTTTCCGTCTTGTCATTCAATAGTAATTGTGCTTTGAAAAAAAAGGTGGTATGCAACTACAGTCCATGACGGTAACGAATGTGACTCGTAAGACCAATCCGAACAGAGAAGTGTCTTCCACAGCGTGTGCAAGGAAAGTCAGGACTGTTTGCGGCATCACATGGTGTGGCTTGTCTTCTAAAATGCTGACTCTTTAGCCTATCAGCAATCAGTATCTCCTTTGTCTGTATTCCATGCATGATCCTGCCCCTCTATGTAACAGGATCCATGGCATCCTGTTCCTATGATTCCAAATCGGTGCATGCATCATTCATATCACGCTTGCATACATCCTTGTACAAAAGTAGTGGTCGGCCCTAAGACCTTTTCCCCTACTTGGCAACTGTAATTCCCCATAGAGAAGATATTTTGGTTTTCTGCCAACATTCATCCTGCAAGTGTGTCTTAACCTTCAAAGACTGCATGGAAAAGATTGTGATAGTGCCTGCTCTCTCCAACACCTCTGCATTGGTGATCTTGTGTTGCCACCCAACCCCCAGGATTCTGCGCAGTCACCTCATGTGATAGCTGTTTAGCCGCCTCTCCTGGTGCATTTAGGTAGACCATGTCTCACTGCCATAAAGAAGGGCGCTGAGATCACACGCCTGGTAAACAAGTGTTTTTGTTTTAACAGTGAGCTTCTTGTTCTCCCAGACCATTTTTGTTAATCTGCTCATTATTGTTGCTGCCTTTCCTATCCTGATATTAATCTCTTGGTCCAGGGATAGTTTATTATTGACTGAGCATCCCAAGTACGTAAAATGATTTACTACATTGAGAACTTCATCATACTGGTGGTTTGTTTGCATCCTGGATCATAACTTGTTTTCGTTTTGCTGATTGTTAACCTGAACTGGACAGCAGTCTAGAGTCATGTCTGGTGTTAATTCATGCACATTATGTTTCACCTTTGCCAGGTAAGCAAATGTCACCTAAACTCATTTCATATTTTTTGCCTTAAAGTATCATGCCGGAACAAGGTTTTGTTGCAGGCCATCTCTCTATCTCATTGGTGGACATCTGCAGCGATTTTGATGCACCAAGATGGTGTCAGACTAGAGTGAATTAATTGCGATGACTCTCCCTTTTCCACACTTTATTCATTAATCTTCGAGTCGAAATGTTGAATCTCACTCTACTATTTGGTATGTTCAAGCCCATCGTTTTAATGTTGTGGTATGGTTCTCCTGTACAAGATAAATGTATTTTTCATAGAGCTTTTTACTGAAATATAAAGAAATAATGTTCAAAGCTATTTCCCCTTTTTGTCAAATCCTGGAATATCAAAGTATCTAAATATAACATACTTACTATTTGATGTGCATTTAATTTATTTATCATCAGTTACTAGCTTATCTTGCTCACCCTCTTTTTTATATTTAATGATATTGTTAAGTACACGGTTTATTTTGTATTATAATTTCTTTTTATGCATTTATCCTGAAATGGCGATTGTGTTGTGGTTTACAGGGAGGTTGTGATATTTGCACCTATTGACCTAGCACAGCTGGTTTTCTTGAGGTACTAGGTTTGCTTTTCTACTTCCATACCTAAAATCTCAGCCAGATTATGGTAGTGCAACCTGTTTCCAGGGCCACCACTTGGAAACAGAATAGGGTCTTAGTCAGCTCTGGTTCGCTGACCCTGATGCAAGAGGGGTCCGAATGAGGCATTGGTTGCGGAATGCAATTGCCAAAGGGGGTATCTAACCTCAGCAGTGGGTATGATGGGACATCAAACGATGTTAAGATAAAGTCAAGACCCCCAGCCAGAGGGGTGAGAGTACCATAAAACTGGTGCTGAAGACAGAGGTACCAGGCCAGGAGGTGCCATGCAACCATCCAGTCTTTTTCTGTATGTCTACACAAAAATCCAAAAATAAACCATAAGGTGCTCGCATTGTGAAATCCCTCCAGGCAGGAAGTGCTGGTTTCTGGGCTTCAACTAAACCTGCCTTCAGCTACTGGAGGTCTCCCTTTCATGCCTTGTGGAGCAAGGAGGTGCAAGGGAGAAACTACTGAATAACCAGACAAAACAAACCATTTTAATGTAATGCATTGGAATACAAAGGGAGTCAACAACAAAAATGCTGAATTAGAACATATTATTCCAGAAAGAAGTGAATGTATGTTGTATACAAGAAATCCATCTGCAGGAAGGAAATCAGTTGAAGATACAAGGGATATCAATGTTTTAGAGTTGACAGAAAAGAGCTGTAAAATTGAGATTTTCTAACCTTGAGATGGAATAACATATAAATGTCACAGAAACCGCAAAGAAGGTGCAGAATACCTAATAATCTGTCTAAAACAGAACACTCTGGAACTGAATCTTCTCAACTTCTACTGTCCCAGCAACATACTACTGAACTTGACAAGCATAGATGTCCTCAGTAACAACTTTCAAGTGGTGGGAGACTTGAACAGCCACTCTCAAAGTTGGGGATAGAGTCAACTAGGCAGAAGGGGAGAACAGATAGAAAACTGGTTAGACAACAAACAATCTAACCTTATTAAACACCCATACTGGCACACACACACACACACACCCCCCACCTTCTACTCCAGAAGAGGGCATAGTACCTTTATCCCAAATTTGACATTCTGCACGCCGGGCATAGAAGAAATAGCAGAAATAAAATAGGGAAAAAACAGCTCTTCGGAAGTGATCATCGCCCTGTATTTATCAAAATTATAAAAAAGGAAATTGGTGTACATACCAACAGAGCAAAACCTGCTCACATAAGATATTAGGTTATTAGAATATTAACAGTGTCAGTGGTGAGGGAGTGCTCCAAGCAGCAAAAGAGACTACCAAGAGGGTAGAGGAAGAATTAAGTACCATGCTGTACCAAAACACTACAAAAACTAAAGCAAAATGAACTAATCAAGAGACAATGCAGATTTGCAACCATTGCAACTGGACTACATCACGCTACAAAAGAGCAAAGCAAAATTTATCAAAGGAAAACTAAGCACAGGAAAAACAAGAGAAAACCCATTCAATAAACGAAAAAGGAAAGCAAGAAGTTGTAGAATCTAATTAAACAACTTAATGACGAAAATAACTTCCAGTGACAATCATTTTAGATGAGGCAGCTAAACTATATACTGACGAACAAGCTGTCAATATAGTTCAGGAATTTTACTTACTTTTGCAGGAATGAGTGTGATATCACTGTAAACCCACGCAGACAATGAGACATTCAACAAAGATAACCCACACTAAAAGCAGCGAAATGTCTGGATGTAATGTCCAAACCTTTTTTTATGAAAGAGCTAAGAACCGCCTTAATGAAACCAAAAGACAAGATATCACGTTCGGATGGTATAACCAATGAAGTGCTCCAGTACCCTTGGCATGCAGCTACAAACAAACTGCAGCAGATATACAATTATAGCTGGATGACAGATAATGTGCATCAGATATGGAGAGAGGTGCATATGTGCCCCATCATAAAGGAAAAGAAGCCGAGAAAAAGGCCACCAGCTTCAAACCAATAAGCTTAACCAGCTGTTTCAGTAAGACAATGGAGAGGATGGTCAACAGAAGACTAAAATGGTACTTAGAAACAGGTTGGTTGGTTGTGCGTTCCTGCCCTTTGTCCCAATGCCACACAGTGGTATCTGCAAGTGTTTGTGAGCTGTTTTTTAATTTGATACATAGTCTTCCATTTGTCTGGCCTTAGAGGAAGAAGCTCTTAGAAACAGAAAATGCTAATACCAGAACATACAAGGTTTAGAGAGTGTAGCAGTACAGAAGATAAAATCAATACTTGTCCCAAATTGTTGAAGACACCTTCCAAGAATAGAAAAAGGTACTCACACTATGGATATATTTCCAGAAAGTCTTTGGTAAAGATGGACTAATGGCAAAACTACAAAGGAATGACATCAAGTGTAGCATGAGGAAATGCATCATGACCTTCCAACATAACTGGAAAGCAAGGGTTGCGATGGATGGTTATATTTTTTTAAAAACCTAATACAATGAGTTCCCTGGGGCTAGAAAAAGCTTGTCAGATTGCACCATTATGAAAAGAGGGCACACACTGAAGATTCATTTCAACCCTACCTTTGATGCGGAGATGGCACTTGAACTGAACATCCAGAACAAGGAACAAGACAAATAAAATAATCTAAACAATGAATATAGTAGTGGATAAAGAAATACTAATTTGTTGAACACCTTGACAAGGTCCAGCTAATCCAAGATGAACAAAACAAATGAGTCAGCTGGATTGACAATGTTTAGCTAGAATTATTTAACAACATGGCGTTATTTTATAGTAACATTTTTTTTGCAGTATGGCAGACTTTCTGATCTCAGGGGCTACAGGTTATGTTCCAGATGATGGAATGACAGGAGCTCAGTTATTTGGTTCTGGGGATGGTCTCACTTACAAGTAGGTAAAATACTTACTTTTAAAACAGGTTTTAAAGTTTGCATTGCAAGTCACCAAACCTTGTGGCAGCTTCTTAAACAAATTAGGTATCTAGGTGCTGAGTGGCTAATAAATTAGATATCAAGATGCTGAGTTGTGCATGAGCTGTAGTGGTCAGCGACCCTAAGCTGACTGCTAGTGTCAGGGCCAGCAACCCATAGCCGTCAAGACCCTTCTCAGCCTCCATGTGGTGCTCCTGGACAACAGGATGCGACATGACAGACTGGCTAAGGAAACATGATCGAAGATGAGAAGACTAACCCAGTACCCAAAAATGTAATTCTGAAGTCGGATATGTAGGAACGACAGATGCAAATATTGCAGTCAAGCTGTAAATACGGCATTCTGTTCTCCAGACTACATCCTGCTACTTGCAAATCCCTTTTTAAGGCTTGGTATCAGGAGTTTGAGAATGGCGAAGAAGAATGTTAAACAAATTAATTAATCATTTGCTCACATGCATACATTTATCTTCTTCGTACGCTGTCAAATGTCAACCTGTATTTTTTCGAAAAAAGCAGCGGTCATCCTGAGGCTGTTGACACCGCCATAGAGCTTGTCTAGTGTTGCCACTGGTGATGGCCACATGTGCTTTCTCTGGTCCTCGTATGTCGGGCAGTTTTGCAGCAGATGTTCAGCGGTCATTTTCCCGGTACCACAAGTGCATTCGTCAGTGCCACCTATCTTCAGTTTATTGAATAGGTGGTACCTCAGTTTGTTGTGGCCTGTGCGGAGTCTGAAGACCACTACCTGCTCTCTTCTGTTCAACTGATAATAGGCATCATTTTTTGTGTAGCCAGTATGTTCTATTTCACATTTGGCTATGTATCTGGCCCTTATAAGCCTTTTGGACTCTTCGTAGGTCACACTAGAATCTGGTTGTGGTAATCTTGCACCTTGTTTTTGCCAGTCTGTCTGCCTCCTCGTTGCCTTGGATGTTACAGTGGGATGGAACCTACTGTACCACTGCTCTTTTTGGAGCAGACTGTTGGCATAGTTGAGAGAGTACTGCTCTTAAATCATTAAGTTCAGTATTTTTCTGGCTTTTTAGTGCTGTGACTACGGCCAGGGCATCTGTAAACATGACTATCTGGCTTTCATTGCTTTCGCCTGTCAGCATTGCTTCTACTGCAGCCCTCAGTGCCTCTGCCTCCACTCTGAAATTGCTTGAGAATTTTCCAGTTGCCCATGACAGTGTTATTTTTCCACCATTTGGTAGGCTCAGGAATACCCCTGCCCCTCCGTTCTGTGTTGTGTTTGTTACAGAACCGTCGGTGTATGCATGGGTCCAGTCCATGCTTGGGTAGTTTTTCGCTATGTACCTCAGGGTTATGTCTCTTCTTTCTTTTTCAGTCTGGCTGTTCTTGTTTCGAATACCTGGTATATTTTTTACCACCTCCGGAATGATATGCTGCTTCCAGGTAGGTTTGCGTACAGTAAGGGTGGGCTTTGGTATTGTTATGGTGTTCATAGTGTCTTCGCTCATCTTTGCTTTGGCTATTTCTGCAAAGTTTCTCCGCTTTAGTTTCCCATTTCCAAATCTATTTAGTCTCTGATGCTTTGGATGGTCTGTCAGTCTTCTGAGTTTCTCTGCTTGCTGCTGGGCTCTGCAGTCTCTTCTGTCGGTCATGGATTGCAGATTTGTAATCTTTTCAAGTTCTACAATTGGCGTTGACTTCATGCCTCCTGTTATAACTCTCATGACTTGGTTTTGAAGTTTGCAAATTTTATCAAAGTTCGCCTTCGCTGCTGTTGTCCATGCCGCAATGCCATACTCGAGAACTGGTGTCACTCTTCCAGCGTACAGTTTCTTTAGTATACTTTCGTCTGCTCCCCAGCTTGTGCCAGCAAGTTTCTTCGTGATTGCCATTCTTTCTCTGGCTCTCATTCGGTTTCTCTCGATCTGACTTTTCCATGTCATGCGCCAATCAAATGTGACTCCTAGGTAGTTTGGGTTGCCGTTTGGCCGCAGATATTTGCCGTTAAGACTTATTTTGATGTTCTGGGGTTTATTAGAAAGCGAGAATATCGTACATGTTGTTTTTCCTCATTTATTTTGACTAGCCATGAGTTCGCCCACTCCTCCAACGATGTTAAGGCCTGCTGCATCCGATTGTTTGCTATGGTGAGCTTTTTTCAGAGGTCCACATAGCCAGATCGTCTGCAAACATGGAGCTGTGGACTCTTCTTGGTATATTCTCTGTGATGTTGTTTATATACACCAGGAAAAGTATGGGTGACAGTACTCCCCCTTGGGGTACTCCCTGCTCAAGTGTCACCTTTTTGCTCATCTGCCCTTGTACTTGAACTCTGGCTGTTCTGTTTTCGAGATAGTGGCTGATCCATCTGTACATTTTCCCACAAACTTCACTTCTTCGTAGCTTGACTTTAAGTCCCTCTTTCCACACCTTGTCAAATGCCTTCTCTAAATACACCCAAACCGCTACTGTGTGTTTTTTCTCCTGGTAAGCATCCTCTATTTCCTGGGCTATGAGAGTGATCTGGTCCTCAATGGATCTGTGCTTTCTAAAACCTGCTTGCTGTGGAATTAGTATGTGTTTTTCTTCCAGATGCCACATCAGTCTGGTGTTTATCATACGCTCCATCAGTTTTCCTATACAGCTCAGTAGACTGATAGGCCTGTATCCATTTGGATCTGTTCTATCTTTTTCTTTCTTTGGTACTGGTATAAGTACAGCGTCTTTCCATGCCTGTGGTACAATTCCCCTTTTCCAGCTTTGGTTCAGGACTGATAGTAACTTCCTTTTTGCTGTTTGGCCCAACCCCATCAGCATTTCGTTTGTTACCCCATCTTTTCCTGGCGATTTCTGTATCTTTAAAGTTCTCATGGCCTCATCCATTTTATTCATTGTTAGTTTTGCCATCATGTGCTCCTCTGGTGCCATCTTGATGTTGTCGTGGCCCTTTTGTTCTTCACTAATGTCTGTATGCCTATCTGTAGGGACATCAATGTGGTTTGCTCTGGCATAATGTTCTATAAAGGCGTTTGCTGCTTTTTTTTTCCAGTAAGCATGTTGTCGCCCTGCTTTATGGTAATTTGTTTATTTGATGGTGTTTTGTCATTCATGGCTCTGACTAACTTCCATAGTTTGTTTCCTTCTTTATCTAAATTGAGGCTTTCGGTTTTGTTTTTCCAGCTGTCTTTTGTTAGCATACATATATAAAAGTCACACAAATAAAAACAAAATCATTCTCAGATCTACAAACATTTCTTTTAAAATTAATTGATCATTTTCTCACAACACATGCATACATAAATAAAAGTCACACAAATAAAAAGAAAAATCATTCTCAGATCTACAAACATTTCTTTTTATATTAATTGCCAAGTAGTTAGTAACCTGAGATCATCATACAACAGTTGCTTAGGGAGGCACTCATCTGACATGCGAACAACATACTAAGTCTATCTGGACTCTTTGCACCAGCGTTTGGATGTCAGATAGCCTCGCCCTGCTGAGGACCTAAGAGCTGTGTACTCTATCCTGTCAACTCATCCTGAGTGGCCTGCGGAGACGGTTTACACAGAAATGATTGTTTTCTGACATGCATGCTATAGACTGTCCATATTTCGCATGCATATAAAAGAGTGGTCAGCATAACATACAGTCAAGAGGAGAAAAACAAAAAGATAGGGATCAACAACACACTAAACAAGTTCACAATGCAAGCAAAGACAAACACACACTATTATTACCATCATTTTTTTCTGTTACAACCATTGAACATTTCATGACATTCCCTCTTTTAACCTGTGACACCTTTATATCGGGGTGTGTGTAAATACCCCATTCACATAACCACCTGTTTGCCGATGGGACAGGTTGACTATTATTTTAAGACGTATTTTGGGCTGTACTGCTTGGATTTGGACAATAATATATAGTGGCGTCTACACAGTAAACGCGTTTCTAGAAATAACAAATATGGCGGCGCAAATATCGAAGCACGACTTTGCGCTTGTTTTCATGATGAAATTTTGTTGTTGAAAATTCAGGAAATGGCCGTTCTAAAAGGCTAACAACAGAACAAGTTGCTAAAAGTAGTTTCATGGATTTTGAGATTGATAAATTTGATTTAGATGGGGATCATTCTGAAAAGGATCAGTTGTTATTTGAACGACAACATGTGTGTGATTCGAATTACCATTCAATGATTCGTCCATTGATTAGTATCAAGGTAGATCTGTTCCTCATAGAATCAGACTACAGTTCTGGGGGATATCCCATAAAATGTTTAAAAGCAAATTTAATATATTCCACACTTTACTGAAATAGTAACATTGGAGATTAGCATGCCAGTCAATTTTAGGTGGAATAATTAAATTAGAGCACATAGTTTTGTCATAGTAAATAGCTTTACTCAAAATGTCTACATTGTGCATATTTTCTCAGGAGCACAGGGGAGTGGGATTTTAATGCTCGTTGATATAACAACACATGCTCGTTGACCTAATAACACATACTCTGACCCAATAACACACACTTTTCTTCTTTAACCTAATAACATGTATACTTTAACATAAATCTCATCTTTGACCTTATAACATATGCTCGCTGTCCTAATAACACACTCTTTTACCTAATAACGCAGGACTGATTATACATTCAAGGAACAAAACAAGATGTTAATGCCAGGACCAAGACCAGATCTCCACCCAATATGGAACTTGACAGCATTCTCCATGGAGAATAAGATCCTGACTATTTAACGCGAATTTAAAATCAGACCAACTATATGGCTCTGAGACATGGCATGTGGCTAAGGGTATCACATCCGGAATGCAGACCTTCGTTAACAAATATCTTCGTCAAATGGATGGATATAATAGCAAATACAGGTCTGTGGGAAAGAACACAGCAGCAACCAAAACAGTGAGAAAGTGTAGATAGGACAGACTCTCAGAAAGTAGCCGGAAAACATAACCAGACATGTGCTGGATTTGTAACCCGCAGGGAAGGAGATGAATGAGGAGGCCAAGAAACACCTTTCTCCGAACAGCCAAGGATGAAGTCTGTTCAGTTTATGTGTGGAAGTCAAGAAGCCTGCACAATAGGAACAGATATAGAGCATCTGTTGTGGACCTATGCTCTAAGAGAAACTATGCTGATTGTATGTTCATGTCTTATATTTCTGTGAGAACAATATAATGAAATGTTATAGGATGAGAAGTTGACCCCTCACTTTTTTTGTTTTGCCGTACAGTGATTTCCTGATTCTCCCAGGGTTTATTGACTTTGCTGCCAAGGATGTGGTGAGTTACATTAATCTCATTTTTACAAATAATAAATATTTTGTGAATAAAATAATACTTTACAATCTCACATTTTGATATGTTTGACCATTGCTTTTTTCTGTTAATGTAGCTCAGTATTCTACAATGTGTATTGGTTAAATGTAGCATCATTAAGGTATAGAATAGGACTGAATTTACATTAGTACCAGACAGATTAACCCAGTTCTCTTCAACTTTTTTATACTTGGCGTCCACTTTTACAACTTTTGTGAGGGTAAATTTTCCTTACAACCCACTAAAATCTAAATTGAAGAAAATTCCGCGATCATCCACTGAGTCTGCAAATTTTCAATGTTTTTAATACAGCATGTCATTATTCTGCTGCCGCCCCCCTGAAAGCTAAAATCGCCCACTAGTGGGTGGTAGCGCCCATGTTGAATAGCACTGAATTAACATTTTTTCGATCTTTCTGGAGAGTGTTGACCCATTCTCTTGATTGGAAGGAGAGACTTGTTGCCTAATTATTATTTGCTTGAGTGTTTTTGTTGAACAATGCTTGCAACTTTTAATGCTTTTCTGTCCAGGAACTATCTTCAGCGCTGACCAAAAAAATCAGCTTGAAAGCCCCACTTGTGTCATCTCCAATGGATACAGTCACAGAGTCGCGGATGGCCATTGGCATGGCGGTGAGTGCCAGTATATAAGATATCACTGTAAAACTAATCAGGTATATAATATATTCCCACCACGGTGTGTTCTACACAGCTGGAAATTGGGGACTGGTGTATGTAGGTAGACCATGTCTCACTGCCATAAAGAAGAGTGCTAAGGACACATGCCTTAAAACAAGTGTTTTTGTTTTAACAGTCAGCTTCTTGTTCTCCCAGACAGTTTTTGTTAATCTGCTCATTGTTATTGCTGCCTTGACTAACCTGATATTGATCTCTTGATCCAGAGTTGGTTTATTATTGACTGAGGATCCCAAGTACGTAAAATGATTTACTACATCGAGAACCTCATCATACTGATGGCTTGTGGACTATAACTTGTGTTTTCATTTTGCTGATTGTTAACTCAAAGTCACAGCAGTCTAGAGCCATGCCTAGTATTAATTCTTGCACATTATGTGCCCTATGCCAGGTAGCCAAATGTCATCTAAACTCATCTCATTTCTTTTAACTTAACATGTTTAAACTGGTGTAAAAGACTATGCAGAGTCTCTATACAACCAGTTACATTTGCATTTCCTTGCTCTAAACGCTATGTGCATCCAATCTATTATTAAATGCATTAATTGTCCCTACCTCCACTACTTCCTGTGGCTATGCATTCCAGGCATTCACCACTCTGAATACAAAAAATATTTCCTCATATCTAATCTGGACCTATCTTTAGTTAATATGTAGCTATGCCCTCTTGTTCTTGTAGGTGTTTCTATTTTAAAAAACTTATTATAGTCTAATTTATCCATTCCTTTGATTATCTTGTCTAGAAAAGAGAAGAATTCGTGGTGACTAATTACAGGTTTATAATTAGTCACCACGAATTCTTCTCTTTTCTAGACACGAAATGTCGGTTTTTCTGAGTCTTTCCTCATAACTAATTCTGGAATCCCACTATCAACTTTGCCACTATTTTTTTGTATCCTTTCCAGCATGTTTATATCTTCTCAATGAAAAGAACTCCACACCTGTACACAGTACTCCAATATAGGTCTTACTAATGCTTTATACAGTTTGACAATCACTTCCTTACTGCTATGTTTAATATTTATTTTGATCATACCTAACATTGCATTTGCCTTATGCGCTGCTACCTGAAATTGCTCACTCACTTTACCTGTATGCTCTATTATAACCATTAGGTCCCTTTCCTTATCTATCATTCTAATATTGTTCTCGCCCATTCTGTAATTATGTTCCATATTGGTTTTACCCATGTGGATGACTGTACATTTATCTATATTAAACTCAATTTGCCATCTCACAGACCAGTCTCGAATTTTATCTAAATCCGACCTCAATATATCCACATTTGCTATAGATACTCCTACGTTGTGTTGTCCGCAAATTTTTCAATCATGGATCCTATATCAATGTCCAAATCGTTTATATATATCAAGAACAATATTGGTCCCAAAACCGAGCCCTGTTGGCATTCCACTTTTTACTTCTCCCCGCTCAGTGTACTCGTTATTTATGCCCATTCTCTGCCTTCGTCCCATTAACCATCTTTCAATCTATTTGGCAACTTCACCTATTCCATGTGATTTTAACTTTTTTAAAAATCTTTGATGAGGTGCTCTATTAAAAGCTTTTGCAAAATCTAGATAAATAACATCCACTGGTTCCTCCTTATCTATCATTTTAGTAACCTCCATGAATTCCAATAGATTTGATAAGCAAGATCTCCCTCTAGTAAACCCATGCTGACAATTTCTGATTAGATTAAACTTGTTTAGATGCATTACAAAGTTTTCTTTGATTATTGATGCTCGTTAAACTCATCGGTTTATAATTTCCTGGATCTGATTTTTTTGCCCTTTTTGAATAAGGGGAGCACTCCTGCATCTTTCCAATCTCTTGGAACAATCCCTTTTACAAGTGATTGAGAACATAATATAGCCAATGGTTTTGCTAGTTGGTATCGAATATTAAATAGCAATTTTGGATGGATACCATCTTGAACTGGACATTTATCCTCTTTTAATTCCTCCAATTTTGTTAAGACTATTTCCATAATACAGATTGATTTTTATCCCACTATATCCATTTCACATTTGAAAATATCTGTAGGCTCTGGTATCTTGGAGCAGTCTTCTTTTGTGAAGACTGCCAAAGTATTGATTCTGAGCTATGTTTTGCTTGTCCAAATATCTTAAATATGTTTATTTCAATTTACCTGCTTCTATATATTTTTTTTCCATGCTTTATTTTCAGCTCTTCTACATTTAACTACAAATCTAGTTATCCACTTGTTATGCTTGGCGTTTACCTCCCTACATGGAACATATTTCACTTTTAGTTGTTTTGAAACTCTCCCACTCTTGTTCAACATCCGTGCCTCTGATAATATCTTTCCAGATTATGTGGCTGGCTGTCTCTTTCATCTTCTGAACATCTGTCTTAGAGTAGTCGTATGCTCATGAGTTTCTCCTTCCTATAAGATCTGAACAGATGATCCAATGGTCGCTTGAGCCAAACAGTTCCCCAACGATAACATTTAAAATCCTATTTTTCTCTGCAGTAAATATTAGGTCGAGTATGTTTTTGCCTCTGGTAGCTTCCTATACATGCTGAATCAAAAAATTGTCAGTTATGCACTTCGCAAAAGGATTTGACTCTGCATATGCTTCTGCCATATTCCATTTTATTTCAGGAAAATTGAAATCCCTCATTAAGAATAATTTCCCAGGAAAATACGCCAGGCGATAAGAAAATTATTCTAGAGTATTGTCGTGCATTTACGCCAGTTGAAACACCTGTGACATCGAATCTAAAAACAGGCAATACCGTCAATAATCAAGACGTAAACAAGAAAGATGGCCGGTTTATTTTGAAAGATAATTTTGAAACGATGTATTCTCTTTTTCTGGATGGCTGGAAGATTATTCCATTATTGCGGGTGATGTAGGTAAGTTGTTGCAACATATTTTTCTGAGATAAATAATTGTAATTTGTTTATTTTTGGTAGTATTAAAAGACCTTTGTAAGGGAAAATAACAGATTTGACGATCTTGTAAGAAACATTGTGTTCTGTGATGATTTTCAAATTCCGAAGGTTCAGATTCTCAGCAAAATTAGTAAATCTAAATGTTGCTGTCGTTTTTCATTTTCACCTTTATCTTCTTGTATCTCAGAAACTAACACACACAACAAAAACAATAACACCAGGAAGTTTTTTTTAATTCATTTTTGTCTCTACACACAAACATATTTATACAGCGAGAGAAAAAATGCAGTGTCTCAAAATCGACGACCTTGAAAAATAATTCAGGCGCAGGGAAACTTCCATACTTTTTTCATTCAGAGTGGTAAAAGTTAATAACTTTCCCTCGTATTTAAATGAAATACTTGAAAGGTGTAATGATCGTTATTTTATTATTTAAAATATAAAGTAACATAAGAAAAATGGTAATTATATGAACAAAAGAATGAATTAGTTTGGCTATGGATGATTTTATAAGCAAAAGAATCCTGGAGACAAGGCACTTTTAATATTTTCTCTAGAATTGTGTAGTTGGATTTATTCAAGTGTTATTTAGTTTAATATATAGCTTTTAATTCTAACAGTCTTAACATACAATATACGTGTGTATATACATATGTAACATTCAAGTGTTGTAATCTCTGTCCTTCATAGCTGTGTGGTGGAGTGGGCATTATTCACCACAACTGTAAACCAGAATTTCAGGCCAATGAAGTTCGGAAAGTTAAAGTAGGTGTATATTAATTAATAAATATTTCTGTACATCTGATTCCTTTTGTAAATGTTATTATATGGTTATCTTTGATCATGCCACTGAATCTGACAGTCTCAGAATCCTCTTGATAATACAATATAATATTTACAATAAATTTGTGTAGTTTTTATAAACTTTCTGTGTACGTTACTGTTATTTCCTTTCTTCAATCTATGTCCCAGTAGTAGCAAGTTATTTCCACTGTTAGTTCCTGTATTGTAAAATAATTGAAGTGTGTTTGTAAAGCTTTCTTCCAAACCAGGTGGAAATATTACTGCAGGATATGCCATTTTCTTTCTATAGTCACCTTTTCTGATTTCACATTGATTAACTCATCTTGTGATTTGTTCATTTGTATTTCTGCTAAACCAGATTATTCACTCTTTTATTCCATTGATCTTATGTTTGAGGATTATTTCTAGAGCTTTCAACCCTAAAAGACAGTCTACACACAAGATCAAGATGTGATCTTTTCTATATCTGCCTTTTTTGTCAAGTGCAATACCCTCCAGTGTCATTCCTTCTTTTGTTTGATGTGGCCGAAGCAAGTTAATTTCCTAAACCTAATAACGATTTCTGTCAGGCTTACTTTCATTAACCCTTGACTGTCCCCAGTCTGTAGTAATGGTATGTCTCAGAATCTTTGCCACCTGGGAGATCATCACAAAGGTGCAATGTCCGCTAGTTTACACTTCTTTGTGATCTGTAGGGATAATTGGGAGAACATTGTTGCTGGTCGCTCTGCCTGGCGTAATGCAATCTCTTCTGGGACGAGTTGCCTCCTTCTAGCGGTCGGACTATGTTTCTCTGCCTTCAGTGTGACAGACGACTTTCGGCTAGGATTGGTTTTATCAGCCACCTGTGGCACCACTCCAGGATTGACAGAAAATGGAAATGATGGACAAACAACAAGGAATAATTGATAAACAAGAAAGAGCAATACTGGGCAAGATTGCATGCGGCGGGGGTCTATTGGTGAAGCGTACAATGTACCACACACCAGTTGGTTCTGTAGCTACACCTATAGTGCTCCACCTGCTCCTTAACCATTCAGTCTGACCTCTCTCCAAGAACCTATCCAGTTTGTATGCCACTGACAGAACGACTCCCGCTGGTACATCTCCTGTGATCATTGTGGCATGCCAGCTCTTCCTCTGCATTAGGCTTACTTATGGAGAAATAACACAGGTATGGAAGCATTACGCTTTGCCATTTGCTAGAGAGATGGAGCACCTTTAAGTCTGTCTGGAGTGCAGTGTTGCAGATTTACAACATAAGATGAAGAAACAAGTGGGAAGCATAGCATCCACTGTAAATAAAAAGTAATGCACATTACCTGCCTAACAGATGTCAACAAGGACCTCAGCTTATTGATCCAGCAAACTGGTATGTGAGAACTGTCAACTATGTCACAGGATTTGACAGAATAACTGAACACCTGCTACAGAACTCCTCAACTTGTAACAAAAAGAGAAAACACATATGGCATCACCAGTACCATTTCTGAACAAGCTTTATAATGATGCCAATGGCCTCAGGCAGATCACTGTATCTCAGATATATTCGAGTGTCTATAAATATTGAGTTTAAAAAAGAAAAACGTAATTCTCTTATTAATATGCTACTCTTCTTTTCTGCGGAGGAAGGATGACGTCTGGTAAGGCACAACATACTGATCAGACATGTTAGTCGGGGTCAGGCAAAATATAATGGCAAAGACCCTCCCCGGATACAGGCTGTTTTCATGGCACCCTGGCTAACAGGGTGAGGGATTGGCGTGATCCACGTAGTAGTGAGCGACACAGATATGCCAAGCATAGCACAACCACCTGGAGGACCAAGGTCCACCTTCATCAGCGTGCTTCATATGCAAGGAAAGCTACTGCAACTTACAACTTAACGTCCTTTTCAGGGCGCACAAGAGTAAACCTACTCATTGTAGGCACTCGAAACAACAATTTTTCTTTTCTATATTTAAATTATGCGTTCCAAAGTTAGACTTCTCTGTTTATTACCACTAATCATTGAATTTATAGGCAATATCATGTATCTGTTTCTCTCTCTTTTTCTCTATGATGTGATGTTAGAATATAGTGCACTTCATTGAAAAAATGTAAGATCTGTGATTCTTTTTCTCTGTGATATTAATGTTAGCACATCTTTCTGATTACACTCTGATAGCTTGAAAACCCCAAATGTTCCAGACTTTTTCAAAAATGAATACTGAAGCTCTTGTTTAATATGTTAAATTGATTTTTAAAATTACTATAGCTTTGCATTATTAATTTAGCTGTGTTTACTTATTTTTGTATGTGTTTTCTGGGCAAAGGTATAGGCGCTCAGTCCCTCTCGGCAAATGATGAAGAATGTAGATACTAATGGTTTCTTTATATATGTACACACTTCTTCTTCGCCAATGAAAACTGAAATGGCGTGTTCATATTCGTCGCATAGAAGATTGCATCCCCAAAGTTATTCTCTATGGGCAGATAGCGTGTGGTAAGAGAACAACAGCCAAAAGGAAAATAAAAAACTTGGTAGAGAATATAGTGCCTGACTCAGAACCATCTCTGCCCATTTTCAGTTAATATTTCCCAATCCTTAAACATAGCATTGTAGTTTATGGCAATATCTCTGCCTGGTGCCTTCTTGCACGCAATCCATACAGAATGCTCTTTCGCGAATGCTTCCTTGGCAGCCTTAGTTCTTGAGATTGATGTCATTTAACTCATGACTAGGTGTTCGGTTGAGCAGACTCCCTATCAAATGGGTTAGCTATTGACCAATGAATCTGAAAGGTACGAAACCACCGAACGTATCAAATATATCAAATTTTAGTTTCTCGGCCAGAATCCTGTTTTATTTGCCTGCCTTGTCCTAAAATGTTGCTTTGATGGCAGAATAAAACTTCTGGTCGATTTCGGACCTGGCGTCCAAAGACATACTCTAAGGAAATAACTTGAACATTTTTTTGTTTGGTTACTTTCCAGCACTCCACACTATACAGCAAGTACAGAAATGTTTGCTAATCTACTATTTTCTGCGTTTGGAGTGTATTGCAAAGGCTTTCAAACATCATTGGCAACGGCTGCTGGTGTTTTTTCTCACATAAAAGTATCTTGCCGTAGCTAGTTCTTTGTTCTCTATTCTGAAAAGATTGTTGTTGTTGAATGCCAACACTGAGTAGGATTACTCTTATGTGCACGCTGTCAAGTACATTAGATGGCAAGTTTTCGTAGATTTTCTCACATCTTTGAGCGTGCTGATGAAGATGGACTTGGTCCTCCAGGTGGTTGTGCTATGCTTGACTTCATCTGCACGTTCCTCACTACTACAGGGATTAGATCGATCCCTCACCTTGTTAGTCAAGCTGCTATAAAAACAGCCTGTTCAAGGAAGGGCTATGAGGAAGCCAAGGTGAGGGTCTTTGCCAGTATATTTTGCCTGACCAGACGTTAGTCTTCATTCCCTCTGAAAAGATTAGATGCGGTCATCAATTGCTTTTCCCATGAAACATTTTGCATTGTCCATTGCGTCAATATCATGAATTTGAGGGGGAAAAAATTAGAATCCGTACTTTAATATTTTTGAGCAATTTCACCTGATTAGGTTCAGTTATTCTGCAAATTGCTCGCTTGACGGAAGATTGGAGTGATGTAAAGTCGTATTATCCTGTTACTTGAACCTTTATTTGCCGGCTATTACCTGCTTCTGATCTTTCATAAAATTTGTGCATATTGTCATTTGTGTTGTTTGTAATCCCTGGTGAGGACTTTCTCATCACAATTTGTATTGTTGTCCATGCAGAACACATACTTATCTATATTGTTGCCTACATTTGATAATTCTGTTTAACTGCAGCCTCTCTTATTAGGAGCTGAAGTAGTTTAGTGCACTGACTTCTCAGCCGAGCAATCTGGATTTGGTTTCCAGCTGGCACGGGATTATTTTTTTTCAGCGCAGAAAATGGTTCAAGGGGTCGGCACCACTTTAAAGATATTGGAAGTAAAGATGGCTGGCGTGATGCTACCCACATCAGCCCTAGTGTGTCATTGGTCAGGATAATATGGGCTTAAAATATTCCCAATAGATTTTTAAAAAAAACTTTTTGTTTTTTTGTAACTTTACATCATTGGAAGAAATGTTTAACACATTTTATGACGTTTTGCATGTTTACTACTTTTCAGAAATACGAACAAGGTTTCATTTTGGATCCCATCGTCATGTCTCCAAAACACACAGTAAGAGACGTAGTGGCGGCCAAAGAAAAGTATGGTTTTTCTGGCATTCCTATCACGGAGAACGGACAAATGGGAGGGAAGCTTGTTGGTCTTGTCACCCAAAGAGATATTGACTTTCTCCCATTTGAAGAACACTCAACATATCTATCAGATGTATGTATGCTACAATACTGCTTAAAATAATCCAGTATACTCTCAGCTAACCCGAACTCAAGAAACTGGCACAAAAATCAAGTACATGTACTTTGACTTTCTAGTTTACAAATTTACGTCTATTTTCTGTATCTGCATCATTTTTCACCACATCATGCCTCAACGTAGTTAATCATTTTGAGAACCTCTAATTTTTTGTTATTCAAAAATTGTGTGTGTCTCTAGAGACATATATTAATAAAGAACTTGTTAGTGTTATTGTTATTATTGTAGGTGTGTTAGTTTCTGAGACACAAGAAGATAAAGGTAAAAGTGGTGAAAAATAGCACAAACATATAGACTCGCCTGGTAGCAGCATTCCTTAGTTAGGGGAAAAAAAACTAAAATTTGCAGAAAAACGTACTAATACTCCTATCAATGTTTGCCATAATGACTATGTCTGCCAGTTCGACTATAAACGTAATTATTGTATTTATATATTTATATAAACAAACTAAATAGATCTACCTCCGAATCTTCAAATCCAAGCGAAAAATAGAAACCCTTTCCAAAATCTAAAACAAATTAAAATATCACCATTGTTTTCGTCTCACCATACATGACGAAAGTTGGAACTCTCTACAATCAAAAGAGCAGTAAGTTCAGCCGTTTCTACGACTGATAACCCAGTAGTTTATATACGATAAAGTAATGACCGTAGAGCTGGCAGCATGCAACGCCAGTAGGATGGAGCCAAATCGTCATAATCTCACGACATTGGAACGGAGAAGGTTGAATAAAAATTTAATGAATTTCTAGTGAAAATGTAAGTTTACCCCTTTCATGGCTAATTTTGCAGATTTGTGTCTTTCAATGTGGACCATAATGGCGGAATTCAAGCATGTCAAAGTTTTATTCAAAATAAAATTCATTATTGAGTAAATTGAATTAAAATTATGATCTAAACAACATGAGACACGTAATTAAGCTATCTATGACATGAAGTATTCATAATAAAGATTATTAATTAGTATAAAAACGTTAAATGACATTACTGCAGAGGTGGAAATTGGAGATATTTCTTTTTCTAGTAACTGCGTCACGTTTCACCGATAAATGCATTAATTCCTATAGACATACCTTTCGTACTATGTGTCAAAGTCTGAATCGGCTGTGTGTTCAATATCCAAGGGTAATCCAGATGTGTGATCTTTAGACTGATTAAATAATATAGTTTCTACGATCTTGGAGCCTAACATTTGTTGCGCTAAATTTAGATCATAACATGTGCTGGATTCGATCAGCCGGAAATAATCATACAGTTAACTATCACAGCTGTTGTGTTGCTCTGTCAGAAAAATTAATTTCAGCAAACTAAATCGAGAAACACAAACACATTTTTTATATGTTCATTTTGGTCGAGTCGAAGGGCCATTTCTTAGGTTTTTGGCAACCAGTTCCGGGCGATACAAGCTATTAAGAATTAAACTTGGTGCACTGAGGCGCGAGTAAGCTTCGCACTTCTCGCACCACATCTTTGTGTCCACCTCTCACTCTTTCACCATATGTGAACATACCTGTAGGCTGGGATTTATTATTATTCAAATTCTGTATTCTCTCCCCAATCCTGAAAATGCAAAATCAGGTCACAAGTAGGCGTAAATGCATAGTGCTTACACTCATGCAGAAGATGGAAATATACAAGAGCTTGACAAATTTGAGAGTCGTGCAGTGCTCATTGGAGAATGTTAATGTTGGTTCATCAATGATCTGTGACATTAAAACTAAGTTTCAGAAGATAAAGGAGTTATATGATAAGTCAGATAGTGACAAGAGTGTGATTTTAATTACTGTATTTCATTATATCAACAGTACAGAGTTCATGGTATAGTATTAGTTAGGTTTCTTTTAATAGTAACTCTCAAGCAACCAGAAACTACATGCATCTGTCATCTACCAATTCCCATGGGTGTGGTTAGCTGAGAGTCTACTGTAAGAGAGCATGTTCATTTTTCAATTGGGAATATAATTACTTCATTTTGTTAATTTTTCAGTTGATTTAGGGGGAAGATTTTTTGCTGCAAATATTCTAACTTCATTTTTAATATGGTGAGATTTGGTAAATTGTCCTTGATTTATTTGAGTGGTATAAACTATTTATAGTTATTTCAGCCATTATTTATAATTTGATTTTTGTAGCATTTTATATCATCCGTTTGCAATTGAGAATTTAGAAAATACATGTAGCCAACTTTATGAATGAGCGAAGCCTAAATATTTTGTCTTATATTTGTAGTAATTAACTGGAGCATTACAAGAATGCTCCCTATCAACCATCCTTTACCTGTCATAGACTGAGTGACAATATATAGTAAAAACTGGAATTTGCAGACATTGCATTATTTGCACACTCACACCTATATTCAGGAGAAATCTGATTGTTGCTTCGAATGCCCACAATGAGTAGGTTTACTCTTTTGTTAGCAAGGGTTGCCATGAAAACAGCCCATTTCCAGGAAGGGCTATGAGGATCTTGACCAGTATGTTTATCCTGACCCTGACTAACATATCAGTATGTCTTGATCAGTATATCTATATCAGATCAGTATATTTTGCCTTGACCAGATGCTAATCTTCCTTCCCAGCAGTAGCAATATTAATATTTTTCTAATGCCAGAATGTAAAAAGATACAAGACAATATATCCAACAAAACTGGTCATCTTCACAGACTCCATATCTACCCTCCAGACCCTCGAAAGTTGGATCCCAGGATATGAGAAAATGTTATATATTAAATCTATAATTGTTAAAAAACATGTCCATTCTTTTACATAATGGAATAAGAAGAGTGAAAACTCATTCTTCTAGATATCAGGGAAGTCAAGTGAGTCTTCCTTAGTCACATTGTGTGGGGAAAATGACAATTTGGACATTTATTATTCATGCAACTCTCCAGTACTTCATACTATACAGCCTGACAGAAAGAGCAGTTTCATAAAATGATATTCTAGTCTTACTTTATAAATCAACTCCTGATGTCATGTGCAGGTAATGACTGCTGTTGAGGACCTTATAGTGGCCAAAGCTGATGTCACTCTTAAAGATGCCAATATTATTTTACAGAGAAGCAAAAAAGGTTGGTTTTACTAAATAATTTATCAACAATACTTAATATAAAAAAACGTTATTATACATCTCTTATTATGTGAAACATTCTACAAGGAAACCAACCGAATGGTCTCAAGGTAAGACGTCGGCCGCGGGTGCTGGAGGTCACAGGTTCAAATCACAATGGAGACCAGGATTTTTTCATGTGGACTTTCTGGTAATTCCCCGGATCTCTGGTTAGTAGAGATCGGACGTCTGTGTGCAGTGTCGTGCATGTTCAAAATCTCCCTTTGAAATTGAAAAGAGCAGACTTAACGGTCGTTGCCCGGGCAAAATTGAAAATAATGTTAAAAATGTACCCGATCTATTAAGATATCCTCGCAGGTGCTTTGGAGTTCGTGCATTATGCTCAGATTTCCACACAAAAATGGAGAACAGAGCACTTATAGGTTAAACAGTGTGAAATGCAGTTGATTTCTTGACTAAACTAAACTTCTATAGATGAGAAAAAAGGGTAAATTTTATCATATAGAATAAAAATACAACACCCAACACCTTGACATTAAGGGAATGATTTTAGCATTGTGAGTTGTTACTAGCACAACGTTGATATGATTTTCTCAGCTGCTATGTAGTAACTTCTTATTTTGCATTATAGCTGAGCTGTTTCAAATTGACGTTATCCCATGAAGATAAAACTATAATAATTAAGGGTAAAATAATTGAATAAGTGTAGATTTACCTTCTTGGTGAATAACATTGACAAATATGAAAAAAAATATTATTGATATGATTAATGATGTAAGCTGATAAACAGTATATGGTATGGTCGGCACTACGTCTTGTGCCGAATACATTTCCAGGCAGAAAATAAGTTGTTCATGAGAATGCACCCCAATCAACTTCCACTGTTGGTCTACGATGCTGGTAGATCTAGCTACATGGTAAGGGGGCGGTTGCGAGGTAGGTGGATAGATGACAGATTGATTGTGCAGCGACACAGACTCACATTGACCGATGCAACATACTTGGTGCAGGATAGACAACTTGAGCTCCCCACGATGCTCAACGACACAAGTGGAAAGAAAACTATTTAATTAATGATGCAAGACTTGTTTTTAACTCTCTTGGCAGCATTCACCCAGAAAAATTTGATGTTGTTGTTCAACACTAGTGTAAAATGACAACTACTATTTGGCTGGGAAATGTGGTATACACATTAAATTATCACATTCTGACAACCAATGTCTCTATCACATATTTTGCTAAAGATGACCAGATATGAGAACAAACACAGAACTGTGGCAAAAACTAATGTAGGCGAAGATTTCCAAAGCGTATGTTCTATCCAGCCCTATTTTCTTCGCTTAACCATCTTCAGCTAGATAGGTGCAGAGATGCCCACAGAAAATGAAGATGCGAACGATAGCAAAAAAAACAGATATTTAAACACTGCCGTCTGCCATTGTTGCGTAGCAACAAACTCTCTTTGGTTAGGAGACCTACATTTTATCTGAGTCAGAGCGGTATTCAATTCAGTATTACTATTTCTGTAAATTCTTTAAGACGGCTGATTTTTTGCAATTGTGGCCTTTGAAATGATGGATTCCCTTGCTTCAAGGAATGAGAGATGGCTTCGTAGTAAGCGAAGATGATGATTCTTCTTCTGCGTACACAGTCAGACAGTAACCATTATTTTTTCGAAAAAAGCGGCGGTCGTCCTGAGACTCTCGCCACTACCATAGAGCTTGTCTTGCAGTTCCACTGGCAATGGCCACATCTGCTCTCTCTGATCCCCGTATGTCGGGCAGTTCTGCAGTAGATGTTCAGTGGTCATTTTACCAGTACCGCACGGGCATTCGTCGGTACACCCTATCTTCAATTTGTTGAATAGGTGGTACCTCAGTCTATTGTGGCCAGTGCGAAGTCTGAAGACAACGACCTGCTCTCTTCGGTTCAACTGGTAATAGGCATCGTTTTTGGTGTAACCAGTATGTTCGGTTTCCCATTTGGTCATGTACCTGGCTTTGATAAGCCGTTTTGACTCTTCGTACGTCATACTGGTATCTGTTTGTGGTAGCCTTGCACCTTCTTTTGCCAGTCTGTCTGCCTCCTCGTTGCCTTGGATGTTACAGTGTGACGGAACCCACTGTACCACTACCCTTTTTGGTGCGGACAGCTGGCACAGTTTGCAGAGTGCTGCTCTTAAGTCATTAAGCTCAGTGTTTTTCTGGCTTTTTAGCGCTGTGACTACGGCGAGAGCATCTGTCAGCAAGACTATGTGGCTCTCGTTTTCACTGTGTGTTGCCATTTCTTCCACTGCCGCCCTCAGTGCCTCTGCCTCCGCTCTGAAATTGCTTGTGTACTTACCAGTAGCGAATGACAGTGTTATTTTTCTGCCATTTGGTAGGTTCAGGAATGCTCCTGCCCCTCCGTTCTGTGTAGCGTTTGTTACAGAACCGTCGGTGTATGCATGGGTCCAGTCCCTGCTTGGGTAGCTTTTCGTTATGAAGCTTAGGGTAGTGTCTCTCCTTTCTTTTTCGGTCTGGCAGTTTTTGTTTGCAATACCTGGTATATTTTCTACCACCTCTGGAAATATATCCTGCCTCCAAGTAGGTTTTCGTACAGTAGTGATGGGTTTTGGTGTTGTTAGTGCGTTTATGGGATCTTCGTGCATCTTTGCTTTGGCTATTTCTGCAAAGTTTCTCCGCTTTAGTTTCCCAGTTCCCAAATTGTTTAGTCTCTGGTACATTGGATGGTCCGTCAGTCTTCGGAGTTTCTCTGACTGCAGCTGGGCTCTGCAGTCTCTTCTGTCGGTCATGGATTGCAGTTTTGTAATCTTTTCAAGTTCTACAATTGGCGTTGACTTCATGCCACCTGTTATAATTCTCATGGCTTGGTTTTGAAGTTTGTTAACTTTATCGAAGTTCGCCTTCGCTGCTGTTGTCCATGCCGCGATGCCATACTCGAGAACTGGTCTCACTCTTCCAGTGTACAGTTTCTTTAGTATGCCTTCGTCTGCTCCCCAGCTTGTGCCAGCAAGTTTACTCATGATCGCCATTCTTTCTCTGGCTTTCATTCGGTTTCTCTCAATCTGACTTTTCCATGTCATGCGCCGATCAAATATGACTCCCAGATAGGTTGGTTTGTCGTTTGGCTGCAGGATTTTGCCATTTAGGCTTAATTTGGTACTTTGGGGTTTTAATGAGAGCGAGAATATTGTGCACGTGGTTTTCTCCTCGTTTATTTTGACCAGCCATGAGTTCGCCCACTCTTCCAGTATGCTTATCTGCAGGGACCTCGATGTGGTTTGCTCTGGCATAGTGATCGACAAAGGCGTTTGCGGCTTTCTTACCTGTGATCAAGTTCTCGCCCTGCTTGATAGTAATTTGTTTATTTGACGGGGTTTCGTCATTCATGGCTCTGACTAGCTTCCATAGCTTGTTCCCTTCTTTGTCCAGGTTTAAACTTTCCGTTTTATTTTTCCAACTTTCTCTTGCTGTTTGCTTGAGAGTGTGTTTGTACTTCGCCGCGGCGGCTTTGAGGGCGATGTTTGCCTCCATGGATTTTTCTCGTTCTGCCATGTTCCTAGCATTTGTTACTGCATCTTCCACTTTCTGTAACTCATCATTCCAGTAGGGCTTATAGTTTTTCCTAGCTCCTCTTGGGATGGTTTCAGTGGCGGCTTGCATTATTGCCTTGCTTAGGCTCTCTACCATGGGCTTCATTTTGGTGTTTCGTGTGTTGATGGTTTCACACAGCCCATCTGTCAGGATTGCAAATCTGTCCCAGTCGGCTCGTTTGTAATTCCAACGTGGGAGCGGTTTTGCTTCCTGTGGGCCTACTTCCATGTCAATGGTTAGCCTGATCGGCCTGTGGTCGCTACCTGCCAGTTGGTTTAGCACCTGGCGGTCTATTTTATAGTGTATGTCCTGTGTGGAGAAGGCCAAATCTGGAGTCGAGGTGGTATGCCATGTTCTTGAATAGAAGCTAGGGCTATCCTCCGGCCTATTGATTAGGGAGAGATTTGCATCTATCTCCCAATCTTCCACTTCGTCACCTCTGCTGTCTGTGTCAGAGTATCCCCATCTCTCCGAGTGGCTGTTGAAATCTCCAACTACTATGCAGTTGGAGTCTCTGACCTCCATACTCGAGAGCGATAGGTCTCTGTTTGGTGGTCCGTACAGATTGAAAATGCGGAGCTTCGTCTCTTGAGCCATTATGTCAACTCCTACAATTTCTGCTTGTCCGGTGTGATTGACAGGTACCGCGCTACTCGGTATGCTGTTTCTGGTCAGTATCAGGACCCCTCCTTTGTGGCCTTCTCTATCTAGACGGAAGGTCTGGTATCCTCTGATTGAGAATTTATGGTTATTGTTGAGGTGCGTTTCCTGGATACATGCCACGTCAATCTTACCTTCATGCAGGTGGTGTGTTAGGGAAAGTTTTTTGTTAATGACTCCCTCCGCATTCCACTGTAGTATTTTGAGGAGATGATGATTCGATTCCGGTGAATTGGTCGTGGATATTGAATTAAATACTGATTCAAATGAAAGTGTGGACTGACGATGACACCAGATGTAACGAAGCTAGGTCTAATGTTGCAGATAGATCGACAGTCGACTGGGGGATCCAACTTTTACTCTTTAAAGTTGCTGATCACTTCTCTTTATTTCTAAATGGGTTTTTTTCCCTTCATGCATTCAGTACAAACAAATTTGTGTGCTGAGCAAAGACAAAGAAAGATGATGCAAGTCGGCCAGTATTGGAAGCCATGCACACCTGAAGAAGTTGAAACTTTCTTCTATGTGAATTTTATTTTTGGCACAGACATCCTGCCTGAAATAGATTTCTACTGGTCATCTTATTAGATTCTGACAGCATCTGCAGTGGCTAATATCATATAAACAAATATATTTTAAAAAGTAAGTATTTCCACATTAATGAGAAGGCTATTACTCGAAGTCAGTCAGGTTATGATGCACTCCATAAACTGTGACAGCTGATAAGTGAAGATAGCATGAACAATTATTGTCTTGGGAGAGAGCTCAGTATTGATGAGTTGATGATTGCTTTCAATGGAAGTCTGTGTTTTTCAAGCACTACATAAAAAGCTGTGTTAACTGTAAGAAACTTTGTTTAAATTTCAGTCTTATACGCTGCACCTTATGTCTAAACATAGGATGCCTTTGGTAGTTTGCCTAATAATCTCTTTCAATTTCTGATACAAGATTACTTCATGCATCAGGTAGTGGTGCTATGTCGATTATGGGGCATATTTTTTTCGGGTTGATTAGGTTTTACACACCCTGTAGGGAAGGAAGACTAACATCTAGTCAGGCAAAATATACTGACCAGACATGTTAGGCTCAGGCAAAACATACTGGACAAGACCCTCACCTCGGCCTCCTTGTAACCCTTCCTGGAAATGGGATGTTTTCAGGCTAGCTAACAAGGTAAGGGATCGATGTGATCCTCGTAGTAGTGAGTGACATGCAAATGAAGTCAAGCATAGCACAACTGCCTGGAGGACCCTAGCCCACCTTCATCAGCACGCTCAGAATGTAAGGAAAGCTATGATAACTCGTCACTTAACATTCTTTTTACGGCGCACAAAAGAATAATCCTACTCATTGTGGGCATTCAACAACACACCCTGTAACTATCTGGCTAGCCAAAGTTAGACGGCTTCAGTAGATCAATCATGTCTAATATGTTTTCAGGTAAGCTTCCAATAATCAATGAAGCAGGAGAACTGGTCTCATTGATAGCGCGCACAGACATGAAGAAAAACAAAGAGTTCCCGCTGGCTTCCAAAGATGACAAGTAAGAAAAAAATTGTAAATATTCATAAGAGGAATTGGGTGGGGGGCTGAAGAAGTAGCACGGCGAATGAGCTGACAGCAGTCAGCGACTTGTAGGGTCAGGGTCAGTAAGCCAGAGCTGACCAAGACCCTATTCTGCCTCCAAGCAGCAACCCTGGAACCAGACTGCACTAGGCTAAGGGAATAGGGATTGCAGTTGGAAGGCAAACCTGTTACCAAAAAGAACCAGCTTAAACCAGATGCCGGCCGAAAGGCTTCTATATCACAGCCTTGCTGTATAAACTGTGACACAACATCACTGTGTTCTTTTCTGTAAGATCTGCATAAAGGTGTGCATTCTGAGCCCTTTGAGACAAGAACTGGTGGCCAACAGGGATGTCTATTACCTCCATTTCTCTTTCTGCAGGCTATTGGCTGGATTAAGAAAACTAAGAAAAAATGAAATTTGACAAAATTACATAATGGTCTAGATTATACAGATCTTTTGCCTTACAACCGCAGTCAGATACAAAATAAAATAAATTTATTCTTTGAGAGGTCACAGAAATTTGGTCTGAGAAAACGAGCAAAGAAAATTAAAGATTATGATAATAAATGCAACTATCAACAATCATATTGTTTTGCGAAACACTCTTACAAGATGTAGAATCATTTTTATTTCTTGGTAGCAGTATAAATTAGGAGGCATTGATAAAGATATCAAAATAGAAAACAGAAGGCTAGAGGAGCCTTCAATACATTGGGAAACTTATGGAAATAAATAATTTAAAACACAAAAATACAGATCTTTAACCCTACCAGACCTGAGACACTGAACCTAACTGTCCCCCATACCTGGGCTCCTGAGCATTAAAGAGAAAAAAAAGAAAAAAAACATGATATAGAAAAAAAATTTTAGTTACATGCAAACAAGTGGTTAGAATAAGATGTAACTTGGAGACATTGTAGAAAATGGGATTACCTTTCATCTAGCGTCAATATTCCACCTTTGTGTGCCAATCCACCCAGCAAAAGGCCAAGAATCTGTCTCGAGTCATAACATTTCGAAATCCGGGAGTAAACCCAACAAAGAGCCCTCATTTGTCCAATAATCCTGATAGCTGGGCTTTATACATGAGTATTCCATATAGATCCTCAGTCCAAGAAAAGCCTTCATTTCTTCCACTGTGGGATCCTTGAAATTTTTGGCATTGTAGGAGTTGGGCTTTGCTATATGCAATTGGTGTGCCCGGAGGTTGGTTTTCTGTCAAATTTTGCCAGAAAGTCATCCAAAAACAAGGATGAAAAGTCAATCGGTTCACTCTCCTCTATGATATATCCAGGAATGTTCACTGGGCCTTTTCCATCCTCATTGAAATTCAGATCTATATTTAGTGATACAAAATTCCTTGTCCAACCTTCATCACCACCTAGATCTCCCCTATCAGCTGTTTGAGGGACACGCCCCCCCCCCCCCCCTCTCTCTCTCTTACTATCGATCTAGCTCTAGATCTACAAGGTTCAAGATTCTCTTCATCACTCGAGTTCTCACTGTCTGTTTCACTTGAACTGGAAAAGTATTCTTGATTAAATTCTGACTCCTCAGAGTCGAATCAACCAAATTATTGATCACCTGTTGGACTGTCATAAGCCTAGACTTACTTTGCTTTCCTGTTGAAGTGCTTGGTTCATCAGCCGCTCGTTTCATTGTCAATTTTCCGAATTTGTTCACGTTAAACCCCACAAAATCAATTAAGACATGGGGGCAGACATTTGCAATGACTAACCATGAGGTTTGACCATGATTGGTTGGTTATATTTAGATTCTGATGCATTTTATTCACGTACTACCCAAAGTACCGTAAATTCGGTATAGCGGCAGTTAAGGAAATTACCGGAAAAGGGGTACAGCGGTCTGGTAGGGTTAACTCCAATGGGACGTCTTCTATTAAATGCCCCCAAACATGAACAATAAAACATAAAAGAGAGATTGAAATGTTATGTTAAATACCACTCTAGTGGATTTGTTGGAAAACTCAGACAGATATCAGTGGAACATGACTTGATAAGGCACTACAAGCCGTTGTATAAGACACACACTAAAAAAAAGGAGCTGATAGCATTACAAGACTGTCTCTATGCTGGAGTCCCTATGGAAAGAGAAGTAGAGGTAGACCAAAACACACATGAAGAAGAGAGCTTGAGACAAACATAAAAGAAATGGGGAGGACAGCATATAGTTATTGAAGACCTGTGTTTCACAGGCAGCTGAAAGGTTTTGGTTGATTGTGCCACCTTGTACAAGTTACCAGTAATCTGGTACATTTTTCTGCAATTTCTTTGGTGTATATTCATTCACTGTTTTACACATGACGTAATTACACTTTTGTGTTAAACGTGCTGTCTTACATAGTTTTTAAATATAATACAAATTCAACCTAAAACAATCAATTTGATCAATCAAAGTGTGCTTTCTGGCCGTGATCCAAAACGATGACATCAACCTCCTGAAAAGGAGATATCAAAGCATCATTTTCTGTCTTCTTACTCGCCACATACAAATCACTTGAATTGAATCCAACCAGAACATGCTCCAGAGTGTCGACTGTGTATACCTCCCATTGGAACTGTTGAGCACCATGTTTTTCAATGTCCGACACTTACTGGAGTTAGGAAAGAGCTTCTTCCTCAGGCCAGACAAAAGGAACACATTGTACGGAACTAACAACAGCTCACAAACACTTGGGGATACCACTATATGGCATTGGACCAAAGAGCAGGAGCTGACAGGCCACTGGATCAATAACCAACGGCCCGTTAACATCTGGGGACGTTAGTAAGACATGCCAGTGTTAACAAGTTTATGAAAAAAGATAGTCATAATAACAGATGTTGGTGGGTTCTTTATAAGAATCATAAAAGTTTGAGTGGTTTCTTTCCTTCAGGAAGCAGCTTCTTGTGGGAGCAGCCGTTGGAACTCACGAGGATGACAAGCAGCGGATAACAGAATTAGTGCAGGCTGGAGTAGATTTTCTCGTGTTGGTATGAGCTAATTAATTTCTTGTCGGTCCGTAACGTTTGTTTAATGTATAATTTGCGGCATTCCATTATGTTTGCCCATTTTTAATGTGCCAAAGTTGATTTTTCTGTTGATGAAATTTGAAAGCCACGGTTTGGGAGACTATTTTATTGTTTGATCAGACCAATGATCACATCTAGATTTCATGTGGATATCCAATACACTTCCAACTCAGGCTTTCATTGGGATACAGAAGAAAAGGAATTTGGTAATGTTTGAGGGATTTAACGCAGAAATACACTAGTTCTTTGCCCTGTGCTTTAGTTAGTTTTCTTTCCACTTATGCCGTAAACCTTTTACAGTTCGGACTAATTCTGGCAATTTATGTCTTTTCGTTCGTGTCAAATGTCACAGTTCCATATGAAAGTTTTATTTGAAATAAAATAAATTAATATTGAACAAATTGAGCTATAATTATGATCTAAATATTGATGGACAACAGCAGCGAAGGCGAACTTCGATAAAGTTAACAAACTTCAAAACCAAGCCATGAGAATTATAACAGGTGGCATGAAGTCAACGCCAATTGTAGAACTTGAAAAGATTACAAAACTGCAATCCATGACCGATAGAAGAGACTGCAGAGCCCAGCTGCAGTCAGAGAAACTCAGAAGACTGACGGACCACCCAATGTACCAGAGACTAAACAATTTGGGAAATGGGAAACTAAAGCGGAGAAACTTTGCAGAAATAGCCAAAGCAAAGATGCACGAAGATCCCATAAACGCACTAACAACACCAAAACCCATCACTACTGTACGAAAACCTACCTGGAGGCAGGATATATTTCCAGAGGTGGTAGAAAATATACCAGGTATTGCAAACAAAAACTGCCAGAGTGAAAAAGAAAGGAGAGACACTACCCTAAGCTTCATAACGAAAAGCTACCCAAGCATGGACTGGACCCATGCATACACCGACGGTTCTGTAACAAACACTACACAGAACGGAGGGGCAGGAGCATTCCTGAACCTACCAAATGGCAGAAAAATAACACTGTCATTCGCTACTGGTAAGTACACAAGCAATTTCAGAGCGGAGGCAGAGGCACTGAGGGCGGCAGTGGAAGAAATGGTGACACACAGTGAAAATGAGAGCCATATAGTCCTGCTGACAGATGCTCTCGCCGTAGTCACAGCGCTAAAAAGCCAGAAAAACACTGAGCTAAATGACTTAAGAGCAGCACTCTGCAAACTGTGCCAGCAGTCCGCACCAAAAAGGGTAGTGGTACAGTGGGTCCCGGCACACTGCAACATCCAAGGCAACGAGGAGGCAGACAGACTGGCAAAAGAAGGTGGAAGACTACCACAAACAGATACCAGTATGACGTACGAAGAGTCAAAACGGCTTATCAAAGCCAGATACATGACCAAATGGGAAACCGAACATACTGGTTACACCAAAAACGATGCCTATTACCAGTTGAACCGAAGAGAGCAGGTCGTTGTCTTCAGACTTCGCACTGGCCACAACAGACTGAGGTACCACCTATTCAACAAATTGAAGATAGGGAGTACCGACGAATGCCCGTGCGGTACTGGTAAAATGACCACTGAACATCTGCTGCAGGACTGCCCGACATACGAGGATCAGAGAGAGCAGATGTGGCCATTACCAGTGGAACTGCAAGACAAGCTCTATGGCAGTAGCGAGAGCCTCAGGATGACCGCCGCTTTTTTCGAAAAAATAATGGTTACTGTCTGACTGTGTACGCAGAAGAAGAAGAAGAAGAAGAAACATGGTTTTCTCAGATGTGTGTTTATCGGAAATAACTCTACAGTTGATGCGCATACGTGAACATTCAACATCGTGTCATGCCATCAGAATCTAAAATTGTGCAAACTAAATGACAAAGCGTAACAGTCGGCAGTTATAAAGATATCAAGAAAACCATACAACAAAAGATGAGAGAGGCGAAAGAAGCATGGATATGTGAGCAATGCACAAACATCGAAGAGAGACTAAACAGAAATGATGCTAAAGGAGCATACAAGGTGGTCAAAGAACTGGTAACACCAAGACAAAGCAGGAACCTTATGATTCATTGTAAAAACGACAAGTATCTCATTGAGGGAAATGACGTACTGGCAAGATGGACAGAGTACTGTTCCGAGCTATACAACTATGAAGGGCGAAACAAACCTGAGAAAACATTCCCTCCAACTCCAACAAATATAGAGGATAACCAACTGATAACGAAGGAAGAGGTAATTGCAGCGGTAAAGAGATTGAGAAGAGGGAAGGTAGCCGGCGTGGACAATATACCAGCAGAGCTCTTACGAGCAGGTGGAGAGGTAGTGGTGGAAGGCCTGACACACATCTGTAACAAAATATGGGCGACAGGAAACTGGCCGGACTTATGGACGAAATCAATAGTTATACCGCTACATAAGTCTGGAAACCTAAAGCTGTGCCAAAATTACAGAACAATAAGCCTCATTAGCCACCCTGGCAAGGTCATGCTTAAATTAATCCTCGACTGATTGAAACCCCAAGCAGAGAACATTATTGCCGAGGAGCAAGCAGGGTTCAGACAGGGAAGAAGCACTACAGAACAGATATTTAATTTAAGGCTGCTAAGCGAGAAATGTCTAGAACAGCAGCAAACACTGTATCATGTGTTTGTGGATTTTAAGAAGGTGTTTGATAGGGTATGGCATAAAGCGCTTTGGGCAACCATGAGGATGTATAATATCAACGGAAATATAACGGTCCTTGAACGCCTGTATAACAAGGCGTCTAGTGCAGTTCTTGTGAATGGGAGGCGAGGAGACTGGTTTCGCACATCAGTTGGTGTGAGACAGGGGTGTACACTCTCTACAACTCTTTTCAAAATATTCCTTGAAGGAATTATGAGTGAGGCACTTGGAGGTCACGTTGGTACTGTCAAGATAGGGGGCCGAACGATTACCAACCTTCGTTTTGCAGATGATATCGACGGGTTGACGGGTTCAGAAGCAGAACTCCAGGAATGGGTCAGAAGGCTCGATGAAACAGCTCTTGACTATGGTATGGAGATAAACGCTGGAAAGACAAAATTAATGACAAACAGCGCTATGGGCTTCAACAGCAAGATAAAAGCTAACGGTCAAGAACTCGGTCGATTGTCAGTGATGAAGGATCAAAATGTGAAGTATTGGCCAGGATAGCACAGACAATAGCGGCGCTTGCACGGCTTAACAAAATCTGGCAAGATAAACGGTTAGCACTACGTACGAAAATCAGATTAATGCGAACACTGGTCCTGTCAATATTTCTCTGTGCGTGTGAGACATGGACAGTTACAGCTGACCTTCAACGAAGGATACAGGCCTTGGAGATGTGATGCTTCCGAAAACTTTTAAACGTCACGTACAAAGATCGAGTTACAAACGAGGAAATCCGAAATAGAATTACAACGGCAAAAGGGCCTTTTGAAGATCTCTTGGCAACTGTCAAAAGAAGGAAACTCACTTGGTACGGTCACATATCGAGATCAAATGATCTTGCAAACACAATCCTCCACGGGAAGGTGCATGGCAGACGACGAAGAGGCCAGCCCAAAAAGAGATGGGAGGACAACATAAAAGAATGGACCAGTCTCCGACCAGAAGAGTCACAGGCAGCGGCATCTGACAGAGAGGGATGGCGTGGAGTTGTGAGGATGTCTTCATGTGTGCCCCAACGACCTCACCGGTTACAGGATGACCTGACCTGAGGGGGTCTACAAGAGCTGTTAAAGATAAACAGTTGTATAAATTCATTAAAGTCCGTCGCTGCTCTTGGTGCATAGGCCATTGACAACATCTCACCAGTATACATAGTCCTGGACTGCTCTCTCTCTGCCTTTCATTTAATGTTTTTTTTTTTCATGTTCTCTTTTCCATGTATTTTTTAGTTTGCCTATCTATCTTTCTTATTTGAGGATTTTATGTAAGAGCCTTCGTTGGACGGTGCCTTCCGGAGCACATGTCCTTTCAAACCTCATGTTCTCTGCGGAATTTGTTGTTCATGTGGCTATTTTTGTCTCCTGTCCCATAGGTCTTCATTCTTCACCATGTCCTGCGACTTTGTGTACATTATCCTTCGTAGGCATCTGTTAATGAAGGACTTAAGTCATTGTTGTACGACTTTGGTCGTTCTCCATGTTTCCATTTCATACAACAGCTTCGGCTTGATACTGGCGTTGAATATTCTAACTTGTTGTTTAGTGTCAGGAATGCGATTTTTGCCTTTCCTATTCTGGTCCTAACATTTGCATCTGGGGCCTTCTGATTTGGTCACTTGTGCTGGCCAAATAGATGAAGGTATCCACTTCTTCCAATGGCTCTCCCTCCAGCGTAATTGGTTCTTTGTTAACCTTTAGCACGCTACATAAATTTTGCACAACTGTTAGTTTCCAATTCAATTGTAGTTATTACATCTAAATAAACAGATCTAACTGATTAAGATTTTTCCCAACAACCTGCTTCGTCTTTCTAAAAAAAAATCGGCCTGCACCAATTGGCGCAATAAGATAAATCGTTCAAAATCCATTTGTAATCTAACATACAATACTTTTAACAGCAAAAAACCTGTGTAGATGAACTGTGTGTTCAGCATTAAAAAATGGCTATAGTCCATAAAAGAAAAAAAAATTCTGATTTGTAGGCTGAATGTGTAAAAATTCGTTGGACAAAGGTTAATAGTGTTGAGTTTAAGGAGATTGGTTTACATCATGTTAATATTCAGTCCCAATTTGGCTGATTGTGCTGTCACCCTATCAAGTTTCTTTAATATTTGGCTATGACTGTGTGACAAAAGTACCAAATCATCTGAGTAGTCTATGTCCTCGAATTGTGACAATAGTGCCCACTGAATACCAGTTCCAATTCCCTCAAAGATTGCATTATCCAATCTATAGCCAACAAGAACAGGAAAGGCGAGATCAGGCATCCTTGTCTCACCCCTGTTTGAACCACAGAGATATCATGCTCCTTCATGTATCACACTACTAACTATCTTCATACATATTCTATATGAGGGTTATGTACTTCCCAAAAATTAATACCAGTTTCATATCATAATTTGTCTTAGATTAGTGTTCATATCTTTGGATAATTTTTCAATAATTTACATATAGTTGTTTTTTTTTTTAATTGGATGTTCGCCTTATTTCTATATTCCTCAAGGCAGTGTGTTACACTATAGTTTTTTTTATTTTGCAACTGTCTGCCCAGTGCATCCGACTTCAGCATGCATTTTATGTAAGGATCTGCTTCTTCCTGTATTTCCTAAGGGTTTGCTTCCCGGGGGTAACGGCCGGTGCTGTGATGGGGATCGAACCCAGCACTTTCAGATTGAGAGCTGTATCACTTAACCACTAGGGCGCCCCCCACCACCACCACCACCACCACCACATATATGCAGTGCTCATAAGGGTTATGTGACCTTTTGTCACGGAGGAATTAATATGTCAAACGAAGTTCTACAGAAACAATACTGCAAAGAACAACAATGCTGCCTACTGGAGGTCAGCGGAGATGGAGTCCCTTGTTTCCTTTGTTTTGTTTTCCCTTCCCTGTTCACCTTGTTTTCAAAGGTTTGGTATAATTTGTTATGTGCCATACGGCTCAGTGCATTCGACTTCATCACACATTTTAAAAAATTGGGCTCAAATCGTACATAGCAGGAGTCTTCAACCAGGGACGAATTTTAGGGTTTTGGTGTGTGAGCGCGAGGTAGGGAGAGGGGATTATGGTCTAGTTTTGTCTATTGTATAACTTAGAACCAAATCTTAAATTCCAACATTTTCTATTGCTATAAAATTTCTAAAACATAAAAAACAAAGCAAATGAACACCAATATAGAAAAAAAAATGTTTCATTATTATATGCATATAATTTGGTGTGCACGTTTTTGCCGAGCAATCTTGGAAAGAGGGGGTTCGCATTTTGACATGATCAAAAGTGTGTATGGTACCAAAAGGCTGTAGACCCCTGCTGTTGATGTGTGGCCTTGCTGATTCATAAATCTCAATATTTGCAGGTTTGGTTTGTGAGTCTTGTGTTCAATGCCTTTTGATGTTTTGCCTTTCACTTCATGTGAATCATTCATCCACGTCTACAGCTGGCCTTATTGCAGGAAGTCTGAATCCACAAAATTGCAGTGGCGGTTTGAATCATAAGAAGCTTACATGATGATGTTAGGTCAATTCTTCTTCGTACGCTGTCAGACGTCAACTTGTTAGGTCAATCCAATGTACAGCTCTCTTTGGTCATCTTTTGTGAACACTTGGATGGTTACAGTGGTCCTGTTTTCTTTTTTAAAACTGCGTGCATATTGATTGCTCTTTACTCCCACTGGAATGAAAAATCCTAAATATCGATAAACATACAGTGCAGTCCTTACAATTCAACATTTTTTCAGGATTCCTCTCAAGGTAATTCAGTATACCAGATCAGCTTGATCCGCTACATCAAACAGAAATATCCAGATATGCAGATTATTGGAGGCAATGGTAAGTTGGCATGTCATCTGTCATCATTATAACATATAAGTTGACATTTACCAGACTGCACTAAAAAGTTACGCAACTTTCCCAGCGCGTCACATTTTTCTAGGGTTGTCTTCAAGAGCCTGTATCTTTTTTTATTTGACTGTCTATTGACATGATTTGTTTGTGATTAGAGAAATTAATGAATAAAGAATTTGTTGGTGTTATTGTTGTTTTTTGTTTGTGTGTGTTAGTTTTTGAGATACAAGAAGATGCAGGTGATAGTGTTAAAATACAGTTCAAACATAAACCCACCGCTTTCTGCGTCTCTTACTTGAAAAAAAAAAATTTGATTCCACCAATAGGGAATTATCAATGTTTACAAATGGCCATTTCTGTCAATTTCGAGTATAAAAGTAATTATTGCGTCTACATAAACAAACTAAATAGATTTATCTCAGAAAAATCTGTTGCAAAAACTTAACTTCCCTATACTCAATATTGGTGAAATCTTCAAATCCAAGTGAAAAACATCAATCATTTTAAAAAGTCTGAAACAAATGTAAAAATCTGCATTGTTTTTAAACCTGGCAAGACAGAAGTTGGCCTCACAATCAAATGAGTAGTATGTTCCGACTATTTCTATGTAGGTGGTTTTATACATGATTAGAACGCCGTCACTGTGCAGCGACTTAAGTGTTGTGAAAGTTAATGTAAATAAGGCACCTGGGCAGCCAATATCCCGGCAAATCCAAATTTAGCTTTGCAAAGCTGAGGGTCTTATTCTATGATCTAGTATGAAGCTTTAAATGTCATTAACCTGGGCGGATTAAACGCAGCCACCATCTTTCCCACTTGAAATCCATGCCAGTCCCTGTCTTCCATATGCCAGTCAAAGTCTGAATCGTATCAGCGTTGAATATCAGTGTTTAACTTTTAGCACGCCCTTGTAATACCTTAGCGTACCAACTCGGCCTACAAAAACGGTGTGCAAGAAAAAAAAATTGGGGGGGGAGACATTCCCGGCAGCCATTTTCTTTATGCTGGATACATCACCATATATACGATATTTTGCCGGTTAAGGTATCGTATGTTAGATTACAAATGGCTTTTGAATAGTTTTAATTTTGCATGCGCCGTTTGGAGCAAGCCGACTTTTTACGAAAGGTGAAGTAGGTTATTGGGAACGATGTTTATCGATTAGATCTGTTTATTTTGTTTGATTAGATGAAAGAACTACGTTTAAAATGGAAACTAACAGTTGTGTTGATATTGTAAACACAGTATCGATACATTGTTGTGGTTTCCATGGTTTTCTATCAGAGTGACTAAGCCTAGCGGTGGAGTCAAAAATTTTTCCCGAGATGTTCATAAATTTTCAACTTCATCTTTTTGTATCACAGAAACTAACAAACTCACAACAAAAACAATAACACCCACATGTTTGTTATTCAATTGTGTCCTATACACACAAGAAAATCATATTTATTGACAAACAGAAAAGTTACAAATTTTGAAAGTCGACTACCATAGCGAGAAGTTAAGTTAATTAATTAGGTCAAATTTTCGTCCACATGCCTGATCATTAGTCTCATCAAATAATAAATTCATTTCTTGGATCTTGAAGTCCAAACATCCCTTGCACTAAATCTGTAAACTTTGAAACCTTGCCACGTTCTTAACCTTTAGCACGCTACATACATTTTTTTTGGCAACCATTTTTGCAACTTTATGTTTCGCTATCGCCGTTATCTTTCAAAATTTTCAACTTTTCTGTTTGTTCAATAAATATGATTTTCTTGTGTGTAAAAACACAATTGAATTAAGAACGTGTTGGTGTTATTGTTTTTCTTGTGTGTTTGTTTTTCTTGTGTGTTTGTTAGTTTCTGAGATACAAAAAGATGGTGAAAATTTATTGAAAACCCAAAAAAGTTTGGTCTCGACCGCTACGCCTAGTCGCTTTGATAGAAGACCATGGAAACCACAACATATCAATACTGTGTTTATAATATCGACACAACTGTTAGTTTTCAATTCAAACGTACTTATTACATCTGAACAAACAAAATAAACAGATCTACCAGATAAAAATCTTTCCCAACAACCTACTTCACCTTTCGCAAAACGACAGCCTGCTCCATTTGGCGTAATAGAAAGATAAATTGTTAAAAATCAATTTGTAATCTAACATACAATACTTTTACCTGCAACAAAACCTGTGTAGACGCATTCAGCAATAACAAAAAATGTTTCTATTTCCAATTTTGTTGTAGGCAGAGTGTGTCAAATTGTTTTGACAGCAGTGCGCTAAAGGTTAAATGTTTACCTATCAGAAATAACTAGGTGGAATGCAACAGCTTACTCATGCGTCAGTTATATTGTAGGTGACATCAAAATATGACATTTCTCAAACTAAATGACAGAACTTATCAAATGTGTTCAGAGGTCGGTATAGGACGGAAACGGACGTCTTTTGAACGGCTGATTCTAGGCAATACAAGCTGTAAATGGTTAATTATCTGCTCTTACTGGACAAAACACGGGTAGATCAGGAATATGGTAAAGCTACTGTATTGCCACAGCAGTTGTAGGTATTCTGTGACCCATTATTTGTTTCTCTCTGACTAGTTGTGACTGCAGCCCAGGCCAAGAATTTGATTGATGCTGGGGTAGATGGCCTCAGGGTGGGTATGGGCAGTGGCTCTATCTGCATTACACAGGAAGGTCAGTTTTGTCATGTGTGGAAGAGGCTTGTGTGTTAGAGAAAGGATGTATATTTGGAATAGACAGAGAGACACAGTATATGTGAGAGAAAGGAAAGATGTATTGAAATAGAGAGAGAGAATATATAAGAGAAAAGAGACAATGTTTGGGATAGAGACCAGTATTCATTTTTAGATGTTACATTGACCAGTATTCATTTTTAGATATTACATTAACAAGTATTCACTTCTAGATGTTACTAGCTGTAAACTTGCTCATTACATTCTTAAGACTACATCTTGCTACTTGCAAAGCCATGTTCAGGACTTGGTAGCGGGAGATTAAGAATGAATGCAGAAGAAGAAGATTAAAATATGTTACATTGACCGGTATTCATTTCTATATCTTACATTCAGTACTGTGCTGGGATTGATCTGGCAAATCACCAGCGGATTTTCACCTGCCAAAAAATATTAAATAAAGGTCACACCTCCCCACAACATCTAACAACACAAGTGAACCGAAGAAAGACAGACAGACATTTAGTACTGTTTATTCTTTTTTTGTTACTGTTCCTTGAATCTAAAATACTGTGCTGTCTTTTAATCTCATTGGTTTCTAACAATCTCAACTTGCAGTGATGGCTGTTGGTAGACCTCAGGGTACGTCAGTGTACAAGGTAGCTGAATATGCTCGCAGGTTTGGAGTGCCAGTGATTGCCGATGGGGGCATATCTACTGTGGGGCACATCATCAAAGCCCTAGCTTTAGGGGCTTCAACAGGTGAGTGCAGTTTTACTCATAATCATTGTGTTCTATTTAGAGTTTGGTGGGCATTCATGATTCTTCACAGATTTTGATTATTGATGTATTTACATAAATTCTCTTGTTTATTGTTGGTCTTGTTATATTATGTAGCTGACTGTTGCCTGTTTTGCTGCATACTTTTTGAGTACTATGGTCCATATAGTAAATGACTTTCCTGTCAACTTTTCAGTCATGATGGGCTCCATGCTGGCTGGAACATCAGAAGCCCCAGGTGAATATTTCTTCACAGATGGTGTTAGGCTGAAGAAGTTCAGAGGCATGGGATCCCTGGAGGCCATGAAGCAGCACAAAGCGTCTCAGAGTCGATACTTCAGGTAAATATATCCTGTGTGGTTTGAAGTAGGGAGTAAATACAGAGACATATTTTTCTACATTTCTTTGGGAAATTTTTGTGGTGTTAGTATCATTTGTAGTTATCAGAGTAGATCTGCAATATCAGCAACAAGTTTACATAGCTATAAATGGCTACATACTCTTTGAGTAACGAAATGTTTGTTAGTGATGAAGCTATGTAGGCTCAAGTATTAAATACTTCATCTTCAACAGTAGTATCTGTGTTGTATTATCTAATGTTTTGGTAGACCATTTAGAGGACTTGTTTTTGGCAGCTAGGGTATTATGTTTGTAATCTAGTTGTGGTACACACCAGTTTTAAAAGTGAACAAGTAAGTGCAAGTAAGAGAACTGGTTACATCACTTCAAATGGCTGAAAATCTTAAATCATTACCAGGGGAACACTAATACACAAAAAAAGGCTGAAAATGATGTTAAAACTAATTGACTGAAGTACAGGCACTAATTATTGCTGCAGAAATGATTAGTTACAAGTCAATTCCAACATGCTGTATTAATTACAGATGCAATGTCAGTTCTGCAATCCCTCAAGAATAATAAACTGCAAGAGCTTGAAAATGCCTCAAGCGAACTAAAATAAAAGTCAAGAGAAGAGTAGTGCTATAGTGGATACCATCACACTTTGGTGTACCGGAAAATGAGACATCAAACAGGTTAGCAAAGGAGTAAGCAGTATGAGAACAAAAAGAACAAAGAATCATTTTGCGAAAAAAGAAGGCACTTATCCAAGTCATAAGGAAAATCGACCAAACGAGAGACAACTATTACCGCCTTGATTGAGTGTAGCAAGTCGGCCTGTTCCGTTTGAGAATGGGACATAAAAGATTGAATGTTTACTTATTCGATGAATGCCCGTGTGGTACCGAGAAAATGATCGCTGAGCATCTGCTGCAGAACTGCCCGACATACGATGATCAGAGAGAGCAGATGTGGCCATCACCAGTGGAACCACAAGAGAAGCTCTATGGCAGTGTCGACAGCCTCAGGATGACCGCCGCTTTTTTCGAAAAAATAATGGTTACTGTCTGACTGCGTACGATGAAGAAGAAGAAGAAGAAGAATGTTTACTTATTCAAGCTGAAATGGGCTCCATGACAGGTGTATATTTGTGGACGAACAGCACAGACAATCCAACATGGGTGCCGCTATATGCTTAGCCATTGCGTACTGAACACTGGCCAAAAGAGATGAAGCGCTACACAAAGCTGTTTGGAAGCCTTGTAGAACAACACCACAGCAACCTTTATTCAGAGAACTGGACTTCACGTGTAGACATAATAAAAAAGAGCTGGGTGAATGAAAAGGAGGCTAATTATGTAGGAAAGAGGCCCCGGACATTGCATACTTCCTTAATAAGCAATACAGCTACGAGGGGCATTCAAATCAAACTAAGACTTTTTATTATAGTTCAACGTGAATGAGTTACAGCATGCTGGAACTACTATCATTAGTTAGGGGCACTTGTGTTCTGTTACTGCTAGGTGGCCCACTTATCATGGGCCAGTCATGTGACATAAATAAAAATGGCGGACAACACTTGTAGCGCTTGCATGGAACAGCGTGTTGTGATGTTTCTTGTGAAAGAAGGCTTGGAACCTGTGGACATTTACAGAAGACTGCAATCACAATACGGTGTGAGACATTCAGCCGCATTTGAATGGTTGAAACATTTTAGAGGAGGCCATAATCCGTGAATGATGATCCTGACTGTGGTGGCTCTCAACCCACCATTAGTTTCTGTGAATATCCAGATTGTGGAACACCTTATCCTGCGTGTTGATTTTCTACCCTGTGGGGCCGCTATCATCAATGAACAGATACACATTTTGAGTGACACACACAACCATATGCTGGAAAAAACAGCCTGAATTGATAACATAGGGTGTCCTGCTCCTGTAAAATAATGCTCAACCTCATACGACTTACTGCACTATGTGCCATCTGCAGCAACTGGCATTGCCACATCCACCTTACAGTCCAGCCTTTGCTCCAAGCGATTTCCACCTGTTCGGAACCCTAAAACAATTCATGTGAGGTCAACATTTCAGCACTGACAATGAATTGAAACAGGCTGTCTTGGATTGGTTCAGACATACTGACAAATCTTTCTATGCTGAAGCTTTTCAAGCATTACTTAAACGCTGCGATAAGTGCATAAACTGTGCAGGAGATTATATAGAAAAATAAATGGCATTTTGACTACTTGAATTTTGTTTTTCTTCAAAACATGAAAAAGTGCTGGTTTGACTACGGCGCCCTCGTACATTACATTTCACTTGTTGTAAGATGAGGGGAAGTTATTTTCATTTGAGCAAGTTAGTTTAAATTATTTGTATAAACTAACCTCTTCTTGTTTCAACCAGCGAGAGTGAAAAAATCAAAGTTGCTCAAGGTGTGTCGGGTGCAATTGTGGACAAGGGCTCCGTTCAGAAGTTCTTACCTTATCTTGTTGCTGGCATTCAGCATGGATGTCAGGATATTGGAGCAAAGAGCTTATCAATTCTCAGGTAAGTGCCCAAGAAGGTTGCACATGGTACTCTCTTATGCCCTCTGAATAGCACTTGTGTGGTGAGTTGTAGTACTCACATCCTGATAAAGTGGGCCAATGTACTACCGGCTGTCGTGCTATGCTTGGCTTCATCTGCGTGATGCTCACTACTACGGGGATCACGTCAATCTACATCTCATTATCCAGACAGTCTGTTTTCAGGGGGGCGCTGCATGTAAGACTGGTGTGATCTCAGTCAGTATATTATACCTTACCCTGACGCAAAGTCCTGGTCTGTATGTTGTGCCCGACTGGACTAGCGTCTCAGTTCCCCAAGTCCCTAATAATTTGTTTTAGATTTACCAGGTACCTCAACTTCTAACTGATAAGGGCTTTTTAGTGTGCTTGACACTGATCATGGAAGTCCAATCTCACTACCCCAAAGATCAAGGAAATTCTTACCAGAAGATCCACATGCAAAAAATCACGGCCTCCACCGTAGTTCGCACCTGAGCCGGACACCTTACCCGAGACCACTGAGCAGGCTTAACCTTTACCACTCCGCATACAAAATTCACGCTTATTTTCCACTGTTGCAGCATTATTTTTCATGACGTCACGTCGTTTAACTATTGCTGCTACTTTGAGAGCCTGTAGCATTTTTATTTGATGGTCTATTGATATGATTTGTTTGTGAGTAGAGTAATAAATGAACAAAGAATTTGTTAGTGTTATTGTTTTTGTTGAGTGTGTTAGATTTAAAAAAAATTAAGGTGATAGTGTTGAAAAAACGGCACACTTAGACTATCCCGCTTCCAATGTATGTCGGTTCAAAAAAGAAATCAAAATAATCGATGGCAATGGATTTCGGGCCGATCGCTTTGGAACAGCAGCGTAAATCGGCCAGACTTGACGTGTGATGCTTGATTTTCATTTTGTCAGTCGGCCAGACTCGTCACGTTCGTAGTGAAGGTTAACACCCGCTGTCCGGACAAAAATTCTAGTTGAAAGTCTACATAAATTATTTGTACCTTCTTAGTAAGCTGCAGGAAATTTAAAAAACCTACTACGGATAGCCCTCGGCTACCTGGCACCAGACATTAACAATATGCCTGTTTGAAAACAAGGATTCCAATTAGCAGTCTTTTCTGATTCAAGATTAACACTAGAAACATACCTACAAGCTAACAATAACGATATTATATAGCTGGCCTAGATAATTGACTGGATACATATATCAAAGTCATCCTTCAGTGAATTCCAGGGCATGTATACAGAACAGGAATCAGTAATGAGAAAGCAGGCAGACTAGCAAAATAAGGAGCAAACATAGTTCCTATAAACATGCATGCAACAGAAATACTTGATAACAACTTCAAAGAGGAATGGACATAAGGGTCTGGTGAAATGACACACCCAAAACAACAACAAAAACTACAACACAGGGATAACATAATCTTCCAAAGTGGAACAGAACATATTGGACCAAATAATTCGATATCTACCTCTGTACGCTATCAGCCATATAGCTATCATGCTGGACGCAGAAGAGATGCAGACCAGCGGACATTGCACACCTGCCCCACTGTGTCAACATCCCAGGTGGCGGGGAATGCTAGGCGTACCATCCCTGCATAGAAGCCAAGAATATAAAGGGAGCAAAGAGATACCCCACTCACATGCAAATGCTACGTTTCTGGCAGGACGTGACGATCCTGGGGTACAGACACACTTGACTGCCTCTCTTCCGGGTAAACCAGTCCATATCATATATCACCTAATATATCATCTCACATATCATCACCGCACCCTATAGACACGAGTAGTGAAGACTCGTTAGTCTGGAAAGACAACTTCCATAAGAGAGACAACTCTGAACACAAACAACTGCTGCCTTGCAGATAGGCTGGGGACAGCCAAAGGCTAAGGAGAGCATCCCTACAGAAACCCCAGAAATCGGATGCACGGGGCCGCAAGCCTAACAAAACAGTGCAACGTAAATCGCAGTATGATGACAGTACAACCGATCAGAAAAACGCATGGCGCTCATCCTGCGGAGTCCCGCCAGGCAGCGATAGTGCCGGGCCTCACGCCTCGAAGGGGCCCACCCTTGACTACTGGTGGTCACCCACCCATGTGTCGTGGAGTCAAGGCACATGGCTATGGGGCAACTTTTATTGACCAAAAACTCAAGACCCTCAAAATACTACAGTGGAATGCGGAGCGAGTCATTAACAAAAAACTTTCCCTAACACATCACCTGCATGAAGGTAAGATTGACGTGGCGTGTATCCAGGAAACGCACCTCAACAATAATCATAAATTCTCAATCAGAGGATACCAGACCTTCCGTCTCGATAGAGAAGGCCACAAAGGAGGGGTCCTGATACTGACCAGAAACTGCATACCGAGTAGCGCGGTACCTGTCAGTCACACCGGACAAGCAGAAATTGTAGGAGTTGACATAATGGCTCAAGAGACGAAGCTCCGCATTTTCAATCTGTACGGACCACCAAATAGAGACCTATCGCTCTCGAGTATGGAGGTCAGAGACTCCAACTGCATAGTAGTTGGAGATTTCAACAGCCACTCGGAGAGATGGGGATACTCTGACACAGACAGCAGAGGTGACGAAGTGGAAGATTGGGAGATAGATACAAATCTCTCCCTAATCAATAGGCCGGAGGATAGCCCTAGCTTCTATTCAAGAACATGGCATATCACCTCGACTCCAGATTTGGCCTTCTCCACACAGGACATACACCATAAAATAGACCAGGTGCTAAACCAACTGGCAGGTAGCGACCACAGGCCGATCAGGCTAGACATCGATATGGAAGTAGGCCCACAGGAAACAAAACCGCTCCCACGTTGGAATTACAAACGAGCCGACTGGGACAGATTTGCAATCCTGACAGATGGGCTGTGTGAAACCATCAACACACGAACAACAAAATGAAGCCCATGGTGGAAAGCCTAAGCAAGGCAATAATGCAAGCCGCCACTGAAACCATCCCAAGAGGAGCTAGGAAAACTATAAGCCCTACTGGAATGATGAGTTGCAGAAAGCGGAAGATGCAGTCACAAATGCTAGGAACATGGCAGAGCGAGAACAATCTATGGAGGCAAACATCGCCCTTTAAGCCGCCACGGCGAAATACAAATACACTCTCAAGCAAACAGCAAGAGAAAGCTGGAAAAACAAAACGGAAAGCCTAAACCTGGACAAAGACGGGAACAAGCTATGGAAGCTAGTCAGAGCCATGAACGGCGAAACCCGTCAAACAAACAAATTACCATCAAGCAGGGCGAAAACTTGCTCACAGGTAAGAAAGCCGCAAACGCTTTTGTCGATCACTATGCCAGAGCAAACCACATCGAGGTCCCTGCAGATAAGCATACAGACATTAGCGAAGAGCTAAAGGGGCACGACAACATCAATACGGCACCTGAAGAGCACATGATGGCCAAATTAACAATGAGCGAAATGGAAGAGGCTATGAGAACATTAAAGAAAAGGAAATCTCCCGGAAAAGACGGGATAACAAACGAAATGCTGATGGGGCTGGGCCAAACAGCGAAGAGGAAACTGCTATCGGTCCTGAACCAAAGCTGGAAAAGGGGAATTGTACCCCAGGCATGGAAAGACACAATACTGGTACCAGTACCAAAAACAGGAAAGGACAAAACAGATCCAAATGGATACAGGCCCATCAGCCTACTGAGCTGTGTCGGCAAGCTGATGGAACGTATGATAAACACCAGACTGATGTGGCACCTGGAAGAAAAACGAATACTAATTCCACAGCAAGCGGCTTTAGACAGCACAGATCCACTGAGGACCAGGTCATCCTCATAGCCCAGGAAATAGAAGATGCCTACCAGGCACAGAAACACACAGTAGCTGTTTGGGTGGATCTGGAAAAGGCATTTGACAAAGTCTGGAAAGACGGACTTAGAGTCAAGCTAAGAAGAAGTGATGTTTGTGGGAAAATGTACAAGTGGATCAACCACTACCTCAAACAAAGAACGGCCAGAGTCCAAGTACAAGGGCAGATAAGCAAAAAGGTGACACTCGAGCAGGGAGTACCCCAAGGGGGAGTATTGTCACCCACACTCTTCCTGGTATATATAAACGACATTACAGAGAATATACCAAGGAGAGTCCATAGCTCAATGTTTGCAGACGATCTGGCTATGTGGACCTCTGAAAAGAATCTCACCATAGCAAGAAATCGGATGCAGCAGGCCCTAACATCGCTGGAAGAGTGGGCGAACACATGGCTGGTCAAAATAAACGAGGAGTAAACCACATGCACAATATTCTCGCTTTCAATAAAACCCCAAAATACCAAATTAGGTTTAAATGGCAAATTCCTGCAGCCAAACGACAACCCAACCTATCTGGGAGTCACATTTGATCGGCGCATGACATGGAAAAGTCAGATCGAGAGAAACCGAATGAGAGCCAGAGAAAGAATGGCAATCATGAGGAAACTTGCTGGCACAAGCTGGGGAGCAGACGAAGGCATACTAAAGAAACTGTACACTGGAAAAGTGAGACCAGTTCTCGAGTATGGCATTGCGGCATGGACAACAGCAGCAAAGGCGAACTTCGATAAAGTTAGCAAACTTCAAAACCAAGCCATGAGAGTTATAACAGGAGGCATGAAGTCAACGCCAATTTTAGAACTTGAAAAGATTACAAAACTGCAATCCATGATCGATAGAAGAGACTGCAGAGCCCAGCTGCAGTCAGAGAAACTCCGAAGACTGACTGACCATCCAATGCACCAGAGACTAAACAATTTGGGAAATGGGAAACTAAAGCGGAGAAACTTTGCAGAAATAGCCAAAGCAAAGATGCACGAAGATCCCATAAACGCACTAACAACACCAAAACCCATCACTACTGTACGAAAACCTACCTGGAGGCAGGATATATTTCCAGAGGTGGTAGAAAATATACCAGGTATTGGAAACAAAAACTGCCAGACTGAAAAAGAAAGGAGAGATACTACCCTAAGCTTCATATCGAAAAGCTACCCAAGCATGGACTGGACCCATGCATACACCGACGGTTCTGTAACAAACACTACACAGAACGGAGGGGCAGGAGCATTCCTGAACCTACCAAATGGCAGACAAATAACACTGTCATTCGCTACTGGTAAGTACACAAGCAATTTCAGAGCGGAGGCGGAGGCACTGAGGGCGGCAGTGGAAGAAATGGTGACACACAATGAAAATGAAAGCCATATAGTCCTGCTTACAGATGCTCTCGCCGTAGTCACAGCGCTAAAAAGCCAGAAAAACACTGAGCTTAATGACTTAAGAGCAGCACTCTGCAAACTGTGTCAGCAGTCCGCACCAAAAAGGGTAGTGGTTCAATGGGTCCCATCACACTGCAACATCCAAGGCAACGAGGAGGCAGACAGACTGGCAAAAGAAGGTGCAAGACTACCACAAACAGATACTAGTATAACGTACGAAGAGTCAAAACGGCTTATCAAAGCCAGATACATGACCAAATGGGAAACCGAAGATACTGGTTACACCAAAAACGATGCCTATTACCAGTTGAACCGAAAAGAGCAGGTCGTTGTCTTCAGACTTCGCACTGGCCACAATAGACTGAGGTACCACCTATTCAACAAATTGACGATAGGTGGTACCGACGAATGCCCATGCGGTACTGGCAAAATGACCGATGAACATCTGCTGCAGAACTGCCCAACATACGAGGATCAGAGAGAGCAGATGTGGCCATCACCAGTGGAACTGCAAGACAAGCTCTATGGCAGTGGCGACAGCCTCAGGATGACCGCCGCTTTTTTCGAAAAAATAATGGTTACTGTCTGACTGCGTACGAAGAAGAAGAAGAAGAAGGACCAAAAAATACATAAAGACTCCCAAAAATTTTCGCAACTGTACACATCAATATGAGAGAGTGCAACATGTTCATGCAATCTTACAACTAATCTTAGGACTGATCAACTAGATGATGATGATGCGATCTTACTCTATTGCAGTGTTGATTTTCTGCTCTTTGATAAACATGCACAAAATCTTGCCCACTGTTAACTTTTTATGTCCTGTTTGCACTACTGATTTTTAGGTCTATGATGTACGGGGGAGAATTGAAATTTGAGAAAAGAACAACTTCAGCTCAGATAGAAGGAGGAGTTCATGGTCTTCACTCGTACGTATTTACCGTACATGTTTATATTCATTGATGTCAATATCTTCATTCAGACATGTTTGTCCTCATCCTTGTGTCTTTTTATGTACGTCTTCATTCATTTGTTTTAATGTGTTTGTGTGTCTTTATTTGTTTGTCTTTGCTTGTTATCTTGTGTGTTTGTCTTAATTAACATGAATTTTTAAAATCTATATGTGTTCGTCTTCATCCATATGCATTTTTAACTTTTGTACAATTGCTTTCTCAGCTGAACATAGTCAAATTAAGTGAGGCAAAAAGAACCACGGGTTATGTTTTTGAAATCACAATAACAAGTTTAAAAAATGAACATATCTGTATCTTATTATACATGAATTTGAAGACAAATGGACAATCTATTAGATAAAGAAGGTTGCACAGCAATACATAAAGTACTTTAGAAGAAACAATAGAAAATATTACAGCCAATGAAAAAAAAAAATATTCAGGCCTCTCTCCAGATGTGATTAGTTCTTTTCATATTCTCTTTTTCGTGTATTTTTGGATCTCTCTCTCCCTTTTTCTAAAGGATTCCACGTGTCTATGTTGGACTGTGCCTTCCGTAGAATATGTCCTGTCCAGCCACATTTTCTTTGCTTAATTTGTTGTTCCAGTGGCTGTTGTTGGCTCCTTTCCCCATAGGTCTTCATTCCTCACCATGTCCTGGTCCTGCCACTTTATGCCCATTATCCTTTGTAGGCATCTGTTAACGAAGAACTGGAGTGTAAGCTTTATATGCCTTGGCCGTTCTCCACATTTCCGCTCCATACAGCAGCACCGACTTGACACTGGCATTGAATACTCTAACCCGCTGGAAGAGTGGGTAAACTCATGGCTGGTCAAAACCTACCTGGAGGCAGCATATATATTTCCAGAAGTGGTAGAAAATATACCAGGTATTGGAAACAAAAACTGCCAGACTGAAAAAGAAAGAAGAGATACTACCCTGAGTTACATAACGGAAAACTACCCAAGCATGGACTGGACCCATGCATACACCGACGGTTCTGTAACAAACACAACACAGAACGCTGGGGCAGGAGCATTTCTGAACCTACCGAATGGCAGAAAAATAACACTGTCATTCGCTACTGGAAAATACACAAGCAATTTCAGAGCGGAGGCAGAGGCAGTGAGGGCGGCAGTGGAAGAAATGGTGACAGGTAAAAGTAATGAAAGCCATATAGTCCTGCTAACAGATGCCTTGGCATCTACAAAGCCAGAAAAATACTGAACAATGATTTAAGAGCAGTAATCTGTCAACTATGCCAGCAGTCCGCACCAAAAAGAGTAGTGGTACAGTGGGTTCCATCCCACTGCAACATCCAAGGCAACGAGGAGGCAGACAGACTGGCAAAAGAAGGTGCAAAACTACCACAACCAGATACTAGTATGACATACGAAGCGTCAAAACGGCTTATTAGAGCTAGATACATGACCAAATGGGAAACCGAACATACTGGCTACACAAAAAACGATGCCTATTACCAGTTGAACAGAAGAGAGCAGGTCGTGGTCTTCAGACTTTGCACTGGCCATAATAGACTGAGGTACCACCTATTCAACAAATTGAAGATAGGTGGCACTGATGAATGCCCGTGTGGTACCGGGAAAATGACCGCTGAACATTTGCTGCAAAACTGCCTGACATACGAGGATCAGAGAGAGCAGATGTGGCCATCACCAGTGGCAACACTAGACAAGCTCTATGGCAGTGTCGACAGCCTCAGGATGACCGCCGCTTTTTTCGAAAAAATAATGGTTACTGTCTGACTGCGTACGATGAAGAAGAATACTCTAACTTTGGTGTGAATCTGGATTTCCCCAGATTTCCATATGTTGTTTAGTGTCAAGAATACCTTTCCAATTCTGGTCCTTTCATCTGCATCTGTACCTCCTGGTGTGTCAATTGTGCTGCCCAAATAGATAAAGGCATCGAATTCTTCCAACACCTCTCCCTCCAGCACGATTTATTCTTTGTTGATAGTGTTCAGTTTAAAGAGCTTGGTTTTCTTCATGTTAATATTCAGTCCCAATTTGACTGTTCTATCAAGTTTCTCATGCATTTTTCTATGACTGACAAAATTACCAGATCATCTGCAAAGTCCATGTCATCCAATTGTGATAACAGTGTGCACTGAATACCAGAATAGTGTGCTCTGAATATCAATGCTTTTTCCCACAATTGATGTCTTTATTATCCAACCTATAACCAATATGAACAGCAACTGCGAGAGCAGGCATCCTTGTCTCGCCCCTTATTGCACACCAAAGCTGTCAGTCAGTGCTCCTTCATGTACTGTACTAACTGAATCTTCATAGATATTAAAGTATCAGGGATATGAACTTCTCTTTTATTCCATAGTGTTTTAACAGTTGCCAAAGAGTACTTCAATCGACACTGTCAAAGGCCATTTCGTAGTCTATACACTTTGCATATAAGAATGATTTGCATTCAATACTTTGTTCTACTATAATGTGTAGAGTAGCTATCTTCTTCTTCTTCTTCGTACGCAGTCAGACAGTAACCAGAGTAGCTATCTGATCTTTATGATTTTCCTTGGCGAATATCCTGCTTGTTCCTCTGTGAGCTTTTTGTCTACTTTAGTTTTTAATCTGACCAAGATGATTCTGTTGAATATCTTGCCTGGCACCGACAGCAATGCAATCCCCCTGCAATTGCTGCAATCTGCCAGGCCTCCCTTCTTAGGCATATAATCAGATGCCCTTCTTTCCATTCTGAACACTTTCTCCTCTTCCTACGTCTTCTTGAATAATCCCTGCAATCTATCTGTGGCCTTATCTATATCTGCCTTAATAGCTTATGCTTTTATTCCATCTCGTCCTGCCGCTTTCCCTTTCTTGATTTCATATATGGCCCTTTGGATTTCTATCTTACTTGATGAGATGCAGTCCAAGTTCAGGGTCTCCTCTTCTGGTAGGATATTTGGTGTTTCTTGAGGTGATAGTTTGTCCATCACAAGTGATGAAGACCACTCTCTTTGTTCAGCCGTGTGGACAGTCGTATCTCTTGCTGTGTCCGCTGAAATGGGTGACTTGCGCGGAGATTTGGATTAAAGCGAGGAAGAAACTGCGCCTCTTGTCAACCTCACTCACAGAGCTTAAGCTACCTTTTGCCAGTGGCAAGACATTCATCGAGACGACTGGAGATAGCATAGGATGCAGATTTTGCCTCAGGGCTACCACCGAAGCCTTTCCGTAAACATGTAATTCGCAGGGTAGAAAGGTGGGAAGGCATCTAACGCAGTTTGTCGTGCCTTTTCGATAACCACAAGCTGTATTCAGTTCATCATAGTAGCATCTAAAATTCCCACACGCCAAATTCGTGATGGTGAACCGGCAGAACTAACCCGTGAGATACGACACAAGTATAACTAGTTTAAGCGTAGCGCCATTCAGCCGGCGTCCAGACCAGGATAAACGGATGGAAGAAATCACAAAAAAAAGAACGAAATAACAAGTCCAGACGGAAAACAACTCCACGTATCCGTGAACACAAGTGTAAGTCGTCGACTAGTGTGAATTCCAGGCAAATCCGTGGTCTGGCGGCATCCATAATGATCCAAAACAGTAGAGAAATGTAGACTCGCAGCCAGTTACGGCGCCATCTTTGCCAGATTCTTGAGGTAGATGTCTGTTTAGACCTCAACCCATTAGAGTACTTAAACCATCGTTTCTGTTGTTCCTCTGATGATGTCAATATCATGCTTTCTCTATCTTTGATTGTTTTGTATGTCTGTATATATCTATTTGCTATTTTCTTTGTTAATGAGTTGAGATCTCTCGTTCTTCCATTCTCTGCTGCCTGTTCTGCCTCCTTTGCCAACTTTTTTCTTTTTTTTAAAATTATACATGTCTTTGCCTTTTTGAATGTAACAGTATAATTTCTATGTGCTTCAGTGGTGATTCATGTTCGACAATTGTTGAATATAGCTTTCTTCTTTTTTTTTATTTCATCTAATTTATGTAGTGATCCATTCCTTGTATTTGGTTCTCTTGAATCCTACAGTTTCTTCACGTCTTATTCCACATCTCTTTAGCCTGTTCCCACATCCTATTAATGTCCATCTTCTCATCGCCATGCAGCCATTGTAGCACTTTGTATCTGTTAATAGGTTTAATTCTAAATTCTGTCCTCCTTTCCTGGTCTTGTAAAAGGTGTACCATATCTCATTCTTCTTTAGCTCTGTACTGTGTAGTTTTTTAGTTTGAGCTGCAAGATCCCCAGCAACATCTGGTGGTGTGACGCTACGTCTGTGCCTGGCTTTACTCTTACATATTGTAGTGTACTTCTGAACGCTTGACGGACACAGCAGTGGTCAATCTGATTATCCATTACGTAGTCTGGTGATCTCCAATGTGGCCTTATGTCATTTCTTGTGGTGTGTAAACATGCTTCCTCCAATTATCATTTTGTTTAGTGCACATAGTTCTGGAAACATTTCTCCGTTTTCATTCATCTGTTTTATTCCTTGTCTCCATAATCTGTTTTTGCCCTATTTTGTCTGCTCCAACTTTAGTAGCATTGACTTTTAATATGAGTGCTTCATGTTTATAATATTGTTCTTATGTGTCCCCAGGTATGAGAAACGTCTTTACTGAAACCATTAACTGAATGTTCACATTCATTACTTGAAGTCAGCCTTGAGTGAAGGATGTAGTCTGTATACCGAGTTAGACACAGCTTTATGTAAAGTCACGCCAGTGGAATGTGTAGGGCAGAGTACTGTTGCCAATAATGGAAAGCTTCAGCATGTGTCATTGTGGACCTAATAAGTTCGAGGTTTAGGCCAGCTTGTATACTACTGTACAGTGGACTATGTATTTGAAAAAATATATATTTGAATAATATATGTATCTGAGTGTTTCCAGTGCAAAGTGGCTAGCGTGTCTGTCTTTTGTGACAAACGGGCTTAGTTCTATTCTCTGTCTCGAAATGCTTGTCAACCCAGCTGTGATTGGGTGGTATCTGACCTAGTTAGGAAGGCAATGTGATGAGGGTCTGAATTAATCACCCCCACCTCAGGAAATTCTTAGACCTAGTACAGTGAAGGCTCTACTACTTCTTCCTCATCCACAGGGATTGGGCTGCCTTAACTTTTGTGTATGGAGACAAACAAGCTACTATGTGGCTCAACTAGAATCCCGGGATAATGAAAATAGCTGTGCCCTTTTATTGTTATGTTTGTTGTTATATTGTAAAAATGAAAAAGTTCAAGGTTGTTGTTGTTGTCTGCGATGAATATGTTTACTATTTCCTGCACCCTGGGCAGGACGTTTAGTAGTTAAGTTACAGTATCTTTCCTCATATCACGAGCGTGCTGATGAAGGTAGATGGCCCTTCAGGCTGTTGTGATATGCACTACTATAGGGGTCATGTCAATCCCGGCCTCGTTAGCCAGACTGCCACAGCCCAGTCTGTTTCTAGGGAGATCTGCATGGAAGTAATGTGGGGTCTTGGTCAGTATGATTCACCTGACCCTGACTAACATTGTCTGATCACTATGTTTTGCCTGACCAGACTTAAGTCTCCATTCCCCAAGTTGAAGGTTGTTAATTGTCCAATTAGCACAGTGGTAGAGCATTCACTTTTCATGGTACTGGTATTGGGCTGTTTCCTTACCTGCATGAACCAGTTAACCCAGCTGTAAATGGGCACCTGGGACTTAAGCTATGGAAATGTTTGTATGTTATGTTTATGGATCATTGTTGAATTTTAATTATTCTGAATGTCGTGTCAGAATAGATATTAGCGTTGCTTTTTTTCTTTGGTTATGCAGGAATACACTCTATTCTCACTTAAAGCTTAACACTTTTATACTGGTTCAGAAGACTCAGCAGAGTCTGTAAACAACCAGTTTCATTTGCATTTCCTTACTCTAAAAGCTATGTGCATCCAATTTATTCTTAAATGCATTAATTGTCACGGCCTCCACTACTTCCTGTGGCAATGCATTCAAAGCATTCACCACTCTCTGAATAATAAAATATTTCCTCATATCTAATATAGGCCTTTCTTTAGTTAATTTGTAGCTATGCCCTCTTGTTCTTGTAGGTATTTCCATTTTGAAAAACTTGTTATAGTCTAATTTATCCATTCCTTTGATTATCTTATAAACCTGTATTAAGTCACTTTGAATTCTTATCGTTTCTAGACACCATAGGTTGGTTTTTCTGAATCGTTCCTCATAACTGTAATTCTGGAATCCCACTATCAACTTTGCCACTCAATTTTGTATCCTTTCCAGCATGTTTATATTTCCTCAACGATAAGAACTCCACACCTGTACACTACTCTAATCTAGGTATAACTAATGCTTTATACAGTTCGACTATATCACCTCCTTACTCTGTTTAATAATTCTTTTTATCATACCTAACATTGCATTTGCCTTATTCACTGCTACCTGGACTTGCTTACTCACATTACCTGTATGATCTATTATAACTCCTAGGTCCCTTTCCTTATCTATTGTTCTTGCCAATTCTGTAATTATGTTCCATATTGTATCTACCCAAGTGGTTGACTGTACATTTATCTACATTAACCTTAAGCACACTCCGGTCGGTCGATTTTTGACCAACTTGGCCTACAAAAACGGAATTCAAAAAAACTTTTTTGTTTGTTTTGGAGACACTCCTGACAGTCATTTTTTAAATGCTGAATACGTCTCAATATACACATGATATTTTGTGGGTTAAAGTATCGTATGTTAGATTACAAATAGCTTTTAAACAATTTTAATTTGTATACTGCTGCCACTATAGAAATACCACTGCGCTACGTGGTTCCCCCTGGTTAAATCACCATTGATTTTAATAATGTTGTTGCAGCATAGATCTTAATAAAGTTGATTGTTGTTTCACCATAAATCTTTTTACAACTAGGTTAAATCACCATAGATTTGAATAATGCTGTTAATCACAGATCGTATTAAAGTTGTATGAGATGTTGTATCATCATAAACCTTAGTACGGTTGTGTTGTATCATCATAAACCTTAGTAACGTTGTGTTGTATCATCATAAACCTTAGTAAGGTTGTGTTGTATCATCATAAACCTTAGTAAGGTTGTGTTGTATCATCATAAACCTTAGTAAGGTTACAGTTCTGAGTAATTTTGTCGATTTATGTCTCTCAGTCTGGGGTAAATGCTACAAACTCTTGTGTGTCAAATAGTTTGTTTAAAATAAAATAAATGAATATTAAACAAATTTAACTAAAATTGCTGGGTATGGAAGACAAACGACTGGTCAGACAAAATACACTGACCAGGCATGTTAGTTAGGTTCAGGCAAAACATACTGGACAAGACCCTCACCATGGCTTCCTGGAAACGGGCTGTTTTCATGGCAGTCGGGCTAATAAGGTGAGGAATCGACATGCCGATGAAGCCAAACATAGCACAACCTCCTGGGGGACTTCGGTCCACTTTCATCAACACGCTCGGGATGTGAGGAAAGCTACTGCAACCCTCCACTTAATGTACTTTTCAGGATGCACAAAAAAGTAATCTACTGTTTGTGGGCATTTGCAAACAACTAAAATTGTGATCTAAGGATTTTAAGACACATAATTAAACTGTCAGTTGCATGAATTATTCGTATTTAAAATATATATTGGTATGAAGCTTTAAATGTCATTAATGCGAAAGAACATTATACTCGCAATGTCACTACAGTCAACAACTAGCCGACCAACTTGGCCTACAAAGACCAAAAAAAAAATTATTTTTGAGCGGGGACACTCCCTACAGCCATTTTCTTTATGCTGAATACGTCACCATATATACACAATATTTTGCCAGTTTAACCTTACGCAGTCCACATTATTTTTGAAAAAAATTTGACCTAATTAATTTTCTTAATTAGTCGCTGTGGTAGTCGTCTTTCAAAATTTGTAACTTTTATGTTTGTTTGTCAATAAATATGATTTTCTGGTGTGTAGAGATACACAATAGCATAACGAACATGTGGGTGTTATTGTTTTTGTTGTATGTTTGTTAGTTTTTGAGATTTAAAAAGATGAAGTTGAAAATTTATGAAAATCTCGGGAAAAATTTGGACTCGACCACTAGGCCTAGTCGTTTCGATAGAAAACCATGGAAACCACAACAACGTATCGATACTGTGTTTACAATATCGCCACAACTGTTAGTTTCCAATTCAAACGTAGTTCTTTCATTTAAACAAACAAAATAAACAGATCTACGCGATAAAAATCTTTCTCAACAACCTACTTCCCCTTTCGCAAAAAGTCGGCTTGCTCCAAACGGCGTATACAAAATTAAAACTGTTCAAAAGCCATTTGTAATCGAACACACGATACTTTAACCGGCAAAATATCGTGTATATATGGAGGGCGTAGTCAGCAGTAAAAAATGGCTGTCAGGAGTGACTCCGTTCAACAACAAAAAATTTTTTTCCGCACATCGTTTTTGCAGGCCGAGCTGGTTCAAAGAGAACGGACAAGGGCGTGCTACAGGTTAAATATTAACGTGTAATCCTAATAGTATCATCAATAGTAAATCATTTCTCATGTCTTGAAGTCAACCTTTCCTACAGCTTTGACCACGTTCTTAAATGTCGACCTATCAGAAATAACTCTGTGGTAAACGACGGATTATGCATGTGTGAATATTCCCCTGTCTTGTAGGTGACATCATAACTTGAGATTCAACAAACTAAATGACAGAAAATTAACCTATGTGTTAAGTCAGTGTCTGCCCAAAAACACAGATATAGATGTCTTTTTGGTGGCAAATACAAGCTATAAAGGGTTAATATTTTAATGTATCATCATAGTTTTAAATAATTTTGTACATATATCATAGATCTTATTAACCATTTACTGTCCAACCTTATTCATTAGATTTGTTTCTTAACCTTTAGTACACCACCATTTTTAATTACGAAAATTTGATCTATTTAATTAACTTACAAAATTTGTAACTTTTCTGTTTGTTTGTCAATAAATATGATTTTCTTTTGTGTAGAGACACAATTGAATAACGCACGTGCAGGTGTTATTGTTTTTGTTGTGTGTTTGTTAGTTTCTGAGATACAAAAAAGATGAAGTTGAAAATTTATGAAAATCTCTTGAAAAAATTTTCACTAGGCCTAGTCGCTCGGATAGGAAACCACAGCAACGTATCGATACTGTGTTTACAATATCGACACAACTGTTAGTTTCCAATTGAAACGTAATTCTTTCATCTAAACAAACAAACAGATCTACTCGATAAAGATCTTTCCCAACAACCTACTTCACCTTTCGCAAAAAAGTCGGCGTACACAAAATTAAAATTGTTCAAAAGCCATTTGTAATCTAACATACGATACTTTAAACTGGCAAAATATTGTGTATATATGGTGACGTATTCAGCATAAAGAAAATGGCTGTAGGGAGTGTCCCCGCTCAAAAATAAATTTTTTTTTTGTCTTTGTAGGCCAAGTTGGTCGGCTAGTTGTTGACTGTAGTGCGCTAAAGGTTAAGACACTGTTTGGCAGGACTATGAAGGGTTAATTTTGTATCAACATAATCTTAACAAGTACCGTGAATTCTTTTTTGTCTTTGGATGTTTACAGGATACTGCAGGTTTTCAGTAGAATCACAAAATAATCAATATTTTGTGACCTGTGATTGTTACATTCCATGCATGCTTATATCTAACATGTTGAATACTTAGTGTAAATTATCATTCATGTTAATGATTTTAAAAGAAAATAAATCCTTCACTCCAGATTTTATTGGACCTCATTACAGAATTCAAACTATGGTCAAGGACTTGAAAACTGCTTACCTGCAGTAATGTTTCATCTACTGTCTCAATTGAATGTAGAATACTACGAAATTTAAACATTTTAAACAACATTTGGAAGGTTGAATTTGTTGGTGTTGTTTTTGTCTAACAGGTTCCTAAATCACAAAAATGAACATTTTTAACTTGACAGCAATTTATTTAGAAACAAAGAACTAACAAAGACAGATATCATTACATACTTTAGAAGCACAGCTATACCAGGTGGAACATATCTTAATCAGGATGAACAAAACCAGAGTAGCCCTTACAGTTCAACACAAAAAACCTAATTAGTAAAATAAAACAAGTGCTTACATTCTGTATGGTGCAACAACAACACGAAAACATCTTTCTGCGCAATCTAAGGAAAAGTCTTCAAAACATTTAGGCTGAACATCATCACCAACCAAGAACTGCTTACCGGGAGCATCCAAGATATGTAAACTGTAACTCAATTCTTCAAGTGCTGTGTTCCCATCGAAGGAGGGTTTCAATGAACATCCAATATCCTCTATCTCTTGTCTTGATGGTACACTCTGCCAGATTAATATTAGTCAATCTCCCACTTATATCGCTGCCTACTTCTTGTTCTCCTACTTTCCCCTTTAGTATTGTTTTCAATAAAGTATCGTGTCTTTTTATATGATCAAAACTGTTTGACTTGCCAAATGTTGATGTCTGTCAAAAGTTCTCTACCCATGTCTACTCTTGTCGGGAAATCTCGTTGTTTCTTTCTCTGTCCATGAAATGCAACATTCTTCTGTATAACATGTAGAGAACTTCTATTTTGTTGTCCAACTGTTTGTTCATTGCCATGTGTCTGCACTGTATAATAATGTCTTGGTCTTAGTCGACCTGTACGTCTACAGGGGCATAAGACCCTGTGTAGGTCCCATCTCTGGTGTGAGCTAGGTGTAACCAGGAGAAGGATTTCCTGCTTAGCGAGCTTGGCTCGAGTATGGACAGTGGTTAACTGATGTGCGTGTCCATCTTAATAGACTCAAACACTAGAGCATAGTAGACCAGCAGCCTGTTAGTTCTTTGCTGCTCTTAACAAACCACCAAACTATGGCCGTTGTTATGCAATGTCACACAGTCAGTCGCTTCTTACAACATACTCTCTGTGGGGCAGTGGTGCTATTCTTGTCCTTGTCATACACACAGACCCCAGCAAACCACTCGGGGATATTATAATGTTGAAAATATATATATAACACCTGATGAGTCTCATTATATTGGTGATTTGCCTGGATGACAATATATTGCTCATCATATCAAATACACTTTTGACCATTTTTATTATTTCCATCACTTCCCTCTCACATGTACCATCAATTGTAATTATCTGTCCCAGATACAAGTACTGTAACCAGTGAATGTTGGAACTGTAGTTAGCCTTGCAGGAAGCATGGTCGAACTGCCATCACTGACCAATGGCGCCTGCAGTTAAGCTGTCCTAAATTGGTTCTCAATTTGGATATTGAAGAAAGACTATTGCAGCAGTGTCGATCAGTGTCAATCTTGGTCCTAACTAGAAATACATGAGTAAGAGCTGGCAGAAGTGCAGCTGGAATGAAAATCCATGGCCGAATCTGCAGCACCACGCTAAGACAGATGGGGACAAATTCTGTTGGTGCCTACATTGACACCCACAAAATACAAGTGGTGCGGTCATTTAGCCAGTATGCTTTATGGCAGTCTGCAGTCAGAGCATATCATATGCAGGTCTGTGGTCCATATGCAAGTGGCTGACCTTGACCTAATTGGATCAAGAGTGTCTCAGATGCACTGAGGACGTTTAGCCTTCAGCACGAGCCTGTTACCTGGTGATAACAAAGAAAATGTATGCATACCGGCTCTCTGTGACGCCACATGGCAAGGGCAGTAGGGCAATAGAAAAAGAAGAAAATACTCTGTTGATTGTGTGAATGCTCTAGCAGTTTGTATATAAATGTGTATATAATGGCTGAAGCTGCCTTGCTTGAACTTAGGTATGTTCAAATGCGTGGTTAGTATTAATTTTTGTGTTGAATTATTTATTTCTTCATTAACCCTTTTCAGCCTGGGCTAATTATGCCGATTTGGGTCTTTCAGTCCGGGCCAAAATGCAGGATTTCCATGCATCAGTTTTATTCACAATAAAATTCATTATTATTAAACTACTTGAACTAAAATTATTATCTGAACATTGTTAGACACATAATTAAACTATCTATCACAGCATGTTCAATATAAAGATGATGCATTAGTATGAAACGGTAAATGGCATTAATGCAGAGGTGGAAATTGGAGAGAAAATTGTATGCCCATTTTATTAGCATATTATGGAAATTTGTGATAATTTTATAAGCACATTATTGAAACTCTTGGTTATTTTATTGGAATAGTATGGAAAATCTTCATCATTTTATTGGAATAGTATGGAAAATCTTAATCATTTTATTGGAATAGTATGGAAAATCTTAATCATGTTATGGAATTATTTGGTCATTTTATGGGTTATGGAAATATTGGGTCATTTTATAAGCATATAATGAAAATCTTGGTTATTTCATGAAAATATAATGGACATATGTGGTCATTTTATGGGCAAGTTATGGACATATGTTGTCATTTTATGGGCAAGTTATGGACATATGTTGTCATTTAATGAGCATGTTATGGAAATATGTGGTCATTTTATGGGCAAGTTATGAACATATTTTGGTCATTTTATGGGCAAGTTATGGAAATATGTGGTCATTTTATGGGCAAGTTATGGAAATATGTGGACATTTTATGGGCAAGTTATGGAAATATGTGGTCATTTTATGGGTAAGATGGAAATATGTGGTCATTTTATGGGCAAGTTATGGAAATATGTGGTCATTTTATGGGCAAGTTATGGAAATATGTGGTCATTTTATGGGCAAGTTATGGAAATATGTGGTCATTTTATGGGCAAGTTATGGAAATATGTGGTCATTTTATGGGCAAGTTATGGAAATATGTGGTCATTTTATGGGCAAGTTATGGAAATATGTGGTCATTTTATGGGCAAGTTATGGAAATATGTGGTCATTTTATGGGTAAGATGGAAATATGTGGTCATTTTATGGGTAAGATGGAAATATGTGGTCATTTTATGGGCAAGTTATGGAAATATGTGGTCATTTTATGGGCAAGTTATGGAAATATGTGGTCATTTTATGGGCAAGTTATGGAAATATGTGGTCATTTTATGGGCAAGTTATGGAAATATGTGGTCATTTTATGGGCAAGTTATAGAAATATGTGGTCATTTTATGAGCTGCATTTTCTTCATTTGTCCTACTGCCATTGCCATTCAGCGACGCAGAGAGGTGGGATGCGTAGATTTTGTGTTTTCTCCAAGTGGGAGGCTTGCACTGTCGTGTAACTTCCTGAGTGTGTCAGAGACATCTGCCTCTTGCTCATGGACCGGTGACCTGCTTATGATATGCTCTTGATGCAGGATGGTCATACTGAATAAATGACCAAACAAACCTCTTCATTTGTTGAGATTCAATGTAGACACAAACTTGGTTTGTCCCCACTGGCCTCAGTGTGGTGTTGCATATTCAGTCACAGATTCTATGTATCTTGTGAGCATGATATGGAAATATGTGGTCATTTTACAAGAATGTTATGGGAAAATGTGGTCATTTTACAAGAATGTTATGGGAAAATGTGGTCATTTTACAAGAATGTTATGGGAAACTGTGGTCATTTTATGAGCATGTTATGGGAAAATGGGATCATTTTATGAGCATGTTATGGGAAAATTTGGTCATTTTATGAGCATGTTCAGGAAATATGTGGTAATTTTACAAGCATGTTATGGAAATAGGTGGTCATTTTATAAGAATATTAATGACAAAATGAATTTGGTTGTATCTCTACTTTATGATCAGTTTAATTGTTGCTGTTATGGCAATATGTCAGTACATCATTTTATGATCAGTTTAATTGTTACTATTTCAGTACATCACCATCGTATAATCGTGTTTTGTTACTGTCTTTATATTTTCTTTCTTTTTTTCACAGCATTTCTCCATCTATATCAATTCTATATTTGAAAAAATATAAATAAGCTGTTGATTCATTCCCTCATGCTGCTGTAATGTAGTGTGTTTCCAGTCGTGCTGTGGGGATGTTAGGTGGGGCTCCTAACTAAACTCTTTTAGCTCTCATATCCTACTATATTTCCTTCATATCCTACATATCCTTCCCAAAAAGAGGTGGGAGGACAACATAAAAGAATGGACCAATCTCCGACCAGAAGAGGCACAGGCAGCGGCCGCTGACAGAAAAGGGTGGCGTGGGGTTGTGAGGATGTCTTCATGTGTGCCCCAACGACCTCACCGGTTACGGGATGACCTGACCTGATCCTACTATATTTGTGATTGTTAGTGCAGCCTGTTGGTAGCTATATTGCAGCATGATATTGTAAGTAAAGTAAAGTAACTCATAGCATTACTGCCGTGGGGGTGTGAGGTGTTAGCGATCTCACATTTCAGAGGCTCGGCTATATGAGGGCGGTGACTATATCCTCTCCCTCGCCATTTTTACTACCCAGACCCATTTAAGGCTGGGTCGTCCCGGAGGTCGTTGCGGTCTGAAAAAAACATTTCCGCCTCAACTGGGGAATGAACCCAGGACCAGTCAGATGCGAAGCCAGCTCACTAACCACTCCGATTTGCGGCTCCCATTAATGATATTGTAGAATATGAGAACTGAAGGTGGTGCAGATAAATGTAGAAAATGAGAACTGAAGGTGGTGCAGATAAATGTAGAAAATGAGACCTGAAGGTGGCACAGATAAATGTAGAATATGAGAACTGAAGGTGGCACAGATAAATGTAGAATATGAGAACTGAAGGTGGCACAGATAAATGTAGAATATGAGAACTGAAGGTGGCACAGATAAATGTAGAATATGAGAACTGAAAGGTGGTGCAGATAAATGTAGAAAATGAGACCTGAAGGTGGCACAGATAAATGTAGAATATGAGAACTGAAAGGTGGTGCAGATAAATGTAGAAAATAAGACCTGAAGGTGGCGCAGATAAATGTAGAATATGAGACCTGAAGGTGGCACAGATAAATGTAGAATATGAGACCTGAAGGTGGCACAGATAAATGTAGAATATGAGACCTGAAGGTGGCACAGATAAATGTAGAATATGAGAACTGAAGGTGGTGCAGATAAATGTAGAAAATGAGAACTGAAGGTGGTGCAGATAAATGTAGAATATTAGACCTGAAGGTGGCACAGATAAATGTAGAATATGAGACCTGAAGGTGGCACAGATAAATGTAGAATATGAGACCTGAAGGTGGCACAGATAAATGTAGAATATGAGACCTGAAGGTGGCACAGATAAATGTAGAAAATGAGACCTGAAGGTGGCACAGATAAATGTAGAATATGAGACCTGAAGGTGGCACAGATAAATGTAGAATATGAGACCTGAAGGTGGCACAGATAAATGTAGAATATGAGACCTGAAGGTGGCACAGATAAATGTAGAAAATGAGAACTGAAGGTGGCACAGATAAATGTAGAATATGAGACCTGAAGGTGGCACAGATAAATGTAGAATATGAGAACTGAAAGGTGGCACAGATAAATGTAGAAAATGAGAACTGAAGGTGGCACAGATAAATGTAGAATATGAGACCTGAAGGTGGCACAGATAAATGTAGAATATGAGAACTGAAAGGTGGCACAGATAAATGTAGAAAATGAGAACTGAAGGTGGTGCAGATAAATGTAGAATATGAGACCTGAAGGTGGTGCAGATAAATGTAGAATATGAGACCTGAAGGTGGTGCAGATAAATGTAGAATATGAGAACTGAAAGGTGGTAACACACATACATGAAAAATATGAAGCTCAGTAATGGTACGTATTGATAATTTGCTATATTGTGTTAGCTAGATAGATTTCTTTCTACTTGTGCCGTTGAGAGTTCTTGGGAGCTTAGGTCGTCTGTCCTGTGCCAAGTGCGTTGCGTCAGTCAATGTGAACCTGTGTCACTGCACAATAATTCTTGTCATCTATCCACCTGCTTTGCGACCGCCCCCCTTGCCCTGTAGCCAGATCTACCAGCGTTGTAAGCCATCACTGGAAGTTGATGAGGGCACATGAGTATGTTGTATTTAAATAGGACAGAGTGGTTAGATCTCTTGCCTCTCTAATAGAAACTTATGGTATGTGTCCTATGTGTGCTTCAGACTACTATGCTGTAAATAGGTACCTACCTGTTGGAAAATAGGCACATCTAGCCACTCATGAGTGGTACTAGTAATCCCATCTTACAATAACTGAAACATCCAGGCAAAAATCTTCATACAATGAAGGCTAACACCTGATCTCCAATAAGAGTATCTACTGTTACATTAGACTGTTTGATGTCATCAATCATAATAGGATGTACCATGGGTTGGATCATTTAATATGAATGGTTCAGTTAGTTGACTCAGGAATGTCATAACAAATATAATAACATAATAATTATGTACATCCAATCTATTCTTGAATGCATCAGCTGACCATTCCTCCACTATTTTATGTGGCAATGTATTCCCAAGTATTCACCACTCTCTTACTAAAAAAAGAAGTATTTCCTAATATCTAATCTGGACATCTTTAATTTAATTAATTTGGGGCTGTGCACTCTTGTTCTTGTGGGTGTCTGTGCTTTGAAAAATGTATTCTTTCCCTTGATTATCTTATAAACCTGAATTAAATCAATTTGATTCTTGTCTTTTCTAGACACCATAGGCCAGTTTTTCCCCATAACTATAATTCTGGAATCTCACTATCAGTTTTGCCGCTCTTCTCTGTATCCTTTCTAGCATGTTTATATATCACCTTTACGATAAGGATTCCAATCCGGAACACATTACTCCAATCTAGGTCTAACTAATGCTTTGTACTTCCTTGCTCCTATATTTAATATTTATTTTTATTAATTATACCTAACATTGCGTTTGCGTTTTTCACGGCTACCTTTTCACTACATTTCATATGTAATAATTTCAAAGGTCTATCGATTGGATTGGAATGCATTGCCACAGGAAGTAGTGGAGGAAGGGACAATTAATGCATTTAAGAATAGATTGTATGCACATAGCTTTCAGAGAAAGGAAATGTAAAAGAAACTGGTTGTTTATCGACTGCAGAGTCTTCTAAACCAGTATAAAAACATTAAGTAGAATCAATTCAGAAATAGTCATTTAAATTAATATCCTTTCACATTGAGCCATTACACAGTCTTTTCTTAGAAGTCTTTTCAGACAATTGTGTTAAAGAGTTCTTACATAGTTCACTTAGAGTGTTTAAAAAAATTGTTTTAGATGATTTATAAACTACATCCAGATTTAGAAACTAATTTTACAGATTTTACAAAGAGCTTGTTTTCTCATGTCTCTTTTTGGTGTTTACTTCTACAATAATGTACAATTAAATGCATATTATTTACATGAGTTTTTTTCAAATATATATCTATGAATGTGCACTATAATTTACTGATTTCATGGAATATATTTTATTGTAATTCACTTTATTTCTAATCTTTTGGAAACCATCCATACCAGAAACTCTAAAAGTAGAAAGACTTAGTTGTTGAAATGTTTAAGAAAATCTAGTTTACACACTCATGACATTCTCAAAAGAAAACCTAAAATGTAAACCAATGATTTTTGACAAATTTCAAGTTGATTTGATACAAAACTCTTTTTGTACATACACATTTAAAAAAAAAATTTGTTTGTGTCAGAATGGAGAGAATTAACATTTTTTCACATATTTTTGTCAAGAATTTACTACATTTTACAAGTTACTTGTAAAAAGGTATTGCATTTGGAAGTAAAGTAAACTTTTTGTTATCTACAGGCAAAATAATTAGTTTGCGGTATAACCATGCATGAATTATGTGTGTGTGTGTGTATGTATATATATATAGGGAAAGAGAGTGAGGGCAAAAGAGACCTAGCTAGCTATATTCAAAATGAACTTTGTGCTACAAGTGCACACTCCTTCTCTACCCACCCTTTCATGTCAACAGAGAAATGGGAACACAAATTATGCATGAGCTTAGTACATGAATCAAACTTCCATACAGAGCTATACTTCTGAAATAAGCAGTCGATGATCGCTGATGGCAAATGTATGTTTAATCATTTTCAGTTCGGGCTATTTTTGCCAATTTATGTCTTTCAGTCCGGGACAAAATGGCAAAGCTTTATTAAAAAATAACATTAATTATTATTGAACAAAGCAACAATTATTTTTTTTCCCCGTTTGCCACTGAGTTAAAATGATAATTTAAACATTGGGAGAGAAATGATTAAACTGTCTATGACATGAAGTATTCAAAATAAAGATAATGCATTAGTAGAAAGCGTTAAATTACATTAAGGTGGAGGTGGAATTTTTGTGGGCCACGAGGATTAAAGGCATCAATCAGTGATTGAGCTGTATGACTTGGACATGATGCTAACCAGGCAGGACCCATTCTCCCAGGACGATATGTTAGTCTATTCTTGGCGGCCCATGTGTAATTTCCTAGCCACACCAAAACCGACGCTGCCAGCAATTAGGTCAGAAGGCGCCAATCTCGTGAAGTTCAGCCATGTGCAATGGACCGTGACAATACGAAAGAGGGTATTTCAAATAGTCGATGACTAAGCAATATTAATCTAAGGAGAAAACTCCACAAAATGAGCGAACTAAATAATCCAACCACAACACGTTTCCGTGGACACAAGTGTCAGTCGTCATCAACTAATGCAAATCCTGGTAAAATTCGTCGCTTTGCAGCATCTGAAATGGACTAGAATACAAGGGCATAGTTATACCAGAGGCAAAAACTATCATCAGTACAACTCAAAATGGAAGAAAGACATGGATGTGAGCAACAGACCTGACCCAATCCACCAGCTCAACCGACACCAACAAACCACCATCTTTTGCATGAGAACAGGCCACTGTATGCAATTGTATCACCTGCATTGGCTCAAGATACCACACACAAGTGACTGCCCATGTGGAACCGGAATCCAGACCCGTGAAACACATCCTACAGAACTGCCTCAGTATACAGAGACCTATGATGCCAAACCTGGGTGATGCAGTGCCTATGGGGCCTGGAGAGGACTGTGGACTTCGTCCTTGTGACAGAACTGTAGATCTAGTATGACCAAAAAGCCTGAACGAAAAAGAAGACCAGCGGCCTGTTAAGCACCATCTTTGCTGTTCTCCCTATATACTATACTGTCATACGACATTTTTCCCATTGCTGGGGTAGTCGAGGGGTTTTGAAGGCTGAAGACTACAGGCCTCTTCACCACTGCTGTCGCCACGTCGTGTGCTGGCTATGTTTATTTATTGCACCCCCAACAGAAAGACAACATATCCCATACGGGGGATTCAAACCACTGCCCTCCTTGTCGGCAGGCAGCACTGGAAACCATTCGTCCACGCTCTCCCTATGTACTCGCTGATTATTCAGCATGCAATGTTTAGGTTGTCAGGAAATCATATCAACGTTATCATCATCAGACCATAGTTTATCATTTACGCTCATCTGTGAGAAGATACATTTTTAGCTTTGTGAAAATGGCTAGTTTTATACTGCATGTTATAGTGTGTCTGGCATGTGCTAACATTTCTTGACCAATTCAAGAATTCTTTAAGCTTAGTGAATATTTCATGTGAAATTACTCCTTTTTATTTCATAACTAGATATTTCATGTAGAAAAAAACTGAGGTCATGACAAATTTAGAATAGCCGGAAATGGCAATATTGCCATTAAAAAACAGCAAATCAAACAGGTGAACGATTTCACATACTCAGGGAGCACGTTATCAGCAGACGAAATAATTACAGCGGAAATCCAACAAAGATGCAATAAGGCAAATCAGATTATTGAACAATTAACTCCAATACTCAATTATGTGGTCTGTTGGGTATGACAAGAATAGCACCACTGCCTCACAGAGAGCTTGTTGAAAGAGGTGACTGTCGCAGCAAGGAGTATTAAGCTGCTTGAGCCTAGCCTGCTAGGCAGGAAACAGTACTCCTGACTACATCTGGCTCAAACCAGAGCTCGGACCCACATGGGGCCATCTGCCCCTGTAGAAGTACAGGTCAACTAAGAACTTAATTGCAACCTCGTGACATTAACGACCAAAAGAGCTTCATATAACACGATGTTCGTCCCGACACTATGCTATCAATGTCAAAACTGAACACAAACATCAAATGAAAAATGCTACATCGTAACAGCAGAAATGAAATGCCTGTGAAAAATATAGGGCGAAACAAGGAGAGACATCATGAGAAAAGCTGACATCAGGAGACTAGTGAGAACAATGCCAGTATTAGACGTTTAAAAGCATAACAGGATAAGCAAAAAAAAAGAACTAGATATTTCATAACTAGTGTGTATATTAAACAGAAAGAGAATAGGCATGGCAAAGATGATATGAGACACATACTGACATCCAAACAGATAAATAATAATTTGAAGCTGAGAATTGTCAGATGTTATGTATACTCGTCACTACTTTATGGCGCAGAAACATAGACAATGAATAAGAAGTTTAAAAAGAGTTTTGATGCCTTTGAAATTGGGATATAAAGAAGATTGGATCGCATTTCTTGAAAAGAGAAAAAAACAAATTTGGAGGTATTGAAAAAGTTGAGGGGAGAAAAGAGAATTAATGACCGAAATCAGGGTTAGACAGTTATTTTGGTCATATAACAAGACATACACCTCCTTCCTTGTTGAAGACCATTCTGGAGGGTAGCGTGGAAAGTAGTCGTTCAAAAGGCAGACTGTTTTAAGTGGATGGATAACATCAGGAGATGGACTGTAAAAAGCCTATCAGATTGCACCATTATGGCAATAGTACACTGGAGATACATTGACCTTCAATGCTGTGACGGCACCTGGACTGAGTGTGTATTCATTCTTGTCAATGACAAGTCATGCACTGCTTCAAAACGGTCTTAGAATGTGATCCATACTTCTATCCTGACACATTCTTTTAAAGGGATGATATTCAATACTCTATTATCAGCTATAAAGTCCTTCTATAGAGCATTATTTGATGTCATGCATGCTGCAAATGGTAACTGTTTCCTGATTGTCCGATGCATCACAAACTAATAAATAGCTATGTGTTTGGGTCTATCCTGGAAAGATATACATCTCAAGCTCTTTATTATGTTTTATATTGTTTACAGGACTGTAAGGAATGTCATTTATAGTTTACTCATTTTGCTACAAAAATTTGCTTTTTTAAATATGCTTTTTTGAGAAAAATATTATATTGTAAGAGATTATCAATAATGAAGTTCTGATTTGTGTTTATTGAATGAGCACATAATGTGAAGGCATGATGGTTGTAGTGTCTATTGTAATGTTAATGGTTGTATCATTTGTTGTAATGGTTGTAGTGTTTGTTGTAATGGTTGTAGTGTTTGTTGTAATGGTTGTTGTGTTTGTTGAATTGGTTGTAGTGTTTGTTGTAATGGTTGTAGTGTTTGTTGTAATGGTTGTAGTGTTTGTTGTAATGGTTGTAGTGTTGTGATGTTTAATGGTTGTAGTGTCTATTGTAATGTTAATGGTTGTATCGTTTGTTGTAATGGTTGTAGTGTTTGTTGTAATGGTTGTATCGTTCGTTGTAGTGTTTGTTGTAATGGTTGTAGTGTTGGGATGTTTAATGGTTGTAGTGTCTATTGTAATGTTAATGGTTGTATTGTTTGTTGTAATGGTTGTAGTGTTTGTTGTAATGGTTGTATCGTTTGTTATAATGGTTGTAGTGTTTGTTGTAATGGTTGTAGTGTTTGTTGTAATGGTTGTAGTGTTTGTTGTAATGGTTGTAGTGTCTATTGTAATGTTAATGGTTGTATCGTTTGTTGTAATGGTTGTAGTGTTTGTTGTAATGGTTGTAGTGTTTGTTGTAATGGTTGTTGTGTTTGTTGAATTGGTTGTAGTGTTTGTTGTAATGGTTGTAGTGTATGTTGTAATGGTTGTAGTGTTTGTTGTAATGGTTGTAGTGTTGTGATGTTTAATGGTTGTAGTGTCTATTGTAATGTTAATGGTTGTATCGTTTGTTGTAATGGTTGTAGTGTTTGTTGTAATGGTTGTATCGTTCGTTGTAGTGTTTGTTGTAATGGTTGTAGTGTTGGGATGTTTAATGGTTGTAGTGTCTATTGTAATGTTAATGGTTGTATTGTTTGTTGTAATGGTTGTAGTGTTTGTTGTAATGGTTGTATCGTTTGTTGTAATGGTTGTAGTGTTTGTTGTAATGGTTGTAGTGTTTGTTGTAATGGTTGTAGTGTCTATTGTAATGTTAATGGTTGTAGTGTTTGTTGTAATGGTTGTATCGTTTGTTGTAATGGTTGTAGTGTTTGTTGTAATGGTTGTAGTGTTTTTTTATAATGGTTGTGTTTTTTTTTAATGGTTGTAGTGTTTGTAGTGATGTTTAATGGTTGTAGTGTTTGTTGTGACGTTTAATGGTTGTAGTGTTTGTTGTGATGTTTAATGGTTGTAGTGTTTGTAGTGATGTTTAATGGTTGTAGTGTTTGTTGTGATGTTTAATGGTTGTAGTGTTTGTTGTGATGTTTAATGGTTGTAGTGTTTGTTGTGATGTTTAATGGTTGTAGTGTTTGTTGGGATGTTTGTTGTTAATGGTTGTAGTCTTTGTTGTTAATGGTTGTCGGGTTTGTTGTGATGTTTGTAGTGTTTGTTGTTACGTTAATGGTTGTAGTGATCGCAGCGTGAAGTCAAAACCAGTACTAAAAAAGCCAGCAGAAATTGGTTGCGTTGGATAGAAATGCACAGATATCGCAGCCTCTCTGTAAACTATGACACATTCTATTCTAAAGATGAAGTATTGTTTGCACATGATGCCATGCCATTCCTCTCTTGATTCAAGAACCCTCCATATCTAAAGCGCACCTAGGTGTCCGTTTTCAGTAAATCGCACATATACTCACACTTCAATGCAGAAACCTCGCCTAAAAAAATGGGTTTCTTAAGAGCTAGCAAGAACTACCTCCACTCTTTCATTAAGGACACACCCAAACCGTTAGCATATTGCACTCGACAGCATGACAACGCCGATCCTAAAATCTGTCATTGACAGGACCACCGTACGGTAAATACCTTTTCTTCTTCTTCGTACGCAGTCAGACAGTAACCATTATTTTTTAGAAAAAAGCGGCGGTTATCCTGAGGCTGTCGCCACTGCCATAGAGCTTGTCTTGCAGTTCCACTGGTGATGGCCACATCTGCTCTCTCTGATCCTCGTATGTCGGGCAGTTCTGCAGCAGATGTTCAGCGGTCATTTTACGAGTACTGCACGGGCATTCGTCGGTACCACCTATCTTCAATTTGTTGAATAGGTGGTACCTCAGTCTATTGTGGCCAGTGCGAAGTCTGAAGACAACGACCTGCTCTCTTCGGTTCAACTGGTAATAGGCATCGTTTTTGGTGTAACCAGTATGTTCGGTTTCCCATTTGGTCATGTATCTGGCTTTGATAAGCCGTTTTGACTTTTCGTACGTCATACTAGTATCTGTTTGTGGTAGTCTTGCACCTTCTTTTGCCAGTCTGTCTGCCTTGGATATTGCAGTGTGATGGGACCCACTGTACCACTACCCTTTTTGGTGCGGACTGCTGGCACAGTTTGCAGAGTGCTGCTCTTAAGTCATTAAGCTCAGTGTTTTTCTGGCTTTTTAGCGCTGTGACTACGGCGAGAGCATCTGTAAGCAGGACTATATGGCTTTCATTTTCATTGTGTCACCATTTCTTCCACTGCCGCCCTCAGTGCCTCTGCCTCCGCTCTGAAATTGCTTGTGTACTTACCAGTAGCGAATGACAGTGTTATTTGTCTTCCATTTGGTAGGTTCAGGAATGCTCCTGCCCCTCCTTTCTGTGTAGTGTTTGTTACAGAACCGTCGGTGTATGCATGGGTCCAGTCCATGCTTGGGTAGCTTTTCGATATGAAGCTTAGGGTAGTATCTCCTTTCTTTTTCAGTCTGGCAGCTGGTATATTTTCTACCACCTCTGGAAATATATCCTGCCTCCAGGTAGGTTTTCGTACAGTAGTGATGGGTTTTGGTGTTAGTGCGTTTATGGGGTAAATACGATTATGCACTCACTACTCCAAGTCTGCATCTTTATTTATTGTAAGTCCTACCAGAACTAGCTGCTATCTCTATACGATAACGAGGATCATTATAACGATTACAGTAGTTCATTAGCAAATACTGCTACTAGAAGTATTTGTTGGACTCTTGGTTATTTCAGACCATGTAAGGGGACTAGCGTGCGCCATTCCTTCCTTCCAAGTTTTCTCTAATTCAAGACACGATTTGACTCTTTCTTACAACTGCCTTATTGTTGGTGGTGTTTAATACCCACAGTGACAAATGTTTACTCTTCTGTTGCTCTGACGTTAAGTAGTTGGTTGAGGTAGCTTTCCTCACCTCCAGAACATGCTCATGAAGATGGACCGCGGTCCTTCAGGCGGTTGTGCTATGCTTGGCTTCATCTGCGTGACGCTCACTACTACGGGGATTTCGTCGATCCACATCTCGTCAGTCAGGCTGCTTTGAAAACATCCTTTTTCTAAGGAAAGCTACATGGAAGAGAGATTGTTGTCTTGGTCAGTGTATTGGGCCTGACCTGACCCTGACTAGCGTATCAGTCCCACGTCAGACGATAGTAATTGTGCTTTGAAAACAAGGGGATGTAACTACAGTCCATGACGGCAGCGCATGTGACTCGTAAAACCAATCCGAGCAGAGAAGCGTCTTCCACAGTGTGTGCAAGGAAAATCAGCCCCATTTGCTGCATTGCATGGATTGGTGTGTCTTCTCAAACACTGAGTCTTTAGCCTATCCGCAATCAGTTTCTCCTTTGTCTGTATTCCATGCTTATTCCTGCCACTCCATGTAGCACGATCCATGGCGTCCTGTTCCAATGGTTCCATATAGATGCCTGCATCATTCATATCCTGCTTGCACACATCCTTGTACCTAAGTAGTGGCCTGCCGCGAGACCTTTTCCTTAACACATTTTTCACAGCAGATCTTTTGATATTCTGCCATTATCCATCCTCCGAGTGTGTCCCAAGCCATCGGGGCCTTCAAAGACTAAGCATGGAAAATATTGTGACATTGCATGTTTTCTCCAAAACCTCTGCTTTGGTGATCGTGCCTTGTCACCCCACCTCCAAGATTATTCGCAGGCACCTCATGAGATAGCTGTCTCTCCTGGCCTGTGTATGTAGACCATGTTTCACTGCCATTAAGAAGGGTGCTAAGGACACAGGCTTGGTAAACAAAGTGTTTTTAATTTAACAGTGAGCTTCTTGTTCTCCCAGACCCTTTTTGTTAATCTGCTCATTGTTATCGCTACCTCGCCTATCTTGATATTGATCTCTTGGTCCAGGGATACTTTATTATTGACTAATGCCCCAATGTATGTAAAGTGATCTACTACTTCGAGATCCGCATCATCAATGAAGATTACTGGTGGTGTGTTTGCCCCCTGACCATAACTCGTGTTTTCGTTTTGCTGATTGACCAAACTCGCAGCAGGCATCAGAAAATGCAGATAGTTAGATTTGCAGTTCCTAATGGGTCTTAATCGTGGCATCACCAGCGAAGAGCAGTTCGCTGATCAGCACCGTGCTTATTGTGATCTTGACTGTCAGCCTTTGGTATTTGAAAAGGCCACCATCTGTGCGGGAAGATATTAAAATACCACCATAATAGTCACGAAAGGCATGCTTCAAGAGAAGTGAGAAATACATTCCAAAGAGGGTTGGGGCAAGTACACAACCTTCTTTTAATTCCCACTTGATTGCCAAGTTTTCTGAGGACGCACCGTCAATGTTGAAATTAATCCACTTTTTAATGTAGAAGGATCGTATACATTGGTCTCAGCAAAGTGGGAATTGGCATTGTTACGATTGAAAATGAAAAATTATTAGCAAAATCTGGAAAATAGCTAACAAAACCGGGGAAAAGGCTAACAAAACCTGGAAAATGGCTAACAAAACCTGGAAAATAGCTAACAAAACCGGAAAAATGGCTAACAAAACCTGGAAAAAGGCTAACAAAACCTGGAAAATGGCTAACAAAACCTGGAAAATAGCTAACAAAACCGGAAAAATGGCTAACAAAACCTGGAAAAAGGCTAACAAAACCTGGAAAATGGCTTAAAAAACGACTTCATCGCATCTTCCTTACTTCAATATTTAAATCATGTATTCAATCAGGCAATTTTGCCAGATAGCCAAAAATCTGCTTGAATTCCTGCCTGTCCATTGCCTTGGTAATCATGACGGTCCAAAGACGTGGTGCAGGTTATCTCTTCATCTCGTGGGTGGGCGGTTGTAGTTATGTGGGGTATCGGAAAGACACGCTCCTCGTCCATCTATCATGCGGGCCATATAGCAAGCCCATCTGCACTTTCGCATTGACGCATAGTTGATGACAACCCTGATAGAAGTGTGGTCACGGATGTTCGTATTCCGGATATGGTCTCTTCAGGTATTTAGAATTCTACACCCCATTGCTCTTTTGGTTCGGAGCTTCTCTTCGTCTTATTTGCGCAGACTCCAAACCTCACGCCGATATACCATTGCTACAATAACTATACTAGTGAAGGTTTGAGCCCTGGCCTCGACGTCGGTCATCTGCTGGAGTATCGGTTTAATGCGCTTGATGCAGAGTCAACCCGCTGCTCCCCTGCATGACGTATACTTATCAATGTTGTGGTCGTTTTTTTTTTTTTTTTTACTGTTTTGATTTCTATTCCTGAGCCTACCACACATTCAACACCTCATTAACTGCGAGAGCTAGAAGGCACAGGTGAAACGAAGGATCTACAAAGTGGCACACAAATCAGTAAATCGCTTACAAGTTGGAATACATGGATGCGATGGAAAAATATATGAGAGCAGTTAAAACCTGATACACCAAGACCAGACGGAAGGAAGTCAACACAGATGGGCCTCACAACAGAAGGAAGACCTTTTCAATTAATTTATATTGTACTCTTAATCCTTATGTATCCAGTATATTGTTTGTCATATTTCCCAATCATTCCATTTCATTCATCCTCGTTGTACACCTCACTACACTGCTATCTTCACAATTTTTTAAATAAAATGTATGATAGTGTTTTATTAAAAAAAAAAAAAAGAAAAGGTGTAAAGGGGATATATATATTTAAATCAGGAAATAAATAAGAGATCCGAATCAAGTATGAAGGAAAATAAATATACTCATTCCCAAAATGGTCACAGGAAAACAATTGTGCATATTTGTGCAAATACCTACGAAGGACAACGATGATCATCAAATGCGAGGAACAACGGGAGGAGCATCACGGAAACACCAGGCTAGGTACAAACAGATACACACACGCATCCAAGCACTGGTTTATGCGTCTTAATATCGCCCAAATTGACTACGGTCTGGGGTGGAATAGGCGTACATGCGCCAGTAGAAACTAGTGAGGCAAACACATAAAATAAAAACATATTTTTTTTAAAGTTTTAATCCTGGCATATATAGACATACGTATTGACATTTGATTGGGCCAATCTTCCAGTCACACCTGGACACTCCAACATGTACTCAGTCCCTTTCAGTGTGAACACGCATTCCATTGCTCATACAGCGTCTCCGAAATGTTTCTCTGACTTCAACAGGTACCCGTTTACAGTTTGATCGACTCGGAGAAACAGTCATGCAATGCGAAAACCAACGATGTGCTCTTCTGAACACGATGCGATTTGATCCTGGTTCGTTGGGATTTTTAGCAAAGCATTGCCAAGATATTTTTGCAATATATATATTAACCCCACTTAACTTAACGTTTTTTATACTGGTTTAGAAGACTTATCAGAGTCTGTAGACAACCAGAGAAGCTGCGAACCGAAAGAGCAATGGGATGTAGACATTTGCATTTCACTGCTCTAAAGGCTATGCGAAGTCAGTCTATTCTAAAATGCATTAACTGTCTCTGCCTCCACCACCTCCTGGGACAATGCATTCCAAGCATTCACCACTCTCTAAAAAAATGTTTCCTCATATCCAATCTGGACCTTTCTTTAGCTAATTTGTAGCTGTGCCCTCTTGTTCTCGTTGGTGGTTGCAATTTGAAAAGAAACCTGTTAAAGTCTAATTTATCCTTTCCTGTGATTATCTTATAAACCTGTATTAAGTCCCCTCGAAAATCCTTTTTTTTTTCAAAGCACTGTGGGCCGGTTTTTCGGAGTTTCTCTCGTAACTGTAATTCTGGAATCCCGCTATCAGTTTTGTCGCTTTTCTTTGTATCCTTTCCAGCACGTTTATATCTTCTCTACGATAAGGACTCCACACCTGTACACAGTACTCCAATCTAGGTCTAACAAATGCTTTATACAGTGTGACTATCACCTACTTACTCCTATGTGAAATATTTCTTTTTATCATACCTAATATTGCATTTGCCTTATTCACTGCTACCTAGACTTGCTTTCTCACTTTACCTGTATGCTCTATTATTACCCATAGGTCCCTTTCCTTGTCTATCATTCTAATATTATTCTCGCCCATTCTGAAATTAGGTTCTATGTTGGATCTACCCATGTGGATGACTGTATATTTATCTATATCAAACTCCATTTGCCATCTCACAGACGATTGTCGAATTTTATCTAAATCCGACCTCAATAGATCCGCCTCTGCCATAGACGAGACACTCCTACATAGTTTTGTGTCATCTGCACATTTTTCCATCATGGATCCCATATCAATGTCCAAATCGTTTATACACATCAAGAACAATATCGGTCCCAAAACCGAGCCCTGTGGCACTCCAATTTTCACTTCACACCAATCAGAGTACTCCTTATTTATGCCAACTCTCGGCCTTCTTCCCATTCACCATCTTTCAATTCATTCGGCAACCTCCCCACCTATTCCATGTGATTTTAACTTTTCAAATAATCATCGATGAGGTAATCTATCAAAAGCTTTTGCAAAATCTAGGTAAATAACATCCACTGATCACCCCGCCCCACCTCCCATTCCAAATAAAATCAACAACCCCCCATTAATAATAATTATTCTGCACTAACCTATTTAATGTTACTAATTTGCTCTTCATCATTATATCATCATCATCGACATCACTGTCTGGTGACACCCATGTCGTTTTGTGCATCCTCAAATGTGCAAGCATGCTGCCACCAAACAGCGGTTCCCTGGAAGCACAGAAGCTTTTGAGTAATTCTACATTATAGTTTTTAGTGCTGCTTAACTTCCAGTTAGTTTCCGGTTGCCAATATGGCGATACGTCCTTCGATGAATGGGCCAAGATCGTGTGTTCTTTGTAACAATTCTGGATAAATAACGGCAGAAACGTGGCTGTGCTTCATACAGATTTTCCATGACGTGGTCTGGTCAGCGATAGGTTACTGCACTGAAGTTTTTCAAACTACATTTTCGAGTGTAACATCTGAAATCGAGCTACTACGACCGGTCCTGCAAACCGGCAGTGCGTACTGTCACTGAATAGTTTTCATTCAAAACAAAGGAGGTGTACGTACATAGCCAGAGTAAATAGCCGGACAGTGTAGACGTCAAAGAAAGAAGATGAATACTAGAACGGCGGTACTAGATGTTAGTGGTTTAGGCTACACAACAGTAGAAATAGTCACATTCACGAGAAGGACGGATACAAATAATAGGATTGTCAGAATTTAGGACAAAGGGTCAAAATAACAAGGAGGACATGACAGCTATGTCCTTATATGGAGCGGAGTAGGATTGTGGGAAAGAACAACGCATGGTACGGGTGTTTTAATACATCCGGAGAAGACAAAACTCACTACATATATAGAGAATGTATCGGACTGAATTATACGACTACTATATACAGAACGGACGAAAACAAAAACCGTCATCCAAGGGTATTCTCCGTGTAAGGACAGCCACATTGAGGAAGATAAAAAGGAGTTCTTCGAGCAGCTGTCCGATGCGTTAAATAGGGTGAATGAGAAGAACGAGTTGATAGTGATGGGAGATTTCAACGGTCAAGTTGGGGGGGGGGGGGGGATGGACACAGGAGACATGTCTTGGTGCGTTTAGTGATTGCACACCAAAGCGGAATAGCAATGGGGAAGAGCTGATAAATCTATGTCTTGAACAGGGGCTGATTATAACAAACACTTTTTTTCCAATACCAGAAAAGCCATATACAAATATGGTATCGATAGAATGATACTGGAATTTCATCTCACAATAGACTACATATTAGTCAGAGGGAGACAAAGACCAGAAATTACAGACTCAAGAGTGTTTCCCAACATCATTTTGGACACCGATTATAGTCCTGTTATATTAAATACCTACTTTTCAAAGCGAAAAGAAGTTGTAAAGACAGATATATGTTACAAATATGGCAAAACGTTAGGAGGAAGACATCCGCAAAGATATACAACGTGAAATGAAAGACATATACGAAACCCTGCCAGTAACAACTGGCAATGTAACGAATGAGTGGCAGTGGTTCAGATCAGCACTGATGAACAAAGTGAACGAAAAATGCGGTAAAAAGAAACTTGGACAATTCCAAAAGAAAAAAAAAACAGCCTGGTGGAATCAACAGGTACAGGAAGCAATACAAGCTAAGAAAAAAATTATACAAAAAAGTGGTTGAAATCGAAGTCGCAAGAAGATTACACAATCTACAAACTCGCAAGAACTCATTCGAAAACCGTAATCAAGATCTCCAAAGCAGATGCTTGGAATAAATATGGCGAACAATTAGCTATCATGTGTCGCAAGAATCAGAGAGATTTCTTTTAAAATGTCAGGACAATGAGAGTTAGAGGCGACAGCTTTAACCACACCACAATTATAAACAACAAACACGGAACTCCGATTTTAGATCAAGAAAAAAGGGAGGCACGATAGAGAGAGTATTTAATAAAACTAAAATGATACGCGGATGCACTCCACTCATACAAGTTTAAATACAGGAAAAACAGAGCCCAAAATATTAATCCAGGAGATTGAGGAAGTCCTTTAAAAAAAAAGCTCAAATCGTAAAGCTACAGGTGCGGACGGAATAACCTGCGAGACAATTAAAGCTTGTGGCTAGGAGTAAAATGGTTACATAGAATATTCTCAGCAGCTTGGGAGCAAAGAAGAGTCCATGAAGACTGGCAAAAAGATATCATTGTGAGAATCTGGAAAAACAAAGGCAACAAAAAAGAATGCGATACCTACCGGGAGATATCGCTTCTAAGCCACACAGGAAAACTGTACGCAAAAATCCTGAAGCAGAGAATTCGACCTTTCCTAGAACCACAGCTGAGTGGGGTTCAATTTAGTTTCCGACGACGTAAGAGCTGCACAGATGCTCTATTCACGCTGAGACAACTAAGCGAAACAAACATCGATTATGATAGGAAACTCAACGTAGCTTTCATAGATCAAGAAAAGGCTTTCGATAGAGTAACACAGAAATAAACTATGGGCCATCCTAGACGATTACAGAGTACAGGGGCAGCTATTAGAGAATATTAGAGCACTGTACCAAGGGTGTCAAAGTATTAAAGAACAACAGATGGTCTGGCTGAAACAAGGGAGATAACAGCCGGGGTGAGACAAGGGTGTGTATTGTGTCGCCCCTACTCTTCAACACATATATGGACAGAATAATGCTGGAGGCAAAATTGGAGCATTTGTCAAGAAATGCAGAGGAAGAAAGGACAGAGGCTGATCAGTTAAAAGAACTCGTTTTTGCAGATGATCAATGTCTACTTTACAAGAATGAGATGATCTGCAGCAACATCTGACTGCTCTCAACTCTGTGTGTGAAAGATACAATATGAGAATTGACACATCCAAAACAGAAACTATACAGATAAGCAGATCGCCTGAAAACATGAACATTATGGTAAACGGGACCAAGATCAAACAAGTGCAGGAGCTCAAGTACTTGGGCAATGTTTTCACAAAGGATGGAGGTTTAGATAAAGAGATTGAAATCAAGTGTCAAAAAGTAAATGCGATTGCATACCAGCTGTAACCATTATTGAAACACCCTAACATAAACATGTCAACAAAATAATGCTAATCAACAGTACATTCATGCCAATTCTCTGTTACCAGTGCCAAACATGGACTTTAACAATAACTATAGGAAGATAGATCGCGATATGTAAGATGATGAGAAAACAATTAGCGTATCTAGGAGAGACAGAATGCGCAATGAATACGAGAGAAGAATATTTGAAGCGAGACCCTGGTCTCAATATATTGACCAAGCGAGAATTAATTGGTTCGACCACCTAGTGAGAATGCATCCTGACCAACTACCCCTGTGCGCCTATAACGCACGCCGTTCGGGTTTACGCAACCGTGGCAGACTCGAGAACTAGCTGGATAGGAAATGCTGCGGATATTCTAAATCGTCATGGGACGACGACTACTTCAGCGACGTATCTGGCCCTGGACAGAAAACTACGTCTCCCCACGCCGCCTCACGGCACAAGTGGATAAGACAAGAGAAGACAAGACAATACAAGTGCCGTTTATATATTTGCTCACTTCAAAGCTGATATTATCATTTCCAAGTAGTCTATCAACATTGTAATGTCTTTCTTTCTACCTGTATCCAAGGCATTTTGAACTCTGTTCTTCAATTCCTTTCTTTCCGAGTCTTCTTTATCATTGGTTGGTATATACCATTGAACAATGTTTATGTTTATCATTTTTGTTTATCTGGGCCCTAATGCCTGCTCTTCTATAAGCACTTTCTTTGGGCAGCATTAGGGTTACATCTAAACTATGGTTCGCGCCAACTCGAGTGTGTCTGGAGGACAGTAGTATTTACCTTATGTTTATTTTCTTCGTCTTAACTACTATACTTGATTGTGTGAATGTTTTCTCAGGTCAAATCACTGTTTGATGATTATGAGAATGTTTGTTTTCAGACTAAACCATTATTTGATGAATGTGACAATGTTTGTTTTCAGACTAAAGCATTATTTCATGATTGTGACAAGTTTTCTTCCAAGACCAAAGCATTATTTCATGATTGGGGCAAGGTTTGTTCTTAGACCAAATCATTATTTCATGATTGTGAAAATGTTTGTTTTTAGATTAAACCATTATTTAATGTTTGTGACAGTGTTTGTTTTTAGATTAAACCATTATTTAATGTTTGTGACAGTGTTTGTTCTCAGACCAAAGCATTATGTCACGATTGTGGCAAGGTTTGTTCTTAGATCAAAGCTTTATTTCATGATTTTGATAGTGTTTGTTCTCGGACCAAGATATTTTTTCTTGATTGTGACAATGTTTGTTCTCAGACCAAGACTCTCATGATTGGAGCAATGTTTGTTTTCAGACCAAGCCATCATTTCATGAGAGTGACAATCTCTGTTCTCAGACCAAGACATTATTTGAAGTTTGTGACAATGTTTGTTTTCAGACCAAGACATTATTTGATGATTGTGACAATGTTTGTTCTCAGACCAAGATATTATTTGATGATTATGACAATGTTCTCATACCAAGACATTATTATAGGACTGCGGCAATGTTTGTTCTCAGACGAAGACATTATTTAAGGATTGTAATAGAGTTATAAGGGTCCAACGAGCCAACGCCAGGGAAGTCCTGAAAATACCGTTCGTGGTACCCACATAACTTGAGAACCCTGTCCGAGAGGTTTAGTTCATTGACCGGGGCATTGTCCTTAATTCTCAAATAATGCGGTTTAAAACTGCCCAGCCAAAATGGCTACCTTCCCACGATTGTACTGGGAATTCCACGACCTCTAGGTCATCTGGTAATTTGACAAACAAGGTAACCTTTCTCTGGGACACGCCAGTTCAAATAAAGTTTGAGGGAAATAAACTGAAGAAAGTAGAAGTCATTGGCCAACAAGAAGAGCTTATCATATATGCTGGGGGAGGCAGATCAGGAGTACAGATAAGAAGGAGCAGTGAAGAGAATTATACCGTGCAGCTTAGTAGGTAGCAGATAGACCGAGAACAAGTAGCTATATAAACTACAAGACTTAGCCAGTGATTGACCAGAACAGAGAGATAGAATTAGATCCCACAGAAGCAGACCAACAATTAAAGGAAACGAGAGACCATGCACGTGTAAGAATCTGTCTGTGTGTGATGTTCTGTTCGAGTCGTCGCTAACACCTGTCTCTTGTGACCCGACTTCATTCTCGTCAGAGGGAGACGTGTTGCTTTAACACAAAGCTGTCGTCCTGGACAACACGTCGTGACTCATGTGTTACCTCGGCCTGACAACCACAGTAAGAGAACCACTGTCGTCTGTCATAGGCACGAGCACAGCTGCAGTTGCTGACTTCCTGACGTTGAGACGAGACAAGAGGCTCAGTAGACATCTGCCTAACGTTGAGACGAGTCAAGATGCTCAGTAGACATCTGCATAACGTTGAGACGAGTCAAGATGCTCAGTAGACATCTGCCTAACGTTGAGACGAGTCAAGATGCTCAGAAGACATCTGCCTAACGTTGAGACGAGTCAAGATGCTCAGAAGACATCTGCCTAACGTTGAGACGAGTCAAGATGCTCAGAAGACATCTGCCTAACGTTGAGACGAGACAAGATGCTCAGAAGACATCTGCCTAACGTTGAGACGAGACAAGAGGCTCAGAAGACATCCACGGAGTGTAAGCTGAGAGGTGGAGCATAAGACCAGCAGACGAGCGAAGACAGAGAGATTAGGACTGAGAACAAGTAGCTAGACAGCATTATTTTAACGCACATTGACATAGACGGTGAATAGAACAATTGCTACATTCCAACTACGTGATTAGAACCCTGGGTAAAGTTTAGTGCAAGAGAAATAACTGTGCTAATTGCACTCACCTCTTGAAAGACGTTATAGTTTGTTAGAGAAGTGTGATAACAAAACTCTTGAGAGACATTAACATTAATTAATAGTTGATATAATAATTCTAATACTTGGGCAGCGAGTTCATACACGATGGAAGGCTAGATAGAGAGGTGGAATTAGGAACACAGAAAGCTAATGCAGTTTCCTATAAACTCTCACCATTACAAAGACACAAACACATCCCAATGAACACAAAGAGACAGTTGATAAATAGTATTTTTATACCAAATATCTGCTACCAGTGTCAGACATGGACTCTCACTAAGGCACAAGAAAGAAAAATCATGGTATGCGAAATGAGATGTTTGAGAAAAACTGTCGGGGTCACAAGGTTAGACAAATTAAGCAACGAAATAATCAGACGGTAGGTGCAATACCGTGCATGGAATACATATAAAGGCAGAGAATTAAATGGTTCGGACACCTGACAAGAATGCAACCAATGTTACCAGCTGCTCGTATCTACAATACCAGACATCAGGGTTGCAGAGCAAGAGGTAGTCCACGTAAAAGATTGATAGATGGTGTCAGTGAGACACTGTAGAAACACAGAATGACAACAACATCGGCGAGAAAGCTGGCACACGACAGAAAACTATACCTCCCAACCTTCTAACAACACAAGTGTATAGATGATGACGATGAATAATTGATGAACATGAAAATACGATTTACGAGCCTAGTTTATCGATATGATGTTTGTGATGTTTGTGAAATAAACATTCTTTGTTTTGCTTTTGTTAAAAGAATTGTTAGTGGTTTAATTAAAGTGCGAATAAAGGTGTGATAGTGGTAAGGAAGAAAGTTAGTAATAAAGTGATACAATAATGTTAGGACCTGCTAAGTATTTGCGTTTAAATAGCACAGTGACCTAGGATAGATAATAACGTTAGACCTGTTATATTGTGACATTATTTGTTCTCAAACCAAAGCATTTTTTGATGATTGTGACAATGTTCTCAGGCCAAGGCGTTATTTGACAGTTGTGACAATGTCCGTGGCAGCTTATGGCTGCGAATCATGGACGATTACCAAAACGTCCAGACAAAGAATCGAATTATTCGAGTCAAAATGTTACAGAAAGATCCTCAGAATACCTTGGACAGAGAAAAAGACAAATGTAGACATTCGGCAAGAGTTGAGCATAGAGGAGAACTGGTTTATCAATTCCATTTTGGCTAGAAAATGCAAATACTTTGGTCACATCGAGAGACACAACGGTCTCGAGAGAAGAGTGATGGAAGGTATGGTGCCAGGTAAAAGAGGAACGTGTAGACCAAGAATACGATGGCACCAAGATATCCAGGAATGCCTGGGTATGACTGTGGCGGAGGCTGGAGTTTTGGCAAAAGAACGAGTTTCTTCCAGACAGGTTGTGTTGGGAGCGACGTTCTATAAAGGACATGCTACATGATGATGATGACAACGTCTGTTCTTAGACCAAGACATATTCGTGAACCTCTAATGCTGATCCTGGTTACTGATTGGACAACCAAAGTAACAGCGCCATCTGCTTTCTTTGTCGACGGTGTAAGGGGTCGCCTTTGTGCTGGCAAAGTAATTGTTGCCCAACAATAAAAGAAATAATTTGCAGTTACCACGTCTGCATTCACAAAATCCCCATTACAGAGCATCCCAACAGGTGATTGATGCCGGTCGGTAAACATTCAGTCGTCGGTTCGCAAACAACGTCAAGAAAAATAACAACAATAACAACTTTTGAAAATAGTCGCAATACAAAACAACTGCATTATAAATGGCTATCATTAAATAGTATTAACGTCATAGAATCGTTCTTCTTCTCCTTCTTCTTTCGTTCTCAATCTCCCACTACCAAACATTGAAAGGGCCTAAGTAGCAGAATGTAATTCAGAGAACGGAATGTAGAATCGTTCAAGTATCGAAACAAATTTCAAACAAATTGTATATGACCGAAAAAAAACTTGAATCAATGAATTGGCAACGGGTTCCTGCTGAAATGAATAAATTCATTCCAATGGGCCTCAATGAAAAAATTGGAAATTTTAAAATTAATTTACGTAACTTTGCATCCTAAAAATTGTAATAATAACCACTTGTGATTAAAATATATTTGCGAAATAAACATCAATACTTTGAGATTTCAAACATTTTATTTTCTTGTGCACATACGTGTACTTTCAACTGAACATAACTTTTTCTTATCAACATTTAGAAAGTCTGCTTTGACTCCGTGCGCAAAATTATTGTACATCGATATCCATCCTTATCTTCATTTCAACAAAGTCCAAGGAGCTACTGTATCCAGTTAAAGATTTCCAGTTGACGCCCTTACCGTACTCCGTAGATTGCCACAGACCAAACAGATTACTCTGATGACAATGGTAGTACCACCATGGAGTCTGCGAGTAATTGAAGCAGCTATAACCCATCTCCATCTTTCCGACATCATGGTCATATGTGCTAAAGGGAGTGTTATTGTGATAACTCAAACTGTCACCAGCGGTCCCACCAAGATATTCATAAAAAGTCAGTGTGTGATTATGTTTGGAAGACGCAATTCTAAAAGAGGAATATTTTGCGAAGTACGTCTGATTTTTCCATCCCATATCCAATCTTAGATAGAAATGTTCATATAAGGTTAGCAAGTTAATCTTGTTGTGTCCAAACCAAAATTCATTGGCAACATTACCAAAACCAACAGAGTACTCCCCCCAACTCCTTTGAAAGTTTTCTCGGCCATTAAATCGTTTAAATATAACAATCCAACCTCCACCATCTACCTGTGTATCGCACAAAAATTCCCCGAAGCCATAAGAAAATCCGATATACCCAGGCGTCCTAGCTACTCTCATGCAGACGTAATTAGGGCTCCCTGATTCCCTGCGCAGTCTTCTCTTGTGATCTAGTGATGATAACAGCAAATGTAAACATTGATTAAATTATAATGATGTCAACGTTGTATACTTTACATGGTAAGGTGGCATGTAATAATGATCAATAACCGAGAACAAGGAGATATACAGCCTGGAGTGGATGGACAACATCGAATATACAGGTGAGAGTGGGTGGCTAATATCGACTATACAGCTAGGAGTGGGTGGACAAGATTGAATTTACAATTATATAAATATATAAGTTGTGTAGATTTGAAGAAAGGCAGACTCGAATGAAGTGTGAGATTATGATGAATGAGAAGAGATGGGAGGACATAGAAGAGAAGCAGAATAACATAGAAGAGCAACACACAAGAATGAAGGCAGTTTTGTAAAAGCTGCAGTTGGGAAGCAGAGATGACAAGGTAACATCACTGTCATAAGTTAAGTTAGGTTCGGAGAAGGTCATAAGGGTAGGAAATAGAAGCAAGAAATGTTCTTTTGAGAAAACAAAACGCAGGGCAGATAGCTTTGCAGAGAAGTATGCAACTAAAACGCAGGTACAGTTTTGATAGTACGGGTCTCATTGACGAGATAGAGAAAACATTTGACAGAACGGAATCAAATGTTTGAAACAAAGTAGATATTGTGGGAGCAAAGAGGGGAAAATAAAGTTGATAGGGGACCAAGTGCATAGTCATGTAATTGTAATGGTAGGAACAAATAATCTAAAGATGGTACATAGAAAATCATGCAAAGCTACAAGATCTAATGTTAACAGTTAAAAAACGAAAGTACAGGATAGTCAGCAAGATGGGCAGGGCTTGAGAAAAGCGCTCATTTGCACGTCTGTGACAAGTAAAAATTTTTGCTTGCCGAGTAAAAAAAAATCGTTTTTAATCGTTAATGACGTTTTTAATCGTTACTACATAACGACTCTCGCACGATTATTCATGATATTACGGTTCAAATAGATTGTACATAAGCTAGTCTATGACGGGGAATCTAAATGGACGTCCACTGCCACAATATAAACTTACTAAAGCCATCGATAAATGATACTTCACTGCTAACTAAAACTACGAAGAATGCGTCTGGCAACAGTACATTTTTTTCTTAAGAAGAAATTGACTAATACTGTGTAAGTAATACAATATATATTTTGGTTTGGTACGCATTGTTATATAGAAATAAAGGTGAATTAGTGCCTAGTTTAAATTAGTTAACATAAATTGTATGACTGTAGTCCGACCATGCTGACTGGTGACATTTTTGACTGATTGCCACGCTAGCATTGGTCAAGCCCTGATGATGGGAATTTTAAACAGAGTGAATGGGACAGATTATTTAAATAGGAAGAGAATAGGTATCAATCTCATGTTACAGGTGGTGTGTGCAGAAATGGGTATAGAAGTTATTGATGAGAAAAAAAACAAACGTAAAATGCTTGACATGAATGGATTACATCAAAATCAGATAGGACAGCATGCGGTAGTTAAGTATATGTTTCATCACTGTATTAAACATTTAAATTAGTAAGGAAGTACGAAACCAAAGATATGTCTAAAATAGGGTGCTTTACAGAATGCAGTCAATGAAGTAGTGAAGGCAGGGACAATTAATGCAATTAAGAATAAATTGGATGCGCATAGCTTTTTGAGCAAGGTAATGTAAATGAAACTGATTGTATACAGACTCTGCAGAGTCGTCTAAACCAGTATAACGACGTTCAGTTAAGTTAAGGTAAATTATTATTAATGGGGGATTTAAACTTTCCAGCAATAAAATGGGAATATGACAGAACCACTTTTCGAGTCAAAACCGTTTGTAAAGTGCATAACTAACAATTTTTTAATTCAACACGTAGAAGAAAGTGGAAGTGATCGCCAAACTGTATAAAGCTTTAGTTAGACCTAGATTGGAGTACTGTGTACAGGTGTGGAGTCCTTATCACAGAGGGGACATAAACATGCTAGAAAGAATACAGAAAAGAGCGACAAAGATGATGGTGGGATTCCAGAATTACAGTTATGAGGAACGACTCAGAAAAACCGGCCTACAGTGTCTCGAAGAGAGAAGAATTCGTGGTGACTTAATACAGGTTTATAAGATGATCAGAGGAATCGATAAATTAGACTATAACAAGTTTTTTTTAAATACAGCCACCCACAATAACAAGAGGGCATAGCTACAAGCTGACTAAAGAGAGGTCCAGGTTAGATATTAGGAAATATTTGTTTAGTCAGAGAGTGGTGTCTGCTTGGAATGCATTGCCAGGGGAGGTAGTGGAGGCAGGGACAGTTAATGCATTTAAGAATAAACTGGATGCGCATAGCTTTTAGAGCAAGGTGATGTAAATGTAACTGGTTGTATACAGACTCTGCAGGGTCTTCTAAACCAGCATAAAGACGTTAAGTTAAGTTAAGTTGAGACGCTACCAGAGGCAAAAGCACACTTCTTCTTCGTTTCTTGTCTCACTTTCTACAGTGTTGTAGCCCAGTGTCGTGGTATGTATTTGTCTTTCGCCTCTCTCGTAGCTCGAGTAACATTTTTTCCCATTTTACGGCAGGTCTCTTTTGCACTGCCTATCCACTTTTTCCTCTGTCTACCTCTAGCCCCTCTTCCTGATGTTCTCTTATAGAAGACTGCATGAACAATATGTCCTGGATGCATTCTCACAATGTGGCCAAACCAATTCATTCTCTGCTGCTATATTTACTGTAGTCAGGGAATTGTTCCAACCTTCTCCCGGATACTCGAATTTGTGATTCTGTCTCTTCTGGTGTTGTTAGTGACCTTTCGTAGACACCGTATTTCGCAGGTGGCTAACTCTCGTTCCTAGGCCTTATTCAATGTCCATGTCTGGCACTGGTAGCACAGGGTTGGGATGAAAATTCTATTTATCATCTGCTTTTTTTCTTAGCGGGAAATCTTGGGGTGTCTTAGTAGTGAAGACAGGTGGTAGGTGACAGCGTTTGACCTTTGCCCTCTCATCTCTATCTCTCTGTCGAGTCTGCCATCCTCAGTCCCTCTGCTCTCTCGTCTCTATCTCTCTGTCGAGTCTGCCATCCTCAGTCCCTCTGCCCTCTCGTCTCTATCTCTCTGTCGAGTCTGCCATCCTCAGTCCCTCTGTCCTCTCGTCTCTATCTCTCTGTCGAGTCTGCCATCCTCAGTCCCTCTGCCCTCTCGTCTCTATCTCTTTGTCGAGTCTGCCATCCTCAGTAAAAAAAGCTCCCAAATACCTAAATGCTTGTACCTGCTATATTTTTGTTTCATTCACATGAATATAAAGTGTGGTGTGCCTTCTAGCTATATTCATTGCCTCTGTTTGTTGATGTATTGATATTCATTTCGTGCTTTTCACAGTTCAAGTGGAGTGAGTCAATATGACTTTGTAAGTTTCGTTTATTGGAGTGGATCAGACATTGGTCGTCTACAAAGAGCAATTCGTTGGTACTTTTCTGTTCTTCTGTTCTGTATTTGCCTCTTGGATGATTTTATTCATATAAGTGGCAAAGAGGAGTGGCAAGAGAACACAACCCAGTCTGACGTCTGATGAAATGGGGAACCACTCCGACATACCTTCTGTTATTCTTACTGCACTCCAGCTGTACTGATATAAGGATTTGATGTCCATAATCTGACAGGATCTCCCATAATTTACTTCTGTTGACTCTATCGAACGGTTTTTCTTGATCTATGATAAAATGATTGTTGTTTCCATCGTGTTTTATAGAGTTCGCATATTTGTCTCAATGTAAATATTGCGTCTGTGCAGGTCTTTCCTCTCCTGAACCCGGACTGTTTATTTCCTAGTTGGTGTTCCAGTATCGGTCTTGCTCTTCTTTCTAGTATCTTTGCATAAATCTTGTCTATGTAGCTTAGAAGAGAGATTCCCCTATACGTTTCGCACTCGCGCTTGTCACCTTTATTTTTCCAAAATAGGAACGATGATTGCCCGTTGACAGTGTATTGGTACCTTTCTCGACGTCCAGGCTACATTAAATATTATGGTTATCCAGTAAACACACTCGACCTAGTATTTACTGTAGAGGAAAATATGATTGAAAACGTTACCAATGAGGAACTGTTTGGATCAAGTGACCATCAGATCGTCCATTAGAATATTATAGCAAGGAAAGAATAAAATCATGTCTACTCTAAGACAGTTGTTAAGAAGATGAAAGCAGCAGTGAGCTACATAATGTAGAAAGATATTGTCGGTGGAGCAAATGTTGAAAAAGAATGGGAGAGTTTCAAAACAGTTTTAGGAAATCTAAAAGAAGAATGTGTTCCATGAAGGGAGGTAAACCCACAGTGTAAAAAGTGAATAACTAGATTTGTAGTCAAATGTAAAAGAGCTAAAACTATAGCACGGAAAACATAGACAAAGACAGGTATATCAAAAGAAACATACTTAAAAAATATTTAGACAAGTAAACTATAGATTAAAAAGTGAATAAAGCAGCTAAAATAGAAATCGGAAAAAAACTTTCTCATAAGATCAGGACTGGTTGTAAAAGCTTCTTTTTTGTGTTATAAATAAACAGACAACGAAAGACAAAGTGGGCTTTTCTCATTTATTAGCCCCAAGAAAAATAATTAGTGAGAACACGGACGTTTCTAATCTACTCAATCATTACTTTGGCATAATCTACACAAAAGAAGACTGCACCAAGACCCCAGAGCTTATATATATTTTCTAAAGGGAAATGGATACATACGGAGGAAATGTTTTTTTTTAAATTTGAAGGAGTTGAAAGTGGATAAATGTTCAGGTCAAGATGGTATTCATCTAAAATTGCTGATTGAAATAAGAAACATGTTAGCAAAACAAAAGGCTATTTTATGTTCTCAATCACTTGAAAATGGGATTATTCCAGGGAATGGAAAGATGCAGGAGTGATTCCCTTATTAAAAAAGGCATAAAATAGTATCCAGTAAATTACAGACCGGTGAGTTTAATAAGTTTAGTCTGTAAATTGTTAGCATCAATGATCAAAGTACACATTTTAATACATTTATACTAATTTAATATAATCATAAATAGTCAGCATTGGTTCACTAAAGAGCGATCAGGCTTAACAAATATGTTAGAATTCATGGAGTAGGTTACTAAAATGATAGATAAAGGTGAGCCAGTGGATGTTATTTATCTAGATTTTTTTTGCAAAGGCCTTTGATAGATTAGCTCAACAACGATTGTTTAGAAAGTTAAAATCACATGGAATAGGTGGCGAAGTTGTCAAATGGATTGAAAACTCGTTAACGGGAAGACGACAGAGGGTGGGAATAAGGAGTACTCTGAGTGGTGGGAGGTGAAAAGTGGAGTGCCACAGAGCTCGATTTTGTGACCAATTCTGTTTTAGATATATTTATATGATTTAGACAATGATATCGGATTCATGATTGCAAAATTGATGAATGGCACAAAACTCAGCAGTAGTGTCTTATCTAAAGCAGAAATGGATATACTGAGGTAGGATTTAGATACAATTGTGGAATGTCAAGCATAGCAAAACCGCCTGGGGCACCCCGGTCTATCTTGATCAACACGCTCGAGATATGAGGAATGCTACTGCAACCCGTCACATAACGTCCTTTTCAGGGCACAAAAAAAGAGTAACCCACTCATTGTGGGCATTCACAAACAATAAACAACAACCTCCAGCGCCGTAACTATGACAACAGGGTTCAGAGCCACGTGACACTTATGTAAAAATAATCTCTAAGGAAGTGACTATAGTGGCATGTAGTGGCATGCTACTTGAACGTCACACATGCGCACAGCAGACAGTAAAATGGCGGCCTTCATGAAAATACGATTGAAGCAGCTTGCTGTGATTGAATTCTTAACGGTGGAAGAAGGTTGTGTGCTCGTCGACATTCATCGATAAATGATTGCGGTTTATCGTATCGTCTGTATTGATATCAGTCCTGGTAGAACTGTAAAAGGCGACACACCATGTCAAGGCTCGCAGCCGACGACCAATCTCAGCAGTTGACAAACAGGTCTGCATTGGAGCGTCCCAAGTTTGTTTTCATTTTACCAACACCGATCGTAGTCTCGATTTAGAACGTTGTGACTTCTTCCTTATCATGAAACTGAAGAAACACCTCAAGGACACCGTTACGATTCTGAATAAGACGTACAAACAGTTTGTGTATATCTGATTTGTTCCTCGACGAGATGCAACAACATATCCGACGTTCGCATTTGAATGTGGACTTCGGAATCAAGATCCTGAGCAGCGCATGAGCTGCAGTGGTCAGCGGCCCATAGCTGACTGCTAGCGTCAGGGCCAGCGAACCATAGCTGCCAAGACCATTCTACACCTCCACGCGGTGATCCTAGATAACAGGCTGCAGCAGGGCAGACTGGCTTAGGAGAAGGGATCGATATGGAATGCTAACCCGGTACTCAAAAAATGCTTGCTGAAGTCGGATGTGTTGGACCGAAAGGTGCAAATATCGCAGCCAAGCTGTAAACTACGACACAACGCATTCCGTTCTCTGGACTACATTCTGCTATTCAAGCCCTTTCAGAGTTTGGTAGTGGGAGATTGAAAACGAACGAAGAAGAAGAAGAAGATTGTGGACTTGGATGGAGAACGTCAATGCCTATTACCAGTTGAACCGAAGAGAGCAGGTCGTTGTCTTCAGACTTCGCACTGGCCACAATAGACTGAGGTACCACCTATTCAACAAATTGAAGATAGGGTGTACCGACGAATGCCCGTGCGGTACTGGTAAAATGACCACTGAACATCTGCTGCAGAACTGCCCGACATACGAGGATCAGAGAGAGCAGATGTGGCCATTGCCAGTGGAACTGCAAGACAAGCTCTATGGTAGTGGCGAGAGTCTCAGGATGACCGCCGCTTTTTTCGAGAAAATAATGGTTACTGTCTGACTGTGTACGCAGAAGAAGAAGAAGAAGAAGAAGGATGGAGAACGTCAGAGCCATGAACGACGAAACCCCGTCAAATAAACAAATTACTATCACGCAGGGCGAGAACTTGATCACAGGTAAGAAAGCCGCAAACGCCTTTGTCGATCACTATGCCAGAGCAAACTACATCGAGGTCCCTGCAGATAAGCATACAGACATTAGCGAAGAGCTAAAGGGACACGAAAACATAAATACGGCTCCCGAAGAGCACATGATGGCCAAACTAACAATGCGCGAAATGGAAGAGGCTATGAGAACACTAAAGAAAAGGAAATCTCCCGGAAAAGACGGGATAACAAACGAAATGCTGATGGGGCTGGGCCAAACAGCGAAGAGGAAACTACTATCAGTCCTGAACCAAAGCTGGAAAAGGGGTATTGTACCCCAGGCATGGAAAGACGCAATACTGGTACCAGTACCAAAAACAGGAAAGGATAAAACAGATCCAAATGGATACAGGCCCATCAGCCTACTGAGCTGTGTCGGCAAGCTGATGGAACGGATGATAAACACCAGACTGATGTGGCATCTGGAAGAAAAACGAATACTAATTCCACAGCAAGCCGGCTTTAGACAGCACAGATCCACTGAGGACCAGGTCATCCTCATAGCCCAGGAGATAGAAGATGCCTACCAGGCACAGAAACACACAGTAGCTGTTTGGGTGGATCTGGAAAAGGCATTTGACAAAGTCTGGAAGGACGGACTTAGAGTCAAGCTAAGAAGAAGTGATGTCTGTGGGAAGATGCACAAGTGGATCAACCACTACCTCAAACAAAGAACTGCCAGAGTCCAAGTACAAGGGCAGATGAGCAAAAAGGTGACACTCGAGCAGGGAGTACCCCAAGGGGGAGTATTGTCACCCACACTCTTCCTGGTTTATATAAACGATATTACAGAGAATATACCAAGAAGAGTCCATAGCTCAATGTTTGCAGACGATCTGGCTATGTGGACCTCTGAAAAGAATCTCACCATAGCAAGAAATCGGATGCAGACAGCCCTAACATCGTTGGAAGAGTGGGCGAACTCATGGCTGGTCAAAATAAACGAGGAGAAAACCACATGCACAATATTCTCGCTTTCATTAAAACCCCAAAGTACCAAATTAAGTCTAAATGGCAAAATCCTGCAGCCAAACGACAACCCAACCTATCTGGGAGTCACATTTGATCGGCGCATGACATGGAAAAGTCAGATTGAGAGAAACCGAATGAAAGCCAGAGAAAGAATGGCAATCATGAGGAAACTTGCTGGCACAAGCTGGGGAGCAGACGAAGGCATACTAAAGAAACTGTACACTGGAAGAGTGAGACCAGTTCTCGAGTATGACATTGCGGCATGGACAACAGCAGCGAAGGCGAACTTCGATAAAGTTAACAAACTTCAAAACCAAGCCATGAGAATTATAACAGGTGGCATGAAGTCAACGCCAATTGTAGAACTTGAAAAGATTACAAAACTGCAATCCATGACCGATAGAAGAGACTGCAGAGCCCAGCTGCAGTCAGAGAAACTCCGAAGACTGACGGACCATCCAATGTACCAGAGACTAAACAATTTGGGATATGGGAAACTAAAGCGGAGAAACTTTGCAGAAATAGCCAAAGCAAAGATGCACGAAGATCCCATAAACGCACTAACAACACCAAAACCCATCACTACTGTACGAAAACCTACCTGGAGGCAGGATATATTTCCAGAGGTGGTAGAAAATATACCAGGTATTGCAAATAAAAACTGCCAGACTGAAAAAGAAAGGAGAGACACTACCCTAAGCTTCATAACGAAAAGCTACCCAAGCATGGACTGGACCCATGCATACACCGACGGTTCTGTAACAAGCACTACACAGAACGGAGGGGCAGGAGCATTCCTGAACCTACCAAATGGCAGAAAAATAACACTGTCATTCGCTACTGGTAAGTACACAAGCAATTTCAGAGCGGAGGCAGAGGCACTGAGGGCGGCAGTGGAAGAAATGGTGACACACAGTGAAAATGAGAGCCATATAGTCCTGCTGACAGATGCTCTCGCCGTAGTCACAGCGCTAAAAAGCCAGAAAAACACTGAACTTAATGACTTAAGAGCAGCACTCTGCAAACTGTGCCAGCAGTCCGCACCAAAAAGGGTAGTGGTACAGTGGGTTCCGTCACACTGCAACATCCAAGGCAACGAGGAGGCAGACAGACTGGCAAAAGAAGGTGCAAGACTACCACAAACAGATACCAGTATGACGTACGAAGAGTCAAAACGGCTTATCAAAGCCAGATACATGACCAAATGGGAAAACGAACATACTGGTTACACCAAAAACGATGCCTATTACCAGTTGAACCGAAGAGAGCAGGTCGTTGTCTTCAGACTTCGCACTGGCCACAACAGACTGAGGTACCACCTATTCAACAAATTGAAGATAGGGTGTACCGACGAATGCCCGTGCGGTACTGGTAAAATGACCACTGAACATCTGCTGCAGAACTGCCCGACATACGAGGATCAGAGAGAGCAGATGTGGCCATTACCAGTGGAACTGCAAGACAAGCTCTATGGCAGTGGCGAGAGCCTCAGGATGACCGCCGCTTTTTTCGAAAAAATAATGGTTACTGTCTGACTGTGTACGCAGAAGAAGAAGAAGAAGGATGGGGAACTACGTTAACAAATAATGACACTACACCAAAACGACATTCCGGAACAACGCTGTGAGAGTTGTTCTAGATGTGGTTGTCAATAATTAATTATAATTTAAACAATATATTCTTAGTACGAAATTTAAGCGGTAAATTAGAATTCCGACATCCCGCAGACATTTTAGTATCAGATTCGGTTGTTAATAACTGAATTTTTGTGAGTTTTTATACATTCTGTTTTAAATCACGAGCGCTACAATTTTTCTAATCTCTAGAGAGTATAGTTTACTGCAAAATAGCATGTTAAGTGAAGAGGAGTGTTTGAAACATAAGAATAATAATAGCTGTCCATCGCAAGCGATGATAACAACAGCAGTCAGACATGTTGTGCTGCACCTCACCAGTGAGTTCGGAGGTGGCTGTATAGTCCAATTCTGGCACGGACAATCCTTCCACATACGTAACATTTAATGTCAGAATTGGACATGTGAATGTCAGTTGATTTGTCTTTACGCAAAATGCGTTTTTTCTGTGATTCGAAGGTCCCCGCTCTTCAGCAATGGAGGTGCCTCTGATGGTGGTTCTACATCATTGCCTGTGGTCCTGTGCAAGACATTCCCATGCGTTTGTATATATGCTGAAGCGTGTCAGAGATGGTTTGAGGGAGTCTTTGAAACGCTTCTTTTTGCCACCGACGACGCAGGCCACTTTCAGCTCACCATACATTAGTTATTTTGGGATGCCTTTGTCTGGCATGCGCACGATGTGGCCGGTCCACCTTATCTGGGTCTTCTGCAACATTGTGTGGATGCTCGGAATTTTTCCTTCATGAGGATCTCGGTGTCTGGTATTCTATCCTGCCACTATTTTGAACAATCTACGGAGGTACTTTGTATGGAAGTGCTTTATTTTCCTAGCATGCCTGCTGTACACAGTCCACGTCTCACTGGCATACAGAAGGGTATGGAGCACTACAGCTCGGTAGACTTTGAGTTTCGTATCAAGCTTAAGACCTCTCCGATTCCATACACTGTTGCGCAGCCTTCCAAAGACAGCACTGGCCTTGGAGATTATGTTACTGACCACGCAGTCAATAGTAGTTTCCCTAGAAAGAGTGATATGTGGGTCGCGATATGCGTCACTCGGGGAGGCTGAAACATCACTTCGGGTTTGTTGTATTAATTGTAACACCAAACATGTCGCAGGCTGCTGAGACCTTGTCCACATATGTCTGGATGTCTCTTTTGGTGCTGGCAGCGAGGGCACAGTCACCAGTATAAAGCAAGCTTGAGATGGTTGTGTCCTTTACCTTACTGTGTGCTTGCTGTCGCCAGAGATTGAAGAGTTTTCCGTCAGTCCTGTATTTAATTTCCACTCCGCTTTGGTTGCAACCCTGATAGCTAACGCTGAGCATGACAGCAAACATTATGCTGAAGAGTGTTGGAGCTAGTACACAGCCCTGCTTGACGCCATTTGTCACAGGAAAGGTATTTGAAGTTTTCCCATCACTCAGCACATGTGCATTCATACCTTCGTGGAACTGAGATCTGGGTGAATCTGCTTGGACAGCCGAATTTCCCCACGACCTTATAAAATCCATCTCTGTTGAGGGTATCGAAAGCCTTGGTCAGGTCCACGAAAGTCATGTACAGCCCACGAAAGTCATGTACAGCCCACGAAAGTCATGTACAGCCCACGAAAGTCATGTACAGCCCACGTTGCTGCTCTTGTCCTTTCTCTTTAAGTTGCCGAGCCACGAATATCATGTCCATAGTTCCGCTACCCGATCTGAAGCCACACTGGCTCTCTGGAAGAAGACCATGTTCTAGATGAACGATCAATCGGTTGAGGAGAACTCGTGCCAGCATCTTGCCAGCAGTTGATAGGAGGGATATTCCTTTGTGGTTATCACAGGATTGGCGGTTTCCCTTTCGCTCGAATAAGTGGACGATGGTAGCATCCTTCAGTTCTTGTGGGATATTCTCAGTGGTCAATATTGTGTTGTGGGCCAGTCTCAGTGGTCCATATTGTATTGTGGGCCAGTCTCAGTGGTCCATATTGTATTGTGGGCCAGTCTCAGTGGTCCATATTGTGTTGTGGAACAGTCTCAGTGGTACATATTGTGTTGTGGGCCAGTCTCAGTGGTCAATATTGTGTTGTGGGACAGTCTCAGTGGTCCATGTTGTGTTGTGGGACAGACTCAGTGGCCCATATTGTGTTGTGGGACAGTCTCAGTGGTCCATATTGTATTGTGGGAAAGTCTCAGTGGTCCATATTGTGTTGTGGGACAGTCTCAGTGGTCCATATTGTATTGTGGGACAGTCTCAGTGGTCTAAATTGTGTTGTGGGACAGTCTCAGTGGTCCATATTGTGTTGTGGGACAGTATCAGTGGTCCATATTGTGTTGTGGGCCAGTCTCAGTGGTCCATGTTGTGTTGTGGGACAGTCTCAGTGGTCTATATTGTGTTGTGGGAAGTCTCAGTGGTCCATATTGTATTGTGGGAGTGTCTCAGTGGTCCATATTGTGTTGTGGAACATTCTCAGTGGTCTATATTATGTTTTGGGACATTCTCAGTGGCCTATATTGTGTTGTGTGACAGTCTCAGTGGTCCATATTGTGTTGTTGGACATTCTCAGTGGTCTATTATTGTGTTGTGGGACATTCTTAGTGGTCCATATTGTGTTGTGGGCCAGTCTCAGTGGTCCATATTGTGTTGCACAACTCAGTCTCTGTGTTAGGACACAACTACCTGCTTTGTAGATCTCAGCCGGTATTAGGTCCGTATCTGCAGCCTTTCCATTTGATAGCTGGTTGATTGCAGCTCTGACCTCCTCGATATTTGGAGGAACGTCTAGAACATTGTTCAGGGGTGTCTGAGGCCGGCGTTCTATTGCCTAGTCGCAGACGGAGGACGGTTGGTTGAGGACCGCGCGGAAGTGTTCTGCCCTGCGTTCCAGTATTCTCGGCTTTGAGCCATCTGAATTCAGAATTAGAATTTCATACGACGGTTGAGGACCATAAACAGTCTTTAAAGCATCATGGAAGCGTTTTGTGTCGTTTCTGCCAGCATAACGTTGGATTTCATTTGCCTTTTTTCCAAAGCACGTGTCCTTCATGTTCCTGAGATTTCCTTGGACCACTCTTCGAATGGCTGTGAACGCCATTGTTATTACTGCAGACGATATGTCCATTTGATGAGCTCTAAATAGCTCATTTTCCCCCTTGATTTCTGCATCGTTCTCATCAAACTAGTCTTGGTGTTTACGTGTCGAGTATCCAATTTGTTCAGAGGCGGAGGAGTATACAGAGTGTCTAATGGCGGCCCAGTCTTCATCCACATTTGTCTGACCGAGTTGCAGATTCTTTAGTTTTCAATCTAGGTCCCTTAGAAGTCCTTCATCGATCGTCATGCTTTGCAGCGTTGTGGTGACTAACTTCTTTTTCCTCTGCCTTCCATCCTGATGCTGGCTTCTGGGTTTGATGTAGAAGTTCAGTTTGGACACGATGATCCTTTGGTCGGTCTAGCACTATGTACCACACACAGATTTTGTGACTCTTACATTGCGGTTGTCAATCTGCCTGGTGATAACATAATCAATTAAGTGTCATTGTTTTGATCTGGGATTTGAAACATATAGTTTGTTTGTCTGACGAGAGGGCGTTGTCCCAGCCTGGTCCTTGAAACTTGTTTCAAGATATGTATACCAAAGTTCAAGTAAAATAATAACGAAAAGATGTAAATGAATTATTAATAAGTTGTGGAAAGTGGTGTCATTATTTTCATTTATGACATGGAACCTGAGGTGGAAAATAATTTTACAATGGAATTTCTAAAATTATTTGGGTGATATTTATGTTATTGTGAATCTCTTGGTGGCCGCAGCCAAAAATTCTGATTCTTACGATAAAATTTGGTAGATTTTAAATTTCGTGATTTATAATATTAATTGCCTTGATGATCTGAGACTAAGAAACCAATTTTAATACAACAGTAACTGGACTTCGATAAGTGCATATTTTCATTATTCTGTTGTGTTTTCATTTAACATGAATATATTTTCATCTGTACTAATTGCATGTTTTTTGTTTGTTATTGAGACACAAACTGTCAATTATATTTCTCTATCCTCTACACTTCTTTTGATATATAATGGGTGCATATTCAATTAAATAAATCACACACAATTTATAATGAAAGAGGTTCACTATTCTTTCTAAAATTCTGACAAAAAATAATTCCAGTACAGCGTTCATAATAATTCCGGAGTAGAAGAGTCAAGAAAATGTATATATCATTGTGTAAATCTTGCACAGTAATAAAATTATCTCATCAAAAGCAAAACTTTTCAAACAAGTAACCAGCCAGACAAAACACGTAAACATGAACCAGCAAATATGTAAATGAAAATTACCTCCAAGATTATTCCTGGTCCCAGAATAACAAACGACAAGACAAACCACTAGCAGCAGAAGATGTAGCTGTGACATTCCAGAAAGTCACTGACGAACACAATTCAAAATCTCTTGTTGTGGGACAAAACTCAAATCTAAAATACAACTTCCCGTGTTATGATCACGAACTGAATTAAGTAGGACAATGCAGCGTCTCTAGCTGCAAATATACCAGGATAATTAAGAATTATACAGATTTGCTTAGTTTCAACTTGTTAGTCTAGCATTGTTGTTAATTTCATTGTTATGTTTCTAAAGATAACTGAGACCCTAATGACCGCATGTTGACGCAACGAGAGCTGTCCAGTCCTGTAGCGATGATGTCATACAGTTAGTAAAGGCATGCATAATAAACGTACATGGCTTAGTAAATAAACATTATTGATAATTATTAAGTTCCTCTTAATGAATCTCTAGATCTACGTCACACTTAGACTAAATCCAATTTGAATCCACCATTTTGCTTGGTCCAATGATTGAAAGCCAATGTGTAGATAACACTGGAGAATATCAATTTTGCATCCGAGACAAAAGTAACTATTTGAAACAAATTTTGACACGCTGATCACGAATTTGAACTTTAAAATCCCGAATTAGCTCTAGTTTTCAAGACCTGGGGTGGGGGAAGTGGAAGAGAGTTGGTTTATTAGGTTGGTGGCTTCATCTTATAGACGCAAATGATCCACTGCTTCTCAAATAAGCCACAGCAAAAGAAATGTGCTGGAACAGGAAGTAGATGCCACGACAACTCTTAGCACAAATAACTATGGGCTGGCAGCTGTGCATCAATTCTCATACCTTGAATCCCAACCAATGACAAGCTCTCTCTAGACAGTTGCACTGGCAAAGCTGCTGCTACATTTGCTCGTCTTACAAAGCGTGTTTGGAAAAACAAGAAGCTGGCAGTTAAAAACAAGGCCATGGTGTACAATGCGTGTGTCTTCAGCACACTCCTGTATAGCAGCAAGATTTGGACAACTTATGCCAAACAAGAGCACAAGCTTATACTTTCCCATCTACGCCGCCTGCAATCCATTCTTGGAATTATATAAAGGAACAGTGACAAACGCATACATGCAGTCTCCCACGGGTCTCTCAAGCATGAACAACCTCCTTAGGCAGCGAAGACTACGATGGCTTGGTCATGTCCGTCGCACGGAAGATGGTTGCATTTCACAAAGATATCCTCTACGGACAGTTGGCGGATGACACAAAAATAGTCTGCCGACAACAATTGAGGTTCACATATGTATGCACGCGTGATATGAAGGCACTGGACATGAATTAATCTGACATCCTGGGGAGACGAAGCTGGAGACCGATCCAGGAAGAGATGAACCCTGAACGACCAGCTCACGCTTGGTGAAGAGAAGCTACTGCAGCACAGAGAAGTGACAAGAAAACGCAGCAAGGAAAAAGACAACACAAAAGCTAAAAATTTGTGTTTTTTTCACTACTCAGTCCTATCATACTATAGTCTCTCATGACTGAATAGGGCTACTAATCATTTTGTAACTATATATCTTAATTGTAACTAGATATCCTAATGGTAATTAGATGCCCTAATGGTAACTAGATATCATATTGGTAACTGGATATCATAAACGTAACTAGATAATCTTAATTCTAAATAGATATCATAATATAAACATCCAGATAAACAACCTAATATAAATACAAGATAAACATCAGATTATAAATACAAGACAACGATCATTATGTAATGCCTAATACAAATTATAATATCAATTGTCATGGCGTTGTTCCGTGTTCAGCAGTTGATTTAATTTGTCATGTTTGATTCTAGTGGATAAGACCATTCTGTTGTAAGTATTGAAGCCACAAAATGTGGGTATTTAGAAGATTTGGTCGCATTTCTTGGCAAGAGAAATAAACAAATGTGGAGGCATTGAAAAAGTTGGGGGTGAAAAGAGAATTAATCACCGAAATTACGTTATTTTGGCCATATAACAAGACATACCTCCTTGTTAAAGACCATACTAGAGGGTAGGATGTAGACAGTTGTTCCAGAGGCAGACAACGTTTTAAGTGGGTGGATAACAGCAGGAGATAGAATGGAAAAAGCCTGTCAGATTGCACCATTAGGGCAAGAGATAGAGTACACTGGACAAGAGATAGAGTACACTGGACAAGAGATCCACGGCAGCCGACCTGCAATGCGGAGATGGCACCTGAAATGAACTAGGTATGATATTAGTGCCAAAATGTATGCGCTTAATGATAGGAAAATGAAGAAGTAAGGGAATCTTTAAACATGTATGGATCGAAGACGGCTTTTTTTTCCTTAGCTGTATATATATATATATAAATATACATTTATAGGAATGGCTTAAGTGAGACACGAAGAGAAGAGGGTGAATATCAGGGTGAGGAATATCATGTTATATACGGGGGAGGGGGGTGGGCGGAACAGTCTACACATTAGATAAATAGTCAACAGCAGCATTGAGAGAGCTAAGCATATACAATAAAAGATTGTTGTTTGTCCATCGTTTCCGAACAGGACCGCATTGTCATCAGTCGATCCTGGAGTGGATTCGTAGATGGCTGATCAAACCAATCGGGACCCGATTGAGGACAGTGAGGACAGTGAAACACTATCTAGCTGTCAGACGGAGGCAACTCGTCTATTGTCTTTCGTGCTGCTCGTCTCCGTGCAGCCCCCTTGATTCGTGTCTGCTTTATATGTTTCGTGCCAGAAGAGATTTCACAACACCAGGCAGAACACCAGGCAGAACACCAGGCAGGGCGATCAGCAGCAATGTTCTCCCAACTATCATGGCCAATGTCGCATTTCTTCAATGAGACTCTCAGAGTGTCTTTGTAACGTTTCACTGCGAGCGAGCTTGTCTGGCTCAAGCTCGCCATAGAATATTTTCTTTGCAAGCCGCTCATCTGACATGCGGACCACATGGCCAGTGCATCATAGCTGCGATTTGCACAGAGTTGTTTGGTTGCTTGTCATGCCAGCCCGCAAAAGAACTTCTACACGTGTGATCTTATCTTGCCATCTTATGTTCAGCAGTTTCCTTAGGCAGCTCAGATGAGAGTGGTCAAGCTTCTTCGCTTGTCGACTGTACACAGACCAAGTTTCACAGGCGTACAGAAGAGTTGGTAGGACGATTGTACACAGTCCAAGTTTCACAGGCGTACAGAAGAGTTGGTAGGACGACTGCCGCATAAATCTTCAAGTTGAATTTAAGCTTAATTCCTGTCTGGTTTCAAACTGAGGATCTTAGTTTTACAAATGCTACACATGCTTTTGTATTACGCGAGTTTACTTCATCATCAATATGAGCTGCTCTGGAGAGTGTGCTGCCAAGGTATACAAAGCGTTCCACAGACTTCAACTTCTGACCATTGATAGTGATAGATGACTCACTGTGCATCTTTCATGGGACTGCTTGGTGCATCAATTCAGTCTTACTGGTAGAAATGGTGAGACCAAAGTTATCACAAGCCCCTGCAAACATGTCAACAGTACATTACATTTCTGTCTCTGAATGGGCAATGAGAGCCCAGTCATCTGCAAAGATAAATTCATACATGGACTCAGTTTGTACGCTTGTTCTTGCCCGCAGTCTCCTCAGATTGAAGAAATCCCAGTCTAGGCGATAGCGGACTGACTCCAGCATCACTGCCCTAAAAGGGCTAGAATGCATCCCTTAATCAATGATTAATAGCTTCGCATCTGGTGGACCCAGTCATACTAAATATATATATATATATATATATATATATATATATATATATATATATATATATATATATATATATATATATATATATGCACACATCAGCACACGATAAAGAGGAGATATAGAAGAGACGTATGGTACTCTAGAGCAAATACTGAGGACAGCAAACGTCATAGATAATGTCGTCATAATGGGCTAGGTACTAATGTTGGCATGGGCTCTGAGTGGGACATAGTTGGGAAGAATGGGCTGGGTACTAGAAATGAAAGGTAGACTAGTGAACTCCTGCTACCAGGAAAACTACATAATAACTCAAAAATACCTGTTGAAGTCGGATGTGTCTGGCAGAAAGATGTAGATATCGAAGTCAAACTAAACTACGACACAACGAATTCCGTTGTCTGAACAACATCCTGCTACTTGCAAAGCCATTTTCAGGACTTGGATATTGAGAACGAACGAAGAAGAAAAAAAAGAAGACGAAGATAGCAAGATCAACTAATTCCATTTTCACCAACAGATGTCTCAGCGGAGTTTAGTTTCCGGTCGCCAAGATGGCGACACAGCTTTTCGAAAGCCGAATTCGCAGTCAAGCGATAAATTACAACACAATACTTTATCAGGACAAAATCCTGCTACTTGCATGCAGAGCCCTTTTTATGGCTTGGTAGCGGAAGATTGAGAACGAATAAAAAAGAAGAAGAAAAGTTGTGTTATTCCAAGGGTGAACCACAAGGAAGAAGCGGTTTAAAACAATCTAAAATGAGAAGGATGCGGTTCAGTTCTTCTTCTACGTTCAAGCTTTTGGTTCAAAGCTTCGCTAGGATGACGTGCACAGTCCTCTCCAGATCTGGATGGCAGACCCACAGCTTCTGCGCCACCTCGGACTGTTCTGGTCATGTTTGGCATCGTAGGTCTCTGTAAATACTGGACAGTCCTGTATTATGTGTTCGGAGGTCTAGGTTTCTGTTTCACATGGACAGTCGCGTGTGTGTGATATCTTGAGCCAATGTAGATGACCCATTAGTCTGCAGTGGCCTGTTGTCAGGCGAAACATGGTGGTTTGTTGGTATTTGTTGAGCTGGTGGATTGCGTCACGTCTATTGTTCATGTCCATGTATTGCTTCTATTTTGAGTTGTACTGATTAAGGATGATAGTTTTTGCATCTCGGTAGTTGTTCCATCTTGTCAGCTGCTCTGGACATAACTTTAGCTCTCTCGTTCCTTGTGAAACCAAAAAGTAACTGTTGAGATATTTTGACTAGGTTACAGATGGTATAAATACCACATCACTCGAATGTACTAACTCGAAACGGGATCATTGCAATTGGGCTTTGCTAACCGGCAGTGCGAAAGAGTAGCTAATTTTAGCACAAACAAAGAGCTAACTGCTGCTCGACTGCAAAGCAGAATGACAGGGTACAACAATAAACAACGTGGAAAAACAAACAACCGAGAAAGCTTCCCATGTACGAAAGCATACTAGAACAAGAAACATCTTCACAACCTGAAACTGAAACAAGAGAGAAAACAAGCGAAAAGAATAGAAAGATGCCGATACATACTTTAAAAGTCCCCAATGTCCGCTTCTGCTGATTTTGGAGGTTAGTTCTTTTCCCCAACTCGCTCAAAGCACTCCAATTCCACTTTGCTAGTTTTTATAATATCCCTGCTTTCTTCCATCCCAGTTGACTTTTCATAATATAGAAACTATAATCAGTATCACCTTCTGCACCAGAGTAAGCAATCTATTTTTTAAACCTGTTTTCGCCATGATGTAATCTATTTGATATCTCCCCCGATTCCCTAGGCTTTTCCATGTGTATTTCCTTCTATTAAAGACTTGATTCCAGGTGGTATTGGGTTGCCTTCCCTTTTCGTTCGAACCAGAACTGCCAAGTTCCTTTTACACCTCTACGTGGTGATCCTGGATAACAGGCTGCAACAGAGCAGACTAGCTAAGGAGAAGGCATTGAAGAGGGAATGATAACCCGGTACTAACAAACTACTTGCTGAAGTCAGATGTGTCCGGCAGAAAGGTGCAAATATCGCAGTCAAGCATGTAAACCTCGACACAACACATTCCGTTCTCTGGACTACATTCTGCTTTTTAAGTCCTTTTCTAGGTGTTTGGTAACGGGAGATTGAGAACGAACGAAGCCAAAGCCATATACTGCTCAGGCCCTTATCTAATAAAAAAAGTGTACAAACATAAATGCTAGTTCTTCTACTCTTTTCCTTGGCCACGAAACCTAAGTATTGTAAGGTTGTGTCGTAGTTAACTTAACGTGATTATAAATTGGTTTAGAAGACTGCATAATCTGCACACAACCAGTTTTTTGGAGGGTGGAACTGATGTGCAAATCCATCTTAATATTCTCAAACACTAGAGCTAAGTAGACCCGCAGCCAGTTAGGCGCCATATATAGCTGCTCTTAACAAACCACATGGGGCTTGTACAATAACGTATCCGGCGTTTTATGATACGTTTTGTAAACTCTTGAAGAAACGAGTTTCTGAAAAATTATATTAACATCAGTTCTATAAACTCTTGAATTACCCTTATCTTAATAAACTGATGAAAAAGTAACTCATAGAATTACTGTCGTAGGGGTGTGAGCTGTTAGCGATCTCACATTTCAAAGCTCGGATATATGAGGGCTGTAGCCATCTCCTCTCCCTCGTCGCTTTTCCTTCTCGGCCCATTTAAGGCTGGGTCGACCCGGGAGCCGTTGTGGTAGGAAAAAAACACATTTCCCCTTCAACTGGGGAATGAACTCAGGACCACTCAGATGTGAAGCCAGCTCGCTAACATTTGCGCTACGCTGCTCCCAAACTGGTGACCTATTCATTATATTAATATCAGCATTGTAGTCCAAGATTAGACTTTCTGTTACAACTTAATATTAACTAATAAAATGTCATCTCAACATTTCTTTGTATTTTTGACAAGTGTAAGTCTATACAGGAAATACATGAAGCTCCAATGTCAACTTATGTGCACATTCCCACCGCGTTCTCATCACGTCTTACCATAAGCTTACTCCAATATGTCAATGTCTCATCATCAAAATCAGGTCGCAAAAGCTCAACTCGAATTGTAGTAGTTGTTGTTTGCGAATGCCCACAATGAGTAGGTTACTCTTTTGTGCGCCCTGAAAACTACATTTTATGATACAAGCGTTTGAATTACATGTCCAGGACACGTTACAATGTGATAGAACTAACAGGTCGCACTAGTAGACAATTTCACCTCTCAAGGTTATGGGGAAGTTATGAAAATAAAAAGTTGGTTTTGTCGAAAAATCTACGTCATTGCACGCGGTTTAACCCATAAGTGCTCTGTTCTCTTCCATATTTGTTGGAGAATCTCAGCACAATGGACGAACTTTGTAGCGCCGGCGAAGATCCCGTAATAGATTGGTTGTTGTTGTTGCTATTTGCGAGTGCCTACAATGATTTGGTTACTCTTTTGTGCGCCCTGAAAATGACGTTAAGTGGCGGGTTGCAGTAGCTTTTTTCACATTCCGAGCGTGCTGATAAAGATGGACCGGGGTCCTCCAGGCGGTTGTGCTATGATTGGCTTCATCTGCGTGTCGCTCACTACTACAGGAATCACATAGGACCTCACCTTGTTAGCCAGACTTTTGTCTTCGACAACAGTTACTTTCCAGGACGACCAACGATGAGGTCAGGTGAAGGTCTAGGCCAGTATATTTCTCCTGACCTTGGCTAACGTTGTCTGATCAGTGTGTTTTGCCTGACTAGACGTTAGCCTCATCGTCCCGTCAGGTGAGGGTCTTAGCCAGTATATTTCTCCTGACCTTGGCTAACGGTGTCTGATCAGTCTGTTTTGCCTGACTAGACGTTAGCCTCATCGTCCTTGTCGTAGTTAACAGCAACGACTGCAAAAATATCAAGTACTTACCAATCGAGTTCAAACAGTAGATTTACACGCCTTTCTAAGAGGTGTTGCTACTTTCAACTGGGACAACATGTGATGTGATTCAAGCCACCAGGATGAATGCATCTTTATGTGGAAAAGGCAAAGGAATACTAGGCTGAAGCAGGATAAAACATGAAGCCGCAGCCGTTGACGTAAACTTGTTCTGTAATTTGCTGTGTTGCTAATGAAAACGTTGACTGACAACACCAATTTGTGACGACATGAAAGTTGAATAAATCTGAGGAATACGTCATGAGATTGTGTAAAGTGTGTGATCAATTTCATTATTTTTCTTTTCTTTTCGCCTATATTCTATTTCGCAATCACACTATAGAGAAGTCATCTGTGCCTGAGGACTGGCTTCATAGCTATCTATACCCACTGCCTAAACCTAGTAAGGACTCCACGCGTATCAACAGCTATCGCATAATCACCATACAAACTGTATATGGAAAACTGCTAGAGAAGATAGTGGCCAGGAAAATAATGGCTTACTTTGAACAGGAGTAGATTCTACCCGATACGCTGGGCAGCTATAGAACAGCGAAGGAGACCTGGGCTAACGCTGGAACTTTCGCGTATGATGTGTACGAGGGGTTTCAGTCGAAGCAAGAAACAGTCGCGGTGACACTCGACCTGGAAGACGCATACAACTGTGTCGATTTTGGGACCTTAATTACCGGCCTGCAGCAGTGTGGTTTAAACCCATGATTGGTCAGTTGGATATCAGCTGCCCTCATGGAAAGAACAGTTGCGCTACGTGTGGGATCGTGGACATCAGAACCGAGGCGAATATGTCCAGGACTGCCTCAAGGGTCTCCGCTCTCACCTGTGCTGTTCAACATTTACACAGTAAAAGTGGCCAATATTCAACCCACAGGGAAAGGGCGAACGTTGACATTTGCCGATGACATCCTAAGGTACATGACTAGCTCAGACAGGCAAGGGTTGGTCAAAGACATCCAGGAAACCTTGCAAGGAATCTCACAGTGGTGCGGCTACTCAATCTCCAAGATATCAATCGGGACAAGGCCTGCATAATGTGGTGCTCTTTGAATAATTTCATAGTAAAGGCCAAACTCCCGGGCATCACTTTTGATGGTTGCACCATTAACAGGTGTGACAGGTTGAAATACCTCAGAGTGACTTTTGATCGCAGTCTTTCCTATAACTTCCATGTTGACCACATCGTACAAAGATGCAAGAGAGGGTTAGAAGCACTCAAGACCAAGGCTGCTGCCGATATGGAACAAAGTCTCCTGTCCATCCTATTTCATTAGGTCGTGTTGTCTGTCATCGATTACGGACTAGGCATCCTCACACTATCAAGAACACAGTGTGAAAGGTTGGAACGTATCCAGAATGAAGGTATGCGACTGGTTCTGTGCTGCACTAGAGATACCCCGATTGTGATGATGCGGTACATGTTGGGAATGTTATCGGTGATATCTAGACATAAACTGGCACAAGTCAAAGCCTATATGCGTGTCACCACAGACACGCGGCACTCTCTGCATAGTAGTATCTCATACATCAAGGTATCAAGATTCTTCTTCTTCTTCTTCTTCGTACGCAGTCAGACAGTAACCATTATTTTTTCGAAAAAAGCGGCGGTCATCCTGAGGCTCTCGCCACTGCCATTGAGCTTGTCTTGCAGTTCCACTGGTAATGGCCACATCTGCTCTCTCTGGTCCTCGTATGTCGGGCAGTTCTGCAGCAGATGTTCAGCGGTCATTTTACCAGTACCGCACGGGCATTCGTCGGTACACCCTATCTTCAATTTGTTGAATAGGTGGTACCTCAGTCTGTTGTGGCCAGTGCGAAGTCTGAAGACAACGACCTGCTCTCTTCGGTTCAACTGGTAATAGGCATCGTTTTTGGTGTAACCAGTATGTTCGGTTTCCCATTTGGTCATGTATCTGGCTTTGATAAGCCGTTTTGACTCTTCGTACGTCATATTGGTATCTGTTTGTGGTAGTCTTGCACCTTCTTTTGCCAGTCTGTCTGCCTCCTCGTTGCCTTGGATGTTGCAGTGTGATGGAACCCACTGTACCACTACCCTTTTTGGTGCGGACTGCTGGCACAGTTTGCAGAGTGCTGCTCTTAAGTCATTAAGCTCAGTGTTTTTCTGGCTTTTTAGCGCTGTGACTACGGTGAGAGCATCTGTCAGCAGGACTATATGGCTCTCATTTTCACTGTGTGTCACCATTTCTTCCACTGCCGCCCTCAGTGCCTCTGCCTCCGCTCTGAAATTGCTTGTGTACTTACCAGTAGTGAATGACAGTGTTATTTTTCTGCCATTTGGTAGGTTCAGGAATGCTCCTGCCCCTCCGTTCTGTGTAGTGTTTGTTACAGAACCGTCGGTGTATGCATGGGTCCAGTCCATGCTTGGGTAGCTTTTCTTTATGAAGCTTAGGGTAGTATCTCTCCTTTCTTTTTCAGTCTGGCAGTTTTTGTTTGCAATACCTGGTATATTTTCTACCACCTCTGGAAATATATCCTGCCTCCAGGTAGGTTTTCGTACAGTAGTGATGGGTTTTGGTGTTGTTAGTGCGTTTATGGGATCTTCGTGCATCTTTGCTTTGGCTATTTCTGCAAAGTTTCTCCGCTTTAGTTTCCCATTTCCCAAATTGTTTAGTCTCTGGTGCATTGGATGGTCAGTCAGTCTTCCTAGTTTCTCTGACTGCAGCTGGGCTCTGCAGTCTCTTCTATCGGTCATGGATCGCAGTTTTGTAATCTTTTCAAGTTCTACAATTGGCGTTGACTTCATGCCACCTGTTATAATTCTCATGGCTTGGTTTTGAAGTTTGTTAACTTTATCGAAGTTCGCCTTCGCTGCTGTTGTCCATGCCGCAATGCCATACTCGAGAACTGGTCTCACTCTTCCAGTGTACAGTTTCTTTAGTATACGTTCGTCTGCTCCCCAGCTTGTGCCAGCAAGTTTCCTCATGATTGCCATTCTTTCTCTGGCTTTCATTCGGTTTCTCTCAATCTGACTTTTCCATGTCATGCGCCGATCAAATGTGACTCCCAGATAGGTTGGGTTGTCGTTTGGCTGCAGGATTTTGCCATTTAGACTTAATTTGGTACTTTGGGGTTTTAATGAAAGCGAGAATATTGTGCATGTGGTTTTCTCCTCGTTTATTTTGACCAGCCATGAGTTCGCCCACTCTTCCAGCGATGTTAGGGCCGTCTGCATCCGATTTCTTGCTATGGTGAGATTCTATTCAGAGGTCCACATAGCCAGATCGTCTGCAAACATTGAGCTATGGACTCTTCTTGGTATATTCTCTGTGATATCGTTTATATATACCAGGAAGAGTGTGGGTGACAATACTCCCCATTGGGGTACTCCCTGCTCGAGTGTCACCTTTTTGCTCATCTGCCCTTGTACTTGGACTCTGGCCGTTTTTTGTTTGAGGTAGTGGTTGATCCACTTGTACATCTTCCCACAGACATCACTTCTTTTTAGCTTGACTCTAAGTCCGTCCTTCCAGACTTTGTCAAATGCCTTTTCCAGATCCACCCAAACAGCTACTGTGTGTTTCTGTGCCTGGTAGGCATCTTCTATCTCCTGGGCTATGAGGATGACCTGGTCCTCAGCGGATCTGTGCTGTCTAAAGCCGGCTTGCTGTGGAATTAGTATTCGTTTTTCTTCCAGATGCCACATCAGTCTGGTGTTTATCATCCGTTCCATCAGCTTGCCGACACAGCTCAGTAGGCTTATGGGCCTGTATCCATTTGGATCTGTTTTGTCCTTTCCTGTTTTTGGTACTGGTACCAGTATTGCATCTTTCCATGCCTGTGGTACAATTCCCCTTTTCCAGCTTTGGTTCAGGACCGATAGCAGTTTCCTCTTCGCTGTTTGGCCCAGCCCCATCAGCATTTCGTTTGTTATCCCATCTTTTCCGGGAGATTTCCTTTTCTTTAGTGTTCTCATAGCCTCTTCCATTTCGCGCATTGTTAGTTTGGCCATCATGTGCTCTTCAGGAGCCGTATTTATGTTTTCGTGTCCCTTTAGCTCTTCGCTAATGTCTGTATGCTTATCTGCAGGGACCTCGATGTGGTTTGCTCTGGCATAGTGATCGACAAAGGCGTTTGCGGCTTTCTTACCTGTGATCAAGTTCTCGCCCTGCTTGATAGTAATTTGTTTATTTGACGGGGTTTCGTCGTTCATGGCTCTGACTAGCTTCCATAGCTTGTTCCCGTCTTTGTCCAGGTTTAGACTTTCCGTTTTATTTTTCCAGCTTTCTCTTGCTGTTTGTTTGAGAGTGTGTTTGTACTTCGCCGCGGCGGCTTTGAGGGCGATGTTTGCCTCCATGGATTTTTCTCGCTCTGCCATGTTCATAGCATTTGTTACTGCATCTTCCACTTTCTGCAACTCATCATTCCAGTAGGGCTTATAGTTTTTCCTAGCTCCTCTTGGGATGGTTTCAGTGGCGGCTTGCATTATTGCCTTGCTTAGGCTCTCTACCATGGGCTTCATTTTGGTGTTTCGTGTGTTGATGGTTTCACACAGCCCATCTGTCAGGATTGCAAATCTGTCCCAGTCGGCTCGTTTGTAATTCCAACGTGGGAGCGGTTTTGTTTCCTGTGGGCCTACTTCCATGTCAATGGTTAGCCTGATCGGCCTGTGGTCGCTACCTGCCAGTTGGTTTAGCACCTGGCGGTCTATTTTATGGTGTATGTCCTGTGTGGAGAAGGCCATATCTGGAGTCGAGGTGGTATGCCATGTTCTTGAATAGAAGCTAGGGCTATCCTCCGGCCTATTGATTTGGGAGAGATTTGCATCTATCTCCCAATCTTCCACTTCGTCACCTCTGCTGTCTGTGTCAGAGTATCCCCATCTCTCCGAGTGGCTGTTGAAATCTCCAACTACTATGCAGTTGGAGTCTCTGACCTCCATACTCGAGAGCGATAGGTCTCTATTTGGTGGTCCGTACAGATTGAAAATGCGGAGCTTCGTCTCTTGGGCCATTATGTCAACTGTATCAAGATTCAAGAGAGGGTCGTCATGGATGGCACAGGCTGAGACAACAATCGGACACGTCACTCCAGCTGAGACCATAGCCAAAGGGGAGGAATGGGTCCACACTGGTGATAGAATGATAGAGTACCACAGAGTCATCATAACCTTAGGCAAGGAATGAAGAGAACGGAGCAACGAGAGAGCAGAGCACGAGGTAAATCAGCTGATAACTGAGAACACGCAGAAGAGTGACGCTGTCATATACACCGACGGATCAGTCGTGCGCAGTGAGACATCATGTTATGGTTTCTTGGCTAAAGTGAGAGGACAGGTCGTTGCTGAGCGCAGTAGGGCATACATGTCAACAACCTCCAGTATGAGAATGGAGACGGAAGCAGTGACCTCAGCACTGAAATGGATATCTGAGACTTGTATAACAAAGACAGACATCGTGACAGACGCGCAAGCTGTACTTCAGAAGGTACAGAAGGGATGGCTTAGGTACGAGTAGATAGCTGCTGTTGATGCCTCAGACCTCCAGGCGCTGACCTGGATCTACTGTCCTGCTCATGCCCGGCTTCAGGGCAATGAAAGAGCTGACATCTTGGCTTCACAAGCTTCCATCATGGGCACATTAGTGATGGCTATAAGTGACATTGTGAAATCAACCAATGATCGCCAGTTAGATGTGGACACCGCAATATTTGAAGCAGCAATCCACAGACTGCAAAGTTTCGACATTAAACGAGGTTCGAGCGTAGTGGGGCGCACGAGAGGACGGCGCAGGAGAGTGTACAACCAGCGAGCTACAGGGACCCTCAGCATCCATACCTTACGCCATTTGATTAGAGAGACTGAGCACCTATCAGTTTGCCCGGAGTGCAATGACGTCGATTCTTAGAAACAGAAACTATTTCGCCTTTCAGCGTTACGTTTTGTAGAGATCGTTAGAACGATCCCTACTGTGTGCTTTATAATAATAATAATGTTCGCTTAGGCGTTTGTTTGTTTTTTGTTTTTTGCGTTCGCCTTATTTCTCTATTCCCCAAGGTGGTGTGCGTTGCACTGTGGTTATTATATTTGCGCCTGTCAGCCCAGTGCATCCGACTTCAGCATGCATTTTATGTAAAGGTCTGCTTCCTCCTGCATTTTCTAAGGGTTTGCTTCCCCGGGATAACGGCTGGTGCTGTGATGGGGATCGAACCCAGCACCTTCGGTTTTTTAGCGCGCCACTTAACCACTAGCCCACGCCGTTCCCGTTTAGGCTTTTGAGGCCCGCTAAGTCGGTCGGCCACATCCATGACCAACAGCTGTGGCGTGGTTCCAAGCCTCGTCCAGGGCGGAGGAGAAGGTTTGCTACTTGCTAGAGCCATACTATTCGGGGACGGCCTTTTCTGCGCCTCCAGCCGGTCGGGGGAAGACTTTTGGCGCATAGGAACGACTTGTGTAGTATCTTGTGGGCAGGGGTTTCCTGGTTCAGCTTACAATATTACAGAACAAAGAAACTCGGCTCCGGTCAAGTGTTTCTGAGATTGGATGGAAGCCTGTTTTAGAAGAGACCTCTACATTGCGGATGTAGTCATGCCATCGGATGTCGAGATGCGCTGCTAGTTGTGCATGTGACAGGCTTCCAGTCTCGACATGTCATGTTTCAGCAATGTCCAGGTTTCTGAGCCGTAAAGCAGGATTGAGTCCATGCAGGACTAGGAGATGCGAATTTGTCCCAAGGAAGATCTTGCACACACGTCGGAAGTCGTGCATAGCGGATCCAGCTAGTCTGATCCGTCTTGACATATCAGTGCCGCTGCGTCCATCGGATGATATAATGCTACCGAGATAGATGAATTCGTTTGTTCCCTCCGCAATGTGACCTTGAGTTGCAATACCCTGGGGTTCTGTCTCAGAAACGAGGTTCTGAACTTTGGTCTCGACCCAGCACATATGGGGAGTGAAACCATCACGCAAAGTTTCAAAGATGTGTCAGTTATAGATTTGTGTCAACGTAAAGGCAATCGTCAAGCCTGTAACAACCACAGAGACACATTCCACAGAGACACATTCCACAGAGACACGTTCCACAAAGACACATTCCACAGAGACACATTCCACAGAGACACGTTCCACAGAGACACATTCCACAGCGACGCATTCCACAGAGAAGATATTCCACAGAGGCACATTCCACAGAGACACATTCCACAGTGAAGACATTCCACAGACACACATTCCACAGAGACACATTCCACAGAGACACATCCCACAGAGACACATTCCACAGAGACACATTCCACAGAGAGGACATTCGACAGATTCCTTCTGTCGCCTCACGAATCATCTGGTCGAAGATTTACAGCAAGAACGTGGGACAACCGATATGCAAGACGGTTAGAAGGAAAAACACTAAGAACAACACTATATCTTGAACGCAGTTTTTATCAGATGAAGCTATGAATAGCACAACCTTCTTGAGGACACAGGTCCACTTTCATCAGCACGCTCGGAATGTGACGAAAGGTACTGCAACCCGCCACTTAACTCTTTTTTCAGAGCGCAAAAAAGAGTAAACTTTACCTACCGTGTGCATTCATAACAACATTAGCTTGATTAATTTGCTGGATACGGTCAGTTGAGAGGTTCAAATGGAAGAGCATTGCAAAATACGGCTAGTTAGTGATTGGGTGATAATCTCCTGCTGTTTGCGTTTTCAATATTAAGATATATTTAGTTATAATTCACATTCTGTGTGCGCATTTAATATTAAAATATATTTAGTTAAAATTCGCATTCTGTTTACGTGTTTAATATTAAAATATATGTTTTTATAATTCACATTCTGTTTGCGTATTCTTAAAAATATATGTATTAATAATTTCATGCATTTAGTAATCATTTTACGCAGCAGAGCATCTAATATTATAACATATTTAGTGATAACTTCATGCTGTTTGCGCATATTAAAACATTATAACATTTTTAGTAATACTTACTTTTTAAAAATATTCAATGTTAGAAACTATGTAATGATAGTTTCTAGTTGTTTTTATATACATTGCAATGAATATTGAATGAAAATGAATGTATGCGTGTGTAAGTTTTAGCTCTTCAAGCTGCATATGTGTACAAGGAGCTTGTCATAAGTCTTTAGCCTGACTATGAAGAAGTGGAAGGAGAAAATTGAAATATGGCTCATATGTAGCTCATTCAATTTGAACTGGACTTGAGAAGTATGAATTTCCCTCCTTGACGGGTTTACCCGGTATGGTGCATGGCGCAACACACCTTATTGATCTGATCTGCTACTCTAACGGTTTATCAGAACAATGGAGAAATCAGAGGCCAGAACTGTGATACAATTCTTGATGTTGCAGGGAAAAACAACTATAGAAATACACAGGGCGATGGAACCAGTGTTTGGGGAATTCTGTCCTTCGAATGCTTCTGTTAAAAACTGGTGTAGGCAGTTTGAGTGTGACCGTTCCCATGTTGCTGATCTTCCGAGATCAGAAAGACCATCCTCAGAGTGCAGCGATGAAAATGCTGCAAGAGTGAAGAAAATCATTGACCAGGATAGGAAAATGACAATTGTAGAGATATCTAGGTCAGCAAAACTGAATGAAAGTGCAGTTCTTTTACACAACAGACTGAACATGAGAAAAGTGTGTGCCCGCTCGGTCTCACGTCTGCTGACATGTGAACAGAAACAAAAGAGGGTTGATTGCTGTGGCCAGTTGCTCAAAATATGTTGGTCGAAATACATGTTGCCGACCATGGTGACAGTAGATGAAACTTGGGTTCAGCATTATGACGCAGAATCTAAAATTTAAAGCATGCAGTGGAAAATCCCGGGCTCACCAACACATGTCAAGCCAAGAGCACAGAAAAATGTAAGAAAAGTGATGCTGACTGTTTGTTTTGTGTCAAATTGAAAGATTACCTGCCTCATGGCAACACGATTAATGGGCAATATTATGCAGATCTCCTTACCAAACTAAGAAAGACTATGACCAGAAAACGAGGGATAGCGCGCACTAAAATTCTGCCTTTGCTTCAAGACAACATGCCCTCCCATAAAGCAAGGCGTATGCTGCAAACAGCCAATGATGTGAATATTGAAATTCTTAAACACCCACCGTATTCTACGGATTTAACTCCATCAGACTTTTTTCTTTTCCCAAAACTTAAAAAACAGCTGAAAGGAAATCATTTTGACAGTGACGAAAATGTCATACTGCCTTGTGATAGCTGGTTTAGTTCGAAGATAGGTTACTTTATTGTGAAGTTCTTTTCAAGATCAGGCAGAAATTGCAGAAATGTATACATTCAGGTGGTGGCTACATTGAGAAGGAATAAGCACTGTGCCAAATTTCAACTTTCTCCTCCTAATCATTCATTGTTAGGGCAAAGACTTATGACAAGTCTTTTGTATGTGCAGGGCTGTCACCATTCTCCATTTAATTTGACCGAGAAATTAAAGACTGGCATTCAAAAGCAGTATTCTGAAGTCTTGAGTCTGAAGCGTCATCTAACTGCAACGATGTTCATGGATACAGCCAACTTCTCTAACACAGACGCACTGGTTAAAGGGATACAACTGTTGAGATTTAAGTGAGTCATAAACATACACTCGGTTGTTGGCCCGGTAAATCTTCAAAGCCTCTTGTAGTTGATCCTGGCGGAAATATTGGCATCCTAACATTGCTGTAGTCGCCTTGAGCATTAACCTGTCCACTGATAATGTTGTTGACCTTTCTTGAAAAAAATAATTTACGTGATGGTTATGTGTAACAGAGATGAGATTGACACGTATGCTACACTGATATCGTGTTTTTGATAAATAGCACAGTATATAACACACTCGCGCGAGGGAAGGAGACTACAATACTTGTTGGCGCAGCCAATCACACGTTACATGTCTGAACTATGTATAGTATATCATTATGTTATTAATGAATAGAAAACTCTAGCAACAATGTTCTTTATGTGATTCGGGTAAGAATAAGTAAATAACTCGTTTTGGTAGAGACTTTTGAAAGAAATAGACGTTGTAGCTGTGTGTGCCAGATTGTCTGAAGAAAGAGTGAGAGATAGCGTATATATGTGTGTGGGAATATAATTCTGTCTGTGTGTGCATGTGATTGTTTTGGACGAATGTATGTGTAAATGTATATATATATAAGTGGGTGTGTGGGTATGTGGGTGTGGGTGTGTGTATTTCAGTATGTGCATAGATGTGTATGTGTGTGTATGTGTCTATGTGTGTAAAATCACAATTGTATACGGCCAACACTTACAAGGAGTTGACAGCGCTACCTACATTCGTAGTACCCTCACTAGAGAAGCGAATATCGACTTTGAGGATTACACGAAGATAATCCAAGGCAACTGTTGCTTCTGGAAGCTTACTAGCGAATGTGCCAATATTTCAGAACAGCGCGTCAGTAATGCCAATAAGATCAAGGTCTACCGTGCTGTGTTGCTATTCACACCCATATGGGCAGGCGAAACGAAGTCTATAGGAGGCATCTCATGAAACTCAACAATTTCTACATCAACTATCTCTGGATCCATCTCAGGAAACTCAACAATTTCCACATGAATATATCTGGAGGCATCTCAGGAAACTCAACAATTTCCACATCATCTATCTCTGGAGGCATCTCAGAAAACTCAACAATTTCCACATCAACTATCTCTGGAGGAATCTCAGGAAACTCAACAATTTCCACATAAACTATCTCCGCGTGCTGATCGGGAGCAGCAGGAGGGATAAAGTAGCCACATCTGAAGTCCTCAGAACGGATCGACTCTTGAGCATCCATTAGGGGCTGCAGAGAGCTCAGATGAATGGACTAAGCACGTGGTTCGCGTGTCTGATAAGCGCTCTGCTAAGCAGCTGGTGTGTGGCGAACTCAAGACTGGGAAGCCCTCGGAAAGTGGACAGAAGAAATGATACAAAGAATTTTACAGTATCTCTGAATTTCTTTCTCATTGATGTTGCCCCATGGGAGCTTCTTGGACCGAATATTTCAGTTTGGCGCACAAAGTGCTTCCATTGTCCCGAGAATTGACTCTTTCCTGCAGCGCATAACAAGGGAAAGAACGAGCGAAACGTAACGGTCCAATCAGAGACGGTGCTCACCAGTGCTCCACTTGAGGTAGAGTCATTTGAATATAGAAAATCATATCCTGGTACAAGTTCCTCTTTAATCTCCATTCAACCTTCACCCTTCTTTTGGCGCCATTTTTCTATGCGGTTTCTCTCGGTGTTCTGTTCTGAGGGATGTACAGTACGCAGAAAACTCGTCCTAGATTTCGATCCAATTCTTTCTGGTGAATGTTAAAAAAGAGTGTGTCTCTGGTCACAGGACTACTTTTTTCTTTTAACTTCAGATGTGATATGGCTTCTAATATCCGAACGTGCGATACCAGCGATGGCGTAGAGCTTTTTCCGTTGGTGTCGTTTAAGATATCTTGCCACAATTCTGCATGTCTCATCTGATGCAACATCGTCCTGTTTCGTGTGTGAAGATGCATTCCAAACTGGTGCCGCATGCTCTGCTGCTGAGAAAAACAGAGCAAGGGCTGATGTGCGTATCATTGTTGGAGGATGCTCTCCATGCAGTGTTTGTCAGCTTGCGAGTTATTTGGTCTCTTGCATTGACTTTTATTATTGATGCAATGCAATGTACCTTGTAAGATAATGTGCGGTACATTACAATGTGCCTTGTAAGATAATGTGCGGTCCATTACAATGTGCCTTGTAAGATAATGTGCGGTACATTACAATGTGCCTTGTAAGATAATGTGCGGTACATTATAGTGGGCCTTGTAAGATAATGTGCGGTACATTACAATGTGCTTTGTAAGATAATGTGCGGTACATTACAATATGCTTTGTAAGATAATGTGCGGTATATTACAATGTGCTTTGTAAGATAATGTGCGGTACATTACAATATGCTTTGTAAGATAATGTGCGGTACATTACAGTGTGGCTTGTAATATAATATGCGGTATATTACAATGCCTAAGTCCTTGGGGGAATCGCTTTGTTATGAGAATCTGTCCGTGCCATTTAATATGTAGTTGTCTTATTGCTCTTTTGTTCTTCAAGTGTTCTTCAAGCACATACTTGTGTTTTACTGGCGTTGACTTTGAGATGATTTTTCTCAAAGTATTCGGCCATTCTATGGAGAGCTTTAATTAGCTGGAGCTCCACTTTGTCAAAATGGGTTCCATGTGAAGCTATTGCAGTGTCGTCGGCATATATGAACTGTCTTGTTCCTGAACTAACGGGTTGATCATTCATGTTTACATTGGGGACGGCATAGGCTAGTGGTTAAGTGACACGGCTCACAACTCAAAGGTGCTCGGTTCGCTTCCCATTACAGCACAGGCCACTACCCCGGAGAAGCAAACCCTCAGAAAATGCGCGAGGAAGCAGAACCTTGCATAAAATGCGTCCCGAACTCGGATGTATTTGGCCGACAGGCGCAAAATAAAAACAGTAGTGCAAAGCACACCGCCTTGGACAATAGAGAATTAAGGCGATCTCTTTAAATAAAATGTAAAGATTGTATAACGTAGGGGCTGTTCTTCTGGCTGTTAATATTTTTCAAAATCACACAGAAACGTCTATTCTGTAGAAAACACATCATTTTCTGAGTTGGGAGTCTTTAGTGACTTTATATTTTTTTTTCAACCGTGGTTGGTGGTTTACTATTTCGTACACTACAGTGAGGTCAACAAAAGCAATTCTTGTCACCTGCTGCCACTCGTACTCGTTCTCAATGTGTTGCGCCAGGTGAAGGATCGGACCACAGGACGGTTTTCAGTGCGTAAAGCCTGCCAGTTCTGGGATGAAGTTTATCGCCAATAATGCCTGAGATTCGGCTCAATATCATCTCTTTCCAAAAACATTGCATAGATGACATAGCAGTGATACATGTCTGACATTTTTGGCTTCTGTCTGTGTTTTTACAGCTTTCAGCAATGACTAGATTTGAACTTTCCTCCATGTTTTTGATAACTGCAAGGTTACTATACATCAATTCATTAATTATATTATACATTTTTTTTGTTTTCGAGCCAAAATGTATGTACTGCTATGTTCTCAGTGCATTATTCCCGCCGCGTTGTTGATTTGCATTCTATTGATTGCCTCATCGAGTTCCCCAATGAGGAATTATAGTGAATGTATGAATATGTGTTATTTATATTGCATGTATAATATATGTTATTTATAGTGAATGTATGAGTGAATGTTTTTTATAGTGCATGTTTGAATGAGTACGTTTCATTGAACTTATTTGAGTGTGAGTGTGTATGTTTGGAAGTGCATGTGTGTGTGCTTAAGAGTAAATGTGTGTGTGTGTGTGTGTGTTTGTGTGTTTGGTAAAGTATATGTGAGCGTGTGTTTGATAGTGCATGCGTGCGTTTGAGTGTTTAGTAGTGCATGTGTGAGTGTGTGTTTAATGTCACATGTGAATAGAGAGAGTGAGAGAGAAAATGAGAGATAGAGGGGATCGAGAGTGAGAAATAGTGAGAGTGAGAGAATAAGAGTACAGTTAAAGAGAGTGAGATAGAGAATATTAAAACAATTGGACCAACCCATTCACCAGTGCTGTACCTCAAAAAAACATGACCCATTCGCTAGTCTTGGACCTCAAAAAGGCCATGACATATTTGCTAGTCTTGGACCTCAAAAAGGCCATGACCCATTCACTAGTGCTGGACCTCAAAAAGGCCATGCCCCATTCACCAGTGCTGGACCTCAAAAAGGCCATGACCCATTCACCTGTGCTAGACCTCAAAAAGGCCATGATCCATTTGCTAGTCTTGGACCTCAAAAAGGCCAGGACCCATTCACCAGTGCTGGACCTCAAAAAGGCCATGACCCATTCACTAGTGCTGGACCTCAAAAAGGCCATGACCCATTCACCAGTGCTGGCCTTCAAAAAGGCCATGACCCATTCGCTAGTCTTGGACCTCAAAAAGAGAGAATATACCAAGAAGAGTCCATAGCTCAATGTTTGCAGACGATCTGGCTATGTGGACCTCTGAAAAGAATCTCACCATAGCAAGAAATCGGATGTAGACGGCCCTAACATAGCTGGAAGAGTGGGCGAACTCATGGCTGGTCAAAATAAACGAGGAGAAAACCACGTGCACAATATTCTCGCTTTCATTAAAACCCCAACGTACCAAACTAAGTCTAAATGGCAAAATCCTGCAGCCAAACGACAACCCAACCTATCTGAGAGTCACATTTGATCAGCGCATGACATGGAAAAGTCAGATTGAGAGAAACCGAACGAAAGCCAGAGAAAAAATGGCAATCATGAGGAAACTTGCTGGCACAAGCTGTGGAGCAGACGAAGGCATACTAAAGAAACTGTACACTGGAAGAGTGAGACCAGTTCTCGAGTATGGCATTGCGGCATGGACAACAGCAGCGAAGGCAAACTTCGATAAAGTTAACAAACTTCAAAACCAAGCCATGAGAATTATAACAGGTGGCATGAAGTCAACGCCAATTGTAGAGCTTGAAAAGATTACAAAACTGCAATCCATGACCGATAGAAGAGACTGCAGAGCCCAGCTGCAGTCAGAGAAACTCCGAAGACTGACGGACCATCCAATGTACCAGAGACTAAACAATTTGGGAAATGGGAAACTAAAGCAGAGAAACTTTGCAGAAATAGCCAAAGCAAAGATGCACGAAGATCCCATAAACGCACTAACAACACCAAAACTCATCACTACTGTACGAAAACCTACCTGGAGGCAGGATATATTTCCAGAGGTGGTAGAAAATATACCAGGTATTGCAAACAAAAACTGCCAGACTGAAAAAGAAAGGAGAGACACTACACTAAGCTTCATAACGAAAAGCTACCCAAGCATGGACTGGACCCATGCATACATCGACGGTTCTGTAACAAACACTACACAGAACGGAGGGGCAGGAGCATTCCTGAACCTACCAAATGGCAGAAAAATAACACTGTCATTCGCTACTGGTAAGTACACAAGCAATTTCAGAGCGGAGGCAGAGGCACTGAGGGCGGCAGTGGAAGAAATGGTGACACACAGTGAAAATGAGAGCCATATAGTCCTGCTGACAGATGCTCTCGCCGTAGTCACAGCGCTAAAAAGCCAGAAAAACACTGAACTTAATGACTTAAGAGCAGCACTCTGCAAACTGTGCCAGCAGTCCGAACCAAAAAGGGTAGTGGTACAGTGGGTCCCGTCACACTGCAACATCCAAGGCAACGAGGAGGCAGACAGACTGGCAAAAGAAGGTGCAAGACTACCACAAACAGATACCAGTATGACGTACGAAGAGTCAAAACGGCTTATCAAAGCCAGATACATGACCAAAAGGGAAACCGAACATACTGGTTACACCAAAAACGATGCCTATTACCAGTTGAACCGAAGAGAGCAGGTCGTTGTCTTCAGACTTCGCACTGGCCACAACAGACTGATGTACCACCTATTCAACAAATTGAAGATAGGGTGTACCGACGAATGCCCGTGCGGTACTGGTAAAATGACCACTGAACATCTGCTGCAGAACTGCCCGACATACGAGGATCAGAGAGAGCAGATGTGGCCATTACCAGTGGAACTGCAAGACAAGCTCTATGGCAGTGGCGAGAGCCTCAGGATGACCGCCGCTTTTTTCGAAAAAAATAATGGTTACTGTCTGACTGTGTACGCAGAAGAAGAAGAAGAAGGACCTCAAAAAGGCCATGATCCATTAACTAGTCCTGGACCTCAAAAACGCAATGACGCCCAAAAACATTATCTGGTTTGCTTATTACTAACCAGTATAAGATATCGAGTGGACGCATGTCACACTGACATTGATCAGGCACATGTGCGAACCGACACTTGTTTACCATACGTTAGAGCGTGAGTTCAAGTGTGTGTACTACTGTTTAGTCAATAAACCAACAGCGTGTGTAAGCAATATAGATTCATATTAAAAACATATATTCACAATATCAATGTAGTAATACTGGTTAGTCCACCTGCCGTTACGGGGGTGTTGGTAAAATTTGGACAGACTATCAATATGTTGTAACAGAAATAAAAACAAATATACCCATTCCCAATTTTGTGCACCCCAATCCCTGGAAATCGAAAGTAAAACAGAGCCTCCGAAACCGGACAGAGCACCAAAAAAAAAAAAAGAAGAGAAAAAATTGGAAAACCACCTATCGATGACAGGAAGGATCAACGAGAGGATCAACAAATGACATGAAACACTTTTGCATCACTGAAACACTAGGTTATGTACATACAGATACACACATGCATCCAAGCACTGGTTTATGCGTCTTGATATCGCCCAATGGACAACAGTTTGAGGTGGAAAATGGCGCGCCTCCGCCAGTAGAAACTAGTGAGGCAAACATCTAATCAACAACAACAACAACAACAACAACAACAACAACAGAAATAAGTATTTTAAATATTGTACTACTATAATCCTCGTGTTAATTCAAGCACAGTATGTGCCATTTGATAGGTAAGTCAAATTTCATTGAAACTATTGTCTGTCTTTTGCCTGTTTGAACTGTGTGGGAGAAATAGCATCACTGGAATTAGCTCTGTATCACTTGAGGACTGTAGTTTATGAATTCCCATCAAAAGCCTAAAGCATCGTAATCTTAACAGACACATTATTCGCACTTGAAGTTCTGGAAGATGGTGGCCATTGTAAGTCAGCTTTCTCAAATATCCCCAGATGCCAACCATCTTATCACATGCCATAAAATCAGAATAGTTTTGGATAGCAATAGCAATGGATCCCTGGACACTTCAATACAGCAGGCAAACAAACTGATCAAGTCAAGAACAACAATACACTCTAACAACCCTATAGAAAGGCACATAACTACCGAACACTGCCAGCCAACAAAAAAACGTGGCTGAATAAATGGGGAGTGGGGAATACTGGGAGGGAAATCTATAAATAGATCAGTTCAGTTCATTCGATGACCTGTTGAGATGGTTGGGACACTCCTGCTGACACCTTCACAATACTGCGCCATCCCTCTCTTGTTGTGTCTCCTCGAGTCGCAGGTTAGTCCATTCATGGATGTTGTCTTCCCATCGTTTATTCGGACGTCCTCGCCTTCGCTGGCCCTGTACTGTGCCCTGTAGGATGGTATCTGAAAGTCCATTGGACCTCGAGATGTGGCTACACCAAGTCAGCTTTCACCTTTTGATCGTAATGAGGAAGTCGTCGTCGTACAGTCCACTTGCATTCTCGATTCTTCGTCGTACTTCATCATGTGTGATACGGTCTTTGTTGGTAACATTTAGGAGTCTTCTACAACATCTCATCTCCAGGGCCTTGAATCTTCTCTGGAAGTCTTCTATAATAGCTCATGTTTCGCAGGCAAAAATGAATATCGACAAAAAACCGTGAGAGCAATAGTCTGACCTTTTAGGCGAGGGAGAGTCATTAATCTTTCCATACATGTTTCAATCCCGCAAGAGCTGTTATTGTTTGTACTCTTCTGTCCAGGACTTCTGGCTTTGATCCCTCATCACTGATTGTTGATATTTGAAACAGGTTACTGAAAGATAAATATAGGGCCATCTTACATCCCAAAGACAACACCAACCTCCAGAAAAGGTGAAATTAAAGCACCATTTACCGACTTCACACTCAACACATACAACTTAACAGCCACTTGAACAGAATCCAACTAGAACATAATTCAGAGTTCTAGCTCTTGAAATTGTTGAACTCCATTTTTTTCCATTACCAATCCCTTCATTACCAATCCCTTCATTACCAATCACTTCATTACCAATCCTTTCATTACCAATCCTTTCATTACCAATCCCTTCATTACCAATCCCTTCATTACCAATCCCTTCATTACCAATCACTTCATTACCAATCACTTCATTACCAATCCCTTCATTACCAATCCCTTCATTACCAATCCCTTCATTACCAATCCCTTCATTACCAATCACTTCATTACCAATCACTTCATTACCAATCCCTTCATTACCAATCCCTTCATTACCAATCCTTTCATTACCAATCTTTTGCAAAATGTCTCAGTTTTTTAACTTTTTTTACCATGATATTTACAACATCCACCTGTAACATTTCTTTTCAAAAGTGGTGATCTTTTTTTTTTTGTGCAATATATTTGATTAATGTCCATGTCTTACATCCCTATCTCGAAACTGCAAAAATGCATGTCCTGATCAGTTTAATTGTTGTTTGTGTGCATGGGCCTTGCCACATATTTCTCTCTGTATTAGTTTGTGTGTAGCGATTACAAGTCTTCGTTTGATTTAAATTTCGTATTTGCTAGAATTATTGATGATAGATCCAGATATTCAAAATCCTTGACATCAATCCTACATTTCTACATTATCAATGGAAATCACTGATTTGTTCTTCACTCTGTTGTCAACATTTCGGATTTTTCTGGTGTTTAAATATAGTTCTGGACCTCGAGCGTTTTTAGTTGATCGTCATCATCATCATGTGTTATGCCAGTTGGGGTTGGCGATAATAGACCTCCATCCACTTCTATCACGTGTGTCGTTTACCAACTCTGTTGTTGATTGTCGTCCGTGCCATTCTCTCAGGCTGTCCAGTATCTTCTCTTTTGGCCACACGTTGTTTCTATTTCCCGCTATCTTTCCCGTTGTCACGGGCTCTAAGCCGCCTCCTCTCATAACATGCCCCCCAAAAAGGACGACTGTCTTGTTATTCTCCTTGTCTAAGTTGTCTTTGTGTTTGCGCCTCCTCTCCGTTGCTTCCAAAGATCTAAGCGCTTTTTACTCATTTTTAATTCCATATTTCAGTACGGGTTCCACGTAACATCCAAGGACTCTCTTTCTCTGTTCCAGCGACAAGGTTTTACTGCATAATATTCCTTTCATGGTCCGGAAGACTGATTTTGTTTGGACTATTCTGCATTTTATTTCGAAATTGCAACTGCCTTCTGATGTTATGTATGTGCCAAGGTATTTAAACGTGTTAACTTGTCTCAATTTGGCCCCCTTAGCTTTAGCGCACCATTTTGGAGAGTTTGGTTTCTTCGTCACTAACATCACTTACAATTTATTTTAATTTTAAACTAAGGCCTTTGTTTTCACTTTGCTGAACTAAAATGTCTTTCATTTCCTGCAAGTCGGTTTCATTCTGGGCTATCAATACAATACTATCAGCAAGTCGTAGATTATTTATATTCTGTCCGCCAATTTAAATTCCCGTCATTGTATGTATGTCTCTGAAAGTGAACTGGCTGTATAGAGAGAATGGGCCGATGAACAGAACGCAACCTTGCTTCACTCCCCTTTTTATCTGTTTATAATCTCCCATTTGATTGTTAATTCTTATAGCCGCAGTCTTTCCCCAATCCATATTTTGATTGATCCTGAGGTCCTTGCCAGCGATATGCAAACATTTCAGTGGGTGAGCTCCATATGTTTTACTCTGTCGAACGCGTTTTGTTGAAACAATTCGTTTTTCCAGTCCCACTTTGGTCGACTGCTGTGTCTTCGGCATATCTCTTTTCTGGGATCTGATATCCCCCTATGCTGAAAACGTCACATTTAGCGTTTTCGAGATCATTATATATCAGCTGAGCAGATAAAGGTGGGGGATACGCCATTGTCCTACTCCTTCTACATGTCGAACCTTCTGATGTTTCTCCATTCATCCCCACTGATGCATGTTGGTAATTACAATGGGCATGTTCTATTTAAATGATGAGGTTGCTAGCTTCCCTCACACCTCTCTTTAGTCCCATTTCTGCCATGATTGGAATGTATCAGCTGTCAAATCTCTTTAACTCATTAACTCCAGAATATTTTAGACTTCTACACACATACATTTTATAATGCAAAACTCCCGGTAAGAATTACAAATCTAGTTATAAATCCGGTACAAGTTATTTAGAAACTGTAATATAAGTATAGCAATAGTTCAAGCCAATATATCAGCTCTGTAGTGTAGTGAGAACGTTTGCACGCCGATATATCGGCTCTTCGAAGTGAATCAGGGAATCCCTGTTACTACTCGTGTAGTCTTGATTGTTGATAATTCTTTCAGGAAATAAATAAATCAGTAGAAAAGCCGTGATCATAAGTTGCCCCGGAAAAAAACATTTGACATCCTCTGAATGTGACGAGAGTGTTGGGTGACGCCTGCTGCCTTTTTCCAATTTCAGATACGAGACAGTGAGAAGATCAATGGCATGAGATTTTCTGGGATATTACTTTATACTTACACACATACATACACACATACACGTACTTATACACACACACACTTTATACTTACACACATACATACACACATACACGTACTTATACACACACACACTTTATACTTACACACATACATACACACATACACGTACTTATACATACACACACTTTATACATCAACATATATATACATACATTACACACATACACGCTCTTACACACACTACATATACATGTGTATACATACACACACATACACGCACTTACACACACTACATATACATATATATATACATACACGCACTTATATACACACACACACACTTTATACACAAACATATATATATATATATATATATATATATATATATATATATATACATACATTACACACACACGCACTTACACACACTACATATACAGATATATATATTTACACGTTGCACATACACACACACACACACGCACGTATATACATACACACATTACACAGACACATACACACACTTACACACATTACATGCACATACATATACATACACACATTGCACACACACATACATGCATGTACACGCACTAGATACACAGCCACGTATATACACACATTACACACACATACACACACTTTATACACAAACATATATATACACACACTACACAGACACATACACACACTTACACATACTACATACACAAACATATACATACACACATTACACACGCATACACACACTTACACATATTACACACACAAATATATACATACATACATTACACACACACACACATACACGCACTTACACACTATACACACACACACAAATATACACACCTTACATTGTTTCTTACATGCCCTCATGGAGCGATATTATTAGTCGTAGTAGTTGCATGAGCAGCCTCTTTTGAGAAGATTTTGAAGAGTCCATTCCTACTAATCAAATCAAATTCCTTTTCCAGGTCAATGAAGGGGACATAAAACGGTCTGATTAACACAACAGCACGATACACACCAATCTTGGTGGCAACACTGATTTCATGCCGGTTTCAGACATTTTCTCGGGATCAAGATGCTGAGCAGCGCATGAGCTGCAGTGGTCAGCGATCCATAGCTGACTGCTAGCGTCAGGGCCAGTGAACCAAAGCTGCCAAGACCCTTCTACACCTCCACGCGGTGATCCTGGATAACAGGCTGCAGCAGGGCAGACTGGCTAAGGAGAAGGGATCGAAGAGGGAATGCTAACTCGGTACTCAAAAAATGCTTGCTGAATTTGGATGTGTTGGACCGAAAGGTGCAAATATCACAGTCAAGCTGTAAACTACGACACAACGTATTCCGTTCTCTGGAATTACATTCTGCTACTTAAGCTCTTTCAGGACTTGGTAGCGGGAGATTGAGAACGAACGAAGCCAAGCCACGAAGCCAAGCCAAACATTTTCTCGCAGCATTCCGAAAATAGCAACTCGCCTTGGAAATCCTGTTGTCTACCTCAGAGTCAATATTTCCTTCAGTGATAAGGGTACTGCTAAGGTAGGTAAAGCTATCAACTGGTATTAGGCGTTGTCCCTCTACAGTGTCGTTTGGTTCGTGGTAGGGCTTCCCGGGCGCAGGTAGAAACATTACCTCCGTTTTCTTGGTGTTTACAGTTAGACCAAAATTAGTGCACGCATTTGAGAACTCATTTATGATTGGCTGCATGTCCTGTTCTGCGCACGTGCTAACTGCGCAGTCACCGACAAAGAGAAGATCTAAGACAGTTGGTTCTTTCACTACTGTTAATGCATATATGCAAATAGATTGGTAGTTATAAGAAGAGAAGTTCTCCAAAGGACATGCTGTTTCTTACATATCATTTTACAACAAATAGACAATTGAAATAATATACACCCTTGTCAATGTTTTATTTAATATAACGAGGGATACTCCTACTCAAGTGATTACTCCCCCCCCCCCCCCCTCTCCCCACCGCCAATCACACTGATAAAATTATAGCTTGTTACATAATATACATCTATATCCATATTTCAATATTTTTTAAGGTGAGAAATGCTATACTGCTCGTTAAATGCCATTATATTTTGACTGGATGTGTTTTGAAAACTGCACCATGTCTAGTACTCGATTTACTCATTCGTTTTTGTAGGCTGTAGCTTGAACGACAAGTCGCTGTAACCTGCTACTAGAACATGTTCCAGAAGTGTATAACAGCGCATCAGGAGCTTTGGAAAAAAAGAATAATAATATCCCACCTCACATATAAATTATTTTAATTACTGTTACGCCATCCTTGCTTTCCCCTATCGGCTCTGCACACCACCATCCGCTAATATCCTGTTTGGCCGCTGTCGGCTTATCCGGTTACTGTTTACCTTCTCCACTCTCTTAGCGTTTTGTTTCCACTTCCTGCTTATCTCTTCCGTCTTGCAGGAACACTAGATGGAGCCACTAGACAGGTATCATTGTTATGCGATTTGGGGACCATGATGCAGCATTGCTTGAGCTAACAGCAACCAGCAGATCAAACTGGATGCTTGGGTTAGGGTAAGTCAATCATAGCTGACCAAGATCCTACTGTGGCTCTAAGAACTGGTGCACTTTATAGAGATCATCTCAGGCCTCTATATTAAGTGGTGCATTTTATGGAAGTTACGTCACGCTTCCTTAGGGAACTGAGACGCTAGTCCATTCAAACACTGACCAAGACATTGTATCAAGGGCATGCACAATACACTGATCAAGACCACAATTTCACTTCTATGTAGCGTTCCCTGGAAACAGGCTTTTCAAGGCAGCCTGGCTCACGAGATGGGGATCGATATAATCCCCGTTGTAGTGAGCGCCACGCGGATGAAGTCAAGCATAGCACAATCGCACGGGTGTGAGAAAATATACTACATCATGACAAAAGTGTGATGAACGTAAGCTCCGGCGACGGTCCACTCAAATTGCTGCATCAATTTTGGCGATGGCATTTTTCGACCCAACAATATGCGCCTGACCTGGTCTCGAACATCGTTCGTTAACCTCACGTCCTTATTTGGACATCGTTGTCCAGATCTTCACTGTTGTCTTCGACACACTTTTGTCATCATACACTCCCTGTTTTCTACAATCGGTGAATGTCAACTGGTCGACATCCTTCAGCTGTTAGAAACCGAATCACCGCTCGCTGATCGGCTCTGGACGTACGCCGTATCACACCCGCCATGTTATCAACGGTCTGCTAAGAAAACTATGAGTCGAACGATAGTAAAATCTAGCAACTATGTTCACTTGATGCAGCTCGGTCTCGTTTCCTTTGTACACGCCTCGTATATATATATATATATATATATATATATATATATATATATATATATATATATATATATATATATATATCGTCTTTTCATTTGTCCTACTGCACTTGCATTGTGGCGTCGCAGAAAGGAGGTATCCGTAAACTGCTGGTATGCACTAAGTGGGAGGCTTGTGTAGTCGACATGTTGAACTTTTGGAGTGTTTCCTTGATCCCCTCTATCCTCCGTCGTCGTGACCGACTTCTTGCTCGAGAACCTACCTCTTTCATGTGGTATGGTTTAGTTGCAGGCTGTTCATAAATGCATTTTTGTCAAAGACCAAACCACTTTATTCTCTGTTTTTGATTATAGTAGTCAACCGATGTAGTCCCCATCATATTCCTAAGGGTACTGTTACGCATTATGTCTCGAATTGTTCATCCTGCTGCATATCTTACACAGCGCATCTCACAGGTCTCGCTCGATCTGGCGTTTGTTCTTTTCTAGTAGTGGCCATGTTCGACGCTGATAACATAACGTAGGGATGATAAATGTGTTTATCAGCGTCTGTTTAGTGTACATATCAACATATGGATGTTTCAGTATTGGTACCAGTTGGTAGTGCGTCGTGTTTACCTTTTGGATTGTATTGTCTATCTCTTTGTGTAGCCTGCCGTCTTCAGTGAAGACACTTCCCAAATACGTAAATTCCTGGACCTGTTTAAGATTTAGCCGGCGGTGTGGTAACTACAATGTAACGGTAGGCGGTTTATTTTCATAGTTTCTGTCTTATCGCAGTTGATCTTCATGTCACAATCTGAGCAGACCGGGTTGAGGCATGTCAGGTGATGTTGTAAATCCTTCTAATCTTTGTAGAAGAGGCTTTGATCGTCTGCAATAAATCAATTCGTGTAGAGATTCTTTGCAGTGATTGGACAGTCGAGTGATGTTATCCATTTATATGATGAATAAAAGAAGGGGATTTAACACATCCTTCTTATTGGGAACCAGTTTGACTGTCCGACAGTAGCTCTAACAGTCCCTTCCCTATTCGCGTCTAGTAGCTATCCCCCATCACCGTATTCCTACAGAACACGCCATCATTTATGCCTGGTGACTTCATCAAACGTTTTCTCTTGGTCAATGGTCACATTCAGTTCTTTGTTATACTCTATGGACTTTTCACTTAGCTATATATATATATGTCTTCTTGTGCCGTTAAGCATCGGGGGGAGTTTAAGTCGTCTATCCTGCGCCAAGTGCGTTGCGTCGGTCAATGTGAGCCCTTGTCGATGCACAATCACTCTAATGTCATCTATCCATCTACACCTTGTCCCGTAACCAGATCTATCAGCGTTGTAAGCCATCAGTGGAAGTTGATGGCGGTGCATTCTCATGAGCTGACCAAACCAACCTATTTGCATTCTACTTTGCTACTTATCATAGTTGTCGTTTTCTCGATGTTAATGTCCAATCCTCATACGTGACATTTGTCCTATAATTCAACCACAAATGCAAGCAGCTCTTGTTCACTTTCAGCTATAAGAATTTTGTTATCTGGACAGCTGAGATTATTTATTGATACTCCGCCGATAATGCCTCCTGGTATTTCCTCTATCTGTCGCAAAATTGGATCTGTGTAAATGTTAAACGGACAGTATGCATCCATATCGTCATTCTCTTTTTACATCTATTTATGATGAATAAATCCTGCCTGGCAGTTTGGATCAGAGAAGGAGCATTGAGTATCTATTTATCTTGTCCATCCATAACTAGAGATATAGGTCACTCAAGATATGTGTAAATGATAGTGCTCTTTAACAGGCCCATAAGTTCAAGGATTTGTGAAGTATTTTTGCGGCATACGGTAGGATCGACAGGGAAATTGAGACTAGGTGTCAGAAAGCAACTGCTGTGATTTATCAACTGCCCCCACTGCTTAGGAATTCGAGTATTAGTTTGGGAACAAATCAACATCTGATAAACAGTAAATTTATGCCGAATTTGTGTTACCAATGCCAAACAAGGCGTCTGTCTAGGGCATGTGAGAGCAACATTTCGACGTGTAAAATGAAGTGTTTGAGGAAGGTTGTCGGCGCTACTAGGAGATACAGAATGCGGAACGACGACATTCGCAGTATAGTCGATACTACATCTTGTGCCAAATACACTTCCAGGCAGGATATAAGTTGGTGTGGTCATCTTATGAGAATGCACCCTCATCAACTTCCACTATTGGCTTACAACACTGGTAGATCTGGCTACAGGGCAAGAGGGCGGCGGCAATGCAGGTGGATAGATGACAAAGGAATGATTGTGTAGAGACACGGTCTTACATTGACCGACGCAACGCACTTGGCGCAGGATAGACGACTTAAGCTCCCTACGACGCCTAACGGCACATTGCAAAGAAAACTAACTAACTCCCTAGAAATTCCGTTGTGCAATTTGTTTCTTTAGTTGAACTCTACCAATGGGCTCTTTTTTGTTAACAACGCTTCTTTGTATGTCTATACATTTGTCGGTTCATATCCTCAAACTAAATAAATGCTTGTCCAGTTTCACTATTCTGTTTAAATCAAAATTTGTTCACATCGAACTTCGTTATTTACTCTACGCTTGGAAAGGAAGACTAACGACTGGTCAGGCACACCACACTGATGACACATGTCAGTCGGGGTTAGGCTCAATATACTGTTCAAGACCCTCACCTCAGCTTCCACGCAACCCTTCATGGAGACGGGCTGCTTTCACGACAGCCTGGCTAACGAGGTGAGGGATCATGCCAGTCCAAATTGGCTATGTTTCTATATTCTCGGTCCTTTTCGTCCCAGTCCAAATTGCCCTATGTTTCCATATTCTCGGTCCTTTTCGTCCCAGTCAAAATTGCCCTATGTTTCCATATTCTCGGTCCTCTTCGTCCCAGTCCAAATTGCCCTATGTTTCCATATTCTCGGTCCTTTTCGTCACAGTCCAAATTGCCCTATGTTTCTATATTCTCGGTCCTTTTCGTCCCAGTCAAAATTGCCCTATGTTTCCATATTCTCGGTCCTTTTCGTCCCAGTCCAAATTGCTCTATGTTTCCATATTCTCGGTCCTTTTCGTCCCAGTCCAAATTGCCCTGTTTCCATATTCTCGGTCCTTTTCGTCCCAGTCCAAATTGCTCTATGTTTCCTTATTCTCGATCCTTTTCGTCCCAGTCCAAATTGCTCTATGTTTCCATATTCTCGGTCCTGTCGTCCCAATCCAAATGGCCCTATATTTCTTTAATGTCTATCTTGTCGTCCCAGTCCAAATTACACTATGTTTTTATATTCTCGGTCCTATTCATCCCAGTCCAAATTGCTCTATTTTTCCATTATCTGTCCTTTTCGTCCCAGTCCAAATTGGACTATGTTTCTGTTTTGTCCTTTTTGTATTTTAGAGTGAATGTCTTCTAATATCTTCAGAACATAAGTCGATTGTACTTGAGGAGAGTGTGTTGTAAGTTATCAAAATATTCTTCTATTTTTTCATCAAAATGTTATTAACTTGCTGCACACTTTTTTTAAAATGGCATTATCGAATAATTTTGCTGGATATAATTGACTACCAGATGCGAGGGTTACGTGCGAGAAGAGTTGTATACATGTATACATTCGGGAGCAGTAGATCATCATCAAGAAGTAGAAATATTGATGATAAAAAAGCTGGAAGATATATTTTGTTATTGGACACGCAGCGATCGAACGATGCTGTTGAAGTTGCGGGCTAAACCATTCAATATTGTCGTTTTAACCAACAATTTTATTATGAACCTCATGTTGGTTGTTACAGTATATTAACTACTCATACCAAGCCAACGATCTCTAACTATCATGTGAGTAGATCATTATTAAATGGAAAAGAAACATGGCAGATGACCATGTTGCACATTGGGAGTATGATGTTTTCTTGACAAACGGCGCACTCTGGGTTTCCTTAACCTGTCTCTGTATCTCTTTCTCTCTCTCTCTCTCTCTCTCTCTCTATCTATCTATCTTTTATCTCTTCCTGTTTCTCTTTAGTTCTCTTAATCTACATATTTTTTCGTCTCTTTCTTTCTAACTCTTTATGTCTCTCATCTCTCCCATTCTGAACCCCCGTTATCTGTCTTTGTATCTCTTCTTAAATTCTCTGTTTCTCTCTCCATCCCTTTCTGTATATCTTCCTTTCTTTCCCTTTCTCTCACGTTATCTCTAATCGTATCCCTCTTTATATCTTCTGTTCTTATTAATCTCTGTATCTTTCATTATCTCTCTCTGTGACTGTTTATCTAGTTCTCTTTCTTTCTTTTTATCTTTCACTCTATTTATCTCTGTCTGTATCGCATTCTCTATTTCCATTTTATCTCCCTTTATCTCTTCGTCTTTCTATTTAGTTTCTATCCTTTATATATATTTCTTCGTCCCTCTCTTTATCATTCGTTATGTCTCTATCTCTCTGCCCGTCTATCTCTTCCCCTCTTTATTTTTAACTCTCTTTATATTTCTCTGTATCTTCCTCTCCCTCTATCTGTAACTCTCTTTGTCCCTCTCTGTATCTCTTCATCTCTCTTTTTTCGCTATATCTCTCTCCGAATCCCTCTTAATCTGTTTCTGTATATATTACTTTTTCTTTCTATCTATCTTTCTATCTATCAATCTATATATATATATATATATATATATATATATATATATATATATCTATCTATCTATCTATCTATCTATCTATCTATCTATCTATCTATCTATCTATCTATCTATCTATCTATCTATCTATCTATCTATCTATCTATCTATCTATCTATCTATCTATCTATCTATCTATCTATCTATCTATCTGTCTTCCTTTCTTTCTGTATCTGTTCCTCTTCCTCTCTCTCGTTATCTCTCTCTCTTTATCTCTCTCTATTTATCTGACTTTCTCCGTATCTCTTTCTTTGCAAACGCTCGCTCTCTCTCTCTCTCTCTCTTTGTATCCCTCTTTATCTCCATGTATCTCTTTCCCTGTATCTTTCACCTCTCTCTTTCTCTTTCTATTTCTCTCGATCTCTCTGCATCTCTCGTTATCTGTCTCTCTGTATTTCTTCTCCCTCTTTCTTTATTTCTCTCTGTATTCTTCTCTTTCCATCTTTCTTTAACTGTCTTGATCCCTCTTTATCATTCTCTGTAATTCTTACACACTCTAGCTTTATTTATCTCTTTGTATCTTCCTCTCACGCTCTCCCTTTATCTCTCTATATGTATGTTTCTGTATCTTTTCCCCTCTCATTTCTTTCCCTTTCCATTTCTCTCTCTGTATCCCTCGTTATCTCTCTCCCTCTCTCTATTTCTTCATCTCATTATCTTTCTTTGTCTGTATTTCTTTTATCCCTATATTTCTTTGTCTCTCTTTATTTTTTCTCTCTCTATTTTTTATCCCTCCTTGTATTTCTTCATCTCTATGTCTTTCTTTATCTCTCTCTGTATCTCTTTATATCTCTCTCTTTATTTCTTACTCTTTTTTATCTTTCTTTATATCTCCCTGTATCGCTTTCTCTCGCTCTGTCCATTTCTCTCTCTCTCTCTTTATCTTCCTCTATGTATCTCTAGCTCTCTCACTCACTCTCCCTCTCTATCCCCACTTTTCCTTTATTCTCAATCATTCAACCCCTTAATACTTTAATAAATAAGTCTCAGCCTCAATTGAACTACGTCACGTCTGACAGTTACTGTTGTGTCCCCAGTTTTATTATTGACGGTATTCTCGCGAGATTGGCCATTGTCATGAGACGTAACCATAGACGCTGGCATTCCTCCAAACGGCGGTGCTAGAAAACGCCCATTAGCAACGCCGTACACAGTGAGAGCTTTGTTGCTACCAGTGACGGCACAAGAGAGTGTAGACCGTTTACTGTTGGTCATGATAATACCATAAGGAAAAAAGCCTGCAGGCGGGACATCCCAGGTTATGTGAGGCACAAGAAGGAAACTACACGAACAAATGCAAAAATAGTTGATTTCAAGGCGGAAATACAGGCATAGGAAACAACACAATTAACATACAACAAAAGAGAAATGAGAGTCTAAGACAAACAAAGGAAAACAATATACACCAATAGACAAATGACAGCCTAAGCCAAACAACGAAAATAACATACAACAATAAAGAAATGAGACTCTAAGACAAATAAAGAAAACCACACAAAAACATACAGCAATAGAGAAATGAGAGTAAGACACACACAGAAAATAACATACAACAAAATATAAATGAGAGTAAGACACACAAAGAAAACAACATACAACAATAGAGAAAGGAGAGTAAGACACACAAAGAAAACCACCCAACATACAACAACGAACAAATGAGAGTCTGAAAGACAAACAAAGGAAGCCCTGGAGCTGGTTGTTCAAATAATTTTAAAAGCGAGTTATAGAATTTAAAAAAAGTTTTTTTCTACCTGAATGAGGCACATTTTGACCTGCCTTTTTGAATACCAAGTATCCCCTAATTTCGGATTCTGAAAACAGGTATTCCTGTACCCGCTGGCATCTACCTAATGAGGAATTAGTCAAATCAATCAATCAATGAAGACTCTTTAATTGGCTACTGAACATGTCCTCCGGAAATTCCTGCCAAGTTGTACTGCTATGCGCCATCATTCCCGGCTTCCCGAAGTCTTTCTTGCCGTATTTACGTTCCCTTCACCGTGTGTCTTTAGGTCTGCCCCTACTTCTTTTGCCCTGAGAATTCCAGAACAGTGACTGTCTTGTAATGCTATCAGCTGGTTTCCGTAATGTGTGTCTTGTCCATCGCAAATACCTTCTCTTTACGTCTAGTCCCATTGACATCTGTCCGTCTAGTCCCACTGACATCTGTCCATCTAGTCCCACTGACATCTGTCCGTCTAGTCCCACTGACATCTGTCCGTCTAGTCCCACTGACATCTGTCCGTCTAGTCCCACAGACATCTGTCCATCTAATCCCACTGACATCTGTCCGTCTAGGCCCATTGACATCTGTCCGTCTAGTCCCACTGACATCTGTCCATCTAGTCCCACTGACATCTGTCCATCAAGTTACACTGTCATATGTCCGTCTAGTCCAACTGACATCTGCCTGTCTAGTCCCACTGACATCTGTCCGTCTAGTCCCTAACATCTGTCCGTCTAGTTCCACTGACATCTGTTCGTCTAGTCCTACTAACATCTGTCTGTTTCTTTCCCACAGTTAATATTAGTGACTTATCATAACATTTTATTCCCTCAATTCGGCTCAAGCGTCCATTGATAAAAGCTTTGACCTTTTCGGTTGTACTTTTCTTTGTTACCCACATCACAGTGTCGTACAATGGACGGTCTTCATGTTGGAGTTTAAGTTCTATATTTTTGTGGCGGACATTATTTTTAAAATCTATTTCCACAAATTCCGTAAAGCCATACAAGTACCTCACACCGTTTGTGTTCTTAAAATGATATATCTATCAGTATCTCGGAGAATGTGGATTTATTATGATATTTTCGTTTGCGAAAGTCTTTGGTCTCTTGTAAACACATTTCGAAAGTAACATAGTTTGTTGTTGTTGTTGTTGTTGTTACTTATAACTACATACAACTGATACGTCCTCAAATCTACCAATGCTTATATCTTTGCTGTCTCCCATATAGTGTATTGCCTCCGCTTACTCGATGGTTCATTTATCGATTTGGGGAATAACCGTAGCAGAGAACACTAAAACTATTTTCAGATAAGGCGTGGCGCCAACATCATGAATTATTCCGCGTTCTATTCCACTCACTAACACACATGTGTATGGGAAAGAACAAGAGATGTGACAATTAATATCACTTACAAGGCAGGTCCGTGTTTTATTGTGGCATTTGAAGGGAGAAACCATCATTATTTGGCCCTTCGAAGAATGGGTAGCACAGGGTCTTCAATAGAGCAAGCCCGTCACTTACAGGGAGTCTGTACATTGCAGTAGCGGTTTCAATATCAATGATTTTACAGAATGAGGCTGCTAGTCTCATGCACAACCCTTTCCCCCCTTGTTCACCCATTACCTCTTGCTCGAAAGTGTATTCATTCAAAACGTTCGGACGCCTATAAAGCACAGGTCTTCAACAAATACATCTTTTGTCGTGGGCCATCCGTGCCAGCTCTGTCCACGTCTTCTATGTTCCCTTAATGTTTGTGTCGAGCTCCTCTTCTCTATGTTTTGTTAGACTTGATTTCTCTTGCCTTGCGAATTCCATAAAGGGGACTGTCTCGTAATGATATCAGCTATATTCTTTAATGTATGTTCTATCCAACGCCAGCACCTACACTTCACGTCTTCTGCCACTGATATTTGTCTTTATTCTTTTCAACAGTTCCAAACTAGCGATTTGTTTGCGCAGACAAATCTTCATCAAAACTTGGAAAATGTTGACCGGCGCCACCTTTTCACCTTCGGCCATTTTGTCAGACAGAATCAGGACGTCCCATTTCACCAGTTCCTTCTCAAATCAGTCCTCTGTGTCAAAGGCAAGCCACGGGCTGGCTGCATGAAGGGTCGCGATCCCATACCTAATAGCTCCGACAGTTGGCAGACTCAAAGTCATCTCTAAACGAGGTCTGATAACAAGCTGTACCATATGGCCATGGCATGTGGTCGATCGACGCAACGGGCCACTGATGCTTAAGATAACATAGCTATTATTTATATTCATTATCTTTTCAGGTTTTACATGTTGTTATAGCAGGGGGTGGGGTTGAGAACGAACTCTCAACACTAACTAAATGCTCCCATGGCGTGCGTCTCATTTATCCTCTGACAACAAAGTCCATCTCCTGGCCTTCGCGCGGCAGAACTGTTTTGACTAACAGGGGAAGGGGCGAAAGGCGAGTCACTGGCGCATTAAAACCAGTAGTTTCGGGCAGATGGGGCTCGAAAGCCTAGAAAGGCACCTCATCTAGGAGAAGGAAAACTCTGATTTCAAACCATCTGAGGCCTTGCAGATAAGGTACTGGTGTATATTGTCGGGTTTTGTCAGATATGACTGTGCAACCTGTTTTCTGATAACTCTGAAAGTTGGTCAGCATCTACCAAACTTGACAACCGACGATGTGCGAAGGAACACACGCAAGAGGATACAATGCCTTATCCTATAGAGAGGGAAGACAACCTCAGCTAAGTGTTATGGCAGGGAAGACCAGGCCCTCGGCGTTGGTTGGCTGCTGGTCTAGAAGTGAAGCCCAGACAAGCGAGCAGATAGGGTATTGCTCTGTTGATCCGGCAGCTTCTGCAGCGTGCCTTGTTTCAAATGTATTGGTATTATCTTTCCCTCGGAGTAAACAAATCAGACCGAGAGAGGGACCATACTGCATGGGCAAAACATGGTCTCTATATTTCTGCCTGGGAGTGTCGTCTGACAAGACGAAAAGAGAGAGGGACCATACTGCACGAGCAATACATGGTCTCTATATTTCTGCCCGGGATTTGTGCTAATAGCACAATTAATATCGTCTGACAAGACTAAAAGAGCCATTGTGATCTTATACAATTTCTCTTTTTCTCCACAGGATCACATTGATTGAGGTATGTTTCTTTTTCGTTGTTGCCTTTGTTCTCCATATATTGTAGAAATACAAACGAATGGACTTTAAAGTAGAGTTCAAGATGTGTATTTTAAAATTGGAATTCACAGTAAACGTAACAGACTCAGAATACTTTATCATCATCTCAGTGCTTATAGGGGAACACGAAAGGAGCTTCCAAATAGAATGTAATAATTCAACAGTAACGTTATCTTAGTGCTCACAGGGGACACGAAAGGAGCTTCCAAGTACGAGGCGTGTTCAAATGAAACTGGACCTAACTGCGACAAGTGAACATATATACGATGTGGATGATGACGTCACTTCTAGTGTAAGCAGAACATAACAATCGTCAATTTTGCAAAATTTCATTATCCTCCGACTCATAGTTTCCTCAGCAGACTGTTGGAAACATGACGGGTGTGATACGGAATCCGTCCACAGTTGACCAGCGAGCTGTGATTCGGTTTCTAGCAGCTGAAGAATGTCGACCAGTTAACATTCATCGTAGAATGCAGGCAGTGTAAAGTGACAAAAGTGCGTCGAAGACAACAGTGAAGAAATAGACAACGATATTTAAAGGAGCACGAAGGTTAACCAAAGATTTTCCGAGACAAGGTCAGGCGCATATTGTTGCGCCAGAAGATGATATCGTCAAAATTGATGCAGCAATTCGGGTGGACCGTCGCCGGAGCTTATTTTGGCTAGCAAAGAAATTCGCAGTATCGCTGGGGACAATTAAAATGGTGGTTAGCAAGAAATCGAAGTATCGATATCCCATGTGAAAACCTTCCGATACTTCAGTTTCTTGCTAACCGAACTGCCAACGAACGTAAACTCCGGCGTCGGTCCACCGGGATTGCTGCATCAATTTTGGTGATGACATCTTATGACGCAACAATATGCTCCTGACCTGGCTCGGAAGATCTTTCGTTAACTCACGTCCTTCTTTAAACATCGTTGTCCAGTTCTTCGCTGTTAGTCTCCGACACACAATTTCTGTCAAGACCCTTCTACACCTCCAGGTGGTTATTCTGGATAATAGACTGCAACAGAGCAGGCCGGCTAGGAAGAAGTGATCAAAGAGAGAAGGTTAACCTGGTACTCAAAAATGTCTGCTGAATTCGGATGTATCGGACCAAACGGTGCAAATATCGCAGTCAAGCTGTAAATTACGACACAACGCATTCTGTTGTCTAAACAACATCCTGCTACGTGTAAAGCCCTTTTCAGAGATTGATAGCAGAAGAAGAAGAAGTCCTAATTTCCTTGTCATCTCATCCAGTATATCAATTTTTATTTTGCTTCTCGTTGTGTTTGTGAGACAAAAGAGTCAAGTCATCTGGTAAGCCCAGATCAAGTAGTTGTTTTGTCAGCTTGGATTGTTACAGTGACTCTGTTATTTATACCTCGGGTATTACTAGCGTGAAAAGGGAGCAGCCATTAAAAATAATTTCACAGACAACACTAGAACACATAGGTTAAGAAACCCTCATCAGGTCTCGTCAGCGATCAATGTTATTCGTTTCCCTACCTGGTCACCGTTCCAACGACCGTCGCACTTGTGACACGAGGTGAGGATCCACAATTCGAGGCGGCTGTAGTGTCGCTGGCGCTGTGGGCAGACGATAGAGTGGAAGAGTCGACACGTGCCAGCTTGCAGAACTGTCTTCGCAGACGACAAGGAAGGCAACTGAGCTCTATTATTGAGACTGGAATAACTTACTACACTCTGAGGTAAGTTGACGATGTAGTGGTGATAGTAGAAATAGCCATAACGCTTCAGATATTGATACAATGCAATATATCATATATTTGTGTTATCAGTTTCTTCCCTTCATGTCTCGTCTTCGCTGTATCGTCAACATTATTATCAACAGCTCTAAGAAATCGTGTTGATTATGTAATATACCGACTAGTGATGGTGACTTGGAGGCTTGTACAAGGAAAACAAGGAGACGCTGGAAGAAAATTGTACAAGACTAGACTACTTGGTCAGGGTTGGTTGATGACCTATATCTCTTGAGGTGATAAGGGCGAAAAATAAGAAGAAAAAGAATAAGATGGAGATCATGGGTTTAACACAAATGCACAACCTATGTTACGACCACATTGTCTTAGTCAGGGACAGAGGACCACACTGAAGAGACTACCTAATAATTCTAATAGATGTTGGTAAGAGAAGTTAAAGATATGTCGCTATGCTAGCAAACATGATCAAACGAAAATCAGGATTAGTGATGTGATGTTAAACGAAGGAAGTAGACAATTATAAGAGGTTGGGTTGATGAAGATTCAACTGATTCACTTCGGTGAACTGAGACGCTATTCTGGTCAGGCCCAGCATTCTGACCAAGACGTCGCGTCAGGCTCAGGCAGAATACATTGACCAAGACCACTATCTTTCTTTCATGAAGCCTTCCCAGGACACAGGCTGTTTTCAAGACAACTTGGCTGACGAGATGTGGATCGACATGAACCCGTAGTAGGTATCACGCAGATGAAGACAAGAATAGCACAACCCCCTGGATGACTGCGATCTACCTTCATCAGCATGCTCGGAATGTGAGGAAAACTGCTCCAACTTGCCACTTAACGTCGTTTTCAGGGCGCACAAAAGAGTAAACCTACTCATCCTTGGCAGCATTAAACAACAACAACAACCGTTTCGCTTCAGATGATGCAAAGGTCTGCCTGTACAACCTGTCCATTGAGAGAAAGTCTGTATCCAAGCATTTGGAATGATCGTTAAAATAGCAGTGGTTTACATGATGCTGCTGCTAGTAAATAGCACTGGTTTACATGATGCTGCTGCTTTTAAATAGCAGTGGTGTACATGATGCTGCTGCTAGTAAATAGCAGTGGTTTACATGATGCTGCTGCTAGTAAATAGCAGTGGTTTACATGATGCTGCTGCTAGTAAATAGCACTGGTTTACAGGATGCTGCTGCTAGTAAATAGCAGTGGTTTACATGATGCTGTTGCTAGTAAATAGCACTGGTTTACATGATGATGATGCTAGTAAATAGCACTGGTTTACATGATGCTGCTGCAAGTCACCCCATTTATTCGCATTTTATTGCCGGTTTATAAGGTTACAGTGACTAGATTCTCCTTCGTTTGTTCTCAAACTCCTGTCTACCAAGGTCTTTTGTTGTTGTTTCGAATGCCCACAATGAGTTGGTTACTCTTATGTGCGCCCTGAAAAGGGCGTTAAGTGACGAGTTGCAGTAGCGTTCCTCACATCTCGAGCATGCTGATGAAAGTCGATCGGAATCCTCCAGACAGTTGAGCTATGCTTGGCTTCATCTGCGTTTCGCTCAATACTACGGAGATCCCGTCGAACCTCACATTGTTAGCCAGACTGTTGTCCTCGACAACAGCCCGTTTCCAGAACGACCAACGAGTAGTTCAGGTGAGGGTCTTGGCCAGTATATTTCTCCTGACCCTGGTAAACATTCTCCGATCAGTGTGTTTTGCCTGACCAGACGTTAGCCTCATCGTCCCACCAAGCTCTGAGAAGAGCTTTGCAAGTAACAAGCTGAAACGCGTTGTGTCGTAGTTAACAGCTTGACTTCGATATTTGCACCTTTGGGTTCGACACATCCAACTTCAGCAGGCATTTTTGAGTGCCAGTTTAGCCTTCCTTGTTCGATCCCTTCTCCTTAGCCAGTCTGCATGCTGCAGCCTGTTATCCAGGATCACCGCGAGGAGGTGTAGAAGGGTCTTGGCAGCACTGGTTTGCTGACCCTGATGTTAGCAGCCAGCAATGGGAAGCTGACGGCTGCAGCACATATTTTCAACTCTGGTAATGGTTTACTTTAGGCTAGACATAATTACTTCATAAAACACGCGGAGGATGTAAGTAAGAAAAAAATACAAATAAGCAAAAAAAAAGCAATGTGAAGAAAATACAACATTAGCATCTACGAAACAGTTAAAGAATGCGTTGAAATCATTTGGCTTGAGACGACTCATGGGGAAGTTTAAACAATTTTCCTCATCAAGCCATTCATAACGTTAGTTGTCATTTTGCCTCTGCGCTTACATAAAGCCGACACATGCGTGTTGTTGTGAGTATTTACAGTTGTCAATAAGTGCTACAGCCGTTCTTTGATTGTCATTACGATTACTGATCTCTAAACATCAGCTCAACAGTGCAGTCCATCAGTTACATTTTTGAATTTCTACCAAACCTTGGCCTTAAGCCTCTTTCATCATCTCTTTAGACCCTCACACGTTTCTCTTGCATCGATTATTGCTTGTAGCTACATTGTCTACCGGTTCACATTTTTTTACCAGATGTCGGCTAAAGAATTAGGAGCCGAATAGCCAAGTGCTGTGGACTTGGTTTACAATTCCAACGTACTAAGTTTGAAACTCGTCGTGCTCAGTTTGACCCACGGGATTTTTCATGGTATGACTTCTTCTCACAGTGGACCCAGCTGTAAATGGGTACCTGACCAAGTCAGTAGACAATTTTTAGAGCAGCTGCTCGAGCTAAGTAGTTTGTGCTATGACGTCGACAATTTCAGCAATGAAAGGACCTAAACAGATATGGGGGTGCAAAGATGCAATGAAGGTGGATCTCTTAGCTATATTCCAATTTTGTTTCCACAAATAAGATTTCTTTCGCCTGATGTGATTATAAAATGAGATGATGCTAGAGACGTACGTAACGCCATGGTTAGGTAGACATTCAACAATTTAACTGATGGACTACACTGTTCATCATGACATTTATAGATCAGTGACTGGGCAATCAAAGAGAGAAAGTAAAACTAATTGATAACTGTACAATGGTAGTTGCCCATTTCAAGCGAGGATGGTGACATCATAAGACGGTTTTGTCTTGATGACGTAACCTGCGCTGTATTTGGATTATAGTGAGGCCAAAACTGCGCTGGTCATCGACCTCACTCTCTGGTCCCGAGCTACCTTGGACTAGGGGTAAGACATAAGTCAAGACGACTGGATGTAAATCATGACAGCACTCTGGTCACACGTCCTCTTAGTGAAGGGGTTGCTTGAAACCTGTGGGGTTCGAATCCACGCCGTTTCCGTTTATCGTGTTGAGAGGCGAGTGCCTTATATCTCGACCACAGCGATCCCTGATAACTGGAAATACTCAAAGCAACACACATGTTCTAGCTTTATGTAGGCACAGACACACAATGACAAATAACATTATGAATAGATTGAAGAAGAAAATTTCTTGAACTTCCCCATGAGTTCCCCTAGCTTGATGGTGTCAGCACATTCTTTCTCCCAGGCGCTTGCGTTTTGTCCTTCTTTGACATTTCATAATTAGTTGTCAGTTGGATTCTTCAACTTGTTCTATAGAACCACGGTTATCTGGCTTTCCGTGGTCTTCCTGTTTGACAAGACCTAGCTACAGTTTTACCGCCATCTCTACAACAGACTAGGTAACTGACCGTCTGTCAAGATGAAAAAGCCCATAACAGCTACGGTTAAACGTTCCGCATTGTCTCACAATTAGCTCGCAAAAAATGGTATCATTCAGTAAATATATGCCAGCATTTTGCCAAATTTCACTGATCCTACAAACTGTATTAATTGAATTATCTTTCTGCTCCGATGTGACGTATAGGTCACAACTTCAGCTGGCCACTGAGGAAACATGTTTACCAGTATCTGGGGCAAAGGAGACTAACATCTGGTCAGACAAAACATACAGACCTGACTATGTTAGTCAGGGTCAGGTAAAGTTACTGACCACGACAACGATCCCCAACCCCATCTCACTTCCACGTAAGTCTCCATGGAAACAGACTGTGTCATAGCAATCTGGCTAACGAGGTAGGGAACAACGAGATCCCCTTAGTAGTTAGATGAAGCCAGGAATAGCAAAACCACCTGGAGGATGACATTTCACCTTCATCAAAAACGCCCTTTTTATGGCAAACAAAAGCGTTAACATACTCATCATGGGCATTTATCAACAACAACAGCAGCAACAACAACAGCAGCAACAACAACCATTTGCAATCATTCACTTTAGCTTTTTGATCCAATGTGCAGAAAACGTAATTGAAGATGTCCCGTTCTAAGGCAGAATATATCCGAGCTTTAACAATGGATCGGCTTTGGCTGGCTTTGTTCGGTCTCAATCTCCCCCTACCAAATCCTGAAAGATCTTAAGTAGCAGAATGTAGTCCGGAGAACGGATTGCGTTGTGTCGTAGTTTACAGCTTGACTGCGATGTTTGTACTTTTCGGTCCAACACATCCTACTTCAGCAAGCATTTTTTGAGTACCGGGTTAGCATTCCCTCTTCGATCCCTTCTCCTAAGCCAGTCTGCCCTGCTGCAGCCTCTTATCCAGGATCACCGCGTGGAGGTGTAGAAGGGTCTTGGCAGCTCTGGTTCGCTGACCCTGACGCTAGCAGTCAGCTATGGGTCGCTGACCACTGCAGCTCATGCGCTGCTCAGCATATTGATCCCTAACAATGGATTCATTATAATGACAATGTTTTCATACATGACAAGGTTGACAGATCCAAGCACAAACTTCTTATGTTCTATTATGGCATGACTGGAAGGTTACAATGGCCCTATTCTTTTCATCCCAGATACCACTCGGATATTAGAATTTATTAATTCATTTCTAAGGCCTATTCGCTTAATAAATGTGTGTCGATTCTGCAAATTTACTGGCACGCATATGATCTGTACTCGGCTATGTTAGCGCTGTGTGTATGTTTGTGTGTGTGTATGTAGACATGTATGTATATGTGTGTATGTATGTATCTATGTGTGAGTATTCATATATGTGTGTGTGGATGCGTATATGTGTGTATTTAGGTATCTATTTGTGTATGTATGTGTGTTGGTATGCATGTGTGTTGGTATGCATGCGTGTTTGTGTGTTTCTGGGCTTTGTACATCTATGTTGTATATACATGCATTTGTATGTATTTATGTGTGTATACGCGTGTGCATGTATGAGCGTATATATGTATGTATGGGGAAATCTGCATTTAGTCAGACAGATTAGAGTCATCAGGGTAATAAAATATCTACATTCAAACACGCACTTGCTCCGCCCTAGCCTAATGCACCGTTTGCAGGTTTTAGATCAGGGATTCTGAAACCTTGACAGTCACCACGCCTTTGCTGAAAGTAAACATTCTATTTACCAACACTATACATAAACGGATTGGTCAAGCAACTGGTACACGTTATTTCGCGGTTACCTCTCACATCTCTTGCATATCATATCATCAGCATGTGCCATGTCAACTAGCTTTAGCGATTGAGGATAGTATACAATTTAGTGTTTAGAGTGTCGTTTGTGAAATATACCTCTAACTTTCATTCGTGCTACGATGGTAAATCGTACAGCATTTTATGTTTCTCTCTCCCTCTGTCGTCATTTAACCCAGTCTTGTTCTTCTTGTTCTTCTTCTTCTTCTTCTTACTCTTCTTCTTGTTCTTCTTGTTGTTGTTGTTGTTCTTCTTCTTCTTCTTCTTACTCTTCTTCTTGTTCTTCTTGTTGTTGTTGTTGTTCTTCTTCTTCTTACTCTTCGTCTTGTTCTTATTGTTCTTCTTGTTATTCTTTTTGTTGTTCTTGTTCTTCTTGTTCTTCTTGTTCTTGTTCTTCTTCGTCTTGTTCTTCCTCTTGTTCTTTGTCTTGTTCTTGTTCTTGTTTTTCTTGTTCTTCTTGTTCTTGTTCTTGTTCTTCTTCCTCTTGTTCTTCGTCTAGTTCGTGTTCTTGTTCTTTTTCTTCTTCTTCTTCTTCTTCTTCTTCTTCTTCTTCTTCTTCTTCTTCTTCTTCTTCTTCTTCTAGTTTGCCACGCTAATGTTAATTACGTTTACACACGGGAGACGGGGTGGGCTAGTGGTTAAGTGACACGGCTCACAACTCGAAGCTGCTGGGTTCGCTCCCAATCACAGCACCGGCTGTTACCCCGGGGAAGCTAACACTTAGAAAATGCCGAAGGAAGCAGCCCATTACATAAAATGAAGGCCGAAGTCGGATGCACTGGGCCGACAGGCGCAAAATAAAAACATAGTGCAACGCACACCGCCTAGAAGAATAGAGCAATAAGAGGAGACATCTTTTTAAAACACAGACGTCTACACGTAACGATCAGTTCTCTGGACGAAGATTAACCTGGTGGAGATCTTCTCAATGACTCCACACAGTCCTCCCTGTGCGGTGGTTCGTCATCCTTGGGCCAGTGCTCAGCACACATTTGACCAAGCAAGAGCAGTCTTCCAGGACCTCGTCGACCGTCTGTGCTGCTTGACCACATGGTCCCATGTATGATGGAGCCAATTTTAGCCTGTGTAAGTGGCCATTCAATCCGCTATGTCCCGTTCTCATGCAGAACTTGTTCAGTTTCTCCGCTCGATCAAGGCAGTGCTAGTTGTTACTCATTTGGTCGACTTTCCTTACGGCTTTAATAAGGGTCTCAGGGACAGTGTGGGCTAGTGGTTAAGTGACACGGCTCACAATCCGTAGGTGCTGGGTTCGCTCCCCATCATAGTACCGGCCGTTACACCAGGAAAGCAAACCCATAGAAAATGCAAGAGAAAGCACTCTTACTTAAATGCATGCTGAAGTCAGATGCACAGGGCCGACAGGCGAAAAATAATAACCACAGTACAACGCACACCGCCTTGGGGAATATAGAAATAAGGCAAACTCACAACAACAACAAACATTTTTTAAAAAGGTTTCATTTTTTAGGAAGGTTCTTTTTATTCTTGTGTTCTGACCCCTTTGTTAATCTGTCTGCTGCCCCACTTCCTGATGTGATAGAATGTTAAAGTATCCAATGAAATACTACTCATCTCTGACTTTAGTGTGCTTGAAGCTCTTTTAAGCTAAAGTAGTTTATCATTCTGGGGGTGGGGGGAGGGGGGAAGGGATATTTAGGCATGTGTTTCCCAAACTTATCAACGTGACGAGACGCAGAGGAGACTAACGTTTGTTGAGGTAAAACACACTGATCAGACATGTTAGTCAGGCAAAACATACTGATCAGGCATATTAGTCAGGCAACACATACTGATCAGACAAGTTAGTCAGGCAAAACATACTGATCAGGCATGTTAGTCAGAGCCAGGCAAAATACACCGATCAGACATGTTATTCAGAATCAGGCGAAATATACTGGCTCTCACCTCGGCTTCCTCGAAGTTCTCCCCGAAAACGGTCTATTTTCCTTTTGGCAGCCAGGACATCGAGGTGAGGGGTCGATGTGATCACGTAGTAATGAACAACACGTAGATGGAGCCAAGCTTAGCCCAACAGCGTCCAGCTTCATCAGCTCGCTCGAAATGTGAGGAAAACTACTACAACCAGCATCTTTACGCCCATTTCAGGTCACATGAGAGACAAAACTTACTCAGTGTGGGCATTCACAACAACAACAACAGCAACATCAATGTGACGAACCGGCATGTGTTTATCATTTGTAGCAGAGCTGGTGCTAAATTGATTTATTCCCGTTAATCTTAGATCATTTGGAATTTGTATAGCAATCTCTTTAAAATCATGCTTAGCTATTTATATAGCTCCATGACCGTTTAATGATAGTAGTTACAAGAAAATGAAATATATAATCATTTATGAAAATCTCACAGGCTTCGCAGTTTGAAGTTGAGGGTGACAGGGCCTTTTCCCAAATCCAACACACTGTGTACACATCCCAACATGTCACATTTTTCTCGTATCTGTCAAATTTTGCAGACACGAGAAGTTTTCTTGGTACGATCTCTTATCCGCGTACGGAAAGGAATGGGAACATACCGTCTTGCCCACCTGCCAAGAAACTTATAACAGTCAAAAAGATTCACAGTTGTAAGAGCGAGTTTTTTGGTAAGGGGAATGCAACTTACTTACTATCATATTTATATACCAAAATTGAAGTCTAAGATGATAACTGTCCTATGTTGTAGATGAGGACCACCGACAACATCCTTGTTGGATGTTTTCTGTTTTGTTTAGTTTTCTGCCCTGGCTATCATGTTTTGGCCCGGTGTTTGTTGGACCTCATGTGGCTTATCAGTCCAATGAGCCCACTGAATGGTCTATTACACAGTTTACACACAATAGCATTTGCAGCGGGGCTCTTTCCTTACAATTCAGTTGCGCTGTCTGCATACGGTGACGCTCTCCATTAGCAACGCCTACGTTTACTGAAACAATTTTCCGCGATGCTTCCCCAGTTGTCTTCATCTATGTGGCAGCATCTCAGAGTTTTCATCAGACTGTCTTTAAAACCCTTTTTTGGACGACCTCTTTTTCGACAGCCTTCCCTAAGCTCACCGTACAGAAGTCCCTTCGGCAGTCTTGTGTCTGGCACGCGCACAAGATGTCCAGCCCATCTCAGCTGTCTCGCCTGTAGCATTCCGTGTATGCTTGACATGTCTGCCTTCTTCAGGACTTCAGTGTCAGGGACATTGTCCTGCCAACAGATGCAGAGTATTCGTTTCAGGCTGGTTGTGTGGAAGTGGTTCTATCTTTTTGCCTGTCTCGCCTCGCATAGACAGTCCAACTCTCGCTTGCGTATACCAGGGCTGGGAGGATAGCAGCTCAGTAGATCTTGACCTTTGTCTTGGCGCTAATACCCCGGCGCTCCCATACTGTCGAGCGCATTCTACCGAAGGCTGCACTGGCTTTCATTATTCTGATTGCCACCTCGTCGTCTAGATTGACGGTTCGCGATAGTGTACTACACAGCTAGGTACATGAACTTGCACATATCTTAAAGGGTTTGTTCATTTACTGTGATTTGTGGCTGTGTGTGTCCTGTACCGGGTGCATAATTTCTTGGTGCACAATTTCCGTTTTTTAAACATTTATTAACAGTCCGAAATTGTCACACGCAGCAAAAAACCAGTCCATGTCCTCCTGCATTTCCCTCTCTGAGTTGCTAATATAAAGCGAAACTGTAGCCTTAAGATACAGTACAGTGAATTTATCAAAGTAAGCGAGCTAGAGCTATCTAAGACCATGTTCCGCCTCCAAGTGGCTGCCCTAGGAACAGGTTGCACTAGTGTAGTCTAGATAAGAGAGAGTGATCACGGTCGGAAGGCAAACCCAATACACAACAAAGTTGGAACCTGATGTGTCGGACGTAGATATCGCCGCCTCGCTGTGAACTACGACGCAACGTTATTAGCAGGACGAACATGGAAGAAAGAAAGAAAAGTGTACAGAAAATCTTCCAACTTTTTATTTAAAAATATAACAATCGAGGCTTTTAAAGATCGTTCGAAGCCGAGTTCCAAACAGAAAACGTCTTCATGACACAAGAAGCTCGTGAGTCGACCTCATTCCGCGTGCCACAACTTTGGGAAGCAATGCTCTAGCCAATGCTCTAACCAATGTTCTAACCAATGCTCTAACCAATGCTCTAGCCAATGCTCTAACCAATGCTCTAACCAATGCTCTAACCAATGCTCTAACCAATGCTCTAGCCAATGTTCTAACCAATGCTCTAACCAATGCTCTAACCAATGCTCTAACCAATGCTCTAACCAATGCTCTAACCAATGCTCTAACCAATGCTCTAACCAATGCTCTAACCAATGCTCTAACCAATGCTCTAACCAATGCTCTAACCAATGCTCTAACCAATGCTCTAACCAATGCTCTAGCCAATGCTCTAACCAATGCTCTAGCCAATGTTCTAACCAATGCTCTAACCAATGCTCTAACCAATGCTCTAACCAATGCTCTAACCAATGCTCTAACCAATGCTCTAACCAAAGCTCTAACCAATGCTCTAACCAATGCTCTAACCAATGCTCTAACCAATGCTCTAACCAATGCTCTAACCAATGCTCTAACCAATGCTCTAACCAATGCTCTAACCAATGCTCTAACCAATGCTCTAACCAATGCTCTAGCCAATGTTCTAACCAATGCTCTAACCAATGCTCTAACCAATGCTCTAACCAATGCTCTAACCAATGCTCTAACCAATGCTCTAACCAATGCTCTAACCAATGCTCTAACCAATGCTCTAACCAATGCTTTAACCAATGCTCAAACTTCGGCCCGCGGGCCAAATCCGGCCTGCCACCTGTTCTTTCTATAGCCCGCAAACTAAGAATAAATTGTACATCGTCAAATGATAAAATTTCGAAGTAAGATCTTTAACGAAACAGTCGACTATCGAGATGCAAAATTGCGATACAGACTGTAAATGGAAACCCTATAGCCTTGTATTCGCATTCTGGTTAACATGTGAACATCTGCAACTAAATTCGAAGATAGAAATTCCTTATTTGAACCAAAATTTGGTGAATTGTTATCTCAAAAAAAGCTATTACATTCCTCTGATTAGAAAAGCTGTACTTCAGACGATTGTTAGTCTACACATTATTGTTGTCATTATTATTCTTATTTCTTAACATTTTGTTCAATAAATTTCTGGAAACGTGTTATTTCTTATTATTTAAGTAGGCCTATCTATATAAATGGGAAGGAAGACTAACGTTTAGTCAGGCAAAACATACTGATCAAACATGGTAGTCAGGGTCAGGCAAAACATACTGATCAAACATGGTAGTCAGGGTCAGGCAAAACATACTGATCAAACATGGTAGTCAGGGTCAGGCAAAACATACTGATCAAACATGGTAGTCAGGGTCAGGCAAAACATACTGATCAAACATGGTAGTCAGGGTCAGGCAAAACATACTGATCAAACATGGTAGTCAGGGTCAGGCAAAACATACTGATCAAACATGGTAGTCAGGGTCAGGCAAAACATACTGATCAAACATGGTAGTCAAGGTCAGGCAAAACATACTGATCAAACATGGTAGTTAGGGTTAGGCAAAACATACTGATCAAACATGGTAGTCAAGGTCAGGCAAAATATACTGATCAAACATGGTAGTCAGGGTCAGGCAAAATATGCTGATCAAACATGGTAGTCAGGGTCAGGCAAAACATACTGATCAAACATGGTAGTCAGGGCCAAGAAAAATATGCTGATCAAACATGGTAGTCAGGGTCAGACAAAACATACTGATCAAACATGGTAGTCAGGGTCAGGCAAAACATACTGATCAAACATGGTAGTCAGGGCCAAGAAAAATATGCTGATCAAACATGGTAGTCAGGGTCAGACAAAACATACTGATCAAACATGGTAGTCAGGGTCAGGCAAAACATACTGATCAAACATGTTAGTCAGGGTCAGGCAAAACATACTGATCAAACATGTTAGTCAGGGTCAGGCAAAATGTACTGACCAAGACAATCACCTCAGCTTCAACGCAGCCCTTCCTGGAAACGGGCTGTTTTCATGGCATCCTCGCTAATGAGGTGAGGGATCGACGTGATCCCTGTAGTAGTGAGATACATGCAAATAAAGCCAAGCATAGTACAACGGCCTGGAGGATCTCGGTCCAACCTCATCAGCACGCTGGGGATGCGAGAAAAGCTACAGCAACCCGCCACTTAACGTCATTTTCAGGACGCACAAAAAAGTAACCATACTATTTGTGGACATTCGAAATAACAGCAGCCCACATAAATATCCTCAAGTCTAACTCTTGGCCTGAAGAGCGTAAAATATTTATAGTTTGGCCCATTACATAAAATGTTTCCAGATCCTTGCTTTAATTCTTAATCAAAGTGAACATGTACACTGTTTGAGCGTGCTGAAACGACTCTTTTCTCGTAGTATGCGCCTGGCAAAGATGGTTGCTCTGCTCTGACTAATCTACTATGTTGTCAGAGAGTAAAGGAATGACACATGATAAATATGTTCATCAGGAAAAAGAATCGAAACGAATAAATTCGACATCAAACTGTTTCGGGAGGGCGTGAGCAGCAGTGGTCAGCGACCCATAGCTGATTGCCACCGTCAGGGCCAGAGAACCAGAGCTGCCAGGACCTTTCTACACCTCCATGCGGCGATCCTGGATAACAGACTGCAACAGAGCAGACTGGCTAAGGAGAAGGGATCGAAGAGGGAATGCTAACCCGGTACTCAAAAAATGCTTGCTGAAGTCGGATGTCTTGGACCGAAAGGGTGCAAATATCGCAAACAAGCTGAAAACTACGATACAACGCATTCCGTTCTCCGGACTACATCTTGTTACTTGCAAAGCCTTTTTCAGGGCTTGGTAGCGGGAAATTAAGAACGTTCAGGGCTTGGTAGTTGGAAATTGAGAACGTTCAGGGCTTGGTAGCGGGAAATTGAGAACGTTCAGGGTTTGGTAGCGGGAAATTGAAAACGAACGAAGAAGAAGAAGAAACTATTTAGGGACGTCGTGGAACCAGTGATATCACCCAAATATAGATTAAATAAAAAACAACATTGGATGTGCATAGTTATTTTTAAAACAAGTGAGCTAAAAGAAACTTTTATACTGACTCTGCAGAGTCTTCTAAACCAACATAAAGACGTTTAGTTATGACCATTATCACTTGCCTATATTATACAATAATTACTTCATACGAATTATAACATCCAATGTGCAGATTGATTAAACGAAATGCGATACTCTCTTGCTGACATCATGTAATGAGGCGTGTCCTACAAGCGAAGAACCACTCTCCCTAGACACTGCTTTCCGAATAGTTTAATTGATATATTTCATATCGCACCACTTTATAGCACTAATTCACTGTACCCATGAATTCAGCTCAGATTTTCTAGTCGGCCGATTTTTAAGCAGGGGCGTACACTGATTATGTTTAGAAAAATATGGGTTGGGCAGATACAGGTTAAGGGGTATACACAAATCGTATGGGTAGACCCATATCAGTTGTGGTAAATTATGGGTTAGCAATAGATGAGCCGCGTAACGCAGTGGTTAGCGCACTGGCTTCGCATCTGAGTGGTCCTGGGTTCATTCCCCAGTTGAGTCGGTAATGTTTTTTTCAGACCGCAATGGCTCCCGGGTCGACCCAGTCTTATATGGGCGAGGGAGAGGAGATGGCTACCGCCCTTATATAGAAATGTGAGATCACTAACACCTCACACCCCTACGGCAGTAATGCTATGGGATACTTTACTTTACTTTACTTTTAATAGATGATCTGGGTGTATCACGAAAATCACAGTGTATCGATCCACATCATCAGTGATCATTGATGGCCACTGCCATACACGATCCGGGGATGCTCTTCATGTGGTGTAATAATTTTATCGTTTTCTCACATTCTATTCACCAAGTATTTTTTGGTCTACTTCTCTTGCCTTGAGGATTCTATGTAAGAGCCTGTCTGGCTGTGTTGAACGGTACCTTCCGTAGGGTATGTTCTATCCATTTTCTTCGCTTAATTTATTGAACTTCTCGGTCGAGCGTCAACATGGCTGCTGATCGGAATCGCTCCTGAATCATGTGTATTTTTCTGTGATTTTTAAGTCTGCAATTACAGTGTTACAGATTCCTCTTTGATAACGTGTTTAATGTGGGTTTTTCCAATTGGACGTGCCCGACAAAGCGCCGAGACGTATTTCAATGGACATATTATAGGATAAAGTCGAACACATAAATACACAAGAGCGATTAAAAGCAAACGGCCAAGATGAAAACGAGGCCGAGAAAAAAATTATACGGAAAGGCATAACCTTCAGGGGGAACCGGTGACGCAATGCTTGAGTAGACAGGGATATCATAGACAAATTCATAATGTGGAGGGACACATTGTCTAGAGAGGAATGGGCTCCGCCAGGTGCAAAACGGCCCAAGACACTCCAGTTGCAGAAAACTGCAGAAAACATTGAGAAAAATCATAAATGCGCCAGAAGTCTCAATTCACAAAAATGACAATCTGAGGTTAACTCGTACAGACGGAAGATATGATTCGGTTGTTGGCGCCTTTCCTATAGGTCCTCACCATGTCCTGACGCTCTATGATCATTATTCTTTGTAGGCATTTATTAACGAAGAACTGGAGTCTTTGTTTGGTTTTTGTCGTTACCCACGTCTCAGCAGAGCCGACTTGACACTAGGGTTCGATATTCCAAATTTGGTGTCAATCCTCATCTCTCTGGATCTCTAAATGTTGTTTTGTGTCAGGAATGCCCTCCTTGCCTTTACAATCCTGGTTTTTACATCTGCTGTGTAGATCCTGTTGTGTCAATTATGCTGCCCAAATAGGTGACAGTATCCACTGCTAACAACGTCTCTCTCTCTCCAGCTGGATTGGTTTCTGTTGAGTTTAAAAAGCTTGGTTTTCTTGATGTTGATATTCAGCCCCGATTTGCATTTAAAGTGTATAGTAGTGGTATACGATACAATATGGGTTGGCAGTTGATGAGCTGTTGGGGATCATGGAAGCCATGGGGAAGAACCTACAGGACAGTTAAAGAGTTGACAGGAGCCAGACACTCATACTTCGCTGATGGCATTAGGGTCAGCGAACAAGGTACGTAGTACGAAAGCAAAACCCACCCCCACCCCGTTCTCCCCCCCTTCCCCCCACCCCAACAAAAAGAAGCGGAAATCGGATATGTCGGACCGAAAATCTTAGTTATCGTCACGTCACAACGTTTTTTTCAGGATGAATAAGAAGAAGAAGAAGAAGAAAAAGAAGAAGAAAAAGAAGAAGGCAAATAATAATAAGAAGAAGAGAATGAAGACGAAGTAGAAGAAGAAGAGGAAAAAGAAGGAGAAAAAGAAGGCAAAATAATAATAAGAAGAGAATGAAGACAAAGTAGAAGAAGAAGAGAAAGAAGAAGAACAAGAAATTACAATTCATACAGAGTGTTTGATTGAGTTACGTTATAAAGTATTGGTTGAGAGTCGATGAGCTGTTGTTGATCACGGAAACCAGAGTCAATGTCGGGTCCTTGTTAGAGTAACGAGATAAAATATACCAGCTGCATAGTTATCAAATTCCATGTATTTTATTTCTATTAATTCAACGTCAGGGAAATAACATTCTTCTGTACGGCAGTCACACACCAGTGGGTACGGATACATGTTTCGTTGATTTCATAAGAGAAAAAAAATAGAGTTAATAGGAACAGTAAAGGTAAAGGAAATTTCAAAGGAGATTTAATGTCGAAGAGGGTAAAGTGCTACATCTTCATCATGCCATATTTTTGCCTCTTGAGGTGAGAGTATTCGTAAATTTATTCACTGGTCATCTCCTAACATTAAACATAGTCCGCTGTGTCACTAATGAGATGGTTTTTATGCCAGAGAAGAACGTTAAAATAGATTAAATGATACAGACTGTGCAACTGTTTGGAGGTTATCACTTTCTACTTGTTGTTTGTCACTTCAGGTTGTTGAGCAAAGGTCCAACACTGCGTTTGATATTCAATAATCAGCTTTTTATTTATGTTTTCTCAGTCCCATAGCAGAAACTAAATTAATAGACATCATGGTATTTAGCAACAGCTTTTGTTATGTAGGGTAGCTAGTTTCCTTCCTCGCTGCCTTTCTTTCACTAACCGTTCATTTACAAATAAACACTTATACTACAGTGGAGAGAGTTGAACTCCGTTTCTTTGTCTTGAAAGGTCAGTGTTCTACAACTAGAGTAATCAGATGCAATAACATTATAAATCCAGCTTTTTGCTGTGAGGTTTCAATGATTTTTAGTTGGTAAGATTGCCAGCACAACACTCCCCAGTCGCTTGTTAGAACATACTATACATTGGTACTATCAACAATTCTAAATTTTGTTGTTGTTGGTCTTCGCCTTTTTTCTTTAATTCCCAAGGCGATGTGCGTTGCAACAATGTGGTCTTTATATTGCGCCTGTCGACCCAGTGCATCCGACTTCAGCATGCATTTTTTGTAAGGGTCTGCTTCCTCCTGCATTTTCTTAGGGTTTGCTTCCCCGGGGTAATGGCAGGTGCTGTGATGGGGATCGAGCCCAGCACCTTCGGATTGTGAGCCGTGTCACTTAACCACCAGCCCACGCCTTACCCTAAGAATATTCTAATGAAAGAATACAAGTAAGAGACTCTTAGTATCAACCGACTTAATAATAATAGTAATAACATAGTACAGATGACGATGATGATGAGGATGATGATTTAATGCCTTTAGCTGGTATTTGGTAGCCCTTGACAGTCCAATGCCTCTCGGACAAAAGTACGTCTTCTTCAGTAGGAGTTTGTTGAAAAATCTACTGTCTTAGAGACATCCTATACATGTAAGGGAGGGAGGAGGGGAATTGGGGCTGGTTGGGGGGAATATGGAGACATCTTTATAGTATCCCCGAAGAGTGGCACCCAAGTTGTCCTGGGTCCTAGGTTCGCCAGGTCTTGTCAGGGACGTAGCACACTTCTTATTAGCCCATTAAGTCTACCTTGATGATAGTAACTTTAATGCAGCATGTGATTATCTGTTCGTCAAAAGTGTCAAATACTGTCTTAGGAGAAGAAGTGTGAAATTATCGATCTGTATTTTCAGAATGTTTCTATTGCTCGTGTTTTACAACTGCTCTGTTGCAGGCAAGTTCTCAATAGTTTTGTCCAGAACAAACGTCACTTTGAAAACATCTTATGCATAATCTTGCCATACCTGTTGTTACGGATCCAGCATATTCCGGGCTCTAGTCCTTCAGGCCAATGCCATACAGTGATATCTACATGTGTTTGTGAGTTGTTCTTTAGTGACATACAAAGTGTTCCATTGATCTGACGTCGGTGGAAGGAGCATATTCATAACATGTTTCGCTCTGAGCGCTGAAAGAGATTATAATCAAGAAGTTTTGTATGAGTGTGTACACAGCTGGCACTCTGAGTGTTATGATTGGATTATGTTCGGGAACAACATGCTGAGCAGTGCTTGAGCTGTAGTGGTAAACAGCACAGACCTGCTAAGACTCTTCTCCACCTCTAAGTGGTTATCATGAATAACAGGCTGCAACAGGGCAGATTGGCTAAGGAGAAGGGATCGAAGAGGGAAGGCTAACCAAGTACCCAAAAATGCTATGTTGAAGTCGGATGTGTAGGACCGAAATGTACAAATATCGCAGTCAAGCTGTAAACTCTCACATAACGTTTTCCGTTCTCCGGAATACATCAAGCTACTTGTAAAACTCTTTTCGGGGTTAGATATCGGGAGTTTCAGAATGAATGACAAACAAGAGGAAGAGGATTCTGCCAGGTGTTTGTTAAGTGGAATGTGTTTGGTTCTCAACCGAAAAATGTTGTTCTTATCCGTTTTTGTGAGTTGATTGACATTGTCATTTGGATTGGGGCTTGTCACATGTCTAGACGTCACATAGTGTGACAGTTCTTGTCTTATCCCTTATTTGATATTCCGACTGCTTCGTCGTTGCCATATATATTTAAATGTCAGGGATTCACGATATTTGTGAAATGTATTTAAATGTCAGGGATTCACGATATTTGTGAAATGTATTTAAATGTCAGGGATTCACGATATTTGTGAAATGTATTTAAATGTCAGGGATTCACGATATTTGTGTAATGTATGTCGTTGTTGGCGACATGGAAGGTGATAATGTTGTCAACGTCTAGAGATATTTGGATAAGGTCAGGTCTGATGTTTGTCCACCACATGTGATGAAGACCACCACCTCGTTGTTCAGCCGTGTGGATAGTCTTTTCTCTTGCTGTGTCCGCTGAAATTGGTGACTTGCGTGGTGATTTGGATTAGAGTGAGTAAGAAACTGCGCCTTTTGTCAGCCTCACTTTCTCATCCCGAACTACCTTTGGCCAGTGGCAGAACCTTACCGAGACGGCTGGACATAGCACAGGATGCATATTTTTTTCTCAGGGTTTACTCCCGTAGTCAGTTCTACTTTGTTCAGCATCGTCCAATGCCTGAAGCACTTACAGTGAGTCTGTAAAAAATAGAGTAAGAAATATAAATTTAAAAACAAATAATATTAACAATAGGTATGGTCCGATGTCGTACCGAGAGGCAAACAGAAAGGAAACCTACGTTACGACCAATAGCCCTTCATCAGGGACAACAACAATTAACTAACGAATCAAAGAGGAAGATGAGAACACATAAATGGGGAATGTCAACATATTAAGAGAAAATGGTGTACTCATCTGAAATAGGTCACATCACTTCTGAATAGGTCTGGAGTCAGAATCCAAGTGACAGACAAAGGTGAGATGAGGTGGCCAGGAGGGCGTAAAAAGTGGGAAACGGCCGGATAAGCCAGTGGCGGCCAAATACGAAAAAGACCAAATGATGATTAAGATGGACGGAAAAGAGGAAGTCAAATGGAAAGGGGTCGGTATGAGATGGAATTTAATAAAAAGTATGGAAGATATTTATACTATGCAGTTGGAAGCAACTCATGCTGGAGATCAGTCTGTTCTCGATGGCAAATCGATGACGATTGCCAGTAGAAAACATATCAATGTTTTGGGCCTTTGAGGGAAAGAAATCCAAAACTATCCTCTGATGGTACAAGGCGGCTTTATTTAGAGTTAGAAGCTAACCAATCTAACTAGTCTCATTCTTCACATAATGGACGGAAGATACGCCTTTGCCTAAATTCCCCCACTGTGTCGCTCTGATGACGTGTGTATTTCCCTTCACCTGTTGTCTCCAGTAACGAGTTTCTCGTGAAATAACATTCACAACGTGGACTGTCCAATAGAGATCGTTAGTTTTTGTAATAAGACGCAGTGAGAGGGGTTGTATCGTGTTCCTTGGATATTCCTTTAACGTCACTTAAAATTCTGTGCATAGAATAAAGAGCAGAGGCATTTGATTGTGTATAAGGAGTAGGTAAGCTTATTTTTGTTTGCTTCAAATGATATCCACAGTTTATTAACATTTCGTGAATTGTGTAGCTAAGTATACCGGCTTAACTCCTCTGTGTCTTACATTATATCTGTGTGGTTTCTTGCATGCCTCTACAGTTAGAAGCGAAGAGAATTAGCCCACTACCACACTGAGATAGGGAGGAAGACTAACGTCTACTCAGGCAAAATATACTGTTCAGACATGTTAGTCAGGGTCAGGGAAAGTATACTGGCCAAGATCTTTGCTTCGGCTTTCTAGTTCTCCTACCTGGAAACGGACTGTTTTCATGGAAGTCTAGACAACAAAGTGAGGGACCTACGTGATCCCCATAGTAATGAGTGACACGAAGATAAAGTCAAGCATAGCACATCCGCCTGAAAGACTCAGATCCACCTTCATCAGCACGCTCGGGATGTGAGGAAAGCAACTGCAACCCGCCACTTTACGTCCTTTTCAGGGCGCACAAGAGAGGAACCTACTTATTGTGGGCATTCGCAAACATCAATACTGGTAGCATGGCCAAAGAGGCGACTAGCCGTGTCGTTACTTATTAAGGGCACTCGTACTCTCAAACTATTGACAAGGCTGACCTGCTAGTATCAAACAGGTTGATCTGTTCGCGTAAAGATATCTAGAAACAAATCATTTGTACTACAATAAATAATCAATTTTCCCCATGTCAAAAGCAGAAAACGAAGAAAATATATACATTTAAATGCTGTCGTCTATATTGGTATTTCTTACTAAATACCGTCTAACGTCAACATATTATTTGAAGTTGAAAAACATCCTCTCGTATTTACAGCAAATCATTCAACAAACACTATATTGTGTAACCACTGCCTCTGTAAGCTAGTCAAAGACAGAAACACAAGCAACGCTTATTTATTAAAGGCTTAAATGACAAAAAGAGCACAGTACAGCTTCGCCTGTACTTGACTGATATTAATTGGCAAATGTTTGACTTGAGATTATTTGTTAATTGTCTTTGAGTGATATACTTTTACAACTGTCTTTGACTGAGATCATTTTCCAATTGTCTGTGACAGAGGTCATACTCCATCTATCTCTGGCTGAGATCATATTCCAAGTGTCTGTAACGAGATCATATTCCAATTGTCTGTGACTGAGATCATATTCCAAATGTCTGTGACTGATATCATATTCCAATTGTCTTTGACAGATCATTTTCCAAGTATCTTTGACTGAAATTAAATTCCGACTGACTTTTATTGATATCATTTTCCAACTATCTTCAACTGAGAGGATATATATTCCAACTGTCTCTGACTGAGATTATATTCCAATTGTTTCTGACTGAGGTTAGATGTCAATTGTCTTTGACTAACATCATTTTTCAACTATCTTTGACTGAAATAGGTGTGTTTTTCCTGTGGCAGCTTATGACTGCCAATCATGGACGATTACCAGAACGTACAGACAAAGAATTGAATCCTTTGAATTAAAATGTTACAGAAAGATCCTCAGAATACCCTGGACAGAGAAAAAGACAAATGCAGACATTTGGCAAGAGTTGATCATAAAGGAGAACTGGTTTATCAATTCCATTTTGGCTAGAAAATGCAAATACTTTGGTCACATCACGAGACACAACAGTCTCGAGAGAACAGTGATGGAAGTTATGGTGTCAGGTAAAAGAGTAAGGGATAGACTAAGAAGACAATGGCACGAAGATATCCAGGAATGACTGGGTATAACTGTGGCGAAAGCTGGAGTTTTGGCAAGGGAACGAGTTTCTTTAAGACAGACTGTGATGGGATCGACGTTCTATAAAGGATATGCTACACGATGATGATTGACTGAAATTATATTCCAACTGGCTTTGACTAAGATCATGTTCCAACTGTCTGACTGAGATTATGTTCCAACTGTCTTTGACTGAGATTATATTCCAATTGTCTTTGACTGAGATTATATTCCAATTGTCTTTGACTGAGATTATATTCCAACTGTGTTTGACTGAGATTATATTCCAACTGTGTTTGAACTGATATTATATTCCAATTGTCTTTGACTGAGATTATATTCCAACTGTGTTTGACTGAGATTATATTCCAACTGTGTTTGAACTGATATTATATTCCAATTGTCTTTGACTGAGATCATATTCCAATTGTCTTTGACTGAGATTATATTCCAACTGTGTTTGACTGAGATTATATTCCAACTGTATTTGAACTGATATTATATTCCAATTGTCTTTGACTGAGATTATATTCCAACTGTGTTTGACTGAGATTATATTCCAACTGTGTTTGAACTGATATTATATTCCAATTGTCTTTGACTGAGATTATATTCCAACTGTCTTTGGTGATTACTTATCAATGAAATATGTATCTTTCAAATCCTGTGTTAAGAAATGACTCACAGACATTCAACATTCACATTTAAGTCTCTCAATCAAAAGAGGCGTGTGAGAAGCATTAACAAGAAGCAGTCTGCGTTGTTGTACTTTGTTTGTCTAATTCCATGACCATAGAAACGGTAGGCAACGTGGTGGTAAGCATTGGCAAAGTGGGGTAGATAAATTATGTTCATAAATGTTTTATCTTTGTTTTCTCCTGCAAATGGCCCATTTGTGTTCTCACTCCTATGTACGAGGCATGTTCAAATGAAGTTGAACCTAACTGCAACGAATGAACATATGTACGATGCGCATGATGATGTCACTTCTGGCCTAAACAGCACATAACAACCGTCAAGTTTGCAAAATTTCATTAATCTCCAACACAAAATTTACTCAGCAGACAGTTGAAAAATGGCGGGTGTGATACTGTGATACGGAATTCGTCCAGAGTTGATCAGCGAGCGGTGATTCGGTTTCAAACAACTGAAGGATGTCGACCAGTAGACATGCATCGCAGAATGCAGACAGTGTGTGGTGACAAAAGTGTGTCGAAGACAACAATGAAGAACTGGACAACAATGTAGAACTGGACAACAATGTTTACAGAAGAACTTGAGTTCACAAAAGATCTTCCGAGACCAGGTCAGGCGCATATTATTGTATCAGAAGATGCCATCGCCAAAATGAATGCAGAAATTCGAGTGGATCGTACCCGGAGCTTAACGTTCGTTAGGAGCGAAATTCGCTGTGTGGCCAGTAATGGAAGGTGTTCACAATTGGTACCGATACTTACGTTTCTTGCTAACCACCCTTCGAACTGTCTCTGGCGACACAGCAAATTCCTCTGTTAGTGAACTTAAGCTCCGGCGATGGTCCTCCCGAATTTCTGCATCAATTTTGGCGACGGCCTCTTCTGGCATCGTACGTATGTTCACTTGGTGCAGTTAGGTCCGGTTTCATTTAAACACGCCTGGTACATTTACTGCTGTATAAATTCTATTTGTTCATATATTCATTGTGCTAATTATTTGTTCGTATTCCCACTGTACGAATCCAATTTGTTCAAATTTCAGCTGTATGAATCCATTTTGTATTTTCACTATAGAGATAATATTTATTCATATTCCTAACTACAGATATCCTACTTGTTCATATTCCCATTGTTAAAATCATATTTGTTTTCCCATTGTTCATATTTGTTCATATTCCAACCGTATAAATGCTATTTGTTCATATTCCAACCGTATAAATGCTATTTGGTCATATTCCAACCTAATAAATGCTATTTGGTCATATTCCAACCGTATAAATGCTATTTGGTCATATTCCAACCGTATAAAGGCTATTTGGTCATATTCCAACCGTATAAATGCTATTTGGTCATATTCCAACCGTATAAATGCTATTTGGTCATATTCCAACCGTATAAATGCTATTTGGTCATATTCCTCACTGTACGAGTTCTACCTGTTCTTATTTCCCGCTATGTGAGATAGTTTTTGTTCTCAATTTCCACTAATCAAAAATGTTTGTTCTCAATCGCAGCTATACTTGCACTATTTTTGTTCTGAAAATCGTGTTTTCATTTCGGTTGTACACACAGCTGTACGAACATGTGTATTTACTCTCCTCATTACGTTTACATATTATTTGTCAAAAACACACACACAAACACAGAGAGAGAGGAGGAGAGAAAGAGAGAGAGAGAGAGATGAAAGCATATGTACTGTGACATCGAAGTTGAGAAAAAACAAACTAGTGGTTGGTTACGTACAGCTGTTGCCATGTTCACTAACTGGAAACATGTAAATGTTTTAAACAAAACAAATGGTACGATCAGAAAATCACATTTTAATTAATACTTTGCCTTATTTATAATGTGTACACGTTGAAAAGTGTTGAAGATCAATATCTTTATTCTTGTTTTTTTCGCTGTCGAGTAGTGCATGATCTACAGACGTTACTTGTTCGCGTGGAGTCACGTGCGTAATTTATAAATATAAATTAGTCAGAGGAACGACGCCATAGAAAAAAAACAACCGTAGTATCACTTGGAATGTATTTCTCCTCCAAATGAGTCTGTCAGAGTGAGACCTTGAAGGCTGGAAGGCTGGTCTTCTACCCTGGGGGCAACTCTTCTCTCCCCTCTCACCTCACTCTGTTTCATTTGACTCTGTCCTACAGTCACACTCTTGCACAACTTTCACACGCGCCCTCATGGTGAGGCCCTTCCATTGCACTTTGGTTGGGCTAGCTTCTGAGGGCGCACAAACCTAGCATAGGTACATACAGACGCACACATGCATCCAAGCACTGGTTTATGCGTCCTGATATCGCCCAATGGACTACGGTCTGGGGTGGAAAATGGTACGCCTCCGCCAGTAGAAACTAGTGAAGCAAACATCTAAGCAACAACAACATCTGCAGTTATTGTGAGGTTAGGGTGATGTGACTATTTGGATGTACTGCATTGCATCTCCGTTTATTCAGTTTCCTTCGTATATTTGGGATATTCATTGTAAAGCTTTCGTGTCATGTATAGCTCAGGTATAGAGAACTATTGGTCAGGTCACCACAGTAGAGACCATAATCAAATGGGAAGAATTAATTCACACTAGAGATAAACTGACAGACTACCTCCTCGTCATTATCACTCTTGGGAGCGAATGCAGAGACTGGTGCAGTGGGAAAGCGGACCTTGAGGTTGAACAACTCAATGAAAATGTCCAGGATTCTGATGCTGTCATATATCTATGGATCTTTGCTACACGGTAGGTTAGGTCTTCTATGCCACACTGAGAGGCAGGGTCGTTGCTGAGAGGAGCGGTGCATACCTGACAACAACGTCCAATATCAGAATGAAGATCGAGGCAGCGATTCCGGCTCTGAGGTGGTTGTCTGGGACCTCTTAATTCTTGCTTCGAAAGGTTGAGAAAGGCTGGATGTGGCATGGGTGGATAGTGGACAGTGGACATAGTCACCGAACTTCCATCAGAGTGAAGGATCCTCGCATCTCATTACAAACGTGCTGAGTTCGATTCCTGGTAGGGACTTGCACCAGTCAACTCAGTTGTGAATGGGTTCTTGGCTTGCTGTTAGAGAAGGAAAGGCAGCTAGGAATGGAGCTTGACAACTCGCCTCATGAAAATCTTACTCCTAACTCAACGAAGCAGCTAAACTCTTCATCCACGATGGTAGTGAGTGGCGAAGATGTTGATGAATTCGTCGATGGTCACCAACTTACAAACTAATCAGAGCGTGACCACTCTACAGTAACTATTGCCTTTTATCAAGATATAAATAGCTTGCTAAACACCAAATAGAAGACATCCGGTCTGACCTAGATATGTGGCATTCACTACCATCACTACTCATTCGTATCGAGCCGAGCTGGTGGCATTGTTGTTCACTCAACTTTAAAAATAATCTGTGAGGAAAGTATGCTTCTTTAAACCACAAACATTCATGTTAGCTATATATGCGCAGGTGAGTCATATAGAAGTATGCGTCGCTTGACGTCTACCATATGTTCTGTGATATAGGATGCTATACGATTTTGACTGTGCGAACATCATCTTAACTATAAAACAGAAAATGCATGCACCTGTTTGTCCGTATTACCAAAAATTTCGAACAGTGGAAGCTAATTCTGTTTGGATTTTCTAGGTTAACGCAGCCATGTTCAGCTCGTTTCATGATTTCTTTGACAAGTTAATTAATATTACAGAAATTAAACTATTTACAGCGGTTCTATTCTTTTGGAATACTGTGCAGTGCAGTGAGATTTATCGCGTGCAGTTCCAGGTCAGATACTCGAAGCCCAAGACCATGTCCATTTTTGGAACTGGTCAGTGTAAGGGGAGATCAATCCTTTCACCCCGGACAACGCGATAGGTGGGACTTGTTGACTATATGCTTTAGCCACGAGCCTTCAATCTCTTATTTCATTTTCTCATTAGAGTGAAATTTTGTTCTCAGGAAACGTTTTGTGCTAAGTTAATAGTTTGCAAAGAGTGAGTTTCGTAATGCCGTAAATTCAAATGCTAATTACATTTTTTTAAAAATAACTTTCAAACATACGAAGTGGTAGCGATCAAGACAATTTATTTCAAGTCGCTGTGTCAACTTGAAATCAATACCGTAAAAAAATATCTCACAAGCGAAGCCAGGTTTCAAAGTTCTAGTACTATATACCTATCATATTTAAATGGGATACTGTACCAGAGGTTAGAGCATGGATGCTGCTAGATCTGTATCAACAGGGCTTGACAAAAGTGCTAATCTGTGAAGAGTAACATGTTTTGCTTGACGAGTAAAAAATTCAGTTGTTAATCGTTAATTACTTTTTTAATCGTTACTAAATAACGAGCTTCATACGATTGGTAATGATACTACGGTTCCAATAGATTGTACATGAGCTAATTTATGATGGTATATCTAAATGGACCCCAACTGCCACAATTTACTAAAGACATCGACAAATGGTACCACAATGCTAGAGCTACGAAGAATGTTCAAGGACACAACCGTAGTACATTTTGTCTTTAGAAGAAATCGACTGATACTGTGTAAGTAATACAATATATTATATTTGGGTTTTTGTACCCATTTTTGTGTAGAAATAAAGATGAATTAGTGACTAGTTTAAATTAGTTAACATAGATTGCATGCTGACTCGTGACATTTTTGACTGACTGGTGAGCCACCCTAAGACTTGTCAAGTCCTGCGTATCAACATATGGAATGCTGTGTTAATATATTGTGTTCATATATATCCAGGATTATGTATACGCCGAGTATCGTATCTCAGCCCTGTAGCTTTCAGTAGAGCCAATCCGTTAGCAGCTTTGAGATCAGTGTGGCTGTCGAGTGGAACATGCTCGCATCACAAGCTAAAGCATTCAATGGTTTTCCACCTTCGTGTCGTTTAAATACCTTTTATTTTCAAATCGATCCTTTTTTGCTTCTCTTTGCTGCTTTCACTAGAATTAGTTTTGTTTTCTTTTGGAACGTTAGGTCTTTAACGGCTATGTACTTTCGAAAGTAAAGTTAAACAAAGATAACAAGGTTTGATGCTTCTCCTGACGATTCGAAGTTTACCTTGTTATACGGCAAACTTGCGATCGAGATGCTGAGCAGTGCACGAGCTGCAGCGGTCTGCGACCAATAGCTGACTGCTAATATCACGGTCAAGGAGCCAGAGCTGCAAAGACCCTTCTACAGTTCTACGTGGTGATCCTGGATAACAGGCTGCAACAGAGCAGACTGGCTAAGAAGACGGGATCGAAGAGGGAAGGCTAACCTGGTACTCAAAAATGCCTGCTGAAGTCATATGTGTCCGACCGAAAGGTGGACATATCGTAGTCAAGCTGTAAATACGACACAACGCATCCCGTTCTCCGGACAACATCCTGCTCCTTGAAAAGCCTTTTCCAGGGCTTGGAAGCGGGAGATTGAGATGGAAGAAGATACGGTAAAAAAAGCACATTTAATTGTAAGTAGAAGCAGATCACATTAATTAGCGCTATAAAGTACAGTACAGTATATACATAAGCCAGGTACATATGCTTTCGTTATGACTACAAAGACCAAAATGCTGTATTATAGGTTACATACAAGTATGTACTGTGCTATAAAAGCCTGGCATTCGCTATAACTTTGTACTGTATACAGGAGACACAATCAGTGGCGGCTCGTGGATGTTATTCTGGAGAGGCTCAACCACAGAGATGAAAACAAAGAGCACTGTAAATGTCTATGTAGCAAAGTGTGCTACATATGTTTTTTGTAAAACAATACTGTCGGTTATGTTATATTTCCGAGGAATTCAAAACTGTTTTGTTGATTTTTCATGCTGTTACATTTTTCATGCTGTTACATTTTTCATGCTGTTACATTTTTCCTGCTGTTACATTTTTCATGCTGTTACATTTTTCATGCTGTTACATTTTTCATGCTGTTACATTTTTCCTGCTGTTACATTTTTCCTGCTGTTACATTTTTCCTGCTGTTACATTTTTCATGCTGTTACATTTTTCCTGCTGTTACATTTTTCATGCTGTTACATTTTTCATACTGTTACATTTTTCATGCTGTTACATTTTTCATGCTGTTACATTTTTCATGCTGTTACATTTTTCATGCTGTTACATTTTTCATGCTGTTACATTTTTCATGCTGTTACATTTTTCCTGCTGTTACATTTTTCCTGCTGTTACATTTTTCCTGCTGTTACATTTTTCCTGCTGTTACATTTTTCCTGCAGATGTTTTACGTCTTGTACTCCTTGCTTTGTTCAAGTTGCTTTGTTCAAGTTGCTTTGTTCAAGTTGCTTTGTTCAAGTTGCTTTGTTCAAGTTGCTTTGTTCAAGTTGCTTTGTTCAAGTTGCTTTGTTCAAGTTGCTTTGTTCAAGTTGCTTTGTCCAAGTTGCTTTGTTCAAGTTGCTTTGTTCAAGTTGCTTTGTTCAAGTTGCTTTGTTCAAGTTGCTTTGTTCAAGTTGCTTTGTTCAAGTTGCTTTGTTCAAGTTGCTTTGTTCAAGTTGCTTTGTCCAAGTTGCTTTGTCCAAGTTGCTTTGTTCAAGTTGCTTTGTTCAAGTTATGTCCAACTATCATCACCTACAAACAGTGAACATACACGTCAGAAGAGAGCGTTTTTCTCGTCACGGCCCCACAATCAGGAAGTCATGTCATACATAGAAGCGTCAAATGTGCGTTAGCAAAAATGCACTTGGACTATTACATGGAAATTGGTTTTGTTCATTATTCAATTCTGGCACTGTCTTTGTAAATTAAACATTCTCTGGTAAGCTCAGAAAGCTGAGTGGACTACGATAAATGCACGTCTGAACGACAAAGCATCAGGCCATGTCTCACCCATGTCAGTCCAGTGTGTCTATGATGCCAGGAAGTTCAGTTGTACCTGAAAACCTTCGTTGTCATGACAATCGATTCAATATATCGGTGAGTGTGAATTGATCCCTTGCCTGTATGATGCAGGAACAGATACTGCAGAAGCCTCTCTGGTTTTGCCAATAATTGGGCATCTATTCAATGTATTAGTTGCATAGTTAATACTTATCACTTATGAAGGTTTCCATAACATATCGTTTAGCAAAAACAACAGGGTGGAGGGGAGACAGCGCCTGTGGCCCATAGACATCGGCTTCCAGTAGACAAGCGATACACGTGTTGCGTGACGGACGCTGTTTCTATCAGGAATTCTAAACTTAATAACAACCAAATTGGACTACAGACATATGTGCGATCGAACGTTTCCCGAACGGACGCCATGCAGTGCATAACTATTCACATTTTCGGGTTCCTGGCCTAACCTCATTGTCTCTGTCCCGAAATGCACTTCCACCAAGGAAAGGGATTCAGTCCGAACATTTTCGTGCGTGAATCTAGAACTGTGATGGTCAACGTGGAGGGACCGTTGACTAGACGTGGTCTAGTGGTATTCTATTGCTGCTACTTGGTGTCCATGTTTCGCTCCCTGCGCTATAAACGGGTCACTACTTCAGCTGAGCTCTGATTGGATTAAATATTGCAGTGTGGGGGGTGGGGGGAGGGGGGTCTCGAACAGTTCGTTTGTTATATAAATCTGCTAGGCACATGCACAACCCGCTTGTATTACCTTTTACAGCATTTTATTTAAATTTTACACGACCGTTTTCCATTACTATAACTTCTATTGCTTCTGTTTTAACCTGGAACTGAACGGGGTCTCGAGGTAAGACGTCGGCCTCGAGTCCTGGAGGTTGCGGGTTCAAATCACGGTGAAAACCGAGATTTTTCAGGTGGACGTCAGGTTTTCCTCCTGATCTCCGTGTAGTTGAGATCAGACGCTCGTGTGTAGTGTCACGCACATTAAAAATCCCTCGGCAGTTTGAAATCGAAGAGAGTAGGATTAACAAGAGCTGCCGAGGCAAAATTCAAAATTGTTAAAAATCTAATATAAATGAGGATAACGTCTGGTCAGGCAAAACACACTGACCAGACAATGTTAGCCAGGGTCATGAGAAATATACTGATCAGACAATGTTAGCCAGGGTCAGGAGAGAAAAAAACTGATCAGACAATGTTAGCCAGGGTCAGGAGAAATATACTGATCAGACAATGTTAGCTAGGGTCAGGAGAAATATACTGATCAGACAATGTTAGCAAGGGTCAGGAGAAATATACTGATCAGACAATGTTAGCCAGGGTCAGGAGAAATATACTGATCAGACAATGTTAGCCAGGGTCAGGAGAAATATACTGGCCAAGACCCTCCTCGTTCATTGTCCTGGAAACCTACTGATGTCGAAAACGACAGTCTGACTAACAAGGTGTGGTTCGACGTGATCTCTGTAGTAGTAAGCGACACGCAAATGAAGCCAAGCATAGCACAACCACCCAGAGGATCCCGGTCCACCTTCAACAGCACGCTCGGGATGTGAGGAAAGCTAGTGCAATCCGCCACTTAACGTCCTTTTCAGAGCGCACAAAAGAGTAACCTACTCATTGTGGGCATTCACAAACAACAACAACAACCAATCTATTACGGGATCTTTTACGCCTCTACGAAGTTTGTGCATTGTGCTACGTTTCTCCAAAAATAATGGAGGAGAACAGAGCAAAAGGCAAAGACCGCCGTCCATTCGTAGACGATGATGGCATAATTTATTTGCTAGCGCTATTTTTAGTAAGGGTTAACCTCGCTACTTTTTATTCTCACTCTCTCGTCTCGAGCTGCCCGACGTAAGTGGCAAGTCAAGGACAAGACGACTAGGGGGCGACTACGAGATGTAGAGGATTCCGCATCAAGCACTCGTAAAAAAGACGGCGGAGTCCGGAGTCGAACCCACACTACCTGATCACGAGGCCGACGGCTTAACCACTTCACCACGGAAGGAAGAGAACAGAGCACTTATGGGTTAAACCGTGGGTAATGCCGTTGATTTTTCGACAAAACCAAACGAAACCAACTTTTTGTTACTAACATCCCCATAACCTTGAGAGCTGAAATTGTCTACTAGTGCGACCTGTTAATTCTATCACATTTTGGCGTATCCTGGACAGGTAATTCAAACGCTTGTATCAGAAAATGTAGTTTTTAAATATTGATTACAACATACTTGGAGGCTTCTGTGGCTTCTTATTTATGCTTGCTATGACCCATCTTCATGTAGCATGTCCTTTATAGAACGTCACTCCCATCATAGTCTGTCTGAAATAATTTCGTTCTCTTGTCAAAACACCAGTCTCCGCCAGTCATACCCAGGCATTCCTGGATATCTTGGTGCCATCGTCTTCGTGGTCTACCCCTTCCTCCTTTGCCTGGCACCATACCTTCCATCACTGTTCTCTCAAGACCGTTATGTCTCTTGATGTGACCAAAGTATTTTCATTTTCTAGCCAAAATGGAATTGATAAACCAGTTCTCCTCTGTGCTCCACTCTTGCCGAATGTCTACATTTGTCTTTTTCTCTGTCCAGGGTATTCTGAGGATCTTTCTGTTACATTTTGACTTGAAGGATTCGATTCTTTGTTTGAAAGTTTTGGTAATCGTCCATGATTCGCAGCCATAAGCTGCCACAGGAAAAACACTGGCTCTCAAGACCTTTACTTTTATCATTTTGTTGGCACTCTGTCATAATTTCTGTGACCCACACGAGAAATTATAGTGACTAAGCAAATATAATCTTGCTTTTTACCCATTCTCTGTTGTGACGAGACTTCTATGTTCATCTTTGACACTCGAGGTAAGGTGTCCGCCTCGGGGACCCGAGGTCGCGGGCTCGAATCACAATGGAGACCGAATTTGTTTTTTCGCGTGGGTCTGCTGTTAAAAATTCCATTGATTTTTGAGTGTGAAATCGGACTCCCGTGTACAGTCTTGAGCACGTTAAAAATCCCTTGACAGTTATAAATCGAAAAGAGTAGTCAAAATTTAAAAAAAATCTACGCAAATTATTAGTATCTTCCCACAGGCCTAGTAAGCCGCAGGAAGTTTTGCAATACCTACTACGTATATCCGAAACCATTTGGTTACCTGGCAACAGACATTAAACATGCCTGTTTGAATACCAGAATTCCAAGTATTCCAAGTCTTTAACCAGTCTAATCCGGTTTGCAACTCTTTTTCGGCGTATTATATTTTAGTGTGCACACTGTGCTTAAATACAATATGTAAATTAGTAAGAGCGCGTGACCGAATGGTCCCGAGGCCTGCCTGCCGACAAGGAGGGCAGCGGTTCGAATCCCCGGTATGGCATATGTTGTTTTTCTGTTGGGGGTGAAATAAAGAAACATAACCAGCACATGACGCGGCGACAGCAGTGGCGAAGTGGTCTGTAGTCCTCAGACTTCAAAACCCATCGACTACACCAGAAATGGGAACAATTTCGTATGAGGTTGTTTTTTTTGTTTTTTTGTTTTTTGTGTGGTGGTTTTGTAAAATAGTTTTTGTTTGTTTTTTAGTGAGAGAAAAACAGAAACTATGATGATTAGTAGAATACATGGGTCACTCAACATAAGTGTAAATGATATTGCTCATCAATAGGCCCATGAGTTCAAGTATTTGGGCAGTATTTTATCGACATACGGGCAAGATCGAGAGGGAAATTGAGATTAGGTGTTAGAAAGCATCTGCGGTGACTTATCAGCTGTCACCACTGTTTAGCACCCGAGCATTAGTTTGGCAACAAAGCAACAGCTGAGAAACAGTATATTTATGCCGACTCAGTGCTACCAGTGCTAAACAAGGCCTCTGTCCAGGGCGCATGAGAGCAGAATTTCCACGTGTGAAATGAAGTGTTTAAGAAAGGTCATCGGTGTTACCAGGAAAGACATAATACGGAAGGACGACATTCGTAGTATAGTCGGCTCTTCGTCTTGTGCTGAATACATTTCCAGGCAAAAATTAAGTTGGTTTGGTCATCTCATGAGAATGCATTCTCATAATCTTCCACTGATGGCTTACAACGTTTGTAGATCTGGTTACAGGGGAAAGGGGTGGCCGCGAGGCATTTGGATAGATGACATTACAGTGATCGTGCAGTGAAACGGTCTCATTGACCAACGCACTTGGTGGAAGACAGACGACTTAAGCTCTCCATGCCGCTCAACGGCACAAGTGGAAAAACACTAGCTAAATGTGCTATATTTCATTTCTTAGTGCTGCATGTTCAGAATGACATCGCAAGGTTTTCTAAGACTGTCCTTTCTTGTTGTCTCGAGTCTGATACCTTATCGGAGTCTGATACCTTATTGGAGTCTAATACCTTATTGGAGTCTGACACCATATTGGAGTCTTGATACCTTATTGGAGTCTAATACCTTATTGGAGTCTGATACCTTATTGGAGTCTGATACCTTATTGGAGTCTGATACCTTATTGGATTCTGATACCTTATTGGAGTCTGATACCTTATTGGAGTCTGATACCTTATTGGAGTCTGATACCTTATTGGAGTCATACCTAATTGGAGTCTGATGCCTTATTGGATTCTGATACCTTATTTCTCGAGTGGTGTACTAGTCTACTGAATGTATCCTTTAGTCTAGTGGATACATTTTTTCAGCTATGTTTTAACGTTTCTGGTGTTAACCAATCTTGTAATTCCCTTTTAAAAGGTAAAGGTCAGTTCCATGGTAACATCTGCCGTCGGGGATGAAGATAACTTTGTACCAACCCGCAGTCTTTGGAGTTAAGATGGTCAGTTTTCTTCGCTGTTGTTTTACCTTCCCCAGCTCATACGTTAGGTACCTTTTTTACAGCTGGGTCGACTGGAGGAGCGGTCGTACTAGACACGAACTACGGCCGGATTTGTTCTGCCCATCCGTGAATTCGAACCCTGGAACGCTGTCATTCCATTCTAGTAAGCAACAATTTTCTTTTACGGAATCGTAAATTAGCGTAGTGGTAGAATGCACGCTTTTCACGGTAAAGGTAAGAGGGTTAATTTCCCATAACTGTTACGCCCCAGTCGACCCAGTTGTAAATTGGTGCCTGATATACCACTACAGAACTAAAAGGCAATAAGGAAATGGACTGATTTCCCTACCTCATAAATCTGTGGCTTAGCTAACGGAAGTCTTTATGAACTTGATCTCCCGATAGTAGTGTAACTACTGTGGGACAAACCTTTACTATAACCATGATACAATGCTTGCTCTGTATGTTGTTGAAGTCTTGGTTCTTCAATATTTCCACGGCATCAATTCACCTCTCATATCGTCTGTTATTGTCCATGTTTCTGCGTCAAACAGTACAGAAGAGTAAATGTAACATCTGATAATTCTCATATTAAATTTATTTCCTTCTCCTTCCTCATCCTCCTCCTCTTTTTCTTTTTCTTCCTCATCCTCCTCCTCTTTTTCTCCTTCTCCTTTATCCTCAGATCAAAGTCCTGGCTCGTCTGACAAAGAAAGAACACCGTTGTTTGTAAGTCTGTTTGATCTCCGTGCAGCTTTTGTCTCATATCTGCCTCGCGAAGCCAGTATTGTTATCTGTTCCTGTTTGAGCATGTAACTTTGTATTATGTGTTTCTCGGTCATGGTATAGGGAGAGGAGACTCACGTCTGGTCAGGCAAAATATACTGATCCTATAAAGATCAGTCAGGGTCAGGCAAAAGGTACTGGCCACGACCTCCACCACACTTCCACGCAGTTCCCCCTGGAGACGGGCTGCTTCATGGCAGTCCGGCTAACAAAGTCGAAGGCTCAACGTGATCCACAAAGTAGTGAAGCACACTCAGATGAAGTCAAGCATAGCACAACCACACTCCGGCCCACCTTCATCAGAACGCTCGGGATGTGAGGACAGTTACTGAAACCCGCCACCTAACGCCGTTTTCAGGGCGCGCATGATTACGTTACTCATCATGGGCATACAACAGCAACAACACTAGCGGTTATGATACGCTTGACACCTACCACCGGTCCCAATCCTTATTTTGTTGTAAAGATGACCCTTCAGTATTATGCCGAGTTCTTAGTCTGAAGATGACTTGTTTGTCTCTAGTTAAATCCTATTCGTTATTAGTTTCCAATTCTGAAGTGAAAGTGTTAATAAACCATTTTCCACTGAAGTTGGCTACGTTCCTTAACGTCTGCCACAAACACTTTATTTGTTAGGGGTTCTTTTAGCTTAGCTATATCATTTTTATTTGCATTGTTACCTGTAGGCCAGTAGCTCTGACCTTGACATGTGATCGTAGTCCCTTGTCAGACATTGTTGTTCGTGATTGATTTGACTATTGTACTTCTCCGGAGCTTTTCCGGTGTGCTGTAACTAGATACCGTCCTCGTATTTTATTATATAACAGTAAGCCGAGAACCCATTTACAAGAAAGTAAATTGGATCCTATCCGGTACTTTTCCCTTGAGAAGCTGTCAAACACGACACTTCTCAGCGCAATGGAGTTCTGGTCAGAGTTAGGTCTTAAGTACACTAGTCACACCCATCCTCCTTGGGTTCACAAGATCCTGTTTAGAGGCCCAATCGCGTTTCTCTTGTATTTGGGACTGACGGTATCACAAAAGTACCAAATCATCCGTGTAGTCCAGGTCCTCCAATTCTGACTAGTGTCCACGGAATACCAGTTCTTTGCCCTTCGATTGGTGTGTTCATTATTCAATCTATAGTCAACAATAACAGGATGGAGCGAGCGCATGCATCCTTGTCTCACCCCTGTTTGCATCTCGAAGTTGTCAGCCAGTACTCCTTCGTGTGCCACTCTACTAACCGTATCTTCTTAAATATTCTGCATGAGGGTTATGCACTTCTCTGGTATCGCATAGTGTCTCAATAGTTGCCATATAATACTTCAATCTACACTGTCAAACATCTTTTCATTGTCAATACAATTTGCGAATAGTGATGACTCCCACTCAAAACTTTGTTCTACTATGATACAAAGAGTAGTTATATGATATGTGCATGATATTTCTTGACGAAATCCTGCCTGTTCCTCTCTGAGTAATAATGCTGTTGAATATCTTGCTTGACATTGACAGTGATGTAATCCCCCCCCCCCCTTCCCCCCTAGTGGCTGCACTCTGACAGGTCTCCTTTCTTTGTATTTAAAAAAATAATGATGCCAGTATTTGTGTTTTACTTCATCTACGCCATGTATGTGGTAAGCGGAGGCGAGATTTCGACAGACTGAAGGATACTTTGTCAACCAATAAATAAAGAAACTTTAGAACAACAATTAACATATGAAACAGAAACAAAAAAGATGGTCAGAACGTGAACACGAAATGTGAACACAAAAGAACTATTTATATTTAAGTAAATAGGACAAAATTGCTCATATAATCGACTTCTACGCACCACCGTGAACTCACACATGCTGAGATTGTCAGCTAAGCGCATCAGGTACCCATTTACAGCTGTGTTGACTAGAAAAAGCGGTCACACCAAAATAAACCGGGATGCCCGATCTGTCGAATTGAGTGAATGACGGGATTTGAAGCTGGTGTGTAAGAAATAGAGGATGCTTACCAGGAGAAAAAACACAGTAGCGGTTTGGGAGGATTTAGAAAAGGCATTTGACAAGGTCTGGAAAGAGGGACTTAAAGTCAAGCTACGAAGAAGTGAAGTTTGTGGGAAAATGTACAGATGGATCAGCCACTACCTCAAAAACAGAACAGCCATAATTCAAGTACAAGGGCATATGAACAAAAAGGTGACACTTGAGCAGGGAGTACCCCAAGGTGGAATACTGTCACCCACACTCTTCCTAGTGTATATAAATAAAATCACAGAGAATATACCAAGAAGAGTCCACAGCTCCATGTTTGCAGACAATCTGGCTATGTGGACCTCTGAAAAGCATCTCACCATAGAAAGTAATCGGATGCAGCAGGCCCTAACATCGTTTGAGGAGTGGGCGAACTCATGGCTGGTCAAAATAAATGAGGAAAAAACATGTACGATATTCTCGCTTTCAAACAAACCCCAAAACACCAAAATAAGTCTTAACGGCAAATGCCTGCAGCCAAACGACAACCCAAACTACCTGGGAGTCACATTTGATCGGCGCATGACATGGAAAAGTCAGATCGAGAGAAACCGAATGAGAGCCAGATAAAGAATGGCAATCATGAGGAAACTTGCTGGCACAATCTGGGGAGCAGACGAAAGCATACTAAAGAAACTGTACACTGGAAGAGTGAGACCAGTTCTCGAGTATGGCATTGCGGCATGGACAACAGCAGAAAAGGCGAACTTTGATAAAATTAGCAAACTTCAAAACCAAGTCATAAGAGTTATAACAGGAGGCATGAAGTTAACGCCAATTGTAGAACTTGAAAAGATTACAAATCTGCAATCCATGACCGACAGAAGAGACTGCAAAGCCCAGCAGCAAGCAGAGAAACGCAGAAGACTGACAGACCATCCAATGCATCAGAGACTAAATAGATTTGGAAATGGGAAACTAAAGCGGATAAACTTTGCAGAAATAGCCAAAGCAACGATGAGCGAAGACCCTATGAACGCATTAGCAACACCAAAGCCCATCCCTACTGTACGCAAACCTACATGGAGGCAGCATACATTTCCAGAGGTGGAAGAAATATACCTGGTATTGGAAACAAGAACAGCCAGACTGAAAAAGAAAGAAGAGACATAACCCTGAGGTACATAGCGAAAAACTACCCAAGCATGGACTGGACCAATGCATACACCGACGGTTCTGTAACAAACACAACACAGAACGGAGGGGCAGGGGTATTCCTGAGCCTACCAAATGGTAGAAAAATACCACTGTCAGTGGCAACTGGAAATTACTCAAGCAATTTCAGAGCGTAGGCAGAGGCTCTGAGGGATGCAGTAGGAGAAATGGTGACAGGCAAAAGAAATAAAAGCAATATAGTCCTGTTTACAGATGCCCTGGCCGTAGTCACAGCACTAAAAAGCCAGAAAAATACTGAACTTAATGATTTAAGAGCAGTACTCAGTCAACTATGCCAGCAGTCCGAACCAAAAAGAGTAGTGGTACAGTGGGTTCCATCCCACTGTAACATCCAAGGCAACGAGGAGGCAGACAGACTGTCAAAAGAAGGTGCAAGACTACCACAACCAGACCCTAGTGTGACCTACGAAGAGTCAAAAAGTCTTATTAGAGCTAGATACATGGCCAAATGGGAAACAGAACATACTGGCTACATACAAAACTATTCTTATTACCAGTTGAACAGAAGAGAGCAGGTCGTGGTCTTCAGACTTCGCACTGGTCACAATAGACTGAGGTACCACCTATTCAACAAATTGAAGATAGGTGGCACTGACGAATGCCCGTGTGGTACCGGGAAAATGACCGCTGAACATTTGCTGCAAAACTGCCCGACATACGAGGATCAGAGAGAACAGATGTGGCCATTACCAGTGGCAACACTAGACAAGCTCTATGGCAGTGTCGACAGCCTAAAGATGACCGCTGATTTTTTAGAAAAAATACAAGTTGACGTCTGACAGCGTACGAAGAAGAAGAAGAAGAATAAGAAGAACCTGGTGTTCTTTGAGTCAGTGAACTAAGCTCGTAAGCCCTAGCCTAGGCCACATGCTCCCCTTATACAAGGCACAGTCATAAAGTAGCAGCAATTGTATTATGAAGTCTATGGAAGAGAATGTACAACGGAAACTCGTAATCCAGGACTCAAAATGGCTCTTTTAGTAATTGTAACGATCGAGTAGTATGCGCTTGCGCAATATAGCATGCACCATAATCGCACCGTGTCGAGATGCGCCGTGGAAGAACAACGAAGAGTTATTGGTTTTATTTTTTGTTGTTGTTGTAATCAGAGGGTGTGAAACACGTATGGTGGTTCAGTATGGAAACAGTTGTTTGACTCAGATGAGAGTGTATGGATGTGCTGAAAGATTCCATAACGGAAGACAGAACGTCATCGATGAAACGCGGCGTGGGAGACCAGCAAGTGTGGCGACTACATGAAACAAGATTGACCAGCTAGTCCGTGACAACAGGTGAGACACGACGAAATAGTCGATTTCCACATGAGTCACAGCGTTGTCCATGATGACCTTGGTTGTAGGAAACGGTGGAGCAGGTGGAAACCAAGGCAGCTGATATCGAGGTAATGGAGGCGTTCCACAATTGTAAAAGATAACACCAAAAGACTTTTTCTCTAGAGTTCATCCACAATCTAATTAACAGTTGGACAAATTATGTAGCCAGGGACTGTTGCTATGTCGAAAAATAGAACACACAAAATGTCTGCTTCGCGCTGGTAAAACTGTTATTATTAAAATTGCTATTACTTAATGACCGTTTCCCGTATTTAAGGGTACATATAGAGAGTTTCCCCATGACATCAATATAGGAGAGAGCAACGTATCTAACCTCCCCCGTCCCTCTTTTCTATAGCAGCATTCCACCTACTCCCCCGCCCACCCCCCCGCTCCTCCCCCCCCCCGCTCCTCCCCCCCCCCCGCCTCCCCCTTCCAACTAAATAACAAAAATGAAAGTTGGCTTGTGGCTGTTCATTTATCAGGAATAATTATCCTGCCATATTATGAGTTATTGTTGTTGCCGACAGACCCCAACAACAGATGCGAGCCATCCGCGCTAACGTTGCGTAAACCAACTTCCAGATACGCATCGGCCTGCCACAAAACCCAGTCATGTCCCTTGACAGTACACTTTCCCCACACCAGCACCCCTTTAAAAAAAAGAGGAAAAAGAAACTATTCGCAGCGAACCACTCTTGTGATCTCTCCAAAATACGGTCGGTCACCATTGCTCATGAATATTCATATATCCTGCCGTTACTAATGACAACAGGAATACACTTAGTGAATCAATCGTCAGTAAATCCAACTACCTAGATTAACCGGCCTGTTTTAGGCTTTCTGTTTTAGCATAATCATTTCACTCTTAGTTATTGAACTAGCCTAAATGACACGAAGTCCTTCAGATGTTCTATTTTACATGTAATACTTTAGTTGTTCAGTTGAACATCTTATATTTCAACTTATCTATGTTAGGCCTTATATTTCAGCTTTCCCATTTTACTGCTATCCGCCCCTCTACAGCTGTTTTATTTTACAATTAATCTTTTAACTGTTCAATTTTACATCAGCTTTTAAAACTGTTCAATTTTATAATTAAATTTTATAACCGGACAAATTCACATCATATTTCACATCATATTTCGCATTTAATCTATAACAGGCATATCTCACATCTAAACTATAACAGGCATATCTTATATCTAAACTAAAATCAATAGATGTCACATATAAATTATAACCAATGTATCTCGCATCTAAACTCTAACCAATATATCAAACGCCTAAATTATAACCATCATATCTTACACCTAAACTATAACCAGCATATTTCACACGTAAACTTTAAGTGGCATAAAGCACACTTAAACTATAATCAATATACTTCATAACTAATCTATAACCAATATATAAAACACTTAAACTATAACCATATTTTCTCACACTTAAATTATAACCAGCATATCTCACACGTAAACTATAACCAGCCAATTTCACACGTAAACTATAACCAGCATATCTCACACGTAAACTATAACCAGCCAATTTCAGACGTAAACTATAACCAGCATCTTTCACACCTAAACTATAACCAACATATCTAACATGTGAACTATAACCAGCATATCTCACACCTAAACTATAACCAGCGTATCTCAAACCTAAACTATAACCAACATATTCTACACCTAAGCAATAACCAGCATAGCTAACACGTACACTATAACCAACATATCTAACACCTAAACTATAACCAACATATCTCACCCTAAGCGAAACCAATATACCGCACACCTAAATTGTAAACAATACATCAGAAAACCTAAACTATAACCAATATATCTCACACCTAAACTAAAACCAGCACATCTCACACCTAAACTAAAACCAGCACATCTCACACCTAAACTAAAACCAGCACATCTCACACCTAAACTTTAACCAGCATATCACCACACCTAAACTGTAACCACAATATTTCTCACACCTAAGCTAAACCAATATATCGCATACCTAAATTATAAACAATACATCAGAAAACCTAAAATATAGCCAATATACCTCACGCCTAAACTATAAACATATCTCACATCTAAACTATACAATGTACCTCACACCTATACTGTAAACAATACACCTCACACCTATACTGTAAACAATACACCTCACACATAAACTAAAAACAATACATCTCACACCTAAACTATAAACAATGCATCTCACATCTAAAGTATAGCCAAGATATCTTACACATAAACTGTAAACAATACATTTCACACCTAAGCTATAGCCAAGATACTTTACACCTAAACTATAAACAATACATCTCACACCTAAACTATAAACAATACATCTCACACCTAAGCTATAGCCAAGATACTTTACACCTAAACTATAAACAATACATCTCACACCTAAACTATAAACAATACATCTCACACCTAAGCTATAGCCAACATACCTTACACCTAAACTATAAACAACACATCTCACACTTCAACTATAAACAATACATCTTACACCTAATCTATAAACACTATGTCTTACACCTAAACTATAAACACTATATCTCACACCTAAACTATAAACAATACATCTCACACGTTAACTTTTACCTGACTATTTCACACCTAAACTGTAATCCATATTTCTCACACCTAAACTGTAAACCATATTTCTCACACCTAAACTGTAATCCATATTTCTCACACCTAAACTTCAAACCATATTTCTCACACCTAAACTGTAAACCATATTTCTCATACACAGAAGGAGAATTTTATCAGCTCAATTAAAAACTATTTTAGTCTGTAATTCTGTCTGAAATCGTAAAATTGACAATTTTCAGATTCAATTATATTTTTTTTGCCCAATCTTCACAAATTTCGAAACTGGGCATTTATATTGTGTGGGGCGGCATCTTGGTTATTGCTGGACTTGATTGTAGGATGATGAAACAAAATTCAATATTAGCTTCTTAATTTTTTCGAATTAATATTTTCTTTGCAACGTTCGGGCCCCCTTTACAACAGAAAGACCAATCGATCTAATTCAGTTCACCATACACCCCCCCCCCCCCCAACCCCCCATCATCTGATGTGAGTGAAGAGATCGCAGTTTCAATGTTGGTCTGGCTTAGATTGTTTCGATATTACAGATGGAGCCATTATCAGGAAAGCTATACCCGAATGTGTGCGGTTTCAGGGCAGGATTCTGTGAAAGGGTCACACTCAACAGTGATTGATTGTGTTTTGTACCATGAATTTATTTTATTTATCTGTGTTGTGTAGAGTATGAATTTATTATAAATCTTGGCACAATATGTGTTCCGTTATTTAGTCGGCCTTGGAATGTGACGTTTCAAAGGGATTTTCTCGTGAGTCCGGCCTATAAAAACCAGTGATTTTACATGGTTAGGTTGGAAGCCCCAGGCACATCTCTCTTTAGTAGCCATGTAGGACTTTCTTGAAAGGTAACAGTATTTTCCTTCATTTCTACCCCGCTACCACTCGCGTGAGTCTGCCGTCGGCGGTGCTAAAAATCAAAATAATGACACCAATTAATACTAACACACTTACTTACTTCCCCTGTCCAACCATCGCGTCTTATAGCGTTTAACTAGTGTCTAGCGACTTGAATTGTCCTGTCGTTTACCTTCATAATGTCGCTCTCATCACAATTTGGCAGAAGGCTGAGACAAATCATCAGAAGACCCGTGTCTTGTGTCGCACCGCAGTCACAAGTATCGCCGTCTGAGAGACCACATTTCTTCATGTTCTTCTTACACTGTAATAAATCCAGTTCGAAGTCTATGTGTTGTCTTCCAAAGAGAATAAGATAAGTGATGCCCAGCAGCAGGTTCCTGTTTCATTTCGTGTCATAATTCAATGCGACGACTTTCAGGGCTTGACTATAGGAGCTTCGTTGATTTACGAAAACTATTTCTGGAGAGAACAGTGATGGAAGGTGTGGTGGCAGGCAAAAGAGGAAGAAGACGATAGCACCAAGATATCCAGGAATGCCTGAGAATGATTGTGGCGGAAGCTGGAGTATTGGCAAGGGAACGAGTTTATTTCAGACAGACTGTGATGGGAGCGACGTTCTATAAAGAACATACTACATGATTTCTGGATTTGAGTCTTGTGATCTGCTCCTGCTTTCTAAACATTGGGTGTCTACGGTAGTTTTCCTGTTCCTCTCGTTCAATTTCAGCAGCAACGCTCCTTCTGACTGCAGGAGGTGCTATGTCAATTATATGGTATATTTTAGCAGTGGGGGTGGGTTTTAGGAACCCTGAATCTGTCCTGCCTGCCTCGTTTATTGCAATATCAACGAGTTTTGCGTGGGCAGAGTTTCTCCAGATTGGCGTAGCCTATTCCTCTTCTGAGAGGCACATGACGAGTGCTGATATCCGGAGGACAAATGGCTGTCCTCTACATGTTAACTTAACTTAACGTCTTTATACTCGTATAGAAGACTGTAGTGTCTGTATACAACCAGTTTCATTTACATTACCTTGCTCTAAAAGCTATGCGCATAAAATTTATTCTTAAATGCATTAACTGTCCCTGCCTCCACTACCTCCCGTGGCAATGCATTCTAAACATTCACCACTCTCTGACTAAAACAACATCTGCTAATATTTAATCTGGACCTTAATGTTATACTAATCAGTTTTCAGATAATTTTGCTGTGTGTATCTTGCGCTGCCAATTAATACTAACCTGAAAACAATTGCGTGGTGGTTGTCAATCAATTGTTCTCGGTTATAGAAGGATAACAACGGTAAAGTTTGGAACGTTTTTAACATTTTTTTCATTGCGTTCGCCTTATTTCTTTATTCCCAAAAAGCGGTGTGGTTTTTATTTTGCTCCTGTCGGCCCAGAGCATCCGGCTTCAGCATTCATTTTATTTAAAGGGTCAGCTTCCTCCTGCATTTTCTAAGGGTTTGCTTCCCTGGGGAAACGGCCTGTGCCGTGATGGGGATCGAACCCAGCACTTTCTGGTTGTGAGCCGTGTCACTTAACCACTAGCCCACGCCGTCCCGTAAGTTTGGAACTGATAACTCAGGCTCATAAATATGAATATGTTTTCTACGAAAGATGTTCCATAATAAATTTAAAGACCTTTCCAATTTAAGACATTTCCTCATAAATCTGAAGTCCTTACCTAATTAAGACATGCCCTCAAATCTAAAGGCCTCACTTAATGACCTTTTCTCGTAAATATGAAGACCTTTCCGAACGAAGACCTTGCTTCACGAATATGAAGACCTTCCCCAATGAAGACCTTCCTTCATAAATCTGAAGACCTTACGCAACAAAGACCTTTCCCCACAGATACGCCAGTTTCTGACAATGCTATCAATTTATCATTAAACTTCATTCCTTGTTAACCATATTTATTCCGTCGAGTTAGCTTGAAGTTTGAAATGTTGCTTAACGGTAGAACCCCCGTATTATACCCTCTAAACATAGACTTTCCAACACTTAAGAATGCATACATCGTAATTAACACAATTGTATTCAATGTTAAATAACTGTCTGGATTCGTCAGAAAGCTTTTAATACCAGCATACTTTAGATACAGACCATCTGACTCACAAGAAAATCTCCTTGAAACGTCACATTCTAAGGCCAACTAAATAACAGAACTCATATTGTGCCAAGGTTTAAAATCAATTCATGCGCCACACAACTCAGATAAATAAAACAAATTCACGGTAAAAAACACAATAAATCACTGTTGAGTGACCCTTTCACAGAATCCTGCCCTGAAATCAACTGCATATCCATCTTTGTTTTCCGAACATGCTATTATATTTGCGCTGAGAGCTAACACATGTAAGTTCCGTTATTTTGTCAGCCTTAGAATGTGAAGTGTTATGGGTATTTTTCGGTGAGTCAGAAGGCAGGTATCTACAATAGGCCGCGGTTCTGCCATAAGTTTCTCATTCTTGTTAACCTCCGCAGTTTCATGGTCATTTTTCTCTTTATTTATTTAAGGCAATCCCCGTTGTTATGGTCAAACCAAGATATTCAAAGCTCGTGGCGTTATGATCTTTTTTGGTTTTGTAGGTCTGTGTTTTGCATATTATTTATTGTTAAAGAAGATACATTTCAAATACATAGGCCTTTCAGTTTAAAATAGCTTGCGCAGTTTCTATAGAGGTAAATATAAACACAGTTTTTGGGAAGAAGTTTTTGAATGACCTGTCTATGATCCGTTAAAATTTAATAGATTAACAGGCTGCGCAAAAAAAGACCGTGTACACAATTTCAGATCACTAGCTTATGTTTACTTACTTACTTCGTCGCTCTCTTCTACCACGAGGTGTAGAGGTTTGCCAGAGAGAACGCCACCCTGCTCTATCCGCCGTCTTTTTCCTGGCCTCTTTCCAATCTAGCCCTTGATCACTTAGGGACTGTCGTATGTTGTCTTCTCAACATACTTTGGGACGTCCTAGGAGTCTGCGTCCTTTACTTTTTATCTCCCATGACCGCCGTGATATCCGATGTTCTTCCCTTCTACAGACGTGACCAAACCACTGTAGTTGGGACTGCTCCACTCGTGTCTGGAGGGGTTGAACTTCGAGATTGCTACGCATTGTCTGGTTACGGATCTTGTCCCTTTTCGTCCCCTGGACCACCTTTCTTAGATACCCCATTTCTGAAGTTTGTAGTTGACTCTCTTTGGCTGTAGTCATTGTCCATGACTCACATTCATATGTCAGGACAGGCGCATAAGTAGAGCGGTATACATCCATCTTTGTTTTCCTGCTTATTTGTCTTTTACTGAGGAATCCTCTATTTATTGCATGGAAAAGTCTACCTGCTGCTGCCCTTCGTGCAGTTAACTCCTCTTTGATTCCTCCCCTGCTGTCTATTACCACTCCTAGATATTTAAGGTTGCTGACCTGCTCCAGTGCTCGTGTTCCCAGGGTTATCTGATGTCTCTTCTCATCTCTGGCGATCACCATGGTTTTTGAGTTGCTGATGTGCATTCCTCTCTTCTTCAACTCTTCTTCCCAGACCTGCAAGTTGATCTGGAGATGTGCCTCGGATTTCGTGGTTATGTTGCAGTTAGTTACAATAGGAGGAATATAATCCCACCCAAACGGACAGGGGTCATGCAGAATTAAATACAAGCGTATAAAAACCTACAAAAACAGTCACACTGTGCGTGAAAAATAAAATGAACAAACAAATCACCTGTTCCTATATAAATACGTCATCATCATTACCATTCGTAATGTTGTAACTGAGTCCCAGTTGTCATTGATAAAGTATGAAATATCAAAGGTTAGGTATGGAATAACAGCGGAACATATTAATGCCGTTAAAGAGCCACAATAATATTTGTACAGTTAGTGTCATGCTGGGACATGGATGTTTTACTTGTGTGTCGTGTACTGTTTGTTGATGTTTTCCGTTTTTTAGTACGTCCAACGGTGCATGCGTTGTTAACATTGAGCCCAGATGCAAATACACATAATTGGGCAATATCCCGCAACGCTGAGTTGATAAGGTGAGACGTTGGTATATATTTTTATTGTTGGAGCTACATGAGGAGTTATTATCCCGACGACCATGTCTTTTCTGGCGCCTCATAAAGGGGGCCACAACGTAAACGCTGACACCTGATGGATGGGAGCTTCTCGTCATTTCTGGTACCTGACACCGGGGAGATCTCGTCGATCCTTTCAAGTTCAAGAGTTCGGAGAACCTCGTCGATTCTAGAGCTCACTCGATGTGGGGAGGACCTCGTCGATTCTAGAGCTCGCTCAATGTGGGGAGGACCTTGTCGATTCTAGAGCTCGCTCGATGTGGGGAGGACCTCGTCAATTCTAGAGCTCGCTCGATGTGGGGAGGACCTCGTCGATTCTAGAGCTCGCTCGATGTGGGGAGGACCTCGTCGATTCTAGAGCTCGCTCGATGTGGGGAGAACCTCGTCGATTCTGGAGCCATATACTAGGGAGAACCTCGTCGATTCTGGAGCCAGATACTAGGGAGAACCTCGTCGCTTCTGGAGCCAGATACTAGGGAGAACCTCGTCGATTCTGGAGCCAGATACTAGGGAGAACCTCGTCGATTCTGGAGCCAGATACTAGGGAGAACCTCGTCGATTCTGGAGCCAGATACTAGGGAGAACCTCGTCGATTCTAGAGCCAGATACTAAGGAGAGCCTCGTCGATTCTGGAGCGCGGTGTGGGGAGAACTCGTTGATTCTGAATAACGATATTGGGGAGAATCTCATCGATCTCAAAACCCGATACTGGGGAAAACCTCGTCGGTTCTGAAACTCGATACTGGGGATAACCTCGTCGATTCTGTAGCGCGATACTGGTGATACCTTTTCGATTGTAGCTTCCAATAGAAATCACTTAGGTTGATTCTGGCTTCCGATAGAACAGAGCAACTCTTCGATTCTGGCATTCGAAAGAAGGGAGCACCTCGTCGATTCTGGCATCCGATACTGGACAGCACCTCAACTATTCTGGCACACGATACTGAAGAGCACGTATGATAATCAGATGTCTATACGATGTTGAGATTAACAATAAAGTTTTTTCTATGAAACCCACACCCTCCCTTAACATATAACGGTAACTAACTTTTGGCACGTCATCTTATGACGATTGAGAGTAGCAGCTTCAAGTATTTACACTATTCTGAGATCACAGAAAGATTTGCTGAAATGAACCATATGCAAACATTCAGGATGATTCAAGTAATTAAACTTGAAAATAAAATAAAAAACCTCAGACAGATTTAAAAAGGAAAATAAATCACGGAAGATCTTAAATAACTATACATCTTAAAAATGTATACCCGACAGTAGCATGGACACATGTATTTACAGATGTATCAGCTAACAAATTCATATACAATGGAGGTGCAAGGGTCTAAAAGAGGCTAAGAAATAGAACATAAAAACTAACTTTCACATGGAAACAGAGACACTGAAGACCGCTTGTATTCCAAGATGAAGATATCCATCAAGAAAACAGTGTTTCTGACGTCAGTAATAGAAGCGATACAGCAACATGCAGGCCCAGATCTCGAGCAGTGAATGTTCTTCTTGACACAGTTCTCAGCAGAACACCAAAGGTTGGTTATTCAGTGGATCCCCTCAAACTGCAATATCGAAGGCAATGATGCTGCATATAGATTATCAAGTGTGGAGGAACCTTACCACAAACAGTTACCTATCACAAATGTAGAAAGCGAAATCATCATACATTTGCTGCAACACATATGACTGTCAAATGACTAAAACTCAATCCTAGCACGATTGATTCTGCCCCAGACCGCGCAAATTTCACATGTCAACCGTAGGATGTAAGTTTGTTTTGTTATTTCATCCAATACGCTTTCTCTCATCGATAAAGGCGTCTTCCAGATGATGAAATCAATGATGAAGCTCTTGAGAGACATTTTAAAGGAGCTATAACGTTTCTTCTGCCCCACAGACAAACGTCTGCCTGTTTTGAGCTCACTACATAGCAGATACTCGGACAGGAGCGCATTGGACATGTGAACATGTTCCTGTTCATCTATTTGGACACTTTGCAGAAGAGTATGGGTGCTGACCATATTTGACCTGCTGAAAATTTCACAGTTAAACACACTTTGTTCTGCCGTCTTATTATGCCTATAGAAATATGTATGTTATACGATGTCCATGTTTCAAAGTTATACAACCATGTGGTTAACAGTACCGCGCGATACACTTGTACCCTCGTGTCGATACTGATGTCTTGTCCATTCCAAGCATTCGATTGTAGTTTCCAAATGCAGAGTTTTCCTTCGCAATCCTGTTGTTTACCCCAGTACTCGACATTCGCGGCTCTGGTGAGTGTACGCCGAGGGAGATGAAGCGATTCGCTGCCTGGAGACGATGGTTGTAGATAGTGTTTGTTTAGTTAGCTGTAAGACCACACATGAGCAGCAGGCTGGAAGAGCATCCCAGTTTTCCTAGTGTTGATAGTTAGACTACAATGGGTCCCCCCCGCCTAAAACATATCTATGGTGAACTCTGTCTCGTGGTGTTGAATTTGGTGCAGCTTGTGGCCAGCGCGTTTGTGTCAATTTGCAGTTTAATTACGTCATTGTAGTCTCTAAGATGGTAAAAAACATAGATGGAATAGAAAGACATAGAATTCAGATTTAGAAAGGAAAAATGATTATGAAGGATTATTCCCTGAGTATACCCACCAGAACCATTTTACCTTTTAGCGTCATGTTATGAAGTGATCTCTAGAAAGAGTCCTATTGTGTGCATCATGCACAGTGACATTCTTCACCTCTAATGAAAAACAAATGGTTGACGATCCACAGGTTGCAAAAGCTATATACAAAACTAAATGTGATGCCTACGAAAGCTCACCAACAACAACCAGAAGAGACACTATCACAAATTTGAGTATTCGGGAAAAGGTTGGAACTATTCCCTGCCAACAGTACATTGAGCAGCAGAGAATGAATTGGCTTGACCACATTGTTAATGCAACCTTCTACAGGAGAACATCAGGAAGAAGGGTGAGAGGTAGACCGATGAAAAAGTGGATAGACAGCGTAGAAGTGACGTGCCGTAAAATAGGGAAAAATGTCACTTCGGCCACGAGATGGGCGAAAGACAAATACACTGAGCTATGGACTACAACCCGGTAAAAAGTGAGACGACAAAAGAAGAAGACAGCAGGAAACGTTTCCATTTGGTGCAGTCAAACAGCTTCGCTTTTCCATAATTCGGAATCTTCTTCTTCTTCTTCTGCGTACACAGTCAGACAGTAACCATTATTTTTTCGAAAAAAGCAGCGGTCATCCTGAGACTCTCGCCACTACCATAGAGCTTGTCTTGCAGTTCCACTGGCAATGGCCACATCTGCTCTCTCTGATCCTCGTATGTCGGGCAGTTCTGCAGCAGATGTTCAGTGGTCATTTTACCAGTACCGCACGGGCATTCGTCGGTACACCCTATCTTCAGTTTGTTGAATAGGTGGTACCTCAGTCTGTTGTGGCCAGTGCGAAGTCTGAAGACAACGACCTGCTCTCTTCGGTTCAACTGGTAATAGGCATCGTTTTTGGTGTAACCAGTATGTTCGGTTTCCCATTTGGACATGTATCTGGCTTTGATAAGCCGTTTTGACTCTTCGTACGTCATACTGGTATCTGTTTGTGGTAGCCTTGCACCTTCTTTTGCCAGTCTGTCTGCCTCCTCGTTGCCTTGGATGTTGCAGTGTGACGGAACCCACTGTACCACCACCCTTTTTGGTGCGGACTGCTGGCACAGTTTGCAGAGTGCTGCTCTTAAGTCATTAAGCTCAGTGTTCTTCTGGCTTTTTAGCGCTGTGACTACTTCGAGTGCATCTGTCAGCAAGACTATATGGCTCTCATTTTCACTGTGTGTCACCATTTCTTCCACTGCCGCCCTCAGTGCCTCTGCCTCTGCTCTGAAATTGCTTGTGTACTTACCAGTAGCGAATGACAGTGTTATTTTTCTGCCATTTGGTAGGTTCAGGAATGCTCCTGCCCCTCCGTTCTGTGTAGTGTTTGTTACAGAACCGTCGGTGTATGTATGGGTCCAGTCCATGCTTGGGTAGCTTTTCGTTATGAAGCTTAGGGTAGTGTCTCTCCTTTCTTTCTCACTCTGGCAGTTTTTGTTTGCAATACCTGGTATATTTTCTACCACCTCTGGAAATATATCCTGCCTCCAAGTAGGTTTTCGTACAGTAGTGATGGGTTTTGGTGTTGTTAGTGCGTTTATGGGATCTTCGTGCATCTTTGCTTTGGCTATTTCTGCAAAGTTTCTCCGCTTCAGTTTCCCATTTCCCAGATTGTTTAGTCTCTGGTACATTGGATGGTCCGTCAGTCTTCGGAGTTTCTCTGACTGCAGCTGGGCTCTGCAGTCTCTTCTATCGGTCATGGATTGCAGTTTTGTAATCTTTTCAAGTTCTACAATTGGCGTTGACTTCATGCCACCTGTTATAATTCTCATGGCTTGGTTTTGAAGTTTGTTAACTTTATCGAAGTTCGCCTTCGCTGCTGTTGTCCATGCCGCAATGCCATACTCGAGAACTGGTCTCACTCTTCCAGTGTACAGTTTCTTTAGTATGCTTTCGTCTGCTCCCCAGCTTGTGCCAGCAAGTTTCCTCATGATCGCCATTCTTTCTCTGGCTTTCATTCGGTTTCTCTCAATCTGACTTTTCCATGTCATGCGCCGATCAAATGTGACTCCCAGATAGGTTGGGTTGTCGTTTGGCTGCAGGATTTTGCCATTTAGGCTTAATTTGGTACTTTGGGGTTTTAATGAGAGCGAGAATATTGTGCACGTGGTTTTCTCCTCGTTTATTTTGACCAGCCATGAGTTCGCCCACTCTTCCAGCGATGTTAGGGCCGTTTGCATCCGATTTCTTGCTATGGTGAGATTCTTTTCAGAGGTCCACATAGCCAGATCGTCTGCAAACATTGAGCTATGGACTCTTCTTGGTATATTCTCTGTAATATCGTTTATATATACCAGAAAGAGTGTGGGTGACAGTACTCCCCCTTGGGGTACTCCCTGCTCGAGTGTCACCTTTTTGCTCATCTGCCCTTGTACTTGGACTCTGGCCGTTCTTTGTTTGAGGTAGTGGTTGATCCACTTGTACATCTTCCCACAGACATCACTTCTTCTCAGCTTGACTCTAAGTCCATCCTTCCAGACTTTGTCAAATGCCTTTTCCAGATCCACCCAAACAGCTACTGTGTGCTTCTGTGCCTGGTAGGCATCTTCTATCTCCTGGGCTATGAGGATGACCTGGTCCTCAGTGGATCTGTGCTGTCTAAAGCCGGCTTGCTGTGGAATTAGAATTCGTTTTTCTTCCAGATGCCACATCAGTCTGGTGTTTATCATCCGTTCCATCAGCTTGCCGACACAGCTCAGTAGGCTTATGGGCCTGTATCCATTCGGATCTGTTTTATCCTTTCCTGTTTTTGGTACTGGTACCAGTATTGCATCCTTCCATGCCTGGGGTACAATACCCCTTTTCCAGCTTTGGTTCAGGACTGATAGTAGTTTTTTCTTCGCTGTTTGGCCCAGCCCCATCAGCATTTCGTTTGTTATCCCGTCTTTTCCGGGAGATTTCCTTTTCTTTAGTGTTCTCATAGCCTCTTCCATTTCGCGCATGGTTAGTTTGGCCATCATGTGCTCTTCAGGAGCCGTATTTATGTTTTCGTGTCCCTTTAGCTCTTCACTAATGTCTGTATGCTTATCTGCAGGGACCTCGATGTGGTTTGCTCTGGCATAGTGATCGACAAAGGCGTTTGCGGCTTTCTTACCTGTGCTCAAGTTCTCGCCCTGCTTGATAGTAATTTGTTTATTTGACGGGGTTTCGTCGTTCATGGCTCTGACTAGCTTCCATAGCTTGTTCCCTTCTTTGTCCAGGTTTAAACTTTCCGTTTTATTTTTCCAACTTTCTCTTGCTGTTTGCTTGAGAGTGTGTTTGTACTTCGCCGTGGCGGCTTTGAGGGCGATGTTTGCCTCCATGGATTTTTCACGTTCTGCCACGTTCCTAGCATTTGTTACTGCATCTTCCACTTTCTGTAACTCATCATTCCAGTAGGGCTTATAGTTTTTCCTAGCTCCTCTTGGGATGGTTTCAGTGGCGGCTTGCATTATTGCCTTGCTTAGGCTCTCTACCATGGGCTTCATTTTGGTGTTTCGTGTGTTGATGGTTTCACACAGCCCATCTGTCAGGATTGCAAATCTGTCCCAGTCGGCTCGTTTGTAATTCCAACGTGGGAGCGGTTTTGTTTCCTGTGGGCCTACTTCCATGTCAATGGTTAGCCTGATCGGCCTGTGGTCGCTACCTGCCAGTTGGTTTAGCACCTGGCGGTCTATTTTATAGTGTATGTCCTGTGTGGAGAAGGCCAAATCTGGAGTCGAGGTGGTATGCCATGTTCTTGAATAGAAGCTAGGGCTATCCTCCGGCCTATTGATTAGGGAGAGATTTGCATCTATCTCCCAATCTTCCACTTCGTCACCTCTGCTGTCTGTGTCAGAGTATCCCCATCTCTCCGAGTGGCTGTTGAAATCTCCAACTACTATGCAGTTGGAGTCTCTGACCTCCATACTCGAGAGCGATAGGTCTCTGTTTGGTGGTCCGTACAGATTGAAAATGCGGAGCTTCGTCTCTTGAGCCATTATGTCAACTCCTACAATTTCTGCTTGTCCGGTGTGATTGACAGGTACCGCGCTACTCGGTATGCTGTTTCTGGTCAGTATCAGGACCCCTCCTTTGTGGCCTTCTCTATCTAGACGGAAGGTCTGGTATCCTCTGATTGAGAATTTATGGTTATTGTTGAGGTGCGTTTCCTGGATACATGCCACGTCAATCTTACCTTCATGCAGGTGGTGTGTTAGGGAAAGTTTTTTGTTAATGACTCCCTCCGCATTCCACTGTAATATTCTGAGGGTCTTGAAGTTTTGGCCAATAGACGTTACCCCATAGCCATGTGCCTTGACTCCACGACACATGGGTGGGTGACCACCAGTAGTCAAGGGTGGGCCCCTTCGAGGCGTGAGGCCCGGCGCTATCGCTGCCTGGCGGGTCTCCTCAGGATGAGCGCCATACGTTTTTCGAATAGGTTGTACTGCCATCATACTGTGATTTACGTTGCACTGTTTTGTTAGGCTTGCGGCCCCGTGCATCCGATTTCAACAGGCGTTTCTGTAGGGATGCCCTCCTTAGCCTTTGGCTGTCCCCAGCCTATCTGCAAGGCAGCAGTTGTTTACGATCAGAGTTTTCTCGGAATCTATTTCCAGCGCTTTAATGTCTCACTCGCACACATCCTTGAAACTATGATCTCTGTCCTCATACAATCCGGCAGTTGGCCGTAGAGAATAGCTTTGGGAATGCACCCCTCGTCTATGCTTCGACATTGGCTTAACCATTGCAGTCTGCGCTTCCTTAGCAATGTATACTTGCTTTGGAGGTCAGTATTCTCTCCTCCTAAGTGGCAGCGAGGATGTGCGCAGACATCATACAGGGAAGATGTTGAGCTTCTTTTCCAGGTGGGTGGAAGTTGTTTAAGCCTCGCTGCCGTAGAAAAGTTTACTTGTGACGCAGGCATTGTATACTGTGGACTTGGTCTTTACCGTGATTTGGTTTTCCGAGACACGGAATGACGCACGCAGAGACATTTGTAGGTTTGCCAATGCGGCCTTTTATTTCCAGGCAGAGAAAGATGGTATCACTGACGGTAGACCCCAGATATGCGAATTGCTGCACTGTCAATAATACGTGATTGTTGATGTTAATAACTAGTGCAACACGCACGTCTTGACCAATTACATTTGTCTTCTGGAGGCTTATCATGAGGCAGTCACCGCAGGCTCGAGAGAAACAGTTTACCAAGGTCTGGAGCTCTTGCCTGAGCAGCAGATCTAACGTACGAAATGGAGTTGGAAAGCACCAACAAACGTAACCATCCTTGGCTTGGAATCCACATGGAAAGAGGATGCGAGACCAAGAAACACATGACGAAGAGACAGAAAATTAACTTTGGTCCATGGACCTCAACTAGAGAGGGACATAAAGGGTAGCTGAAAATCGAACTCCCTGGAGCAGTGTTGTCAATTGCCTATTAGCCGAAAGGAACGACGGTTATTGATCGATTGATTGATTGAGTAAATATACAAGAGTACACAGAAAGTAACTTTCATATTTGTTATTTTAAAAAATTGCCACATTCGTGCTATTGTTTGGTGTTGCTGGTACATTAAGAAGTTTCAGTTATTATTAGCTTATTACAGCTACATCTGCTCGTTTCTGTATATTTATGTCGGTATATTAGAAAGGTACAATATTCTACATCTGTTGCAAAATTGATTGCATCCTTTCTTGTAATATCACTAATCCTGCTACTTCAGATAATGCCATAATATTGCATATAGTTTACTTCGTATTGATATCAATCTACCTCACGTGGGAAGGCAAAGAAAATATTTCTCTGTGACAACTTTTGCCTATTTTCGTGAGATTTAGGAGTAATCCTAAAATGATTACATTCTGTACTCTGAATACTGCCATAGCGTTTCTTTGCATCTGTTTAACAGACATGACTAGTGTATTATACGGCTACGTGACCTAGTTATCCAGTTGACAAACTATTACCTGACTCTTGTTGTTTGTCCATCGTTACCGAAGAGGACCACATTGTCAACTGTCCATCCTGGAGTTGGTTCGGAGGTGGCTGATCAAACCAACCCGAGCCCGAAAGTGTCTCACACTGAGGACAGAGAAACACTGTCTGACCATCAGACGAAGGCAACTCGTCTCTTGCTTTTCCTATCGCCCGTCTTCGTCTAGCTTCTTTGATTTTTCTCTTCTATATAAGGGCTGGGCCAGCAGAGATTTGACTACGCCAGGCAGAGATTTTACTACGCCAGGCAGAGTTTTGACTACCCCAGGCAGAGATTTGACTACGCCAGGCAGAGATTTGACTACGCCAGGCAGAGATTTGACTACACCAGGCAGAGATTTGACTACGCCAGGCAGAGATTTGACTACGCCAGGCAGAGATTTGACTACGCCAGGCAGAGATGTGACTACGCCAGGCAGAGATTTGACTACGCCAGGCAGAGATTTGACTACGCCAGGCAGAGATTTGACTACACCAGGCAGAGATTTGACTACGCCAGGCAGAGATTTGACTACACCAGGCAGATATTTGACTACGCCAGGCAGAGATTTGACTACGCCAGGCAGAGATTTGACTACACCAGGCAGAGATTTGACTACGCCAGGCAGAGATTTGACTACGCCAGGCAGAGATTTGACTACACCAGGCAGAGATTTGACTACGCCAGGCAGAGATTTGACTACGCCAGGCAGAGATTTGACTACGCCAGGCAGAGATTTGACTACGCCAGGCAGAGATTTGACTACGCCAGGCAGAGAGATCAGCACCAATGTTCTCCCAATTATCAAGATCAACGCCGTAGTCTTCATTGATGATATCAGAGCGTTTTTGTGAGGTTTTCTTTGGCCATTGTGAGCTCGCTTGCCTGACACACGCATGTCATATAATATTTTCTTCGGAATCAGCTATCTGACATGCGGGCGATAAGGCCAGACAGTCCATGTAAGCTGCGATTTGCACAGAGTTGTGTTTGCACTTCCATCTGCGCTGCCTAAGGAAACTGCTGAACGTAAAATGGATGACAGATTTAGAAGTTCTTTCGCGGGCTGGCATGACAAGCATACACACAACTCAATGGAAAAATTACCTGACTATGCTCAGAGAGAAAGCTAGCGATGGAAGTAACTGATGACCGAACCTAAAAATAACTAGAGCCAGCATGATCAACTCCACAACACTTATCAACTGCAGAAGAAGTCGCAAACACTTTCATGAAAGGCGCTTAAGACCATGTTAACGAACTAGGGACCGCATGCAGTCATGTTAATGAAACGCGAATTGCATGAAGTCATAAAAAGTACCTGTACGATTTACATACAGGGTGTATTCGCTTACAGAATGAGACCCATTGTTACAGTATCACCGTTGTGCCAAGTTATCCGAGATTCAGGAAGTAAACTGTTCTAATCCAATGAGTTGTTTGATTAGAATGTGATACTCAGACATACCAAAATAGCTGGATTAGAAGCTATATATTTAAGCATTTTAGGACTTGCAGTGTTTCGTTTTTAAGCGATAATTTACGTTTTGCTTATAGAGCAGGTAAATCACGGCTGTCTGTATGGGACACATGCTAGACTGACTCAGGGGACAAATGTTAGACTGACTCAGAGGGACAAATCCTAGACATATGTTGCTATTCACTGTGGATAATCTTGGCTGGTGTTTAACGCTTGTCATGACTAAGTGCTTGTCGGCGTTATTCTGGATTTCAGGTCTTGCTATCGATTATTATTTTCCTTTGTCTAATTTTAAGAATACTTAAGCATATCACGTTTATTCAGTGGGGAGAAGCGAAAGGCATAGGAAATAGATTTAAAGGCTGCCTGCTGCAGCAGTGAAGTGGCAGTGTGCGTGTAAGATTTTTATTTAAATCCACGTCACAGAAAACATCCTTTACCTCGTCTCGAACTGCGCTTCCAAAATATGACCGCTGTTTTCACCACTCGTCATTGATGGCTAACATGCCTTCATATAACAAAAAACTGCGCTGTATTTGAAAAGAATTCGTGTATTAATCTAAAGTGAACTGCAACACCAACAGAGCAGCACTCGGCTTTCTTGTAGATTATGTTAAGTTATTCACTGAAATCATGAACGAACTGAACAGCTCGCCAAAGTAGTATCACTGTGGGCAAAGATGGCGACCACTATACAGCTGTGACATTAGAATATGATTTACGTGATATCGTTGTAAAACTTTCTTGTAGCTCAGTGGTTCTCAAGATGTTTCATTAAGGTGTGCCAAGTAGTTTACCCTGGCCGTTTGACTAACGAGGTGGGGATCGGTACTGTGATCCCCATAGTGATGAGCTTACTTTTTTATCATCTTCTACTTCTTTTTCTTCTTCTTCTTCTTCGTTTGTTCTCAGACACTCGTTACCAAGCCCTGAAATGGCGTTGCAAGGAGCAGGATGTTGTCCGGAGTACGGAATACGGTGTGTCGTAGTTTACAGCTTGACTGCGATATTTACACCTTTAGGTCCGACACATCCTACTTCAGCAGGCATTTTTTTAGTACCGGGTTGGCCTTCCCTCTTCGATCCCTTCTCATTAGCCAGTCTGCCCTGCTGCAGCCTGTTATCCAGGATCACCGCTTGGAGGTGCAGAATGATCTTGGCAGCTCTGGTTCGCTGGCCCTAACGCTAACAGTCAGCTATGGGTCGCTGGCACCAACGCTAACAGTCAGCTATGGGTCGCTGACTACTGCAGCTCATACATTGCTCAGCATCTTGATCTTTCTAGGGTTCCTTGCATCGCGCTATAACCAAGAAAGCCCTTGTTCATCTTCTCACATCAAGTAGGTCTTGTGAAGTGAGGAGAACCACTGTAACTCGCCATCAAGGAAAGACACATAAAGTGTCTAACTCAAGTGTAGATGGCATTAGCAACAACAGCAGCAGCACCCTCCTGAAGTAAGTGATGATTCGCACCCTCTTTCGTTTCTCTTCGTCACATCGAAGTGATTGTAACATACATGCAGCAACCTGATGTGAAGATGTAGGTATGGCTTCCCTACATAAGCCTTACTGAACCCAAGATACTAAACACTTGTCCGAGAAGTGGTCCTCCCACATAACCCTTACGGACCCCACGACAGAAAATCATATTCTAGAAAGAGTGCTCTCTCATGACCCTAACTGACCCCAAGAGAGTAAGCCGTGTCCTTGAAGGATAGTCCTGCATGACTCTTTGCTGACGCCAGGCAAGTAACTCCTGTCCTAGAAGGAGTCCTCCTAAACACCTCCTCGCTGACGCCAGGCTGTCAACCCATGTCTGACATTTGGTTTCTCCACCACCCCCCCCCCCCACCCCATCCATGACTCTTAGCTGCCCCCCATCCTAGTATCCCCTGCCTCAGATATGGTTCGCCCTTTCCTTCTGCATGACTTTTGGCGAATCCCAGGCACGAACCCCTGTCCAGAGGTGTAAGCCTTCCCTCTACCGCGACCTCCAAATCACAAATCGCTGACCCCGCGCTATGGACCGCTGTCCTGGATTTATTCCCCCCCCCCCCCCCCCGAGTATTGCGCTTCGCTGACCTCTGGTGTCCATTTACCATAGGCTAAGGACCGCTTTGCTGTATGTGGTTTATCCCAGATGCCCTGTCGATGCCACCAGGCCGCTGTCTGTAATGTAATTTACCCTTGATGCCCTGTCGCTGACCCCCAGGCTAAGGACCACTGTCCTGGATGTGGTTTATGCCCTGTCGTTGAACCAAGGCTAAGGATCACTGTCCTGGATGTGATTGCCCTGTCGCTGAACCGAGGCTAAGAACCACTGCCCTGGATGTGGTTTATTCCCTGTCGTTGAACCAAGGCTAAGGACCACTGCCTTGGATGTGGTTTATGCCCTGTGGTTGAACCAAGGCTAAGGACCACTGCCCCGGATGTGGTTTATGCCCTGTCGCTGAACCAAGGTTAAGGACCATTGTCCTGGATGTGATTGCCCTGTCGCTGAACCCATGCGACAAAGCGCTGTTCTGGATGGGATTTCTGCTACTTCACCCTTCGCTGATTCCAGACTAGAAACTGCTGTGCTAGATGTAGTAGACACACCACCCCCCTCGCTTATTTGCATTTCTCGCTGACTGAAGCTGTCCACCTCTAACTTCTATGTTACAATTTGCACGTGACATTAGACTGTCATCACATTTGTTTTTCTGAAGCATGAACTCCCTTCAACAAATACAGTGAATAACCAAACAGGCTGTAAATCTTCAACTTAACAATCGATCCACTGTTTTCTTGGTCGTCCACGTGACTTAATTTCCAAGAACAATTTTTTATCCACGTTATTATCCTTCACAGTCAAGTAACTAACTTCCGTCATCAAATATCGATCGACCATTCGTCTCCATTCGTCCCCCAAAGGCTCTATCGCCCCAAAGACCATGCTGTCGCAGTGCTATTTTGTTGACCCATCAGATTAGGAAAACATGTTTTACTATTTAGTTTTCTCAGATAACACATACCTGCTTTTTAATCTGTTGTGCATACAGCATTTCATCACGCAACCCTTAAATCTCATTTTGTAAATTGCAATTTGATCTTGTCTTTGTAATTAGAAGAATTCTTCAGTTATACCAGTATGTGGCTGTACTGCGTGGTAGCTGCCTTCGTGTTTGAATTTTATCGATGTTTAAATCTATATATGTTGTAATGTCTTCAGCCTTGATTGTGATTTCTTCTTCTTTGGCTCTTCACTTCTTGACATAGGACACCGATCCTTTCTATTGTACATGTTTAAACGACAATATATCAGGTTCTGGTTGGTTGGGTGGTATTCTAGAAGGAAATAGATCGAAACTGCAGCTACACTGCAGAGACACGGTACTTGCATCTTAATTCACCCCAAACAGAGATCAATGGGTTCTAATCGTACATATTTGACAGCTGATGACTGTACGGAACATGCCCTTTCATGTTAAGGGGAGGACAAGTCGATATAATTTTATTTTAAATAAATCAGGAAAGACTTTGATAACGATAAAAATGTAAAATAGATGCTAACCCCAATCCAAACTTTGATTCTAACCTTAGCCCTAAACCTAACTCTAACCATAATCCTAACCCTAGCTCAATAAATTCATTGCTAAGAATGCAGAAATAAGCCGAAATTCGCGTCGGTTCTTGCAGAATCTTTGACATCCCCATCAATGATAACATTGGCTATTCTTTGAAGTTACTACCTCAAATCCGATGCTAAAAATATATATTTCATGTGTTTGGGGTGAGTTAAGATGCAAGTAATATGAGGCGCTAGTTCGACCAGGCACAACATACTGGTCAGGACGTCGCGTCAGTGTCGGACACAATATCCTGACCAAAACCACTATCTGTCTTCCATGTAGCGTTTCATGTAAACAGCTTGTTTTCAAGACAGTCTGTATGACGAGATGTGGATTGATGTGATCCCTGTAATAGTGAGCGCAACACAAGTGAAGTCAAGAGTAGGCATAGCCCAACCACCTATAGGACCTCGGTCCACCTTCATCAGCACGCTCGGGATGTGATGAAATCTACTACAACCCGCCACTTTACGCCCTTTTCAGGATGCACACATTCATAGACATCTGTCTCTGTAGACCATGCGCGTGGCGTCCTGTGAGTAGCCTCTCAGGGTGCAAGTCTGGGCGCTGAATAGGGAGACCCGGGCTGCCCAAACTACAGGATCCTCCTCTCGGTCTCACTGGTGTAATCCAAAGGAATGCAAAGCATGACAATTTGGCGCCAGCTCAGCTGCAGGAGCTGCCAGAATGAGTTCGCAATTTTTAACCAACCGCCTTATGTGCTACCACCCCTGGATTTTTCGTCTGGGTTTACTCCCATAGCCCTACCCCCTCCCGAGGTTTCCACAAGGCAGTGGAGCCGTTGCCCGCAGATGCTAGTTACTCGAGTCATCCGATAATACTCTCATCGTTCCAGAACGCACACACGCACAGACGAGTCAAGCTAAAGGTGGGCCTCATGGAAGACATTTCCACCAGGGATGAAGATAACTCTTCTTGGACTAAGCCTGGAAAACAACTGCTGCATCAACTGGGTTTCGAACCCTGGCCGCTCAGTTGGGAAGCCGGTGCACTACTTCAGCTTTCCCCCTTGTGGAAAGGAGAAGAAATGTGGATGGACGGACTGCTGCCCCGACAGTGAACCACCATCCCCACCCAGTCCTAGTCACCACCACATCCAACCGACGCCCCCTCCTACCATGCCACTGGAGTTGTCTTTCATCATCATCAAGTGCCCTGTCGGCGATCATAGGTGTCTATTTCTTACCTCGTATGTCGTTTACTAGTTCCGTCGTTGATAAACTTCCATGCAATTTCTTCAAGCGGTCCAATTTGTTAAAATCTTTCTCTCCCTGTCTCTTTTGCCTACGATTGTGCCCGCTGGCTCGGTGTATTCTAACCGACCTCTTCTCGTAACATGCCCCAAAATAGGATGACTGCTATATCCTGAATTTTGCCACAAGCTGTCTTTGTGTCTGTGCTTAAGTACCACATTATTAACTTTCCATGGTATTCTAAACATTCTCCTTTAAAACCACATTTCCTTTGCCTACATTGTTCCCTGTTCTTGCTTGCTGATTGTCAATGACTCGCCGCACTAGGACTGGTTCCACGTATCATCTGAGAACTTTTTTTCATTAATTCCGTACGATTTTGTTGCAAAAGGTTTTCTTAACCGATAGTAAATTCTGATTATTTTCCTGATTACAATAATTTACCGTATATTGTCATAGTTGCTGGGCCAACCGTTATACAATTAGAACTGTACTTCATTTATGGAACAGGCACCCTTATATTGTAGCTAGACCTCTGCAAACAATAATAAAGTTAGTTGCATATCGCAAGAGATGATGTGAAATCAATAAAAGGTTTGCTTCATGGTGTAACTTGTACTATATTTGGAATATAGTGAGGAAGAAACTGCGCTGGTCATCAGCATCACTCTCGTGTCCCGAGGTAACTTGGACCAGTGGCAGGAAAGAAGTCAAGATGACTAGAAGTAACATTGGAAACAGGCACCCTGGTTCCGCCTCCATTAAGATCAGGGATCGCTTGACATTTGCGGGATTCGATCGCCTACTGTTTCCGTTCATCGCTTTCATAGGCGAGTGCCTTCCCTCTCGACCACGGCGATCGACTGAAAAAATTATAATTCAAACATGTAATTTTCATATGTCCTAACGCCCATGCACTTTAATTGTATTTCTCCAGTCATAATCAATGCATTTGACTATGTGGATAGAAAAGGCAATACCTGCAGAACTATCAGTACTTCAAAGCCTTGCGTGTTCATATTGATTGCTATTCAGAATTCACAATGGTTCACATTTTATTAAACTTTTAACAGGCTGTGAATTTGTGAAACATATTCTTACACAGAAATTGCAATTTTCACATCTTTCTATGTCCCAAGATATGAATGGAAATTAATAGTTCAATTGATATTTAGTTTCGCATCTTTCTTAGTATTTGAGTTTTGAGTTTTAAATAATTCTCATTTCGAATGAAGTGAGTTTGGAAAAATCTACTTGTCATACAAACTGATCATCATCATTGGCCCTTTCCGTATTAGTGAGACGATAGTAAGTTTATCCTTGATAAAAAAAAAGTGATGTAACTACAGTCCATGACTACCCGAATAGTCTGCCGGAGTCTTTGTGTATGACAATTACAAGAATAGCACCACTGTCCCACATAGAGCATGTCGTAAGAGGCGATTAACTGTGTGACACGGCAAAACACCTGCCAGGGTTATATGGTTTGTTAAGAGCAGCGTAGATGGCATCTAACAGGCTGCGGGTCTACTTTGCTAAAGTGTTTGAGTCTATTAAGATCGATTGACACATTGGCTAACCACCCACCAAGAAACTGGTTGTATACAGACCAAACCAGTATAAAGGTGTTAAGTCGAGGCGATAACGAGTGTGAATCGTAAGACCAATCCGAATAGAGAATCGTTTTCTAGATCGGGTGCAAAGAACATCATGACTATTTGCGGCATCGCATGATGTGGGTTGTATTCTCAAACGCTGAGTCCTTAGCAATCAGTATCTTCTTTTTCTGTATTCCATGCTTAATTGTGTCCCTCAATGCAACACGATTCAAACAGACTTATATTTCACATCTTTCTTATCGACTATAACTTGATTAGATAAAGACCATAAATGTGAAGACCTGTTAGCTTTTAAGATTTATCAGTCCAGCATTGTTTTCAGCTCTCAAATAAGCTGAATTTAAAAAAAGGTTTAGTGAAACGATTTACTATTGAATGGATAGACGTGCAGAACTATAAACATATTACTCAATCGATAACCATGCATATGTTACATTCTATTTTGAAATACAGTTTTAAAATCTGTATGTTGACATTACATTATATATGAGTTGTTTTTTTTTCGTTCGTTATCCATTTGCGGCTTGTTCATGAATTCGATGTATATGTGATTACTGGTCAAATCAAAAGAGAAATTATGTCTTCACTACAGACGATGAAACTTTTAATTGGGCTTTACTTTCAGGTATAGTGTTCTTTTATTACATTAAATGCGGTAGTTTCTTGGCGTACTGTATGTGTGTATGTGAATGTGTGTGCATATATATGTATATAATGAAAGTTAATATAAGTGATACAACTCATGTACTGCTCAGTATCTTGTTCCATATCAACAGTTGCATAACTTTTAGCCAACCTGAGGAATGAACTATACTATCTGAGAGATGTGTGTTATGTATACCTATCCTGCATTTACAATGCCAACAGTTGTAGAGCTCCATACTACATTTATCCGATATAGTCTCCCCATGTCGGATAGCAAGACGGTTCTCAACGAGACAATTAGTCGGGCCAACGTAGAGAAGTTCCTGACAAGAAAGAGCAGGGTTGTTGAGAATAACAGAACGCCAGGTCCACTTGAAGGGGCAAAGGGTTAGAGTTCACATGCCCGTCTTAATAGTAAAAAGAAATACATAGAGGCGTCACACTCCAGTTACACAAGTAAAAACGCGTAGTCAAGGTACTGTCAGAGTTAAAGAATGACAGACAGTGGAGTAGAGAAATGGTTTTCCGTCAAACAGCAGTTGTCCATCGTAAGATGGCGACAGCATCAGACTTGTGTGACGACATGTGATCTCATATAAGTAAGTCCAATCATGGCACGGCAATGTTACCACATCTCCTGGTCTTTTCCACTTATAAACAGTCGTCACTTATTGAAAAAAATGTGTTACCTTAACATTACATTTCATACATGACACCAAGTTAGTTCCTTCGCTCATTACATTTCACTTATTACCGTTTACACAGACCAGAATCCTGCCCCGTATTAGAGAACTTACTTGGTTTAAGAGAAAACGAAAAAGAAATTTCAAATACATGAACATAAACATGAAACTAGACTCTGCAAAGCAGAGAAGCAATGCAGCGATAATAAAAGCGACCAATCATTCAAGTTCAATCAAATCAATCCCTTGCATGATTGTCTCTAAATTCTCAATTTTTGCTGCAATATATGTCGCGGCGCTCTAAAACACATTTACCTCCAGGTTCACATGAAGACAAGACTCCAGAGGTGTAGTGGCTAGATTTTTCCCTGCGGGTTGAGGTTATCAAATGTCTCTACAAATACGTTGTGAAGTGACCAGCTTCGTTACTTGCGTGTCGGCGTAATTGCCTTCCTCCGCTCTGGTTGGTGTGGCTACCTTCTCCTACCTGGTTGTGGTAAATACCTTCTCCTGACTGGTTGTGGTAAATACCTTCTCCTGACTGGTTGTGGGAGAGCAGAGATTAACTTTCTCTTGGCGGGTTGGGGGAGGGGGACTACCTTCTCCTTACTGGTTGAGGTGACTACCTTCTCTTAATTGGTTGAGGTGACTACCTTCTCTTAACTGGTTGAGGTGACTACCTTCTCTTAACTGGTTGAGGTGACTACCTTCTCTTAACTGGTTGAGGTGACTACCTTCTCCTAACTGGTTGAGGTGACTACCTTCTCTTAACTGGTTGAGGTGACTACCTTCCTTAACTGGTTGAGGAGACTATCTTCTTCAAACAGGTTGGGGTGAATACCTTCCTGTCCACTGGCTGGGGGGACTACGTTCTCCTAAGTGGTTGAAGTGACTACCTTCTCCTAACTGGTTGGGGTGAATACCTTCTTCTAACTGATTGGGGTGACTACCTTCTCCTATCTGGTTGGGGTGTCTGCCTTCTCCTAACTGGTTGAGGTGACTACATTCTCCTAACTGGTTGGGGTGACTACTTTCTCTTAACTGGTTGAGGTGACTACCTTCTCTTAACGGGTTGAGGTGACTACCTTCTCTTAACTGGTTGAGGTGACTACCTTCTCTTAACTGGTTGAGGTGACTACCTTCTCTTAACTGGTTGAGGTGACTACCTTCTCTTAACTGGTTGAGGTGACTACCTTCTCTTAACTGGTTGAGGTGACTACCTTCTCTTAACTGGTTGAGGTGACTACCTTCTCCTAACTGTTTGAGGTGACTACCTTCTCTTAACTGGTTGAGGTGACTACCTTCTTCAAACAGGTTGAGGTGACTACCTTCTCCTAACTGGTTGAGGTGACTACCTTCTCTTAACTGGTTGAGGAGACTACCTTCTTCAAACAGGTTGGGGTGACTACCTTCCTGCCCACTGGTTGGGGGAACTATGTTCTCCTAAGTGGTTGGGGAGATTACCTTTCTCTGCACTAGTTGGTGTGACTACCTTTCAGATTATTGGTTGGGGTTACTACATTCCTTCTAACTTATAGCGGTAACCAACATCCACCCCGTCTGCTTTATTTACACCAACTCAAAGCAAACATCAGGCTGCCATAATAAATTACTTAGATTTGTTTTCATTGGGAAGATTACGATTCATATCCTTTTTTTGGTATATAAAAACGTTTTTATTAATATTCTATTACACTGACTCCCAGTTCACAATTAGTGTGATGTAACATTTGAGTTTTGTTTCTCGGGGAACAAAAAAACAAAACAAACCACCATAATCTTTCAAGTAGGCCATAAAAGGTCAAAGGAAATTGTTGTGTATGGGATTGTGAAGTTCATTATGTAAAAACCATTGTCTACAGAAACCCGCACGGCGCACGGTATGTTCGTGCCGTGAGGTAGGATTCCTTAAAGTGGTCCAGCTACAGTGGTGACTCTGTTAATGTAGCACAAAGAAGTCTATATGAAGAGGAAATGACGTAGTGAATACCTTACTTGTAAAACTTACTTGTAAATTGTCACTGTAATCATTCATGACAAACTAGTCTGAAGGACAAATATTAAATACTCTAATTATAGCTTCAGATCCTTCTGTACAGCTTTTGAATCGCTTTTATGCTGCTTCTTTTTCCCTTCTTCTTCTCTTCTTCCTCTCTTCTTCTTCTTTTTCTTTTTCTTCTACTCTTCAATTACTATTCCTTCTTATTCTTCTGCTTCCTCTTCTCTCTTTCTTTATCTCCTTCTTCTGCTTCATCCCCTCCTCATTTTTCTTCTTCTTTTCCTTCTCCTATTTCTTCTTCGTCTTCTTCTTCTTCTACTGCTTCTACTTCTCATCTTACTGCTTCGTCTTCTCTTTCTCCCTCACCTTCACCTTTTACTCCTTATCCTCAATCTCCTTCTCATGAGAGTGAGGTTGATAACTAGCAGTTTCTTCCAAATACAGCGCAAGTTACATCATCAAGATAAAACTGTCTGATGTTATCGCGATCGCCGCTTACAATCGACAACTAACTATAACTATCACATGGACACTGAATAAAACGACGGAAAAGAGTATCAAAGCCTCTAAAATGTGGGTATATAGAAGGTTGGATGGCATTAGTGGAAAGAGAAGAAAATAAATGTGGAGGTATTCACAACATTGGCTGTAGAAATAGAAGGTTGGATGGCATTAGTGGAAAGAGAAGAAAATAAATGTGGAGGTATTCACAACATTGGCGGTAGAAATAGAAGGTTGGATGGCATTAGTGGAAAGAGAAGAAAATAAATGTGGAGGTATTCACAACATTGGCGATAGAAATAGAAGGTTAGATGGCATTAGTGGAAAGAGAAGAAAATAAATGTGGAGGTATTCACAACATTGGCGGTAGAAATAGAAGGTTGGATGGCATTATTGGAAAGAGAAGAAAATAAATGTGGAGGTATTCACAACATTGGCGGTAGAAATAGAATGTTACCGAAACGAAGGTTAGACAGTTAAGATTTGATGGTCATATAACAACACATACCTCCTTGTTGAAGGTCATACTAGACGACACGGTGGAATGCAGTCGCCAAAGAGGCAAACGTTAAATGTGGGCGGATACCATCAGGAGATGGACTGAAAATAATCTTCACAAACTGTACCATTACGGTAAGAGATAGAGTACACTGGAGATCCATTGCAGCCGACCCTCGAAGCGGAGATGGCACTTGAATTGATCTGATACCTCTCTAGTTCTGCATGGTAATGGTACACCTCTTTCTATCTCTTACACTTTCTATCTCTCACACTTTTTCTCTTTCTCATACTTTCTATCTTTCTATCTCTCACACTTTCTATCTCTCATACTTTCTATCTTTCTATCTCTCACACTTTCTATCTCTCATACTTTCTATCTTTCTATCTCTCACACTTTCTATCTCTCATACTTTCTATCTTTCTATCTCTCATACTTTCTATCTCTCATACTTTCAATCTTTCTATCTCTCACACTTTCTATCTCTCATACTTTCTATCTTTCTATCTCTCACACTTTCTATCTCTCACACTTTCTATCTCTCACACTTTCTATCTCTCATACTTTCTATCTCTCATACTTTCTATCTCTCATACTTTCTATCTTTCTATCTCTCACACTTTCTATCTCTCACACTTTCTATCTCTCATACTTTCTATCTTTCAATCTCTCACACTTTCTACCTCTCACACTTTCTATCTCTCACACTTTCTATCTCTCACACTTTTTCTCTTTCTCATGCTTTCTATCTTTCTATCTCTCACACTTTCTATCTCTCACACTTTCTATCTCTCATACTTTCTATCTCTCATACTTTCTATCTTTCAATCTCTCACACTTTCTACCTCTCACACTTTCTATCTCTCACACTTTCTATCTCTCACACTTTTTCTCTTTCTCATGCTTTCTATCTTTCTATCTCTCACACTTTCTATCTCTCACACTTTCTATCTCTCACACTTTTTCTCTTTCTCATACTTTCTATCTTTCTATCTCTCACACTTTCTATGTCTCACACTTTCTATCTCTCACACTTTCTATCTTTCTATCTCTCACACTTTCTATCTCTCACACTTTCTATCTCTCACACTTTCTATCTCTCACACTTTCTATCTCTCACACTTTTTCTCTTTCTCATACTTTCTATCTTTCTATCTCTCACACTTTCTATCTCTCACACTTTCTATCTTTCTATCTCTCACACTTTCTATCTCTTACACTTTCTATCTCTCACACTTTCTATCTCTCACACTTTCTATCTCTCACACTTTCTATCTTTCTATCTCTCACACTTTCTATCTCTCACACTTTCTATCTCTCACACTTTCTATCTCTCACACTTTTTCTCTTTCTCATACTTTCTATCTTTCTATCTCTCACACTTTCTATCTCTCACACTTTCTATCTTTCTATCTCTCACACTTTCTATCTCTTACACTTTCTATCTCTCACACTTTCTATCTCTCACACTTTCTATCTCTCACACTTTTTCTCTTTCTCATACTTTCTATCTTTCTATCTCTCACACTTTCTATCTCTTACACTTTCTATCTCTCACACTTTCTCTCTTTCTCATACTTTCTATCTTTCTAACTCTCACACTTTCTATCTCTCACACTTTCTATTCCTCTATATCCATATATCTTTATCTACTTATCAATTTCTCCTTACTTCTCCCCAGACACGCAAACTGTTCTATATTCATTGCCATAGATGCCAGTATCACTTTGGAAGTTCATTGGCCAATGGGTTCGCGAGACTGGGGAGTGTTAGTTGGTTTTCATCCAGATCGCATTGTATTATTTATTTCTACCCTTTTCTTTGTGTCGCAGCCGTAAGACGACCACCCCTCCCTCATCCAACTCACGCATCATTAGTAAACACCCTATTTAGTCTTCTCTGTTACTGTAAAACACTTTACGTTTTTAAAGCAAATTGAATGGCTATTTTGTTATGATCCGTAATGCTGTTTCAGCAGAGTATAGAATAGGCGTTAATTTCTATCGACATTCTTACAAGGCATGCTCGATTTACGAATCGTATTCAAATGGGGGTAGGGCAGAAGTGTGTACGGGATAGCACCTCACGGTGAGAGTCAGCCACATCCTTGATGGCCAGGATCCTATTTGGTTCCCCCGCTTCTGTCTAGCTCACGTATGGCTCCTAGAGTCTGCCTGTGTAAGGCAGCGCCACCCCCCGGGCAACGGCTTTGGCTGGTCGGCTAAACTACGTGGGTGAAATGACAAGAAGGGGAGTCCACCCCTGACAAGTACACACAGCTGCTGGTGGAAGAGGCTGAAGATCGACCTGTGCGACAACGACTCTGAAAGCGGGAGCTGGAAACGCCTGGTATCGGGTTAAGGGCGCACCAAAGACCATAGTTGGTAAGCGGCCAGAACAACGTCCAGAAAGCAATGGCAAACTACTGGATGTAAAATGCCAAGAAAATTATGATAGTCGAGAGAAACGAAACTCAAAGATATGATGGTGAGGCCCTCAGGCCAGGAAGATCATCGACGCCAACTGGGGAAGAGGCCAATTTCAGAGTCAGTACAAGTAATAGAGATGATGGCCTAAAGCCTGACTGCATTACAGTGGACAACTCTGAAATGGGACTAAAAACAAAACTAAGAATAGGCACCTGGAACGTCAGGAGCCTATACCAGTGCAAGTTGTTTATGATCGGAAGAGAAATGAAAAGAACCAAGATAGAGATTCTTGGAGTCTCTGAGCATAGATGGGCCGGTCAAGGGCACTGTACCAGCTCCTTAGGAGAAACATTTATATATTCTGGGACGAACAAGGGTGGAAAAAGCGGGGTCGGCTTTATTCTGTAAAAGAAGACAGCACTTTCACCACTCGGTTACAATCCAGTCAACGATTGCATAATTGTAATCAGACTAAAAATAAAGACTAGAAATTTAACAATAATTCAAGTGTATGCACCAACATCGGCAGCAGACGATTGTGAAATGGATGATTTCTATAACACCTTGCAAGAAGCGATGGAAAAAGTTGAAAAAAAGACATCTTGGTCATCATTGGAGATTTCAATGCGAAAGTCTGAGAGGAAAGAGCCGAAGAGGAGATAAGTGTTCGAGGACCTTTTGGTTTGGGACACAGAAATGAGCGAGGAGAAAGACTGGTTGAATTCTGCAGGGAAAACAACCTCTCCATTGCCAACACCTTCTTCAAACAACATCCACGAAGACTGTACACGTGGACCTTCCCTGATGGCACCAGCAGAAACCAAATAGACTACATCCTAGTGCAACAAAGATGGAGATAAAATGTGCTGGCGACAAAAACGCTGCCAGGAGCAGACTGCGATACGGACCACGAATTACTGTTTGCAGTTTTCCAAACAAGACTACGTAGGATCAACAAAGGTTGCCAGCCAATACGCTTCGATGTATCATCAATACCTACTGAATACAACATCAAAGTAGAAAGCAAATTTGAAGCGTTGCTTGCTATACAGGAAGAGATGACATATGAGAAGTTGACATCGTACGCAATGGATATTTTAATCTCGACAGCAAAAGAAATGATTCCAAAGACACGGAGCTATATAACAGAGGAAACACAGAAACTCATTGCAGAAAGGCAACAATTAAAACAAATGGGAAGTAAGAGGACCAACACAGCATATAAAAACTGCGCAAGAAAAGTTAGAAGAGAAATAAGAAAAGATAAAAAATAAGATACATAGTAGAAACATGTAAGGATATAGAAAACCTACAAGGCAGAGAAAGAGATGCATTCAAAGCAATAAGAACACTGACAAGGGAATTCCGTCCGGTTCCACGTGTCATAAATGACAAAGAGGATAACATATTAACAGAAACTAAAGTCATACTGAATAGATGGAGAGAGTACTGCAGAACCATGTATGGAGATAGTACAAAGCGCTCAGTTACAATCATACCAAAGGATGAGAAAGAACCTGAACCAACATTGGAAGAAGTATGCTCTGCAATTAAAAGCCTGAAAAAGGGAAAGTCCCCAGGATGCGATGATATCCCAGCAGAGCTAATATAAGCAGGAGGAGAGGCATGTGCTCGAGTCTATCACAAGCTGTGCAAACAGATATGGCACAGTGCAGAGTGGCCAGAAGCATGGAAGAAATCAATTTATATTCCCCTCCCCAAAAAAAGCAACCTGAAGCTGTGCACGAACTACCGAACTATCGCACTGATCAGCCATGCTAGCAAGATACTCTTGCGAATCCTATTAAAAAGGATAGAGAAAAGGTTTGAATCTGAAATTAACGTAGTCCAGGCAGGTTTTAGGAAGGACAGAGGGACCCGGGACCACATATTCAATTTAAGGAATATCTAGGAAAAAGGTGGAGAGTTTAATGTAGACCTGTACACATGTTTCATTGATTACACTAAGGTCTTCGACACGGAAAAACATCAAAATCTGTGGAGAATCATGAAGGAAATGGGGTTTCCTTTGCATATAGTCCATCTCATTGAAACATTATACCAAGATCAACAAGCCGCTGTCCGAGTATCTGGGCAAACATCAGATTGATTTGCAGTACAAAAAGGGAGTCCGACAGGGATGTATCCTCTCACCTTATCTGTACAACATATATGCGGAATGTATCATGAGAAATGTACGAGAAGATGAGAACATTGAAAGTTTCGACCCATTTACAATTGGGGGTTACGAGATTCCAGAGTTACGATACGCAGATGACACAGCGATACTATCCAGAAGTGTGGAAGGGCTAGAGCAGGTATTTTCAGCCGTTAAAGGACATAGTAAAGATCAAAATATGTTCATAAACAAAACAAAGATAATGACCACCGATAAAACACAATGTCAGCATAAATTTACAGTGGGTGGTGAGGAAATAGATCAGGTTACACATTTTGAATATCTGGGCACCAGAATCGACAAAAATGGGGACTGCTCGAAAGAAATCATAAAAAGACTAGCTATGGCAATGCAGAGACTGAACAGCAGAAGAAATTATGACAGGGCACCAACAAAACGATAAAAGTAAAAGTCTTGAGAGCCAGTGTTTTTCCTGTGGCAGCTTATGGCTGTGAAGCATGGACGATTACCAAAACTTCTAGACAAAGAATTGAATCCTTCGAGTCAAAATGTTACAGAAAGATCCTCAGAATACACTGGACAGAGAAAAGAACAAATGTAAACATTCGGCAAGAGTTGAGCATAGAGGAGAACTGGTTTATCAATTCCATTTGGCTAGAAAATGCAAATACTTTGGTCACATCAAGAGACATAACGGGCTTGAGAGAACGGTGATGGAAGGTGTGGTGCCAGGCAAAAGAGGAAGGGGTAGACCAAGAAGACGATGGCACCAAGATATCCAGGAGTGCCTGAGTATGACAGTGGCGGAAGCTGGTGTTTTGGCAAGAGAATGAGTTTCTTTCAGACAGACTGTGATGGGAGCGACGCTCTACAAAGGACATGCTACATGATGATGATTCAAATGAAACCGGACCTAAGTGCACCAAGTGAATATACGTACGATGCGCAGGATGACGTTGCATCTGGTGTTAACAGCACATACCAACTGTAAATTTTGCAAAATGTCATTATCCTCCGACACAAAGTTTCCTTAGCTGTTCTTTAAAAAGTCCGTCAGCATAATTGAAGACATAATACTGAACCAAGTCGGACCAAGTACGTAGTCCTGTTTTACGTAGCTTATTTGACTTATAATGAAGTGGAGGTGTCGTTGTGAAGTATAACTGCGCGTATGTCTTCGGAGTATTGTTCCAGCAATGTGACAAACTTATCAGAGCAACCGAATTTAAACATGACCTGCTATAGTCTATAGCTCTTGAAAACATGGCGGGTGTGAAACGGAATCCGTCCAGAGTTGATCAGCGAGCGGAGGTTCGATTTCTAACAGCTGGAGGATGTCGACCAGTTGATATTCATCGCAGAATACAGGAACTCTATGGTGACTAAAGTGTGCCGAAGACAACAGTGAAGAACTGGACAACCATGTTTAAAGAAGGACGCGAGTTAACTAAAGATCTTCTGAGACCAGGCCAAGCGCATATTGTTGCGTCAGAAGATGCCATCCCCAAAATTGATGCAGCAATTCGGGTGGACCGTCACCATACACTGCTTGCATTATGTGATAAATGTCGACTGGTCGACATCCTTCAACTGTTAGAAACCGAATCACCGATCGATGATCAACTCTGGACGGATTCTGTGTGACACCCACCATGTTTTCAACGGTCTGCTGAGGAAACTAAGTCGGAGGATAATGAAATTTAGCAAACATGACGGTTGGTATGTGCTGCTCACATCCGGTGTAACGTCATCATGCGCATCGTATATATGTTCACTTGGTGCAGTTAAGTCCGGGTTCATTTGAACACGCCTCGTGTATATGTATATATATATATATATATATATATATATATATATATATATATACACACACACACACACTGGGCTATAACAGGTCATGTTTAAATTCGGTTGCTCTGATAAGTTTGTCACATTGCTAAAACAATTCTCCGAAGACATACGCACAGTTATACTTCACAATAAAACCTCCATTTCATTATAGGTCAAAGTAAGCTACGTAAAACCGAACTCCATACTTGGTCCGACTTGGTTCAGTATCATGTCTTCAACTATGCTGACGGACGTTTTCAAGGACAGCGATTATGTCATACCTGATCAGTTTTGATGGCGGTCTTGTTAATCCCACCAGACTGAATACAGAAAACCAAGATGGAGCCGGATATGACATGTGCGTTCCTATTGGCGGATGACTATGCTCTGAACAGAAGCTCAGAATAGAATATGTGAAAAGACATGAACCAATTCTTTTGCTTTGGCTTGACCATTCACATAAAGGAACTGAGGTCCTGTAGCAATCAGCGCCAGGTAAACTGTATAAACGAGTGGTTACACTGAAGGGGCTGAAATTAGAAGCGGCGGGAAAATGTCTACCTGTCAAGAACAGTGATTATTGCCGATGAGATGACTAAAGAAAAACAAAGGCCAGCACAGCTTTAACTGGAAGCGGTTGACAATGTGGGATCGTTGAGGAATCAGTATAATTACGACGTTGGAGGTCTGCAATGCGTTCATTCTTCCCATTCTGGTCTTAACGTGCGAGTGCTAGACTTTCTACACTGGAGGGGATAGAAAGTCAAATCTTACATATGACCTGTCTACGAGGCTTACTGCATATTCGCTGGCAGGACCATTTCACAGATAATGAGGTCTATCCAGAGCCATCATATCTGGTATTCATGCACTTTTGCAAAAAAGCCAGCTGGGTTGGGCTGGCGACTTAGCTCTAATGTCAAGCAGAAGAGGCTGTCAAATAGTTTATGTATTCTATGGAGAACTGAACAAAGGAACACGATCACAGGGACATCCACAAAACCGATTCAGGGACAGGATGAAGAAGTCTCTTAATTACTGACAAATGGACATAATAACACATGGGTAAACCTGGCTCAAAATCATTCAGTCTGGAAGAGTTAAGTCAAAAAGGCCGATGCAATCAGCAAAGACTTTTGTGTGCAGGCAACCAAGGATAGACACGCGATCAGAAAGTAGAGAGCAGTAGCAGCAGCAGACGATGTTTCCCGATCATGCCTAGCAGCAGCAGACGATGTTTCCCGATCATGCCTAGCAGCAGCAGACGATGTTTCCCGATCATGCCTGGCAGCAGCAGACGATGTTTCCCGATCATGCCTGGCAGCAGCAGACGATGTTTCCCGATCATGCCTGGCAGCAGCAGACGATGTTTCCCGATCATGCCTAGCAGCAGCAGACGATGTTTGCTGATCATGCCTAGCAGCAGCAGACGATGTTTCCCGATAATGCCTAGCAGCAGCAGACGATGTTTACCGATCATGCCTAGCAGCAGCAGACGATGTTTGCTGATCATGCCTAGCAGCAGCAGACGATGTTTCCCGATAATGCCTAGCAGCAGCAGACGATGTTTACCGATCATGCCAAACACATTCCCGCGCTCAAGTCACATGCTCAAGGATGTAGTATGCTACAGGATGATGTTGTCGGTTCTTATCTACGACAACAAACAATTAGTATTTCTCTTAAAATAAATATATTTGCTTTTTTCACCCCTCACAGAAAAGCAACATATGCCTTATCGGGGATTCGATCCGCTTCCCTCATTCTCAGCACGCAGGCATCGACATCATTCAGCCACTATCTCCTCTCTATTACTCTTATGACAATCAAATTGTCTAAGATTGTAATTTCATTTAAAACTACACCAATGCAATCTGGAAATAACATTATGTTAATGTGTCCGTATCATAGCAATAGAAAATCAGGTTGTGATGTTCCTTAACAACTTTTCTCCGAAAGTGCGACTAATAAATTTAGACCAGGCGTTAAAAAGAAGCAGCAATAGTGAATTATCATTTAGCGCCACTGCTCAAATATCCCCACAATGATCTGGCAACGAAGCAGCGACTGACTCACATAATCTTTCTACCAAAACTGTGTTACCAAAGCCAAACTTGAGCCATGTCCAAGATACGAAAGAGCAAAATGTCCGTCTGCGATATGCGATGTTTGTGAATGGAAAATGGTTTGTCTTCAGGAAAGGCGAATTGAGAAACGTAGATATTCTCAAAAGGGTCAGTTCAACCCCATGTCTCGACTACATCTCTAAACAGAATGAGCAGTGGTTCAATTATCCCATGACAATACTCCCTGATCAGCTTTACCTGTGAGCTTATAGTGCCCGGCCGACCAGCTACTAGGCGAGAGGGCGACCGAAGGGAAGGTAGATAGACAACGTAAATGCGATTTTCCAGAGACACGGGTTATGTTAGGCGCGTCATATCTGTCCTATGGGGCTCGACTCATCTAGCCCAGGTGAAGCGACTTAGGCTGCCCAATGCGCCCAAAGAGGTATAGGTTGACTAATAACTCAGAACATTGGGTATTCAATCAGACAAGATTGCTTGGTGCCAGATATCCAAAAGCTGCTTCAATTTGCGTCTGTTTTTCGCTTTGGTGTACCATGACGGTCCGAAGGTGTGGTGCAGGTCATCTATCCATCTTGTCGGTGGGAAGCTGCGATGGCGGGTGCAGTTGTATATCCACCATAAAGACACATTATTCGTCCATCTATCGTCAATTATGCCTACCCCATTGACAGGCCCATCTGTTCTTTCGTATCCAAGCAGATTCGACGACATCCCGGAACTCATTTTTTGGGTGGGACTTCGGTGTTTCGGAAGTTAGGGGGACATTAAGGACTATTCATTGCTTTTTCGGTTGAACTTTGCATTTTACATCAAAGCAACAGAATTGTTTTATTTATCGTTTTAATATTGAACTAAATGTCAATATTACCGAAACAAAATATCATTTTTATCTAATCCTACTTTTATAACACACGAGCTTTTCTTTTTCACGAACATATTGCTCAAACTAACAATTGACAGTTTTGCAGACTTGAGGTTAAAAAAATGACCAAACAACGGCTGTTATCAGTTGTATCAGCCCAGTAAACCATTTTGGGTGCTTCATCTACGAAGTTAAGTTTACAACTACTTATATATTAGATAACAACGAACTATTTGAGCGAATACGAATAGCTTTGAGAATGCATTATTCGGGTGGGTGGGCGGGCGGGCGGGCGTGTATGTATGTGGGGCCGTAGCCTTTCCCCATCTTCATTGTTTTCATTCGCAATAATGTCTAAACCAGATTAACTTTCTGCATTCAGTGCTAAACCAGATTCACTTTCTGCATTTAGTGAATGATATTTTATTACTTCTAAGCCCATTTGTCATATCATGACTATCAACTGAGCACGGCCCAGTTGAAAAAAAAATTATCTGAAAAGCAAATGAGACTTTTGTAAACTAAAACATTTTATGTGATTGTGTAATGTAAATAAACCCAATTTCCATCTCAACAATCAAAGTGAAACTAACGACCAGGAGTCAGCCAAGCGCTTTACAGCGTGTTCAGGTGTTCGCAGATATGAATATATCCCGCCCCTTTGGATGTGTTACGGTTTAAAGGGTTAATCAATTGTATCTGTTGTTCGTGCCTTATTTCTCAAATTGTCACTACTTACTATAGCAAATGTTGATGCAACTCACAATGCGTTCCCTCCATCATATACAATCACCTGTTTGTCTGTGCATGGAATTGTAGATAGGCTCTTATATAAAAAAAAGAGCTACCCCACTTTCAGAAGATGAACTGGTGCGTCTAAGGAGAAGAACTTCCTGTATGGTGTGTCCACGCCACTTGCACTTTCTCTGTTAATCTTCGTCTGTACTTGTTGAAATGTTCTGTCCTAGAAATACACGTTTGTTGTCAGACAGTTGAAATGCGAACCCACTTTAATCTATCTTTATATAAACCATTTCTTTATATTTATATATACATGTGTATTGTTTATTCGTTGATCTCCCATTTGCCTCATTCTATCTTTCAAATAATAATAAAAATAATAATAATAATAGTTGGCCATCAGATCCAGTAAATTAAAGTCAGGTGAGTTAAACGAGCATAGTCTGTAAATTGTTAGAGTCAATAATCAAAGAAAACAATGAAATGCATTTAGACAAGCTTAGCTAATCAGACATATTCGGCATTGGTTTAGTAGAGGAAGATCGCGCTTTGCAAAGAGTTTAAAATTTATAGACGAGGTTATTAAAATGATAGATAAAGGGGAGCCAGTGGATGTTATTTATCTAAATTTTGCGATAGCCTTTTATAGAGTACCTCATCAAAGATTATTTAGAAAGTTAAAATTACATGGAATAGGTTAGGAAGTTGGCAAATGGCAGGCGAAAATGGTGATAGCGTCAGACATGTGTATCCGCATGTGACCGCATATGACTGTACAGTTCGATCTAAACACGACAAACTATACCGCACGTGAACAACGTTGGTTATTGGGGCGCCTTGCATTGCCCTTTGGTGCAGCTCGCTTTAGTCTATGCCACAGTAATGGTTCTCTTATCAACCTTGCGAGCACGAAGTGGTATACAATACACCAGGCTGAGCGTTTTAGAGCACGCAACTCATAGGGTGTCACATCAATAGGTAAATATGTTTCAATAAACTATCAGAGAGTCCTTGCATCATTTCTTCTGCCCAAACCACACCCTCCGACGAGCGCTTGCCTCTCCTCAGTTCACTATACATCGGTTGCTATGAGAGACACTCAAAATCTTATTTCATCTCTCTACAGCAGCGTATGGATGTCAGATGGTCTCGTCGTGCTGAGGACCACAGAGCAGAGCACTTTATTCTGCCAACCAGTCCTGGGCAGCCTGCGGAAACAGCTCACGTGGACAAGTTTGAGTTTCCTGACATGTCTGCTAAAGACTGCCAATCTTGCGCATGCGTATAAAAGGGTGATTAACATAACATCAAGACCTACCTTGATCTTGGTGGCAACAATGATTCCCTGCTGGTCACAAACGTTTACATGTAGTCTTCCAGAAGCAGTACTCTCCTTGGCAATTCTGTTGTTGACCTCATAGTCTATATTCGCTTGAGTACATGTTAATGGCGCAGCCAATTGGTACAGAGGAAATCTAAAAACTACAGGCTACGTGTGTTAATCGGCAGAGTGTATGAACGGTTACATCTCTTGCCTTTTTCCTTTGCGTTCATGATCTTTGGTTATGCTATATCTGCAGGCTAGTCGCCATGATGAAGTCTGTAGTTTCATCAGGTCGGAGCGCTGCTCCACATTTTTTCCCCCCGCTCCGTACCCTCAGGCAAGGTCTGGTATCTCTTTTCACTATACTGGAGGGCATTCTTGTATTCAGGATTATGGCCCCTGTTCCTCATGGGAATTCATCGGTGTGTGAGCTCTTTAGTCGGTGTGTGAGCTCTTTAGTGGGTGTGTGAGATCTTTAGTCGGTGTGTGAGCTCTTTAGTCGGCGTGTGAGATCTTTAGTCGGTGTGTGAGCTCTTTAGTGGGTGTGTGAGATCTTTAGTCGGTGTGTGAGCTCTTTAGTCGGTGTGTGAGCTCTTTAGTCGGTGTGTGAGATCTTTAGTCGGTGTGTGAGCTCTTTAGTCGGTGTGTGAGCTCTTTAGTCGGTGTGTGAGATCTTTAGTCGGTGTGTGAGATCTTTAGTCAGTATATATGTCCTAGTAGTCTACAGTGACAAGTTCTCATGTAAAATAAGATTGTTTGCTGGTTTCTTTTGAGTTGGTGAATTGAGTGTGGTCTACCTCTTATGTTCGTCTACTCTCCATTAGTGAATATGCTGATGTCCGATGTTGTTCTTGATCTCTGTGTACGGTATTCGATGATTAAATTGTGCCTTTTTACTGCAATATTTTGCTAGAGAGTCAGCTGTCTCGTTTCCTGTGATTCCTCAGTGGGAAGGTAGCCATTGGAGCGCTATTGTTGAGGACCTCTGGAGTTGTCCTAGTTCTACTCTGATTTCTGATAACAGCGGTTTGTTGCTTGTTTTCTGGGTTGCCTCTACTAGATATCTGCAGTCTGTGACTACAACTATTTTTGATGGTAGTTGCTTTTCTGTGTCACGTTTTCTCAGTGATAGTAGATGGGTAATAGATTCTGGATGACATCCCTGTTGTGAACGCCTTTTGTTTTTTAGATTTCCAATTTTGTGTCTTATGAAAATACCTCCTTTCCCGTTCCAGCCATCCCCATCTGCTGAACCATCTGTGTACACATATGTCCATTACTTTGCCTTCCACAGAAAATTTGACGGAGTAAGTGACAATAGTCACGCTAATCTTCAGTCGTGCTTCTACCTGTTCAACTCAGTCTGCCGACTATCTCTCTGTCTGTCGACTATCTCTCTGTCTGTCGACTATCTCTCTGTCTGTCGACTATCTTTCTGTCTGTCGACTATCTCTCTGTCTACAGACTATCTCTCTGTTGCCGACTATATCTCTTTCTGCCGACTATATCTCTTTCTGCCGACTATCTTTCTGTCTGGGGACTATCTCTCTCTGCCGACTATCTCTGCCGACTATCTTCTGTCTGCCGACTATCTCCTGTCTGCCGACTATCTCTGCGCCTGCCAATCAATTCCAATTAGATAAATTTACTTGTGTTTTGTAGTCTGTTTTATATTTGTATTATTGGTTGTTGGGAACGTGTTGTGTTTATATGTGCAAAGTCTTAGACATGTACGCTGTACATGTTGCACTGTCTCATGCGAGTGACGGCAGGTGCAACGGTTCGGATTATGCGAAGGACAATGAACTAGTGAATCACGTATTGTCTGAAGTTATTTGATACCCAGAAGTTTATATCCACCTTGTTGTGAGACTCATCCAGTCGTGACGACGACGGTGTCTACTACGAGACTAATCTATTTTATTATGAATTTAAATAAGCAGCAAATGCAGTTTTGATGAAAAGGTAAACGGACTCACACGGCAGACATAATCTCTGACTAGGAATGACGTGTTAGAGACTTCAGTATACTAAGCCACGGCTTGAATTAAGTAGGGTGGCCAGTTAACCTCCTCGCTGACTTTCCTATCCTAGTCGTAATCCAGGAACGTATTTACTACTAGGTCGACTGGAGCATACCGAGAGCTTGAGCTGAGCCGTACACTTTTTCCGTGAAGACCTTACACCTTTTCTGGGAAGCAAGTGCTCTACAACTGCGCCAACCAGCGGCCTCATTAATCATGTGTATATATGGGGACGGCGTGGACAAGTGGTTAAGTGACACGGCTTACTACCAGAAGGTGCTAGGTTCGATCCCCATCAGAGCACTGGCCGTTACACCGGGGAAGCAAACCCTTAGAAAATGCAGGAGGAAGCAGACCCTAACATAAAATGGATGCTGAAGTCGGATACACCGGGTCTACAGGCACAAAATAAAAACCATAGTTCAACGCACATCCGCGTTGGGGAATAGAGAAATAAGGCGAACGCAAAACAAAACAAGAATCCCCCCAAAAAAATTAAAACAATTAAATAAATATGTATTTATATTATTTTGCGCTCCTGTACCTTAAGTTTACCCAGATGATAGTCTGATATGTGTGATGTAATTGATAACCCGGGCATATTGTGATATGCTTTTTGCTTTTAATGGGCATATCGTATTGCGCGTCTCCCTCTGTTGCTATAGGGTATGAATAAATTATTTCTCTATTGTTCATTGCTCCCCCGGATATGGTTTATCATTGGAGGCATCCTAGCCTGAATGTTGCATTTCTTTGTTGTATTTTCGCTGTCTGATATTAATCTGTTCTTTATTATTCGGCGTTTGTGACGCAGTACTGTACTAGGAACAGTCAATGAGTAACAGTCAAATTGTATTACTAACATTTTTACAAGAGTGCGAACCAGAAATGTGTTTTGTCTTATCTTTCGCCATACTCATAGTGCCTGCCAACACACTTTGTCCACCTGCCAACACACTTTGTCCACCTGCCAACACACTTTGTCCACCTGCCAACTATCTTGTTGATGTCATCTAGAAAATGTATTTTTAGTGTGGCCTTTAACCAATTCTGCAGCATCTCCATTTGTCTTTGTCAGCTAATCTGGGACTCTTGGTCTACACACGTTCTTATAACCGAGCTCAGCATAGACAATTCTGTTGTTTACGCCGTGACATGTTGAAATCTACGGCTATTTCATTAATAGTGACTCGGCTGCTACCATGGGCTTCCTGGTCGATCTGGTGTTCCACTGTGTCAAATGCGATGTTGGCTAGTCTTACACGCTGCGGTTCAATAACGACGTTTTGTCCTCCATTTTGAAATCTTTCTAACCATTCATACACTCTCCTCTTACTCAAACATCTGTCTAACCATTCATACACTCTCCTCTTACTCAAACATCTTTCTAACCATTCATTCACTCTCCTCTTACTCAAACATCTTTCTAACCATTCATACACTCTCCTCTTACTCAAACATCTGTCTAACCATTCATACACTCTCCTCTTACTCAAACATCTGTCTAACCATTCATACACTCTCCTCTTACTCAAACATCTGTCTAACCATTCATACACTCTCCTCTTACTCAAACATCTGTCTAACCATTCATACACTCTCCTCTTACTCAAACATCTGTCTAACCATTCATACACTCTCCTCTTACTCAAACATCTGTCTAACCATTCATACACTCTCCTCTTACTCAAACATCTGTCTAACCATTCATACACTCTCCCCTGACTCAAACATCTGTCTAACCATTCATACACTCTCCTCTTACTCAAACATCTGTCTAACCATTCATACACTCTCCCCTGACTCAAACATCTTTCTAACCATTCATACACTCTCCCCTGACTCAAACATCTTTCTAACCATTCATTCACTCTCCCCTGACTCAAACATCTGTCTAACCATTCATACACTCTCCTCTGACTCAAACATCTTTCTAACCATTCATTCACTCTCCCCTGACTCAAACATCTTTCTAACCATTCATTCACTCTCCCCTGACTCAAACATCTTTCTAACCATTCATTCACTCTCCTCTTACTCAAACATCTTTCTAACCATTCATACACTCTCCCCTGACTCAAACATCTGTCTAACCATTCATACACTCTCCTCTTACTCAAACATCTTTCTAACCATTCATACACTCTCCCCTGACTCAAACATCTTTCTAACCATTCATACACTCTCCCCTGACTCAAACATCTTTCTAACCATTCATACACTCTCCTCTTACTCAAACATCTGTCTAACCATTCATACACTCTCCTCTTACTCAAACATCTTTCTAACCATTCATTCACTCTCCCCTGACTCAAACATCTTTCTAACCATTCATTCACTCTCCCCTGACTCAAACATCTTTCTAACCATTCATTCACTCTCCCCTGACTCAAACATCTTTCTAACCATTCATTCACTCTCCCCTGACTCAAACATCTTTCTAACCATTCATACACTCTCCTCTTACTCAAACATCTTTCTAACCATTCATACACTCTCCCCTGACTCAAACATCTTTCTAACCATTCATACACTCTCCCCTGACTCAAACATCTTTCTAACCATTCATACACTCTCCCCTGACTCAAACATCTTTCTAACCATTCATTCACTCTCCCCTGACTCAAACATCTTTCTAACCATTCATACACTCTCCTCTTACTCAAACATCTTTCTAACCATTCATTCACTCTCCCCTGACTCAAACATCTTTCTAACCATTCATACACTCTCCTCTTACTCAAACATCTGTCTAACCATTCATACACTCTCCCCTGACTCAAACATCTTTCTAACCATTCATACACTCTCCCCTGACTCAAACATCTTTCTAACCATTCATACACTCTCCCCTGACTCAAACATCTTTCTAACCATTCATACACTCTCCCCTGACTCAAACATCTTTCTAACCATTCGTTCACTCTCCCCTGACTCAAACATCTTTCTAACCATTCATACACTCTCCCCTGACTCAAACATCTTTCTAACCATTCATACACTCTCCCCTGACTCAAACATCTTTCTAACCATTCATACACTCTCCCCTGACTCAAACATCTTTCTAACCATTCATACACTCTCCCCTGACTCAAACATCTTTCTAACCATTCATTCACTCTCCCCTGACTCAAACATCTTTCTAACCATTCATACACTCTCCCCTGACTCAAACATCTTTCTAACCATTCATACACTCTCCCCTGACTCAAACATCTTTCTAACCATTCATACACTCTCCCCTGACTCAAACATCTTTCTAACCATTCATACACTCTCCCCTGACTCAAACATCTTTCTAACCATTCATACACTCTCCTCTTACTCAAACATCTTTCTAACCATTCATTCACTCTCCTCTTACTCAAACATCTTTCTAACCATTCATACACTCTCCCCTGACTCAAACATCTTTCTAACCATTCATACACTCTCCCCTGACTCAAACATCTTTCTAACCATTCATACACTCTCCCCTGACTCAAACATCTTTCTAACCATTCATACACTCTCCCCTGACTCAAACATCTTTCTAACCATTCATACACTCTCCCCTGACTCAAACATCTTTCTAACCATTCATACACTCTCCCCTTACTCAAACATCTGTCTAACCATTCATACACTCTCCTCTTACTCAAACATCTGTCTAACCATTCATACACTCTCCTCTTACTCAAACATCTGTCTAACCATTCATTCACTCTCCCCTGACTCAAACATCTTTCTAACCATTCATACACTCTCCCCTGACTCAAACATCTGTCTAACCATTCATACACTCTCCTCTTACTCAAACATCTGTCTAACCATTCATTCACTCTCCCCTGACTCAAATATCTTTCTAACCATTCATACACTCTCCTCTTACTCAAACATCTTTCTAACCATTCATACACTCTCCCCTGACTCAAACATCTTTCTAACCATTCATACACTCTCCCCTGACTCAAACATCTTTCTAACCATTCATACACTCTCCTCTTACTCAAACATCTGTCTAACCATTCATACACTCTCCTCTTACTCAAACATCTTTCTAACCATTCATTCACTCTCCCCTGACTCAAACATCTTTCTAACCATTCATTCACTCTCCCCTGACTCAAACATCTTTCTAACCATTCATTCACTCTCCCCTGACTCAAACATCTTTCTAACCATTCATTCACTCTCCCCTGACTCAAACATCTTTCTAACCATTCATACACTCTCCTCTTACTCAAACATCTTTCTAACCATTCATACACTCTCCCCTGACTCAAACATCTTTCTAACCATTCATACACTCTCCCCTGACTCAAACATCTTTCTAACCATTCATACACTCTCCCCTGACTCAAACATCTTTCTAACCATTCATTCACTCTCCCCTGACTCAAACATCTTTCTAACCATTCATACACTCTCCTCTTACTCAAACATCTTTCTAACCATTCATTCACTCTCCCCTGACTCAAACATCTTTCTAACCATTCATACACTCTCCTCTTACTCAAACATCTTTCTAACCATTCATACACTCTCCCCTGACTCAAACATCTTTCTAACCATTCATACACTCTCCCCTGACTCAAACATCTTTCTAACCATTCATACACTCTCCCCTGACTCAAACATCTTTCTAACCATTCATACACTCTCCCCTGACTCAAACATCTTTCTAACCATTCATTCACTCTCCCCTGACTCAAACATCTTTCTAACCATTCATACACTCTCCCCTGACTCAAACATCTTTCTAACCATTCATACACTCTCCCCTGACTCAAACATCTTTCTAACCATTCATACACTCTCCCCTGACTCAAACATCTTTCTAACCATTCATACACTCTCCCCTGACTCAAACATCTTTCTAACCATTCATTCACTCTCCCCTGACTCAAACATCTTTCTAACCATTCATACACTCTCCCCTGACTCAAACATCTTTCTAACCATTCATACACTCTCCCCTGACTCAAACATCTTTCTAACCATTCATACACTCTCCCCTGACTCAAACATCTTTCTAACCATTCATACACTCTCCCCTGACTCAAACATCTTTCTAACCATTCATACACTCTCCTCTTACTCAAACATCTTTCTAACCATTCATTCACTCTCCTCTTACTCAAACATCTTTCTAACCATTCATACACTCTCCCCTGACTCAAACATCTTTCTAACCATTCATACACTCTCCCCTGACTCAAACATCTTTCTAACCATTCATACACTCTCCCCTGACTCAAACATCTTTCTAACCATTCATACACTCTCCCCTGACTCAAACATCTTTCTAACCATTCATACACTCTCCCCTGACTCAAACATCTTTCTAACCATTCATACACTCTCCCCTTACTCAAACATCTGTCTAACCATTCATACACTCTCCTCTTACTCAAACATCTGTCTAACCATTCATACACTCTCCTCTTACTCAAACATCTGTCTAACCATTCATTCACTCTCCCCTGACTCAAACATCTTTCTAACCATTCATACACTCTCCCCTGACTCAAACATCTGTCTAACCATTCATACACTCTCCTCTTACTCAAACATCTGTCTAACCATTCATTCACTCTCCCCTGACTCAAATATCTTTCTAACCATTCATACACTCTCCTCTTACTCAAACATCTTTCTAACCATTCATACACTCTCCTCTTACTCAAACATCTGTCTAACCATTCATACACTCTCCTCTTACTCAAACATCTGTCTAACCATTCATTCACTCTCCCCTGACTCAAACATCTTTCTAACCATTCATACACTCTCCCCTGACTCAAACATCTGTCTAACCATTCATACACTCTCCTCTTACTCAAACATCTGTCTAACCATTCATTCACTCTCCCCTGACTCAAATATCTTTCTAACCATTCATACACTCTCCTCTTACTCAAACATCTTTCTAACCATTCATACACTCTCCCCTGACTCAAACATCTTTCTAACCATTCATACACTCTCCCCTGACTCAAACATCTTTCTAACCATTCATACACTCTCCTCTTACTCAAACATCTGTCTAACCATTCATACACTCTCCTCTTACTCAAACATCTTTCTAACCATTCATTCACTCTCCCCTGACTCAAACATCTTTCTAACCATTCATTCACTCTCCCCTGACTCAAACATCTTTCTAACCATTCATTCACTCTCCCCTGACTCAAACATCTTTCTAACCATTCATTCACTCTCCCCTGACTCAAACATCTTTCTAACCATTCATACACTCTCCTCTTACTCAAACATCTTTCTAACCATTCATACACTCTCCCCTGACTCAAACATCTTTCTAACCATTCATACACTCTCCCCTGACTCAAACATCTTTCTAACCATTCATACACTCTCCCCTGACTCAAACATCTTTCTAACCATTCATTCACTCTCCCCTGACTCAAACATCTTTCTAACCATTCATACACTCTCCTCTTACTCAAACATCTTTCTAACCATTCATTCACTCTCCCCTGACTCAACCATCTTTCTAACCATTCATACACTCTCCTCTTACTCAAACATCTTTCTAACCATTCATACACTCTCCCCTGACTCAAACATCTTTCTAACCATTCATACACTCTCCCCTGACTCAAACATCTTTCTAACCATTCATACACTCTCCCCTGACTCAAACATCTTTCTAACCATTCATACACTCTCCCCTGACTCAAACATCTTTCTAACCATTCATTCACTCTCCCCTGACTCAAACATCTTTCTAACCATTCATACACTCTCCCCTGACTCAAACATCTTTCTAACCATTCATACACTCTCCCCTGACTCAAACATCTTTCTAACCATTCATACACTCTCCCCTGACTCAAACATCTTTCTAACCATTCATACACTCTCCCCTGACTCAAACATCTTTCTAACCATTCATTCACTCTCCCCTGACTCAAACATCTTTCTAACCATTCATACACTCTCCCCTGACTCAAACATCTTTCTAACCATTCATACACTCTCCCCTGACTCAAACATCTTTCTAACCATTCATACACTCTCCCCTGACTCAAACATCTTTCTAACCATTCATACACTCTCCCCTGACTCAAACATCTTTCTAACCATTCATACACTCTCCTCTTACTCAAACATCTTTCTAACCATTCATTCACTCTCCTCTTACTCAAACATCTTTCTAACCATTCATACACTCTCCCCTGACTCAAACATCTTTCTAACCATTCATACACTCTCCCCTGACTCAAACATCTTTCTAACCATTCATACACTCTCCCCTGACTCAAACATCTTTCTAACCATTCATACACTCTCCCCTGACTCAAACATCTTTCTAACCATTCATACACTCTCCCCTGACTCAAACATCTTTCTAACCATTCATACACTCTCCCCTTACTCAAACATCTGTCTAACCATTCATACACTCTCCTCTTACTCAAACATCTGTCTAACCATTCATACACTCTCCTCTTACTCAAACATCTGTCTAACCATTCATTCACTCTCCCCTGACTCAAACATCTTTCTAACCATTCATACACTCTCCCCTGACTCAAACATCTGTCTAACCATTCATACACTCTCCTCTTACTCAAACATCTGTCTAACCATTCATTCACTCTCCCCTGACTCAAATATCTTTCTAACCATTCATACACTCTCCTCTTACTCAAACATCTTTCTAACCATTCATACACTCTCCTCTTACTCAAACATCTTTCTAACCATTCATTCACTCTCCCCTGACTCAAACATCTGTCTAACCATTCATACACTCTCCTCTTACTCAAACATCTTTCTAACCATTCATACACTCTCCCCTGACTCAAACATCTTTCTAACCATTCATACACTCTCCTCTTACTCAAACATCTTTCTAACCATTCATACACTCTCCCCTGACTCAAACATCTTTCTAACCATTCATACACTCTCCCCTGACTCAAACATCTTTCTAACCATTCATACACTCTCCCCTGACTCAAACATCTTTCTAACCATTCATACACTCTCCCCTGACTCAAACATCTTTCTAACCATTCATTCACTCTCCCCTGACTCAAACATCTGTCTAACCATTCATACACTCTCCTCTTACTCAAACATCTTTCTAACCATTCATACACTCTCCCCTGACTCAAACATCTTTCTAACCATTCATACACTCTCCTCTTACTCAAACATCTTTCTAACCATTCATTCACTCTCCTCTTACTCAAACATCTTTCTAACCATTCATTCACTCTCCTCTTACTCAAACATCTTTCTAACCATTCATACACTCTCCCCTGACTCAAACATCTTTCTAACCATTCATACACTCTCCCCTGACTCAAACATCTTTCTAACCATTCATACACTCTCCCCTGACTCAAACATCTTTCTAACCATTCATACACTCTCCCCTGACTCAAACATCTTTCTAACCATTCATACACTCTCCCCTGACTCAAACATCTTTCTAACCATTCATACACTCTCCCCTGACTCAAACATCTTTCTAACCATTCATTCACTCTCCTCTTACTCAAACATCTTTCTAACCATTCATTCACTCTCCTCTTACTCAAACATCTTTCTAACCATTCATTCACTCTCCTCTTACTCAAACATCTTTCTAACCATTCATTCACTCTCCTCTTACTCAAACATCTTTCTAACCATTCATACACTCTCCTCTTACTCAAACATCTTTCTAACCATTCATTCACTCTCCCCTGACTCAAACATCTGTCTAACCATTCATACACTCTCCCCTGACTCAAACATCTTTCTAACCATTCATACACTCTCCTCTTACTCAAACATCTTTCTAACCATTCATTCACTCTCCCCTGACTCAAACATCTGTCTAACCATTCATACACTCTCCTCTTACTCAAACATCTTTCTAACCATTCATACACTCTCCCCTGACTCAAACATCTGTCTAACCATTCATACACTCTCCCCTGACTCAAACATCTGTCTAACCATTCATACACTCTCCCCTGACTCAAACATCTGTCTAACCATTCATTCACTCTCCCCTGACTCAAACATCTTTCTAACCATTCATACACTCTCCCCTGACTCAAACATCTGTCTAACCATTCATACACTCTCCTCTTACTCAAACATCTTTCTAACCATTCATACACTCTCCCCTGACTCAAACATCTTTCTAACCATTCATTCACTCTCTCCTGACTCAAACATCTTTCTAACCATTCATTCACTCTCTCCTGACTCAAACATCTGTCTAACCATTCATACACTCTCCCCTGACTCAAACATCTGTCTAACCATTCATTCACTCTCCCCTGACTCAAACATCTTTCTAACCATTCATACACTCTCCTCTTACTCAAACATCTGTCTAACCATTCATACACTCTGCCCTGACTCAAACATCTTTCTAACCATTCATACACTCTCCTCTGACTCAAACATCTGTCTAACCATTCATACACTCTCCTCTTACTCAAACATCTTTCTAACCATTCATACACTCTCCCCTGACTCAAACATCTTTCTAACCATTCATACACTCTCCTCTTACTCAAACATCTGTCTAACCATTCATACACTCTGCCCTGACTCAAACATCTTTCTAACCATTCATACACTCTCCTCTGACTCAAACATCTGTCTAACCATTCATACACTCTCCTCTTACTCAAACATCTTTCTAACCATTCATACACTCTCCCCTGACTCAAACATCTTTCTAACCATTCATACACTCTCCCCTGACTCAAACATCTGTCTAACCATTCATTCACTCTCCCCTGACTCAAACATCTTTCTAACCATTCATTCACTCTCCCCTGACTCAAACATCTTTCTAACCATTCATACACTCTCCCCTGACTCAAACATCTTTCTAACCATTCATACACTCTCCTCTTACTCAAACATCTTTCTAACCATTCATACACTCTCCTCTTACTCAAACATCTTTCTAACCATTCATACACTCTCCCCTGACTCAAACATCTTTCTAACCATTCATACACTCTCCCCTGACTCAAACATCTGTCTAACCATTCATACACTCTCCTCTTACTCAAACATCTTTCTAACCATTCATACACTCTCCTCTTACTCAAACATCTTTCTAACCATTCATTCACTCTCCCCTGACTCAAACATCTGTCTAACCATTCATACACTCTCCCCTGACTCAAACATCTTTCTAACCATTCATACACTCTCCCCTGACTCAAACATCTTTCTAACCATTCATACACTCTCCTCTTACTCAAACATCTTTCTAACCATTCATACACTCTCCCCTGACTCAAACATCTTTCTAACCATTCATACACTCTCCCCTGACTCAAACATCTTTCTAACCATTCATACACTCTCCCCTGACTCAAACATCTTTCTAACCATTCATACACTCTCCCCTGACTCAAACATCTTTCTAACCATTCATTCACTCTCTCCTGACTCAAACATCTTTCTAACCATTCATTCACTCTCTCCTGACTCAAACATCTTTCTAACCATTCATACACTCTCCCCTGACTCAAACATCTTTCTAACCATTCATACACTCTCCCCTGACTCAAACATCTGTCTAACCATTCATACACTCTCCTCTTACTCAAACATCTTTCTAACCATTCATACACTCTCCTCTTACTCAAACATCTGTCTAACCATTCATACACTCTCCTCTTACTCAAACATCTGTCTAACCATTCATACACTCTCCTCTTACTCAAACATCTGTCTAACCATTCATACACTCTCCTCTTACTCAAACATCTTTCTAACCATTCATACACTCTCCTCTTACTCAAACATCTTTCTAACCATTCATACACTCTCCTCTTACTCAAACATCTGTCTAACCATTCATACACTCTCCTCTTACTCAAACATCTGTCTAACCATTCATACACTCTCCTCTTACTCAAACATCTGTCTAACCATTCATACACTCTCCTCTTACTCAAACATCTGTCTAACCATTCATACACTCTCCTCTTACTCAAACATCTGTCTAACCATTCATACACTCTCCTCTTACTCAAACATCTTTCTAACCATTCATACACTCTCCTCTTACTCAAACATCTGTCTAACCATTCATACACTCTCCCCTGACTCAAACATCTTTCTAACCATTCATACACTCTCCCCTGACTCAAACATCTGTCTAACCATTCATACACTCTCCTCTTACTCAAACATCTGTCTAACCATTCATACACTCTCCTCTTACTCAAACATCTTTCTAACCATTCATTCACTCTCCCCTGACTCAAACATCTGTCTAACCATTCATACACTCTCCTCTTACTCAAACATCTGTCTAACCATTCATACACTCTCCTCTTACTCAAACATCTGTCTAACCATTCATACACTCTCCTCTTACTCAAACATCTGTCTAACCATTCATACACTCTCCTCTTACTCAAACATCTGTCTAACCATTCATACACTCTCCTCTTACTCAAACATCTGTCTAACCATTCATACACTCTCCTCTTACTCAAACATCTGTCTAACCATTCATACACTCTCCCCTGACTCAAACAACTGTCTCCTTACTGAACCTTCATTATTATTTAATAAAGGTTTAGACCCTCAGACCACAAAAAAGCATTCATTCTTCGCACGTGCCATGCGCCAGTGTGGCGACCATGGTGTATGCTATATTGCGAATGCAAATACTGCTCGATCCTCACAATCCCTGAATGGAGTACTGTAAAAAGCCATTTTGTATCCTGATATAAGATAGTCTGTTGTACATACCCTTATTGCACATTAGAATAAAATTGATCTTACTTAATGATTGTCCCTCGTAATTTACAATCAGGTTGCGATAACGGCGCCTTTCGGCACGACCTATCCGATTTCAGCACGGCATTTTTGGAACTGGGTTTGCCTTTCCTGTTCCATAACTAATCTCTTAGACAGGCTGCATGGTTGCAGTCTATTTCCAGGGCTGTCACTTTGAGTCGGAGTAGGGTCTCAGTCGGTTATTGGTAACTCACCCTAATGCAATCAACCAGCTATTATTCGGTCGCTGCTGTGAGCTCATTCGATGCTTCACCTTCAAGCCCATATCGATTTTAATGCTTACAGTATACATGGCATCAAATGGAAGATGCAATTATAAAATAAAATACAGAATACCCTAGCAAAATCAGTGTTCCAGACAATGAAGAAAATCCTGTACAATAAAAGTCGCTGAAACTGTGAAAGAGAGTTATTGGATTGTAGTTTTGGAACCAATAGTGAATCATGGACAATCAGCAAGCAAGAGCATGGATCTCTGTAAGCAACGGGGATGTGGTTTTATAGAACAATGCTGCAGATCTCAGGACTGCAAGGAGGACCAATAATATAATACCCCAAGAGCCACAAACGTGCAAAGATCAGAACAGAGCAGTCATACTTTTTCGGGCATATTATTAGAAGAGGCCGTTTGAAGCCCGTTGTGACATCGGGAAAGAAAACAGAAAGAGAGACAAAGGAAGACCTAGAAAGAAGATATTGTACAGCCTGGGAGAATGGCGTGGGCGACAATCAACAACAGAGTTGGTAAACGACATACATGATAGAAGCGGATGGAGGTCCGTGTTCGCCAACGCAAACCGGCAAGGCACACGATGATGATGATACGTACCTAGCACATCATTCTATTTGTGCACAATGGTATTCAAGAATCAGAATAGGAAAGCCAAGAGAGACATTCCTGATACTAAACAACATATGGAGATCCGGAGGAATCAAGATTGACACCAAAGTTAGAATATTTGAACACCAATGTCAAGTCGATGCTGCTGTACGGAGGGTAGTGATGGAGAACGACCAAGGCCAAGACTCCAGTCCTTCATTAACAGACGCCTACGAACGATAAAGGGTATAAAGTGGCAGGACATGGTGAGGAATCAAGACATGTGGGAAAGGAGCCAACAACACATTACGAAAAGAAAATGAGGCTGCATACGCTATGAAAGACACCGTCTACCACAGCCTGACAAGCTTTTACATGGAATCCCAAGGGAAATTAGTTAAAGAGAGGCAAACCCAAAAATAGATGTAGAGAATGTGAGAAGGAACTACGATTTAATGATTACACCTGGAGAAAGACAGAGCAGCACAGGACCTTGTATGTTGGCTGGATTGTGCACCAAGAATAGCGACGTTCTTTGAAATGACTTTATAATTCTATGAGAAAGATCTTTATTTTGAAATGGCTGTATAATTCTATGAAAAAGATCTTTATTTTGAAATGACTTTATAATTCTATGAGAAAGATCTTTATTTTGAAATGACCTTATAATTCTATGAGAAAGATGTTTATTTTGAAATGGCTTGACAAAGCTACAGACGATAGTTATGTGAGAGACGAGTACAAAGTCAGGTGGAACAGCAAACCTGAAGTAGTTCTTTAAATAGCTCAAATGCTTTACAGAAGTCCTAAGTCAATATCACCAGAATACATTCTTCGTGGAGTGCACGTGAGAATATAAAACGTAGCTACGGACAGCTAAAAACACACCGAGAAGATATCTACAGGTGGATACAAGAAAACTCGGCGACCTTATAAAGAGCTTCAGCCAATTGTTCCGAGCAAGGCTGCTTCTGGAAGATTGGTTATTACATTTTGCAGTCAATGTGATAATGGCAAAGAAGATAAATAAGTGGATATGTATTACTGGTGGTTAATGACCAATGTAGAAAGTATGGAATAAAAATAATATCTCCGTTCCCTCCATAGATGAGGCATTCACGACAGCTGACCTTATAGGAAACCTTCTTCATAGCATATATCTGTGCTCTTGTAATTATTTCACACAATAAGTGATACAGCTTGAACAAGAGTGTTGAATGAGTTATAATACACGATACGTGTGCAGATACAAATGTATGCATACATGTATGGGGAGTCTTCCCCAAAGGCGTGGAAAATTATGTAGTCCCTAATCGTGCTAAGGCCAACCTGCCAGACAAGATCGTTAAAATGTCGCGAAGAATGGTTGGGCGTCTGGCTGGCTACCGCATCCTGTAGAAACGTTAAGCCAAGGAAACTTCTACAGACATGGACAAGTTCAATAATATGAGATGATCTATTCTTTTCTATTAAGTGCACGTCCAAGTTTGGTACCTGGAGTGTAGGTACAATGTACGAACAAGGAAAACCTATGTAAGTGGCAACGAAATGAGCAACTACGGTATCGCCATCATTGAATTGGCAGAGACAACGCGGTTTGGAGAAGTGAAGTTGTACACAGAAGACTAATACTATCATATGAGCACGCACGCCATATAGAGGAAGAGTGGTCCTGATATTCTCCACATAAACACAACATGGGCTTATTGAATGCGAGGCGTTAGGACCCAGGTTAATATTCAACACATTCAAAACTGCAACAAAAAGAAAGACTTAGTTTCAACATTATACAATGCTATATTTCGACCAATAACACAGACGCCTCTGTGGAAAGGGAATTTTACTCCAGCCTTCAAAGGTAGAAGGCAAATAGCAACATATTAAAAATATATGCATCGAGACTTACAAAGAGATTATGGGATAACAAAGAAAAGAACCTCAACACAAGGCGTCAAAAATTACTGAAACTTTAAGAGACGACAAATTAAGAAGACACATGTAGACGGATGCATGACTAGGAATTATCAAGCCAATGTTCACTGAATCCAACAAAGAAGTAGAAAAGAGCATCAAAAGCGTCAAGAAAAAATATATTGTCGAATTGTGAGAGGCAGAGAAAGCTGTAACAAAAGGAAATATGAAAGACCTGTACAACAGCACCGAGAAACTAACAGGCAAATGTCATCACGAAAATGGTTTTATCAAAGATAATGATGGACTTCTGATTAGAAACACCAATGAGCAAACGAAGTGATGGACTAAACATCTTTTAGAACTTTTAAACCGTCCGGCTCCACAATATTATTTTGACAATCGGTCATCGGATTCGGAACTGCAGGTAAATCCCGAGACACCAACATCAGAGAGAATTAAGAAGGTCATGTGACTTCTGAAAAACGACAACGCGATCGGTCCAGATAACGCTACGGAAGCGAACAAAGCGGACAATGAAACTTCAACGATGCTGTACAAGCTACTCGATAAAGTTCGGGAGAGGAAGCAAATACTAGAAGACTGGAAACATGGCTATGTAATATAGTTGTCAAAGAAGGGATTCTTGATTCTAGTAACCAACATCATCACACAGGGGACATTGCAATAAGTGCTCAGTTCTCCGTTCAAGCAGCCAGCCAAGAGTCCCAGTCAGGTGTTGATTTCGTGTTATTCGGATCTTTCCAGACAGAACACACTTTCTCCCTTCTCCCAAGTCTATCATCCTCTGCACATATGCATTTTCGGGACTCTCTGTCTCTTCATCATTCTGTAGACTGTCCATGAATTCCCTTATCAACTCAACACTGTCTCTTCATCATTCTGTAGACTGTCCATGACTGCCCTTATCAACTCAACACTGTCTCTTCATCATTCTGTAGACTGCCCATGACTGCCCTTATCAACTCAACATGTCTCTTCATCATTCTGTAGACTGCCCATGACTGCCCTTATCAACTCAACATGTCTCTTCATCATTCTGTAGACTGCCCATGACTGCCCTTATCAACTCAACATGTCTCTTCATCATTCTGTAGACTGTCCATGACTGCCCTTATCAACTCAACATGTCTCTTCATCATTCTGTAGACTGTCCATGACTGTCCTTATCAACTCAACCATGTCTCTCCTCATCACCGCGTCATTCACCATAGATCGTCCCGCCACTACATCAGCTTTTTCGTTGCCCCAGACGCCTGCATGTCCTGGCAGTAGATCCATGTACACCAGCGTTGTTCAGAAGAGAGGCTCACTTCTCTCTTAGCATGCATCATTCTATCTTACGGAGCATGCCCTGCGAGTCTGACAGTATCACTGCGTGTGTCACCGGTTGCGTCACCAACCAAGTCAGGGCCGCTGTTACCGCCTCAATCTCCATCCTCATACTCGGTATGACAGTAGAGTAGGCAGCTGATCTCTCCACCACCTCCTTGCCATTTTGGTAGCTGACGAAACTCCAGCCGCACTTGTTTGCATCTCTGCCAGCGGAGCCATCTGTGAACAGAATTGGGTCTTGTGGTCCTGAGTGCTGCTGGATCACCTCCTGTATTGAAGCTTCTGTCCTAGTGCCGTCCCACTCGCGACACTCTCTGCTCAGTTGTATCACCACCCTTCTGTCATAGTGCCGTCCCACTCACGACACTCTCTGCTCAGTTGTATCACCACCCTTCTGTCATAGTGCCGTCCCACTCACGACACTCTCTGCTCAGTTGTATCACCACCCTTCTGTCCTAGTGCCGTCCCACTCACGACACTCTCTGCTCAGTTGTATCACCAGCCTTTTCATGGGGTTCTCGTTGCCCACTTCTACCCATTCACTACCTCTTCCCACTTCTTCCAGTGCACAGACTTCCAGTGCACTACCAGGTAGTCTTCTGCCTCTGCCATCCATGACCTTCCTCGCTTAATGCGTCTGCCTTTGAGTGTAACCAAGTCTTGGTGCAGAGGGTGGTGTTCGATGTTGACAGTATTGGCGTATGTCTTTACCTGCGCTACTTGATGTCGCACCTTGATGCTTGGCAAATCAAGCGGGAATCTCATGGCAGCTATGCGAGTATCTCTAGTGCATCACATAAATGCTCTCATAGCCTCGTTCTAGATTATCTGTAATCTATTTACATGTGTCTGCGATAGCGTGAACAACCCAAGACGATAGTCCAGGACAGACAAAACCAGTGCTTGCATGAACAGGAAGAGAGTCCATTGTTGCATGTATGTGGCCGCCATGACTTGTAAACTATTCTTGGCTTTCAGAATCACATTGTCAACATGTTTATTGAAAGAGAGACTTATGTCAAATGTGATAACCAGGTATTTCATGTCATGTCCTCTCTCAGTGATGGTGCTCATGCAGGTGGCCACTGGTAGTGTATCTGATACCAACCTATTCTTTAGGGAGAACCAGACAATCTTGTCCTTAGATAGATTGATTTCGGCGTTGTAGTCGGTGCACCATTCATATAGTTTTCCAAGCTTGCTACGGACACCCGCGATAATTTCAGTCCTGTCTTTGCCCTGGTTGTATAGCAGGATGTCGTCTACATATGTAAGGATCCTTCTAGGCCCAGTCACCTCCATCTGTGAGGATCCTTCTAGGCCTAGTCACCTCCATATGTAAGGATCCTTCTAGGCCCAGTCACCTCCATCTGTGATGATCCTTCTAGGCCCAGTCACCTCCATCTGTGAGGGTCCCACCAGGCCCAATCACCTCCATCTGTGAGGATCCTTCTAGGCCCAGTCACCTCCATCTGTAAGGATCCTTCTGGGCTCAGTCACCTCCATCTATGAGGATCCTACCAGGCCCAGTCACCTCCATCTGTGAGGATCCTACCAGGCCCAGTCACCTCCATCTGTGAGGTTCCTTCTAGGCCCAGTCACCTCCATCTGTGAGGATCCTACCAGGCCCAGTCACCTCCATCTGTGAGGATCCTACCAGGCCCAGTCACCTCCATCTGTGAGGATCCTTCTAGGCCCAGTCACCTCCATCTGTGAGGATCCTTGTAGGCTCAGTCACCTCCATCTGTGAGGATCCTTCTAGACCCAGTCACCTCCATCTGTGAGGATCCTTCTAGGCCCAGTCACCTCCATCTGTGAGGATCCTTCTAGGCTCAGTCGTCACCTCCATCTGTGAGGATCCTTCTAGGCCCAGTCACCTCCATCTGTGAGGATCCTTCTAGGCCCAGTCACCTCCATCTGTAAGGATCCTTCTAGGCCCAGTCACCTCCATTTGTGAGGGTCCCACCAGGCCCAATCACCTTCATCTGTGAGGATCCTTCTAGGCCCAGTCACCTCCATCTGTAAGGATCCTTCTGGGCCCAGTCACCTCCATCTATGAGGATCCTACCAGGCCCAGTCACCTCCATCTGTGAGGATCCTACCAGGCCCAGTCACCTCCATCTGTGAGGTTCCTTCTAGGCCCAGTCACCTCCATCTGTGAGCATCCTACCAGGCCCAGTCACCTCCATCTGTGAGGATCCTACCAGGCCCAGTCACCTCCATCTGTGAGGATCCTTCTAGGCCCAGTCACCTCCATCTGTGAGGATCCTTCTAGGCTCAGTCACCTCCATCTGTAAGGATCCGTCTAGGCCCAGTCACCTCCATCTGTGAGGATCCTTCTAGGCTCAGTCACCTCCATCTGTGAGGATCCTTCTAGGCCCAGTCACCTCCATCTGTGAGGATCCTTCTAGGCCCAGTCACCTCCATCTGTGAGGATCCTTCTAGGCCCAGTCACCTCCATCTGTGAGGATCCTTCTAGGCCCAGTCACCTCCATCTGTGAAAATCCTACCAGGCCCAGTCACCTCCATCTGTGAGGATCCTTCTAGGCCCAGTCACCTCCATCTGTTCAATTTTGCAAGTGTACACATTAAAAAGTACAGGAGACAGAGGGTAGCCTTGATGTAGTCCGGTAGCTATGGTTCTGATCTCTGACGTCCAGTACAGTACTTTAGAGCGACGCTTCTTGACATAAGGACCTTTGCAATCCAACGGACTATCCGGAGTTCAATATTGAGGTCTACTGATAGGTCCAAAGAAGGGATATTTACAACAATGTACCATTTAAAGAGGAATAATGTTATTATCGGTACATGGGAGAGTTTTGAAGAGGATAATTCTAGAGAGATTAAAAAGACTATAGATGACTAGTTGAGGGATGAGCATGCCTGTTTTCGATAAAACAGGTCCTGTATAGACCAGATAGACCACTGAGAATAAATACTTAACAAATTGAGGAATGGAACTCGCCACATCTTATAGGATTTGTAAACTACGAAAAAGCTTTAACGAATTCGGGAAGGGTATCGCTATAGAGTGCCCCCGAAGTTCTCGAACATAATCCAGAAAACATTAGGCTACGAGAAGTTGAGTGCTACATGAGGGTCAGCTTTCTTAACCCTTTGGAATAAGTACGGGTGTTCATCAGGGCTGTCAAATACCACAATTGCTTTTCCTGCTGGCCATTGACTGTATTTTGAATTCAACATCGGCGTCCAGCGACATTAAATGGACTTTGACGAGACAACTTGACGATCTCGACTTTGCCGATGATTTGGTTATTCTGTCCCAAATTCACAACCAAATGCAATATAACATTCGTATACTTGAAGAGAAATCACTACAATCTGGTGGTCTGAAAATAGACAGGGACAAAACACACGGCTTGAAATTACAAAGTGACAAAACACACGGTTTGAAAATACACAGTGACAAAACACAGGGTTTGAAAATACAGTGACAAGACACAGGGTTTGAAAATAAACAGTGACAAGACACACGGTTTGAAAATAAATACAAATAACGATGATAGAATTGTGGAGCGAGACAAGGATCTTCAGAATGTGGAGACATTCAAATATCTTGATATAAGTTTAGACTACTATCCGGACTACTTGCAAAGTCCTGTTCTGGGCTTGGTAGCGGGAAATTGAGAACGAACGCTGAAGAAGATGAGGAAACAAGAAGAAGAAGAAGGAGGAGGAGGAGGAGGTACTGAAAATATTGTTCAGTTAAAAATACAGACGTCGGGGAGAGCTGTCATTGCAGTATGGGCTTTGTGAAAGTTAAGAAATTACCAGGGTCGCTCAAATCAAACCGAGACTTTTTATTCTAGTTCTACTTGAATGAGTTATAGCGTGCTCGAACTGCTATCATTAGTTAGGGGCACCTGTGCCCTATTACTGCTATGCGGCGCACTTACCATGGGCCAGTCACGTGAAAGATACATACGACAGCATTGTTAGTGCTTGCATGGGGCCACGTGTTGTGATGAAGTTTCTTGTGAAAGAAGACGTGAAACCTGCGGAAATGTTATGATCCAAGCGATTTCCACCTGTTTGAACCCATAAAACAAATTCATGGGAGGTCAGCATTTCAGCACTGATGACGAATTGTAACAGCCTGTCCTGGATTAGTTCAGACATATCGACAAATCTGTCTACGCTGAAGCTTTTCAAGCATTACTTAAACGCTGGGATAAGTGCAAAGGCATTGCAGGAGGTCATATTGAAAAACAAAGGGTATTTTGACATGAACAAACATTTTTATTCCTTCCAAAAAATAATCCAGATTTGACTTAAATTCCCAACGTAAAACTACTATCGAAATTAAAAATATTTAACTCTAACGTAAAATCCGATCTATCGTATGGCTCTAAAACAAATTATACTTATGAAAAAGACAGACTTTCGTACTTGTTGCCTGCGTAAAATAGAAGGGTGAAAATAGTACAAGATAGCCAACGTGGAACTGATAAAGAAAACGGGACAAGATCACCAACGTGGAGCTGAGGAAAACGGGACAAGATCACCAACGTGGAACTGATAAAGAAAACGGGACAAGATCACCAACGTGGAGCTGAGAAAAACGGGACAAGATCACCAACGTGGAACTGATGAGGAAAACGGGACAAGATCACCAACGTGGAGCTGAGGAAAACGGGACAAGATCACCAACGTGGAGCTGAGGAAAACGGGACAAGATCACCAACGTGGAACTGGTGAGGAAAACGGGACAAGAACACCAACGTGGAGCTGATGAGGAAAACGGGACAAGATCACCAACGTGGAGCTGAGGAAAACGGGACAAGATCCCCAACGTGGAACTGCTGAGGAAAACGGGACAAGAACACCAACGTGGAACTGATGATGAAAACGGGACAAGAACACCAACGTGGAACTGATGATGAAAACGGGACAAGATCACCAACGTGGAGCTGAGGAAAACGGGACAAGATCCCCAACGTGGAACTACTGAGGAAAACTGGACAAGAACACCAACGTGGAACTGATGATAAAAACGGGACAAGATCACCAACGTGGAAATGATGAAGAAAATGGGACAGATACAATTGGAGCATTAAATACAGAGGAGACTATGCCATAGATAGGCCACATATTACAAAAACCAGCTTATAACATTACCAGACAATCTATGTTCAGGAAACCACAAGACATGAGAAATAGAGAAAGTCAGAGATACTCACGAACGAGTGAGCTGGGTACCAGGCAAGGCGTGGAAATAACTGGTTTGGTAGCTCAAGATAGCAAGCCTTAGTGCGTATTTGTTGAAGGTCGTCTGGATTGGTCAAAATTGTGATTGATGGATTTAGTGTACAGAGTATTGGGTGATCTGTGACTATACTTGATACATGTACAAACTATTACATTATTTTTGACAGAGATAAAAGTTCTAGTGGAATTCAATGTAGATATCTCTGATCTGTGTAATTTTGTCTACAATACAGCATCTGTACCAAGAAACCTGATATCATCTGTATTTATAACACCACCATAGAAACCTCGCGTAATCGAATGTTCAGGATTTGAAACAATCAGCCATATGAGCCCCATAACTAGAATACTGTTTAAAATTATATATGACAGAATTAGAAGAAGAGCTGACAACGAAGATTATTGTTATACATTTTTATTTAGACAGAACAGCGGAACAAGACAAGCAAATTTAAAAATGACTCCAGAAAATTATGTAGAGGTACAGAAACACATTTATGTGGGATTGTTAGACTGATAATAACCCTTTGAGATAATGTAAAGACAAACATAACGAAAATATAAAGACAGGAACAGAAAATTGCAGCCTGTGAAATAAGATGTCTGAGAAAAGTCAACAACCAAAAGAGACAGAATAAAAAATGGCGATATCAGAAAAATTGTGGGAACATCATTCTCCCAAAAATACATGCTTAGACAGACGGTTAAGTGGTTTGGTCATCTCATGAGAGTGAAGCTAGATCGGCTGCTATTAAATACATGCAACAGTAGGAAATCGGGGTATAGTGCTAAGGAAGGACAGAGATGCAAATGGATAGACAACACTAAAGACATCTAATGCCATTATAGGCTCACCGCACCCACAACACATCTGGCCCAAAAGCGGGACCTATATCTCCCCACTACACCGCGTCAGTGGAAGAAGTACATTGTTGTTGTTAAATGCTCACAATGAGTAGATTTTCTCTTTTGTGCGTCCTGGAAATGTAAAGTGGCGGTTTGTTGTAGTTTTCCTCACATCCAGAGCGTGCCTATGGTGGACCGGGCGTCTATTGGATCAGGTCTATCCATCACCTCGTTAGCTAGGCTGCCATGAAAACAGCCCGTTTCTAGGAAGGACTACGGGGAAGTCGAGGTAAGGATCTTGCCAGAATATTTTGTGCGTCCTGAAAATGTAAAGTGGCGGTTTGTTGTAGTTTTCCTCACATCCCCAGCGTGCCTATGGTGGACCGGGCGTCTATTGGATCAGGTCTATCCATCACCTCGTTAGCTAGGCTGCCATGAAAACAGTCCGTTTCTAGGAAGGACTACGGGGAAGTCGAGGTAAGGATCTTGCCAGAATATTTTGTCTGACCCTGAAAAACATGACTGATTAGTATGAATTGCATGACCAGACATTAGTCTTCCTCCCCGAAAGAATAAGTAAGTAATACGCCTTTGACAAGAGTCCAGTATGGAGAACTAATTATAAGTTTGGGAAACACAGGTAACCCAATAATACTCAGTAACCTACGCTGGGAGTAGACTGTCTGATCGGGCAGGCTTTACAAACCCTGTATAGGTGTAACAAGAGGAGAGCGGCAAGAATGCGTACATGTTTCTCTGTCTGTTTAACATTTACACAGTACGCATTTTTCAGCAGATAAGGGGCATGCCAGGACTCACTATCGGTGGCTTATCAATAAATAATCTCAGATATGCAAATGACGCGGTTCAACTTGCCCAAACCGCGAACGAACTATATGCATTGCGGGTTCAATTAAAGAGCAAAGGTCATGTGTATGTTGTTGTTGTTAATAGTGATATTGTTACGGATCCAGTAGCATCCGGACTCTCGCCATTCGATCCAATGCCATGTAATGGTATCTGCACGAATTTGTTAGTTGCTGTTTAGTACTATACACATTGTTTTATTTATCTGGTCTCGGAGGAAGAAACATGATCCTAGTCAGTTAGTTGCTGTTTAGTACTATACACATTGTTTTATTTATCTGATCTCGGAGGAAGAAACATGATCCTAGTTAGTTAGTTGCTGTTTAGTACTATACACATTGTTTTATTTATCTGATCTCGGAGGAAGAAACATGATCCTAGTTAGTTAGTTGCCCATCGCAAGGGATGATGGCGACATCATCAGACGGTTTTGTCTTAATGTGAAGATGAATTTGCGTTGGCCATCAACCTCATTCTCTGATACCGAGCTACATTGGACCAGTGGCAAGACATAAGTCAAGATGATCGTAGATACTTAAGGTGCAGGTACTCCGGTACCGCCTACTTTGAGATCTAAAATTGCGTGATTCGACCGCCTACCTATTCCGTCCATCGATATGAAGGGCAAGGGTCTTACTTCTCGAGACCACAGCGACCCACAGAAGACCTCGCAGAGTATGTAGTCAAGCAGTTTATCATTCCAGTCGTTCACACCCCCCCCCCCCCAATCCCCGAAGTCTTTCCCGTGCAATCATGCTGGCACTGGACACTGGATGGGTCTGGCCTTATGGATCCATTGGCCGTCTCTTTCTGATCAGAAGGCTAGCACTGGTCATTGTCGTTGGTTCCACTACTTCTGTCCGACTGCAGCACCACTTTCTCTCTGCCTCCACCAGAGAGCATCACCATTGATGCTGTTATTTAGATTTGTCATGTCTGTAGATCTTCCTTCTTGTGTTTCCCCATGGTCCATTTGTTCAGCCAAGCTTTCTTGTCTGTTCTTATGTTTGGCTGTTGCAGAGTTGTTGCGTGTTGCTGTTCTCCTCTTGATCCGTTATTTACTAGTCGATGTTCCGTATCATTGCCAGGTGATTTTGAGTATCCAGGGTCCATCTATTTTGACCACATAGGAGGTGATAATGTAGTCAGCGTCTAGTGCTTTTTGGGTAATATTGGATCTGCTATGTCCAACATCTTCTAAAGCTTGAATGGCGGACATTGAGCACGTAAAAACTAACAATGTTTTGGGAAGGAAAAACATCCAAATCTGTTTTCAGATGGTACAAGGCAGCTCCAGTGCAGTGATTACCGCTTCATGGATGGTGCAGACCTCCCCACAGGCATCAGACAGTTCTTGAGATGATCTATTTGTTTCTTCTATATGAACTCCGAAACATGCTTTAAGGATTAAACCTTGGAATTTTCTGGAAGATTCGGGTGTACAAGGCTAGCAACCTGAATATGTTATGACCACTGTATCGTACGAGCATAAACGTTGTCGAAACGACTGATCGTGTCACAGATGCTTCTGAAATCACTACCCTCGGGAGACAGTCTGTGCTGTTCCTACTGCTGTTAAACTACATGGGCAATATCACACCAGCGACCAGTCAAGCTGAGACACCTGAAGTAGGACCGTACTCAATACACGAAATGTCCTTTGCAGATGATCAGTGGCTGTTGTACGACTATGAATATATACTGCTATATCACACGAAATCGCTTGCCACTGCTTGTGCTAAATACCATATGCGGATTAACGAAAACAAAACAGAAACTATAAGAACCAGCAAAGCACCTGGGCCACTCAACATAAGTGTCAATGATATTGCTCTTCAACAGGCCCATGTGTTCAAGTATTTGGGCAGAGCATCTGGGCCACTCAACATAAGTGTCAATAATGTTGCTTTTCAACAGGCCCATGTCTTCAAGTATTTGGGCAGAGCACTGATCACTTAACACAAGTGTAAATAATATTGCTTTTCAACAGGCCCATGTGTTCAAGTATTTGAGCAGTATTTTTTCGACAGACGACAAGATCCACAGGGAAATTGAGATTATGTGTCAGAAAGCATCTGAGGCTACCTATCAGCTGTCATTACTGCTTAGACCCCCGAGCACTAGTTCGGCAACAAAACAACAGCTGGTAAACAGTATATTTTTGGCGTCTCCGTGTAAACAGTGCCAACCACGGCCTCTATCCGGGGCGCGTGAGAGCAGAATATTGACGTGTGAAAATGGAAGTGTTTGAGGAAGGTCATCAGTGTTACCAGGAAAGACAGAATGCGGAACGACTCGAAGTATGATCGGCACTACATCTTTTGCAAAGTACATTTCCAGGCGCACAATAAGTTGGTTTTGTCATCTCATGAGAATGCACCCTCATTAGCTTCCACTGATGGCTTACAACGCTGGTTGATCTGGCTACAGGTTAAGGAGGCGGTAACGAGGCAAGTGGATAGATGATAGAAAAATAATTGTACAACGACACGGGCTCCCAATTACCGACACAACTCACTTGGCACAAGACAGACGACAAGCTCTCCGCGTCGCTTAACGGATTAATTAAGTGAAAATAAAACGAACTAACATGCTTTGATAGTCTCGAATCCATATCCATCAATAGTTCTTTCAATAGTTCTTTCAGCTGCCTGCATCAGTTGTTGGATCTGCTCTTCTAGTTGTACGGTCTGTATTTCTGGTGTTTTAAAGAATGTTTGTGGTGGTACGTCTTTTACTATGGTCATTAACTCTTGTCTTCTTTCTTGGAGGTGGTGTCTCTTTGATTTCACTAACATGTTAGAGCACATACTTTCGTTTAATTTTGCATTTTGATTGCAAATTTTCCACAGACGCAAGATCTATGGATTGGACATTCAGAATAACAAAATAATGATAATTAACACAGTCGTCTCTAAATCTACTCTACATGTCAAAATATACTGTACAGTACTCGACCAGGTCAACAACTTCTCCTATCGTGGAAATATAAAAACTGAAAATGGGAGACGTGAATCGGCAAGAGAATAGGGAGGACAAAATATATTTGAGTGTATTCTCTTTCATTTTTTTCTTTTCGTTTTTCTTCATCTTTTCACAAAACCTTTTTTGTTCGCTTAGTCTGTTATGTATTTCATTGTCAGGTAATGAATAAATCTCCAGAAGTAACCCGATAAGCACAATGGCATTCACTGCCTCAGACATTTCTGTCAGCCACCTTTTCCGTAGTCAGCCTTTGGTCGTGAATACGCTGTATCTAAATAGCATTACTTATTGAGGGGAGGGGAGAGAGAAAACAAGTTTTGGTAACAGAGTCTTGGTACGTACCCAAGCCATTTTAGTTGGGTTTTTTGTATGTAGTCTTATACTGGTATTGTTCCCACCCATCTCCTGATGTCATAGTGTCTCTCCTTGTTGCACTCACTATTTGTCTCAGGCATTTCATTTCTCCTGTTACTATTTGTCGCTTTTCATTTGATGTTAGTGTACAGTTTTCATATTGGTAGCATTGCGTCGGTTGGGACAAAAATCGTGTTGTAAAGCTCTTTTGGTAGTTATTGTCGCGTGCTTGCAATTAAGTATTGGGATTAATTGTCCGACGATCTGATTTGCCTTTTTGCATGTTTATTGGATTTCCGCTGTGATTGTTCCGTCTGCTGTGACGTGCTCCCTAAGTGTGTGAAATCTTTCATTTGTTGGATTTCCGCTGTGATTGTTCCGTCTGCTGTGACGTGCTCCCTATGTGTGTGAAATCTTTCATTTATCGGATTTCCCCTGTGATTGTTCCGTCTGCTGTGACGTGCTCCCTATGTGTGTGAAATCTTTCATTTATTGGATTTCCCCTGTGATTGTTTCGTCTGCTGTGACGTGCTACCGAAGTGTGTGAAATCTTTCATTTATTGGATTTCCGCTGTGATTGTTCCGTCTGCTGTGACGTGCTCCCTAAGTGTGTGAAATCTTTCATTTGTTGGATTTCCGCTGTGATTGTTCCGTCTGCTGTGACGTGCTCCCTAAGTGTGTGAAATATTTCATTTGTTGGATTTCCGCTGTGATTGTTCCGTCTGCTGTGACGTGCTCCCTAAGTGTGTGAAATCTTTCATTTATTTGATTTCCGCTGTGATTGTTCCGTCTGCTGTGACGTGCTCCCTAAGTGTGTGAAATCTTTCATTTGTTGGATTTCCGCTGTGATTGTTCCATCTGCTGTGACGTGCTCCCTAAGTGTGTGAAATCTTTCATTTGTTGGATTTCCGCTGTGATTGTTCCGTTAGCTGATATCGTACTCCGTAAGTGTGTGAAATCTTTCACCAATTGTATTTACTGGTTTACAATGAAGATACGGATTTCATGACTTCAGTTGTTTCTACGTTGCTTGTCATGCTGTATTCTTTATATGTTGTATTTAGGTTATCAATATTTTGTTGCAATTACATTTCTGAAGTTGTATGACTGCTTGATTGTCAGCGAAAAGAAGTTCATTTTTATCTATAGGAGTCATATATTTATATCCAAGCAAGCCGATCATAAATTAAAAAGAGGAATGATCAAATGTTATGTACACTCGTCTTTACTTTATGGTGTAGAAACATAGATAATGACTGAAGAGTTACAGATGAGAAATGATGCCTTTGAAATATAAATTTTCAGAAGAGGAGCTCTCGTGAAAAGGAAGGAAACATGTTGAAGTCTTTGAACAATTACATGTGCAAAGAAAAATGACCAAAGTAAAGTCCGACATTTAAGATATTTCGATCATATAACAATACGTAACACCTCGCTGAGAACAACATTAAAAAGAGAGTTGGAGACCAAACGTGCTTACAGTAAACGATTACTATAAGTGTGGGAGATAATGTAACAAAAATGGACAGATTATGCCATCAATGCAAGGGACAGTGGTCGTTGGAAAGCCATTGTAGCCGACCGTCGTTTTGCAGATGGTACATACACCGAATTGGGACATTGCTCACTCAGTATTTTGTAAATATTTGAGTTGTGACACTACTTGGTACATGAACACACATGTTAGTGAGTTGTGACAATACTTGGTACATGAACACACATGTTAGTGAGTTGTGACAATACTTGGTACATGAACACACATGTTAGTGAGTTGTGGCACTACTTGGTACATGAACACACATGTTAGTGAGTTGTGACAATACTTGGTACATGAACACACATGTTAGTGAGTTGTGACACTACTTGGTACATGAACACACATGTTAGTGAGTTGTGACACTACTTGGTACATGAACACACATGTTAGTGAGTTGTGACACTACTTGGTACATGAACACACATGTTAGTGAGTTGTGGCACTACTTGGTACATGAAGACACATGTTGGTGAGTTGTGACACTACTTGGTACATGAACACACATGTTAATGAGTTGTGACAATACTTCGTACATGAACACACATGTTAGGGAGTTGTGGCACTACTTGGTACACGAACACACATGTTAGTGAGTTGTGACACTACTTGGTACCTGAACACACATGTTAGTGAGTTGTGACACGACTTAGTACATGAACACACATGTTAGTGAGTTGTGACACTACTTGGTACATGAACACACATGTTAGTGAGTTGTGACACTACTTGGTACATTAACACACATGTTAGTGAGTTGTGACACTACTTGGTACATGAACACATATGTTAGTGAGTTGTGACACTACTTGGTACATGAACACACATGTTAGTGAGTTGTGACAATACTTGGTACATGAACACAGATGTTAGTGAGTTGTGACACTACTTGGTACATGAACACACATGTTAGTGAGTTGTGACACTACTTGGTATATGAACACACATGTTAGTGAGTTGTGACACTACTTGGTACATGAACACACGTTAGTGAGTTGTGACACTACTTGGTATATGAACACACATGTTAGTGAGTTGTGACAATACTTGGTACATGAACACACATTTAAGTGAGTTGTGACAATAGTTGGTACATGAACAAAATATTATATTGTGACAATAAGGGATACATTATAAAATACTGAGGCACAGTGTTAAATGTTATACAATAAACCAAAATACTGAGTGAGTTGTGATAACACGAACACATCTACAAAATGTTTGCCGAAATGTAACATTACCCGATAACATGTAGAAAATATTGTGTGAGTTCTAACAATACCTCTACTAAATAGCGAGCGAGTTTTGACAATACGTGATCAATGCAATAAGTTATCAGTTAGGCGATTCTTCCATGACGCGTCTATTCGTATTTACAATAATAGTCAATATCAACCGTTTGTTTAGGATCGTTGGTCCAACATAATTATAGCCTCGCAGCAGCAAGAACGGACCACGTGCTGCTGTTAAAATTTGGCTTCTTAAATATTTAATATTAGGTATATAATATTTTAAGTGTCAATATATGTAGTGTCAATATATGTATACTTTCGCCAACTCATCTCGGTTGAAGGTAAATGCGAAAGGGAGGTCATTACAAGAATTGCTATGGCCAAGAATAGATGTAAAAGCATGATGGATACACATGTGTCGAAGCAGATATCTCAGATCTTGAGAATGAGAATCATAAAATGCTTTGTACATTCAGTTTTATTGTATGGAGTAGAAACCTTGACCCTGACCAAAAAAATTTGAGAAGCGTATTGAGGCCTTTGAGATGTGGGTATTCAGAAGACTTGGACGAGTTTCTTGGAAAGATAGAAAAACCAATAGTGAGGTTCTGGAACAACTCCAGGTGGAACAGACATTTCTGAAGGAAATAATAAAGTAAAGTAAAGTAACCCATAGCATTACTGCCGTAGGGGTGTAAGGTGTTAGCGATCTCACATTTCAAAGGCTTGGCTATATGAGGGCGGTAGCCATCTCCTCTCCCTCGCCGCTTTTACTTCCCGGACTGAATCGGTACCCATTTAAGGCTGGGTCGACCCGAGAGCCGTTGCGGTTTGAAAAAACATTACGCGGCTCCCTTGAAGATAATAAAAAAAAGGAAATAAAGGAAATAGAAGGAAATAAAAAACTGAAAAATAATTTATTTTTGTCAAGTCAAGCCTGTCTACTGAAGGTTATTTTGGTCAAGTCAAGCCTGTACTGAAGGTTATTTTGGTCGGCAGAGGGCAAGTGAGCCAAAGGGCGACAGAGGTACACAAGGACAGACAACCTCAAGATGTGGTCGGGACACACTTTGACTGCGTGTACCAGCCAGGTACGAGACAGAGATAGCTGGAGATCATATCAATGTCAACCTCCGTTGGGTAGACGGCACTTGATGATGATTATGATGATTCCATTTGCCCGTCTGGCGTTTATCACATCATTTGGTAGCTCATACCTAGGAGATATAAGTAGTTTTGTAGCAGGATAAACTGTAAGGGATGAAGTACGAGGCGTGTTCAAATGAAACCGGACTGAACTGCACCAATTGTACACATATATGATACGCATGATGACGTCACCTCTGATGTAACCAACACATACCAACCGTCAAGTTTGCAAAATCTCATTATCCTCCGACTCATAGTTTCCTCAGCAGACCGTTGAAGACATGTCGGGTGTGATACGGAATCCGTCCAGAGTTGATCAGCGAGCTGTGATTCGGTTTCTAACAGCCGAAGGATGTCGACCAGTTGACATTCATCACAGAATGCAGGCAGTATGTGGTGACAAACGTAATCTCCGGCGACGGTCCACCCGAATTGCTACATCAATGTTGGCGATGGTATCTTCTGACTCAACAATATGTGCCTAACCTGGTATCGGAAGATCTTTCGTTAACTCGCGGACTTCTTTAAACATCATTGTCCAGTTTTTCACTGTTGTCTTCCACACACTTTTGTAACCATAAACTGCCTGCATTCTGCGATGAATGTCAATTGGTCGACAACCTTTCAGCTGTTAGAAACCGAATCACCGCTCGCTGATCAACTCTGGACGGATTCCGTATCACACCCGACATGTCTTCAGCGGTCTGCTAAAGAAACTCTGAGTCGGAGGATAAGAAAATTTTGCAAACTTGACGGTTGGAATGTGCCGTTTGCATCAGAAGTGACATTATCATGCATATCATACGTATGTTCATTTGGTGCAGTTAGGTCCGGTTTCAATTGAACACGCCTCGTATTATACTTCATTACACTAGGCCTCTCCTTTTTGAATGAGACGAGACCAGTTCTTTTCCTCGGTGCTTTGTTTTCCTTTCAAGAAAGCCAGGTGGCCACTTACAGCTATGTGCACTGGATCGTTCCGATAATTGTACATTTGCGTGAGATGCGAACGATCTACCACTGCGCTACTAAGCTAGTTTCTATATTGATAACACAAGCATATTTGAATACATTCTGATTTTTGTGATCCCGATAATCTGACAGGCGTTCTACATATAGAAGGGAAATGTCAGAATCAAAGTGCGAACAGACAATTGAATGTCAGGAATAGCAGAACTCTGTCATTACACGAAAACACGGCATTCGATCGGCTTAATAGAGGCACTTTATGGCAGTTGATGGGGAAAGGCAGGTGTATATTGGCGGTCTGCAAAATCTGGTTTTGTGTTAAAGTGTGGCGAGTCAGCGCATGTAAGGAGGAGTCGTGTGGATACAGGTGAGTGGGAGACGGTAAGGATATGATGGCATTTGATTTTTGAGAATCAACGTACAGGTGTGAGTGGAGGGACAGACAGGTGGGCGTGGAGGCAGAGGTGTTAGGGGAGGAAGAGGTAAGAGTAGAGGTATAGGTGTGAGTGGAGGCACAGGTGTTAGGGGAGGAAGAGGTAAGAGTAGAGGTATAGGTGTGAGTGGAGGCACAGGTGTTAGTGGAGGGAAAGACAGGTGGGAGTGGAGTCAGAGGTGAGAGTGGAGTCAGAGGTGAGAGTGGAGGCATAGGGGGAGAGTGAATGTATAGGGGAGAGTGGAGGCATAGGGGAGAGTGTGGACACATAGGGGAAGTGGAGGTATACGGGAGAGTGGAGGCATATGGGGAGTGGAGGTATATGGGGAGTGGAGGTATAGGGGAGAGTGGAGGCATATGGGCAGAGAGCGGAGGCATAGAAGAGAGTGGAGGTATAGGGGAGAGTGGAGGCATAGGGGAGAGTATGGAGGCATAGGGGAGAGTATGGAGGCATAGGCGGGAGAGTGGAGCCATAGGGGATAGAATCGAGGCATAGGAGGGAGAGTGGAGGCAAAGCTATGAGTAAAGTGGCACCGTCCGTCAGTGGAGTGGCATCGTCCGTCAGTGGAGTGGCATCGTCCGTCGGTGGAGTTGCACCATCAGAGAAGGGAGAGGCACCATCCGTGAATGGATATAGAGTAAACGTGAAGGCTTTTCCATGGTACACTGCCGTTGGGGATGAAGTTTTATCAACTTCATTGTGTGGTGCTTCAAAAAGAGGGGATGTGATGTACGTTTTGGGTCTGTAAAAAATGGGAAAGAACCTTTACTAGAAATGGTGTGACCTACTTTATGTACGAGTGAGAGTACATAATGTGATGGATACCACTCTCTGTGTTCAGCTGTCTGTTCTCATGCTGTGTTCGCTGAAATGGTGGACTTGCACTGTGAGGAAGAAACTGCGCCTTTTTGTCAAGCTCATTCTCTGGTTCTTAGCTACCTTTGCCAGTGGCAAGATTTTATTGATACGACTGGAGGTATCACAGGATGCAGATGTATCCTCAGGGTTTACTCCCGAAGCCTTTCCCGTAACAGTGTATAGAAGGGATGTAACCTATTTTATGTATATGTCCAAATGGGAATGAGAAAGTAAAACAAAATGAATGATACATATTCTGAAGGTCATGATAATAAAGCTAACAAGCGCTATGATATGTTATGTCTAAGCCAACAAACGCTATGGTATGTTAGATCTATGTATCAATCTGCATCTGTGAGTTTGAGAGCTAGAACGTGGAAATCAGATCCTGTCTTTCTATCTACACGTATTAGTCGAAGTATTGTAGTGTCAAATCTTGTATTTGCAAATTTAGACACTTTCCGGTAAGCCACAGAGATGAAACATCCAGGAAAATACATTTTTATATTTTTGGGACAATTTTGCTACAATTGTTAGAAATTGTATACATGTTGTTGCTCTATGTAATCGTGTGGAATTGGATATATGATTTTTTGTATGTGTTTGTGTGGGCATGCGCAAATATGTGGGTGCAAGAGCATCAAAGTTGGCGCTGGACCGGCTGTGTGTCTAACATTGCTCTGGTGTTTTCATGTATTATGGATGCGCCACGCCACTGATTTGCCTGGAATTCACACGTCGACGATTTAAATTTGCATTCACTGAAACGTGTCGTTGTTTTCCATTTGGACTAGTTAATTCGTAAATTCTGTTTATCTTTCTTGCTATTATTCTGGTCTTGACATCGGCTATATGAATTAGTACTACGGCTAAACCTATGTCGTATTTTCATGGCCAAGTGCACACGGCTGAACTTTACACTGCTAAACTTCACACGACTGAACTTCACGAGATTGGCGCCCTTTACCATAGCTGCAGACAGCGTCGGTTTTAGTGTGTGAAACGTAAACACGGAACTTTAATGAACTAGAACACGCCGCCTGAGAGAGATGCCCAACCATTCACTCACACTATGAGTGATGTCCCTACGACATCTTACGGTTATGAAAGCAGCAAGACACAGAACGATAGAAGCCATCCCTCCTCCACTGACGTACGGGATACCTGTTTACGGGAAAGGCTTCGAGAGTAAACCGTGAGGGAAAAATCTGCATCCTCTGTTATTTCCAGTCGTCTCGATAATGTCTTGCTCAGGACAAGAGCGTGAGGTTAAATCCAAATCACCGCCCAAGTCACTAGTTTCCGCGGACACAGCAAGAGAAAAGACTGCCCGCACGGCTGAACAAAGAGAGTGATCTTCATCACATGTGATGGACGAATATCATGTGTGGGTCCGTGCGTATGTCTGTCTGTTTTATAATATTAAGAGATTGGCATGTTCATGATTCGCTTGAAAGAGGAAGAGGTCGGTAGGTTGAGAGGGGAGTGGAGAGTTGAAGGGAAAGAGATAGACGGATTGCATGGTGAAAGATAAGCGTGCATTAATAGCCGATTCAAATACAGGTTTCGACATTTCATACTTTTTTGTGCAGTTTTAAAAATAATTTTCATTTTACTTTTCAATGATAATTTTTCAACAGTTGTTACATGTGTTCTGCCTTCAGGTAACTAACTAGGACGAAACAAGTGATTGCCATGAGAAAGCCTCGAGAACAAATCTATCGTCACTCATCGCCTATACCGCAACAAACATGACATAGAATTCACAAGAAAATACTGAATATTCGGGTGAAACCCGCTGGCATCATTAAGTGAGCTGTATCCCTTGTCAAACATATCTTGAAACGTCATCAAATTGTTCTTAGCTCACAATTTCAATTGTTTCAAAGGGAACTGTTGTTATGAGATTTTGGACTGGTCATGACTTCAATTCGGTAAGAGTGGTGTTCGTACCGGTTGACATTGCTATATTCTAGGCATACATTCCATCTTATGTTACTTTACACTGAGCACATTGTTGTTATCAGGCCACAGTGTTCACTGCACGAGGCAATCATACAGCTAAAGGCGTGAGCACTTTTAATCAATACTGATTATTCTACAGCAAGTTTAAGAGCTTAAAGAGGCTCAGACATTTTGAATTGACACTACGTACTCTCAATCACATCCGTGTTTACTTTGTATTTCTGTGAAAGGATAATTCTCAAAGCATTATTTGCGACTAAATCGCTTTAATAGAGCTTTGTCGATCGGCATTGGAAAAGTTGAATTCTTATAAAACCTAGAGCTGTGCTGGTCATCATTGGAACAGTGTTGAATTATCATAACAATACAGAGAGATGTGCTGATCTTCATTGGAACAGTATTGAATTATCATAACAATACAGAGATATATGCTGATCTTCATTGGAACAGTGTTGAATTATCATAACAATACAGAGAGATGTGCTGATCTTCATTGGAACAGTGTTGAATTTTCACAACAACACAGAGGGCTGTACTGATCACCATTTTAACATTTGAATTATCACAACACAGAGAGCTGTACTGATCACCATTACGAAAGTTAATCTCTTATTCAGGACGTTACTGGTCGACATTAGAGTAGATAATCTCTTACACGATTAGTTTTCATGATCGATATTTACGCAGTTGAATTCTTTCAGCACATAAATTACTTTGTTTATTGATTTTTGACAGCTACATTTTTACTGCACATAAATTCTTTTTCTGACCAAAACAGAAAAAAAAACGTGTTAATCAGCATTGAAACACTGAAATAGTTAGGAAAGCTTCCTTCCAACATCATCAGTAGATGTAATTCACTCAGTGAAACTCTCAATACGTCATCGCACTGTACGTTTTTCTAGGAAATACATTAATTGCCGTGTGGTTTCTTGCAAAGATCCTGCGGTTGAACGTTTGAGGTAAAAGACCAAAGAATGAAGGACTTCATGACGTCCAACAATACGGATAGAACTATAATTCCAACTGAGACACCAGCGATGGCCAACAATGTAAACAAGGATGATCACAAGATAGAATCCGAGTCCAAAACTGAACTTCCACAAGAGAAACGGCCGGATGATCCGCAGTGGTTGGAGCAAACGACCGTTCACATGCGGGACGAAACAATATCATTCTGGAAACTTTTCTTGGACAACTGGCTATATGTGGTCACATACTGCAGCGTGTTTGGAAGCTTTGGAGTCTGTGTTGGATTTTTGGGACCAACTGTCTTCGACCTTGGATGTCAAACTCACTCGGATCTAAAGAAGATGAACTGGGTTTTTTTTGTCCAGTTGATCATGACCCTTGTTGGATCCATCTCTGCAGGTTTCTTGGCTGGTCGGTGAGTACACATTTATTCACTTACGATTTCTAACTTCAGGCAAATAATTAGATGAACTCGACAATGCGATTGCTACTTCATAATATATACGTTACTACTAGTAGATCAGTTCATAGCTTCTTTGTACTCTTCAAATGAAATCACTGTTTGAAATGACAGAATCAATATGTACTTGAATTGTGTTTTCCTATATTAGCCCCTTGCTGGTAATTAATCTTGTGTATCGGTTTATATGCCCCCTGATTGGCTTAAGCGACCTTGCTCTAGGCTTGACTTACCATTGGTCCTATATTATGACTAGCAGAACCATCAATAATATTTGCTTTGTGAAATATGAAAGACACAACACTACTTTAATAATTAAAGGTTCTTTCTCGTCCTATACCTCTCTCATCAACTCCTATCCCCACTGCACTTTTCTTTCACTTTGCAAATGCCCATCTCCTCACCGCTCCCTCTCTTTTACGCCTTCAGCCACTCAACTTGCAAACCGTCTCGTTCATTTTACAACATACAATTTCTCCCCTACCTCTCTACCAGTATTCCCCCCCCCCCCCCCCCACATCTCAACTCGTCCGTTTATTTATCGTATATCTTCATTTATCAATCTATCTTCAGTCCACTTATGTCGTTAGACGTTACGACCTTTTTTGCTTCATATTTTTGTTGGCAGGTGTGACTTGCCAGATCAATCCCAGCAACTTATTAGCCTCTGAAATATATGATCGCCCCTTCTTGTGACAGGTGGTAGTGGAAGCGTAAATTAGAGCAAGGTAGACCCGCAGCCTGTCAGGCGCCTTCTATGATGCTCCGCTAATCACCAAGCCAAGACCTAATTTTGTCAGAGCAGCGGCTGTTAGTCCTACTCTTTTCGATTTCCAACTGCTAAAGTATTTTTAACGTGCTCGTCACTGTACACGGGTGTCTGATCTCACTACTCAGAGATCACGGGAAATATTGACCGGCTGATCCACGTGAAAAATATCCCGATGTCTCCACCTGGATTTGAACCCGCGACCTCCAGCACCTGGGGCGAATATCTTACCTCCAGACCTGATTTGTTTGTTTCAAATTTAGAATTGTGTTAGTGACTTTGAGAATTTTCTAGCCATGGTCTCGAATTGTACCGTTGCCCAACAAGCGCCATTTTGACCCACTTATGACGTCACGTGATTCGATCTCGCAATCACACCTTTCTTGGAATAGGGTTAACTTTTTAATACATTCGTGTTTGCATAACATAAGTTCTTATTTTGCACAATATGTTTCTTGTCTTCATTATAACCTTTTGTGTGTTTGTGGTCCGTCGATGTCACAGTCATCAGCTATTTGAAACAATATTTCGGCTACCCAGTGTCGTATTTCCATAGCCTAGTGCAAATGGATAAACTTCACGATATTGGCGCCCTTTGTCCTGTTAATGACAGTGCCTGTTTCGGGGAGGCTAGTATATATATATCTATGGGCTAATAAAAAACTAACAGATCGCGCGGGAGAGACTGGACCCTATCCAGTTAGCAACATGCCTAAGACGATCTCTCACACGCTGAGTTATGTCTTCAATCCTCATGGACCCCGTCCGTAGTCAGCCGAGTACTCGACTTTCTTCAAGGAGTCCGCCGGGACCTCAACACAAGGCGCCAGGGTTTCATCCCCTGATATTTGAAGTCCAATGAGAATTACAACTTGGAGTAACCATTTTTTGTTGTTGGTGACAGCACCTTGCCATGGATGTAGTCGATCGACGCAATGGCTCACTGAAGCCTAAACGAACATTATTATTATTTTATTATACTATGAGTTTTGGACTTACTTCTAGACAGAGAATCGAATCCTTCGAGTTAAAATGTTACAGAAAGATCCTCAGAATATTCTGGACAGAGAAAAAAACAAATGTAGACATTCGACAATAGTTGAGCATAGAGGAGAACTGGTTTATCAATTCCATTTTGGCTAGAATATGCAAATACTTTGGTCTCATCAAGAGACAGAACGGTTTCGAGAAAACAGTGATGGGAGGTATGGTGCCAGGCAAAAGGGGAAGGGGTAGACCAAGAAGACGATGGCACGAAGATATCCAGGAATGCCTGGGTATGACTGTGGCAGAGTCTGATGTTTTGGAAAGAGAACTAGTTTCTTTCAGACAGACTGTGATGGGAGCGACGTTCTACAAAGGACATGCTACATGGTGAGTTTGGGAAAATATCTTTGTTCTCGATTGCGAGCAGAATTCTGGCTGGAGTTTTACTGAAACACGCTATTAGTCTTCTCGGCCAGGTCCTACTGCCATAGTCATTGCGACTTTCAAGCCGGTCGAGAACAGTTATCATGATATATGCAGCTCGCCAATTTCACGTGAAATGTCCCGAAGAGCCTCGTGACTTGTACACTGTGTACATTGACCTGCCGTAGACCTTTGATGCTGTCAACTAGAAAGGCTCTGGTAAAACGGAGCAGATGGAATACTGTTGTTTGTCAATTTCGTGATAGCAAGACCAAAATAAAGCATGAAGGAGAATTGGGTACTTGAAGTCTTAATTCACACCAAACAGAGTTCCCTGCATTCCCTTTGTACGTAACGGGCGATTTAATTTTAGGCTAAGGGAAGGACAGGTCGATATAATTTTATTTTAAATAAATAAGTAAAGAACAGATACAGATATAAGTGTAGAAAAGATGGTTATATTTAGTATTATATTCATAAGGGATACGGTTATGGTTAATATTAAGGTTAGGTTCAGATTTAAGGTTAGGTTTTGGGTTAGTTTAGTGTTAGGTTTAGGCTTAAAATTAGGATTAGGGTTAGGTTTATGTTTACGGTTTGGTTTAGGGTTAGAACAGGTTTATGTTTAGGTTGGGTTTAGAGTTAGGGTTAGGATTATGGTTAGAACTGGATAACACAGTCATTTTCGTCTTCGTCGTTCGTTCTCAAACTCCCGCTACCAAGTCTGAACGTTCTCAAACCCCCGCTACCGGGGACGGCGTGGCCTAGTGGTTAAGTGGCACGGCTCACAACCCGAAGGTAGGTCTCTCGCCGCGATTGACTTTCATCCAGTATTCGTACAGCGATCTCAGTCCCGCCAGACGGAGCGATAGCGTGGGCTTGCCGACAACGCTCGCCCGCCTCTCCCCGGCCATGTAGTGGGACGAAATTTGTGGTTTCGTTTCGCTGGCAACGGTGCGTTACTATGGCCCGTATCGAGAAACTTTGACAGTCAGTGTTTTTTTTTTCGAAGGCTTATAGCAGACCTCGACAGTTCGTCTCACTGGTGGTCAGACTCTCGCAAAGTGCTTGTGAACGGCAAATGGAAAGCAGGAATCCTGCCTAAAGGCCCTGTCCTCGCCCGACCAACCCTCGGGAGAAGGGCAGGCCGGCAGGCAAAAATCGTCTCCAGTCCCTGTGAAATTCATCATCGGAGCCGTTGGGATCCGTTCTGCACAGAGCGCTGCCATCCCTCCCCGAGCGAACCCGGTCGGTCGGTCGTCTGGTGTGTGTATGGGCCCCTGTCAGGCGGTCCTAGGTCGACGGAGTGAGGGACGGAACAACCGTCCATCTGTCAGTCGCTCCCTGCGGCCGTCCTAGTGAGGCTTTTTACACATCCGTCCTCCGCCGACCGGTGTGTGTGGTTCGTACGTCTCCGACATATATCTGGTTGATCCTGCCAGTAGTCATATGCCTATCTCAAAGATTAAGCCATGCATGTCTAAGTTCACACTGTCTCACGGTGAAACCGCGAAGGGCTCATTAAATCAGTCGAGGTTCCTTAGATGACACGATCCTACTTGGATAACTGTGGCAATTCTAGAGCTAATACATGCTTACCAAGCTCCGACCCTCGCGGAAAGAGCGCTTTTATTAGTTCAAAACCAATCGTCGTTTCCCCTGGCGGGGTTGTGGCGTCCCCACTGGTGACTCTGGATAATTTTGTGCTGATCGCATGGCCTCATGTGTCGGCGACGCATCTTTCAAATGTCTGCCCTATCAAGTGGCGATGGTACGTGACATGCCTACCATGTTTGTAACGGGTAACGGGGAATCAGGGTTCGATTCCGGAGAGGGAGCTTGAGAAAAGGCTACCACATCCAAGGAAGGCAACAGGCGCGTAACTTACCCACTCCCGGCACGGGGAGGTAGTGACGAATAATAACAATACGGGACTCTTTCGAGGCCCCGTAATTGGAATGAGTACACTTTAAACCCTTTAACGAGGATCTATTGGAGGGAAAGTCTGGTGCCAGCAGCTGCGGTACTTCCAGCTGCAATAGCTATATTAAAGTTGTTGCAGTTAAAAAGCTCGTAGTTGGATCTCAGGCGCAGGCGGGATGTCCGGCTCGCACCGGTTCACTGCCCGTTGTCGCCTGTCCTACCGTCTGCCGGCTCTCTCCCGCGGGTGCTCTTCGCTGAGCGTCCCGGATGGCCGGCGCGTTTACTTTGAAAAAATTAGAGTATTCAAAGCAGGCCTCTGCTGACTGAATAATGGTGCATGGAATAATGGAATAGGACCTCGGTTTTATTTTGTTGGTTTTCGGAACTGGAGGTAATGATTAATAGGGACAAACGGGGGCATTCGTATTGCGACGTTAGAGGTGAAATTCTTGGATCGCCGCAAGACGAGCTACTGCGAAAGCATTTGTCAAGAATGTTTTCAATAATCAAGAACAAAAGTCAGAGGCACGAAGACGATCAGATACCGTCGTAGTTCTGACCATAAACGATGCCGACTAGCGATTCACAGGAGTTGCTTCGATGACTCTGCGGGCAGCTTCCGGGAAACCAAAGTGTTTGGGTTCCGGGGGAAGTATGGTTGCAAAGCTGAAACTTAAAGGAATTGACGGCAGGGCACCACCAGGAGTGAAGCCTGCGGCTTAATTTGACTCAACAGGGCCAACACTGAAATGATTGACAGGCCGAGAGCACTTTCGTTGGGTCCAATAGGGAACGGGTGCTGGAATTAGACCCTCGAAAATTTGGGGCTACACTCTCGGTGGCTTGACTGTCTCGCATCCAGTGTTCGATAAAGAAATTGACGGAAGAGCACCACTAGGAGTGGAGCCTGCGGCTTAATTTGACTCAACACGCCAACGCTGTAAAAGGACTGACAGACTGAGAGCGCTCTCATTGGGTCTAATAGGGAACGTGTGCTGGTATTAGACCCACCGAAAACAGATCAGTTGTACCCTCCTAATGAAAGAGCGTCTGCTACGGTAACCCTGCTTAACCCTACACAAATCGCAGGTTCCAGACTCTTGATCATTGACTGACTAAAAAGCCCATATTTGATTCGTTGGTTCTAATAGTGAACGGGTGCTGGTATTAGACCCTCGGAAGACAGGTCAGTTTTACCCTACTAATGACAGGGCGTTGCTACGGTAGTCCTACTCAATTCGAGAGGAATCGCAAATCGCAGACATTTGGTCCACGTGCTAGGCTGATAAGCCAACGGCGCGAGGCTACCATATGAGGGATTACGGCCGAACGCCTCTAAGCCGGAATCACGCCCTAAATCTCAGCACCACTGCGATGGGAGGCTACGATAGGGTTGGGACCTGGGGCTCGCGTCCCAGCTCGACCCGGTCGAGCCGCAGAAAGAGATCTCTGCCGTCCGCCGATCAAAGCGGGCGGGAAGCTGCCCGATATTCACCCCATACGGCGATGAGGTGTGAAACCACTAGTAGAAGACTTAGTTCTCGGTCGGGGTGTCGTAAGCAGTAGACCAGCCACCTCACTGCGAACTGTTGAGACGCAACCCCTAAACCATGAGATATGTCCACACACTAGGCGAACATCTCCGTGCCATTACCAGGCTTGTCCCTTTCTTAAATGCACTCCTTCGAGAGAAATCGCAGGTCGCTGACATTTGGTCCATGTGCTTGGCTGATGAGCCAATGGTGCGAAGCTACCACCTGAGGAGACTACGGCCGAACGCCTCTAAGCCAGAATCCCGCCCTAAATCTCAGCACCACTGTGATGGGAAGCCACGATATGGTTGGGACCTGGGGCTCGCGTCTCAGCCCGGCCCGGTCGAGCCGCAGAAATGCACCTGGCCTAATGCACTCCTGCCTCGCTCTTTACCTCTGTCTGCTATCAGTCATCCCAATGGACGCAGAAGAGATGCAGTCCAGCCCTATTGTGACAACGTCCCAGGTGGCGGGGAATGCTAGGCGTGCTATCACTGCAGATGAGCCGAGAAAATAAAGGGAGCAAAGAGATACCTCACTCACATGCATATGCTACGTTTCTGGCAGGACGTGACGATCCTGAGACACAGTCACACTGGACTGCCTGTCTTCCGGGATAGTAAAAACTAGTACATAGTCCATCATATCATATCATTGCCAAACATTATAGACACGAGTGGGGAAGACTCGTTAGTCCTGCAAGACAACTTCCCTAAGAGAGACAACTCTGACCAAAAACAACTGCTGCCTTGCAGATAGGCTGGGGACAGCCAAAGGCTAAGGAGGGCATCCCTACAGAAACGCCTGTTGAAATCGGATGTACTGAGCTTAACAAAATAAAACAGTGCAACGTAAATATCGCTGTAAACAGCGTACGGTGAAGAAGAAGAAGAAGATCCCCATCACAGCACCGGCCGTTAACCCTGGGAAGCAAACCCTTAGAAAATGCAGGAGGAAGCAGACCCTTACATAAAATGAATGTTGAAGTCGGATGCACTCGGCCAACAGGCGCAAAATAAAAACCACAGTGCAACGCGCACCCGCCTTGGGGAATATAGAAATAAGGCGAACGCAAAATAAAAAAACAACCCCTCTACCAAGTCTGAACGTTCTCAAACCAAGTTCTCTACCAAGTCTGAATTGGGCTTTGCAAGTAGCAGAATGTAGTCCGGAGAACGGAATGCGTTGTGTCGTAAGTTTACAGGTTGAGGGCGATATATGCACCTTTCGGTACAACACACTACTTCAAAAGTAATTTTTTGGTATAGGGTTAACCTTCCCTTTTCGGTCGCTTGTCTTTTGCCAATCTGCTTTGTTGCAAACTGCTGTCCAGAATCACCACGTTGAGGTGCAGAGGGGTCTTGCAAAGCTCTGGTTAGCTGCTCTTGTCGCTAGCTGTCAGCTTTTGGTCGCTGACTGGTACAGCTCATGCGTGGTTGTTATTACATCGCCTGACAGCATGGATAATGACGTGCTGCTGTAGAAGCGGGAGGCTATTCTCCTTATCATGGTCCAACGTTTACAGATTCCAGAAATTCCTAGCAAAGAGAACAAGAAGAAGCGGATGCAGACATTTTAGACGAATTTTTGACACCCCCAATAGCTAAATAATAGACTGTGTTAATATATATATATATATATATTATATATATATATATATATATTAGATGGCGACATAACTGGCTGCGAGTCTACATTTCTCTACTGTTTTGGATCATTATGGATGCCGCTAGACCACGGATTTGCCTGGAATTCACACTAGTCGACGACTTACACTTGGCGTGTGGGAATTTTAGATGCACTATCAGGAGTGGAGCCTGAGACCTAAGTTAACTTACCACGCCAATACTGCAGAATGACTATCAAAAAGTACACCTTCGCGGGGTCTAATAGAGAACATGTGCTGGAATTAGACCCTCGAAAATTTTGGGGCTACCCTCTAAGAAACCTGATTGTCTCGCTAAGGGAATTGACGGAAGGGCACCACCAGGTGTGGAATCTGCGGCTCAATTTGACTGAACACGCCAATACTGTAGAACAACTGACAAATCGAGAGCACTGCCGTTTGGGTCTAATAATGAACGTACGCTGGTATTAGACTCACGGATGACAAGTCAGCTCTCAAACACTTAAATGAAAGAACGCTACGGAAATCGTGTCTTAACTCTGCAGAAACCGCAGATTTCAAATACCTGGTCATTGACAAACAAAAGCCCTCAATAAATTCGTCTGACCAAATAGTGAACGGGTGCTGGAAATAGATCATCTGAAGACAGGTCAGTTTCACCCTACAAATGACAGGGCGTTGCTACGGAAAACCAGCTCAAATCGAGAGGAGCCGCAGACACTTTGGTTCACGTACCAGGCTGATAAGCCAAGGGCGCGAGGCTACCATGTGGGGGATTACGGCCGAACCCTTGTAAGCCGCAATCCCGCCCAAAATCTCAGCACCACTGCAATGGGAGGCTCCTACATGCTCGGGACCTGGGGCTTGCGCCCCAGCCCTATCAGGTAGAGCCACAGTAAGAGGTCCTTGCCGCCCGCAAATCAAAAGCGGGCGGACAAACTGCTTGATACTCACCCTATACGGCGATGGGGTGCGAAAAACACCAACCAAAGACTTAGAACCTGGTCGGGGTGTCGAAAACAGTAGAGCAGCCACCACACTGTGAACTGTCAAGACTCAACCACTGACCATGAGAGTTGTCCGCACACCAGGCGATCAACATCTCTGTGACATTACCAGGCTTGTCCTCTGGCTAAATACACTCCGGCTACGATATCTACCTCTGTACGTTATCAGCCATAACTATCATGCTGGACGCAGAAGAGATGCAGACCAGCGGACATTGCACACCTGCCCCACTGTGTCAACACCCCAGGTGGCGGGGAATGCTAGGCGTACCATCTCTGCATAGAAGCCAAGAAAACAAAGGGAAAAAGAGATACCCCACTCACATGCAAATGCTACGTTTCTGGCAGGACGTGACGATCCTGGGATACAGACACACTGGACTGCCTCTCTTCCGGGTAAACCAGTCCATCTCATATATCATCATCATTGCACCCTATAGACACGAGTAGTGAAGACTCGATAGTCTGGTAAGACAACTTCCATAGGAGAGAAAACTCTGATCGTAAACAACTGCTGCCTTGCAGATAGGCTGGGGACAGCCAAAGGCTAAGGAGGGCATCCCTACAGAAACGCCTGTTGAAATCGGATGCACGGGGCCGCAAGCCTAACAAAACAGTGCAACGTAAATCACAGTATGATGGCACAACCTATTCGAAAAACGTATGGCGCTCATCCTGAGGAGACCCGCCAGGCAGCGATAGCGCCGGGCCCCACGCCTCGAAGGGGCCCACCCTTGACTACTGGTGGTCACCCACCCATGTGTCGTGGAGTCAAGGCACATGGCTATGGGGAAACGACTATTGGCCAAAACATCAAGACCCTCAAAATATTACAGTGGAATGCGGAGGGAGTCATTAACAAAAAACTTTCCCTAACACACCACCTGCATGAAGGTAAGATTGACGTGGCATGTATCCAGGAAACGCATCTCAACAATAACCATAAATTCTCAATCAGAGGATACCAGACTTTCCGTCTAGATAGAGAAGGCCACACAGGAGGGGTCCTGATACTGACCAGAAACAGCATACCGAGTAGCGCGGTACCTGTCAATCACACCGGACAAGCAGAAATTGTAGGAGTTGACATAATGGCTCAAGAGACGAAGCTCCGCATTTTCAATCTGTACGGACCACCAAACAGAGACCTATCGCTCTCGAGCATGGAGGTCAGAGACTCCAACTGCATAGTAGTTGGAGATTTCAACAGCCACTCGGAGAGATGGGGATACTCTGACACAGACAGCAGAGGTGACGAAGTGGAAGATTGGGAGATAGATGCAAATCTCTCCCTAATCAATAGGCCGGAGGATAGCCCTAGCTTCTATTCAAGAACATGGCATACCACCTCGACTCCAGATTTGGCCTTCTCCACACAGGACATACACTATAAAATAGGCCGCCAGGTGCTAAACCAACTGGCAGGTAGCGACCACAGGCCGATCAGGCTAACCATTGACATGGAAGTAGGCCCACAGGAAACAAAACCGCTCCCACGTTGGAATTACAAACGAGCCGACTGGGACAGATTTGCAATCCTGACAGATGGGCTGTGTGAAACCATCAACACACGAAACACCAAAATGAAGCCCATGGTAGAGAGCCTAAGCAAGGCAATAATGCAAGCCGCCACTGAAACCATCCCAAGAGGAGCTAGGAAAAACTATAAGCCCTACTGGAATGATGAGTTGCAGAAAGTGGAAGATACAGTAACAAATGCTAGGAACGTAGCAGAACGTGAAAAATCCATGGAGGCAAACATCGCCCTCAAAGCCGCCACGCCGAAGTACAAACACACTCTCAAGCAAACAGCAAGAGAAAGTTGGAAAAATAAAACAGAAAGTTTAAACCTGGACAAAGAAGGGAACAAGCTATGGAAGCTAGTCAGAGCCATGAACGACGAAACCCCGTCAAATAAACAAATTACTATCAAGCAGGGCGAGAACTTGATCACAGGTAAGAAAGCCGCAAACGCCTTTGTCGATCACTATGCCAGAGCAAACCACATCGAGGTCCCTGCAGATAAGCATACAGATATTAGCGAAGAGCTAAAAGGACACGAAAACGTAAATACGGCTCCTGAAGAGCACATGATGGCCAAACTAACCATGCGCGAAATGGAAGAGGCTATGAGAACACTAAAGAAAAGGAAATCTCCCGGAAAAGACGGGATAACAAACGAAATGCTGATGGGGCTGGGCCAAACAGCGAAGAAAAAACTACTATCAGTCCTGAACCAAAGCTGGAAAAGGGGTATTGTACCCCAGGCATGGAAGGATGCAATACTGGTACCAGTACCAAAAACAGGAAAGGACAAAACAGATCCGAATGGATACAGGCCCATAAGCCTACTGAGCTGTGTCGGCAAGCTGATGGAACGGATGATAAACACCAGACTGATGTGGCATCTGGAAGAAAAACGAATACTAATTCCACAGCAAGCCGGCTTTAGACAGCACAGATCCACTGAGGACCAGGTCATCCTCATAGCCCAGGAGATAGAAGATGCCTACCAGGCACAGAAACACACAGTAGCTGTTTGGGTGGATCTGGAAAAGGCATTTGACAAAGTCTGGAAGGACGGACTAAGAGTCAAGTTAAGAAGAAGTGATGTTTGTGGGAAGATGTACAAGTGGATCAACCACTACCTCAAACAAAGAACGGCCAGAGTCCAAGTACAAGGGCAGATGAGCAAAAAGGTGACACTCGAGCAGGGAGTACCCCAAGGGGGAGTACTGTCCCCCACACTCTTCCTGGTATATATAAACGATATTACAGAGAATATACCAAGAAGAGTCCATAGCTCAATGTTTGCAGACGATCTGGCTATGTGGACTTCTGAAAAGAATCTCACCATAGGAAGAAATCGGATGCAAACGGCCCTAACATCGCTGGAAGAGTGGGCGAACTCATGGCTGGTCAAAATAAACGAGGAGAAAACCACGTGCACAATATTCTCGCTCTCATTAAAACCCCAAAGTACCAAATTAAGCCTAAATGGCAAAATCCTGCAGCCAAACGACAACCCAACCTATCTGGGAGTCACATTTGATCGGCGCATGACATGGAAAAGTCAGATTGAGAGAAACCGAATGAAAGCCAGAGAAAGAATGGCGATCATGAGGAAACTTGCTGGCACAAGCTGGGGAGCAGACGAAGGCATACTAAAGAAACTGTACACTGGAAGAGTGAGACCAGTTCTCGAGTATGGCATCGCGGCATGGACAACAGCAGCGAAGGCGAACTTCGATAAAGTTAACAAACTTCAAAACCAAGCTATGAGAATCATAACAGGTGGCATGAAGTCAACGCCAATTGTAGAACTTGAAAAGATTACAAAACTGCAATCCATGACCGACAGAAGAGACTGCAGAGCCCAGCTGCAGTCAGAGAAACTCCGAAGACTGACGGACCATCCAATGTACCAGAGGCTAAACAATTTGGGAACTGGGAAACTAAAGCGGAGAAACTTTGCAGAAATAGCCAAAGCAAAGATGCACGAAGATCCCATAAACACACTAACAACACCAAAACCCATCACTACTGTACGAAAACCTACTTGGAGGCAGGATATATTTCCAGAGGTGGTAGAAAATATACCAGGTATTGCAAACAAAAACTGCCAGACCGAAAAAGAAAGGAGAGACACTACCCTAAGCTTCATAACGAAAAGCTACCCAAGCATGGACTGGACCCATGCATACACCGACGGTTCTGTAACAAACACTACACAGAACGGAGGGGCAGGAGCATTCCTGAACCTACCAAATGGCAGAAAAATAACACTGTCATTCGCTACTGGTAAGTACACAAGCAATTTCAAAGCGGAGGCAGAGGCACTGAGGGCGGCAGTGGAAGAAATGGCAACACACAGTGAAAATGAGAGCCACATAGTCTTGCTGACAGATGCTCTCGCCGTAGTCACAGCGCTAAAAAGCCAGAAAAACACTGAGCTTAATGACTTAAGAGCAGCACTCTGCAAACTGTGCCAGCTGTCCGCACCAAAAAGGGTAGTGGTACAGTGGGTTCCGTCACACTGCAACATCCAAGGCAACGAGGAGGCAGACAGACTGGCAAAAGAAGGTGCAAGGCTACCACAAACAGATACCAGTATGACGTACGAAGAGTCAAAACGGCTTATCAAAGCCAGGTACATTACCAAATGGGAAACCGAACATACTGGTTACACCAAAAACGATGCCTATTACCAGTTGAACCGAAGAGAGCAGGTCGTTGTCTTCAGACTTCGCACTGGCCACAATAGACTGAGGTACCACCTATTCAACAAATTGAAGATAGGGTGTACCGACGAATGCCCGTGCGGTACTGGTAAAATGACAACTGAACATCTGCTGCAGAACTGCCCGACATACGGGGATCAGAGAGAGCAGATGTGGCCATTGCCAGTGGAACTGCAAGACAAGCTCTATGGTAGTGGCGAGAGTCTCAGGACGACCGCCGCTTTTTTCGAAAAAATAATGGTTGCTGTCTGACTGTGTACGCAGAAGAAGAAGAAGAAGATGCTACTACGATGAGCTGAATACAGCTGGGGAGAGATGCCAGACTCACTTACACGCTGAGTGTTGTCCATACGACCTCTTGTGGTTATCGAAAAGGTACGACAAACTGCGTTAGATGCCATCCCACCTTTCTACCCTGCGGGTTACATGTTTACGGAAAGGTTTCGGTGGTAAACCTGAGGCAAAATATGCATCCTATGCTATCTCCAGTCGTCTCGATGAATGTCTTGCCACTGGCAAAAGGTAGCTTAGACTCTGTGAGTGAGGTTGACAAAAGGCGCAGTTTCTTCCTCACTTTAATCCAAATCACCGCGCAAGTCACCCATTTCAGCGGACACAGCAAGAGATACGACTGTCCACACGGCTGAACAAAGAGAGTGTTCTTCATCACTTGTGATGGGCAACTATTATATATATATATATATATATATATATATATATATATATATATATATATATATGTTTTTGGTGAATTAAAACGCAAGTACCAAGAATTGTCTACGACTTTCCCAGTTATAAAAGCTATTAAAGTGTGTTGTGCTGCCACCTACACTGAAGTATGGCCTTGTTAGCCATCCTTTCTGATGATGTACATATTACTGTTAATAGCACACCTGTCAGGTGCAGTACGCATGGTCAACCATCACATCCTAGAAGACATCAAGGTGAGAAGAGCCCTGACTTCTGACCTCCTCTTTCAGGAAGACTACGCCTTTAACACCTGATGGAGGCAGGCGTGAAGCGATTATCAGCGGCGTGCATTAGTTTTCGTGTGACAACACAAAGGTTGCTGATGTTCATGCAGCTCGCTCTCCTGCTCCCCGGAGGTCGTCATACAGCGACATTAACGCCATTATATAAACTCAGCCTATCAAATAGTCCATACTAGGCAATACTCTCACCAGGGAAGCCAATATTCATTGTCTGATGTCAAAAACAGAGTTCCTAAGGGAATCATATGCTTTTGGAAGACAACCAGCAAATGTTTTGGTTTGGTAGGAATTCCTTGTTTTGGCTAGGTAGGTCATCGTTTTGATTAGGTGGGACGTCTTTGTTTTGGTTAGGTAGGGCATCCTTGTTTTGGTTAGGTAGGTCATCTTCGTTTTAGTTAGATAGGTCATCTTCGTTTTAGTTAGATAGGTCATCTTTGTTTTAGTCAGGTAGGTCATCTTGGTTTTAGTCAGGTAGGTCATCGTTGTTTTGGTTAGGTAGGTCATCTTCGTTTTAGTTAGGTAGGTCATCTTTGTTTTGGTCAGGTAGGTCATCCTTGTTTTGGTTAGGTAGGTCATCTTCGTTTTAGTTAGGTAGGTCATCTTCGTTTTAGTTAGGTAGGTCATCTTTGTTTTAGTCAGGTAGGTCATCCTTGTTTTGGTTAGGTAGGTCATCTTCGTTTTAGTTAGGTAGGTCATCTTCGTTTTAGTTAGGTAGGTCATCTTTGTTTTAGTCAGGTAGGTCATCCTTGCTTTGGTCAGGTAGGTCATCCTTGTTTTGGTCAGGTAGGTCATCTTTGTTTTAGTCAGGTAGGTCATCCTTGTTTTGGTTAGGTAGGTCATCCTTGTTTTGGTTAGGTAGGTCATCTTTGTTTTAGTCAGGTAGGTCATCCTTGTTTTGGTCAGGTAGGTCATCCTTGTTTTGGTCAGGTAGGTCATCTTTGTTTTGGTCAGTCAGGTCATCTTTGTTTTGGTTAGGTAGGTCATCTTTGTTTTGGTTAGGTAGGTCATTTTTGTTTTGGTTAGATAGGTCATCCTTGTTTTGGTCAGGTAGGTCATCTTTGTTTTGGTTACGTGGTTCATCTTTGTTTTGGTTACGTGGTTCATCTTTGTTTTGATTAGGTGGGTCATCTTTGTTTTGGTTAGGTGGGTCATCTTTGTTTTGGTTAGGTAGGTCATCCTTGTTTTGCTTAGGTGGGTTATCTTTGTTTTGGTTAGGTGGTTCATCTTTATCAACAATTGAAAGTATATCATGCTGTCGTGCTGACGACTCTTTTTTCATGCTTGCGAAACACAGAAAGTGTATAGTTGACCTGCAAGGCGACTCACTAATAATCCTCAAGTTATATACCGTACCAAAGAAAGAAAAAGATGGAACAGATCCAAATGGATACAGGCCTATCAGTCTACTGAGATGTGTAGGAAAACTGATGGAGCGTATGATAGACACCAGACTGATGTGGCACCTGAAAGTAAAACACATACTAATTCCACAGCAAGCAGGCTTTAGAAAGCACAGATCCATTGAGGACCAGATCACTCTCATAGCCCAGGAAATAGAGGATGCTTACCAGGAGAAAAAGCACACAGTAGCGGTTTGGGTGGATTTAGAGAATGCATTTGGCAAGGTGTGGAACGAGGGACTTAAAGTCAAGCTACGAAGAAGTGAAGTTTGTGGGAAAATGTACAGATGGATCAGCCACTTCCTCGAAAACAGAACAGCCAGAGTTCAAGGGCAGATGAGCAAAAAGATGACACTGGAGCAGGGAGTACCCCAAGAGGGAATACTGTCACCCACACTTTTCCTGGTGTATTTAAATAACATCATAGAGAATATACCAAGAAGAGTCCACAGCTCCATGTTTGCAAACGATCTGGCTATGTGGACCCCTGAAAAGCATCTCACCGTAGCAAAAAATCGGATGCAGCAGGCCCTAACATCGTTTGAGGAGTGGTCAAACTCATGGCTGGTCAAAATACATGAGGAAAAAACAACATGTACGATATTCTCGCTTTCAAATAAACCACAGAACACCAAAATAAGTCTTAACAGCAAATATCTGCGACCAAACGACAACCCAAACTACCTGGGAGTCACATTTGATCGGCGCATGACATGGAAAAGTCAGATCGTGAGAAACCAAAAAAGAGAGCCAGACAAAGAATGGCAATCATAAGGAAACTTGCTGGCACAAGCTGGGGAGCAGACAAATAATACTAAAGAAACTGTACATTGGAAGAGTGAGACCAGTTCTCGAGTATGGCATTGACAACAGCAGCAAAGGCGAACTTTGATAAAATTAGCAAACTTCAAAACCAAGTCATGAGAGTTATAACAGGATGCCTGAAGTCAACGCAAATTGTAGAACTTGAAAAGATTACAAATCTGCAATCCATGACCGACAGAAGAGACTGCAGAGCCCAGCAGCAAGCAGAGAAATTCAGAAGACTGACAAACCATCCAATGCATCAGAGACTAAATAGATTTGGAAATGGGAAACTAAAGCGGAGAAACTTTGCAGAAATAGCCAAAGCAAAAATGAGCGAAGACCCTATGAACACCATAACACCAAAGCCCATCCATACTGTACGCAAACCCACATGGAAGCAGCATATCATGGACTGGAGCCATGCATACACCGACGGTTCTGTAGCAAACACAACACAGAATGGAGGGACAGGGATATTCCTGAGCCTAACAAACGGTAGAAAAATAACACTGTCAGTGGCAACTGGAATATTTTGAAGCAATTTCAAAGCGGAGGCAGAGGCACTGAAGGCTGCAGTAGACGCAATGCTCACAGGCGAAAGCAATGAAAGCCAGATAGTCCTGTTCAGATGCCCTGGCGGTGATCACAGTACTAAAAAGCCAGATAATACTGAACTTAATGATTTAAGATCAGTACTCTGTCAACTATGCCAGCAGTCTGCACCAAAAAGAGTAGTGGTACAGTGGGTTCCATCCCACTGTAACATCGAAGGCAACGAGGAGGCAGACAGACTGGCAAAAGAAGGTGCAAGACTACCACAACCATATTCTAGTGTGACCTACGAAGAGTCAAAATGGCTTATTATGGCCAGATACATGGCCAAATGGGAAACAGAACACACTGGCTACACAACAAATCTATTCAATAAATTGAAGATAGGTGGCACTGACGAATGCACTTGTGGCACAGGGAAAATGACCGCTGAACATCTCCTGCAAAATTGCCCGACGTACGAGGACCAGAGAAAGCACATGTGGCCATCACCAGTGGTAACAATAGACAAGCTCTTTGGCAGTGTCGACAGCCTCAGGATGACAGCTGCTTTCTTCGAACAAATTCAAGTTGACGTCTGACAGCTTACGAAGAAGAAGAAGATATACCGTACACTGCAGCTAGTCATCCTTGTTACATACCATTCACTGCAACTATTGACGTTTGTATTCACTGCAACTAGTAATCCTTGTGTAACATACTCTAAAGTTGCAATTAATGACGTTTGTGTTGCATACCATACACTGCAACTAAAAATAATCTTTGTGTTATATAACCTACACTGTAACTAATACTAAAACCGTATGTAACATCACCTTCACTGCAACTAATACTAAAACCGTATGTAACATCACCTTCACTGCAACTAATACTAAAACCGTATGTAACATCACCTTCACTGCAACTAATACTAAAACCGTATGTAACATCACCTTCACTGCAACTAACAATACTTTTGTTAGATGCCGTTGCTCTGGGTATTGTATCTTCTACTTTCGCCCTGCCATCTCCCCACCCCTGAACGCGTATAAAGCCGCCATTCCCAACTACAGTAGCCCGATAATAATGACACTTTCTGCTAATACCCAAGGGGTCGTGTTTGTTTGCTAGGTGCTAGAATGTCCATTCACGTCACAGTCAGCTTCCAGCACCGAATGTTCATTGGACTCATTCCGTCATACTGTCACAGATTACACATACACAACGGAGAGCTGGTGAATAGACGCCCGTCCATCAACATAGAAACGACAATCAATTTCGTGTGCGTGCGTGTATTTGAAGATCAATTTGGTCTTAGCTTTTAAACCTTTGAAGCCTGGTAAACAATGTTTATTCGTAAACACCTGAATCAGATCGATTGGATAAACGTACCTGCTTTGTTGTGGCTTGACAGATATCAAACTTATGCCAGCCAATGAAAGATTTTGTATGCGTCACATGTTCTTGTCTTTTTGTTGTTGTCATTCTTTAGATCATTTTCTATCACACTTTCCATTCCGTATCAGGTTCACCTAGATCGAATGCACATTATCCCTCAATCAATTTATTCGTAAAGAGGTGACAGACTAAGGGAAGACGTGGTACTGTCTATCATTGTGCTACTAGTCTGGAGCTGACAGACTTGGGGAAGACGAGGTATTGTCTGTCATTATGCTACTAGTCTGGAGCTGACAGACTTATGGAAGACGTGATACTGTGTCATTGTGCTACTAATGTGGAGCTGACAGACTTATGGAATACGTGGTACTGTCTGTCATTGTGCTACTAATGTGGAGCTGATAGACTTATGGAAGACGTGATACTGTCTGTCTATTTATTTGTCAAAGTGCAGTAGTTTAGAGCTGACAGACTTGGAGAAAACCATACACTGTGCTGATTGTGTGGGCCTATTAACCTTGGAGAAGAGATTGTACTGTCCTTTTGCATTTTCATTTCGTCAAATTTCCTCACTTATCGGCATGATCTCTCTCCTGTATTGACATGCTCACTCTCCATACTGGCATGCTCACTCTCCAGTACTGACATGCTCACTCTCTAGTACTGACATGCTCACTCTCCAGTACTGACATGCTCACTCTCCTGTATTGACATGTTCGCTCACTCTCCTGTATTGACACGCTCACTTTCCTGTAATGACATGTTCGCTCACTCTCCTGTATTGACATGCTCATTCTCTTGTATTGACATGTTCGCTCACTCTCCTGTATTGACATATTCGCTCACTCTCCTGTATTGACATGCTCACTTTCCTGTATTGACATGCTCAGTCTCCTGTATTGACATGCTCACTCTCCTGTATTGACATGCTCACTCTCCTGTATTGACATGTTCGCTCACTCTCCTGTATTGACATGCTCACTCTCCTGTATTGACATGTTCGCTCACTCTCCTGTACTGACATGCTCACTCTCTCGTATTGACATGTTCACTCTCCTGTATTGACATGCTCGCTCACTCTCCTGTATTGACATGTTCACTCTCCTGTATTGACATGTTCGCTCCCTCTCCTGTATTGACATGCTCGCTCACTCTTCTGTATTGACATGCTCGCTCACTCTTCTGTATTGACATGTTCACTCTCCTGTATTGACATGTTCGCTCACTCTCCTGTATTGACATGTTCGCTCACTCTTCTGTATTGACATGTTCGCTCACTCTCCTATATTGACATGTTCACTCTCCTGTATTGACATGCTCGTTCACTCTCCTGTATTGACATGTTCGCTCACTCTCCTGTATTGACATGCTCGCTCACTCTCCTGTATTGACATGTTCGCCTATTCTCCTGTATTGACATGTTCGCTCACTCTCCTGTATTGACATGTTCACTCTCCTGTATTGACATGTTCGCTCACTCTCCTGTATTGACATGTTCGCTCACTCTCCTGTATTGACATGCTCGATCACTCTCCTGTATTGACATGTTCACTCTCCTGTATTGACATGTTCGCTCACTCTCCTGTATTGACATGCTCGCTCACTCTTCTGTATTGACATGCTCGCTCACTCTTCTGTATTGACATGTTCACTCTCCTGTATTGACATGTTCGCTCACTCTCCTGTATTGACATGTTCGCTCACTCTTCTGTATTGACATGTTCGCTCACTCTCCTATATTGACATGTTCGCTCACTCTCCTGTATTGACATGTTCGCTCATTCTCCTGTATTGACATGCTCACTCTCCTGTATTGACATGCTCACTCTCCTGTATTGACATTTTCACTCTCCTGTATTGACATGCTCACTCTCCTGTATTGACATGTTCGCTCACTCTCCTGTATTGACATGCTCGCTCACTCTCCTGTATTGACATGTTCGCTCACTCTCCTGTATTGACATGTTCGCTCACTCTTCTGTATTGACATGTTCGCTCACTCTCCTATATTGACATGTTCGCTCACTCTCCTGTATTGACATGTTCGCTCATTCTCCTGTATTGACATGCTCATTCTCCTGTATTGACATGCTCACTCTCCTGTATTTACATTTTCACTCTCCTGTATTGACATGCTCACTCTCCTGTATTGACATTTTCACTCTCCTGTATTGACATGCTCACTCTCTTGTATTGACATGCACACTCTCCTGTATTGACATGCTCACTCTCCTGTATTGACATGTTCACTCTCCTGTATTTGCATACTCTTCTCCTGTATATCCTTATTCATGGCAAGTACTGGAATATTTGTTACTTATGTCGTGCTCTTGAGAACACTACTATTATTGTGGTCTGACTTCTGATGTGTTCACACTACTATTATTGTGGTCTGACTTCTGATTTGTTCCCACTACTATTATTGTGGTCCTTGATGTGTTCACACTACTATTATTGTGGTCCTTGATGTGTTCACACTACTATTATTGTGGTCCTCTTCTTCTTCTTCTTTCTTCTTCTTACGCTGTCAGACGTCAACCTTTATTTTTTCGAAAAAAGCAGCGGTCATCCTGAGGCTGTCGACACTGCCATAGAGCTTGTCTAGTGTTTCCACTGGTGATGGCCACATCTGCTTTCTCAGTTTTGCAGCAGACGTTCAGCGGACATTTTCCCAGTACCGCACGAACATTCGTCAGTGCCACCTATCTTCAATTTATTGAATAGGTGGTACCTCAGTCTATTGTGGCCAGTGCGAAGTCTGAAGACTACGACCTGCTCTCTTCTGTTCAACTGGTAATAGGCATCGTTTTTTGTGTAGCCAGTATGTTCTGTTTCCCATTTAGTCATGTATCTAGCTCTAATAAACTTTTTTGACTCTTCTTTTGTCACACTAGTATCTGGTTGTGGTAATCTTGCATCTTCTTTTGCCAGTCTGTCTGCCTCCTCGTTGCCTTGGATGTTACAGTGGGATGGAACCCACTGTACCACTACTTTTTTTGGTGCAGACTGCTGGCATAGTTGACAGAGTACTGCTCTTAAATCATTAAGTTCAGTATTTTTCTTGCTTTTTAGTGCTGTGACTACGGCCAGGGCATTTGTAAGCAGGACTATATGGCTTTCATTTCTTTTGCATGTCACCATTGCTTCTACTGCAGCCCTCAGTGCCTCTGCCTCCGCTCTGAAATTGCTTGAGTATTTTCCAGTTGCCACTGATAGTGTTGTTTTCCTACCATTTGGTAGGCTCAGGAATATCCCTGCCCCTCCGTTCTGTGTTGTGTTTGTTACAGAGCCGTCGGTGTATGCATGGGTCCAGTCCATGCTTGGGTAATTTTTCGTTATGTACCTCAGGGTTATGTCTCTTCTTTCTTTTTCAGTCTGTCTGTTCTTTTTTCCAAAACCTGGTATATTTTCTACCACCTCTCGAAATATATGCTGCATCCAGGTAGGTTTGCGTACAGTAGGGATGGACTTTAGTGTTGTTAATGCGTTCATAGGGTCTTCGTTCATCTTTGCTTTGGCTATTTCTGCAAAGTTTCTCCGCTTTAGTTTCCCATTTCCAAAATTATTTTTTCTGATTGATGCTGGGCTCTGCAGTCTCTTCTGTCGGTCATGGATTGCAGATTTGTAATCTTTTCAAGCTCTACAATTGGCGTTGACTTCATGCCTCCTGTTATAACTCTCATGGCTTGGTTTTTGAGTTTGCTAATTTTGTCAAAGTTCGCCTTTGCTGCTGTTGTCCATGCCGAAATGCCATACTCGAGAACTGGTCTCACTCTTCCAGTGTACAGTTTCTTTAGTATACTTTCGTCAGCTCCCCAGCTTTTGCCAGCAAGTTTCCTCATGATTGCCATTCTTTCTCTGGCTCTCATTCGGTTTCTCTCGATCTGACTTTTCCATGTCATGCGCCGATCAAATGTGACTCCCAGGGAGTTTGGGTTGTCGTTTGGCCGCATATATTTGCCGTTAAGACTTATTTTGGTGTTTTGGGGTTTGTTTGAAAGTTATTGTGGTCTGACGTCTGATGTGTTCACACTACTATTATTGTGGTCTGACTTCTGATGTGTTCACACTACTATTATTGTGGTCTGATATGTGATGTCTTCGCTCTACTATTATTGTGGTCTGATATGTGATGTGTTCGCTTTACTATTGTTGTGCTGTCTTAGAATAATACTACAATCATACCTCAACAAAAGAAATATGCTCCTGGCTATTTACTAGAACATCTGGAGATGTCAATCATCGAATCTGTTACAAACAAACAGCTTCCATTTTGTACAAGACATTTTCTAACTAACGATGAAACCAAGTCGATTGCAAGAACTTCCAGCTACAAAGAATTCAAATGACACAGAAAAGCACATGAACTCCATGAAAGATTATTCAATTGTTCTACAACTGCATCATTCAAAAAACAAAATGAAAATAACAAAGATGGATTAACTGCAGTTTATCGTAAGTCACAATTAATTGCAAGAAGTGGTAACAGTAATCTTCTTCTTCTTCTTCGTACGCTGTCAGACGTCAACTTGACTTTGTTCGAAGAGGTAACAGTAATGACAGTGGAGAAACTTTGAAAATACCACCAATCAAGGAATTGATCTCAACAGTAATCTGTCATAATCCAAATCAAGTTTTAAAAACTTTGCCCCTTAGCGATGCCACAGTAAGGCAGCACATTGAGGAAATGGCGGCTAATGTTGAAAATAAACTTACAGATATTCTAAAACACGTACCATTGTCCATGCAGTTGGAAGAGACTACCATTGCAGATAATGCTTTAATGATGGCATATGTCTGGTATCTTGATGAAAATAGTAGTTGCAAGAACAAATGTTATTGAAATCTGATTAAAGATGCAACATGATTAACAATATTCATTGCGCTGGAATCGTACCTTGTGAAAAAATAATATACCCTTTAGTTGTTGTGTTGTGTGGCCGAATGGTATCGATGGTTTCCGGCAGTGGATCGAATCCCCCGGATGGCATATGTTGTTTTTCTGTTGGAGGTGAAATAAACAAACATATCCAGCACATGACGTGTACTACAAACTTTGCTGAAGCTGATATAACATGCAGTGAAGAACTATTGAATTGTCAACCCTTTTACTACAAATGTTGGTGAGGCTGATATAACATGCAGTGAAGAACTATTGGATTGTCAACCCTTCTACTACAAATGTTGGTGAGGCTGATATAACATGCAGTGAAGAACTATTGGATTGTCAACCCTTTTACTACAAATGTTGGTGAAGCTGATATAACATGCAGTGAAGAACTATTGGATTGTCAACTCTTTTACTACAAATGTTGGTGAGGCTGATATAACATGCGGTGAAGAACTATTGGATTGTCAACCCTTTTACTACAAATGTTGGTGAAGATGATATAACATGCAGTGAAGAACTATTGAATTGTCAACCCTTTTACTACAAATGTTGGTGAGGCTGATATAACATGCAGTGAAGAACTATTGGATTGTCAACCCTTTTACTACAAATGTTGGTGAAGATGATATAACATGCAGTGAAGAACTATTGAATTGTTTAACCCTTTTACTACACATGTTGCTGAGGCTGATATAACATGCAGTGAAGAACTATTGGATTGTCAACCCTTTTACTACAAATGTTGGTGAAGATGATATAACATGCAGTGAAGAACTATTGAATTGTTTAACCCTTTTACTACAAATGTTGCTGAGGCTGATATAACATGCAGTGAAGAACTATTGGATTGTCAACCCTTTTACTACAAATGTTGGTGAAGATGATATAACATGCAGTGAAGAACTATTGAATTGTTTAACCCTTTTACTACAAATGTTGCTGAGGCTGATATAACATGCCGTGAATAACTATTGGATTGTCAACCCTTTTACTACAAATGTTGCTGAGGCTGATATAACATGCCGTGAATAACTATTGGATTGTCAACCCTTTTACTACAAATGTTGCTGAGGCTGATATAACATGCCGTGAATAACTATTGGATTGTCAACCCTTTTACTACAAATGTTGGTGAGGCTGATATAACATGCAGTGAAGAACTATTGGATTGTCAACCCTTCTACTACAAATGTTGGTGAGGCTGATATAACATGCAGTGAAGAACTATTGGATTGTCAACCCTTTTACTACAAATGTTAGTGAAGCTGATATAACATGCAGTGAAGAACTATTGGATTGTCAACCCTTTTACTACAAATGTTGGTGAGGCTGATATAACATGCAGTGAAGAACTATTGGATTGTCAACCCTTTTACTACAAATGTTGCTGAGGTTGATATAACATGCCGTGAATAACTATTGGATTGTCAACCCTTTTACTACAAATGTTGCTGAGGCTGATATAACATGCCGTGAATAACTATTGGATTGTCAACCCTTTTACTACAAATGTTGCTGAGGCTGATATAACATGCCGTGAATAACTATTGGATTGTCAACCCTTTTACTACAAATGTTGCTGAGGCTGATATAACATGCCGTGAATAACTATTGGATTGTCAACCCTTTTACTACAAATGTTGGTGAGGCTGATATAACATGCAGTGAAGAACTATTGGATTGTCAACCCTTTTACTACAAATGTTGGTGAGGCTGATATAACATGCAGTGAAGAACTATTGGATTGTCAACCCTTTTACTACAAATGTTGCTGAGGCTGATATAACATGCCGTGAATAACTATTGGATTGTCAACCCTTTTACTACAAATGTTGGTGATGCTGATATAACATGCAGTGAAGAACTATTGGATTGTCAACCCTTTTACTACAAATGTTGCTGAGGCTGATATAACATGCCGTGAATAACTATTGGATTGTCAACCCTTTTACTACAAATGTTAGTGAGGCTGATATAACATGCAGTGAAGAACTATTTGATTGTCAACCCTTTTACTACAAATGTTGGTGAGGCTGATATAACATGCAGTGAAGAACTATTGGATTGTCAACCCTTTTACTACAAACTTTGCTGAAGCTGATATAACATGCAGTGAAGAACTATTGGATTGTCAACCCTTTTACTACAAATGTTGGAGAGGCTGATATAACATGCAGTGAAGAACTATTGGATTGTCAACTCTTTTACTACAAATGTTGGTGAAGCTGATATAACATGCAGTGAAGAACTATTGGATTGTCAACTCTTTTCCTACAAATGTTGGTGAGGCTGATATAACATGCAGTGAAGAACTATTGGATTGTCAACCCTTTTACTACAAATGTTGGTGAAGATGATATAACATGCAGTGAAGAACTATTGAATTGTTTAACCCTTTTACTACACATGTTGCTGAGGCTGATATAACATGCCGTGAATAACTATTGGATTGTCAACCCTTTTACTACAAATGTTGGTGATGCTGATATAACATGCCGTGAATAACTATTGGATTGTCAACCCTTTTACTACAAATGTTGCTGATGCTGATATAACATGCCGTGAATAACTATTGGATTGTCAACCCTTTTACTACAAATGTTGCTGAGGCTGATATAACATGCCGTGAATAACTATTGGATTGTCAACCCTTTTACTACAAATGTTGGTGAGGCTGATATAACATGCAGTGAAGAACTATTGGATTGTCAACCCTTTTACTACAAATGTTGGTGAGGCTGATATAACATGCAGTGAAGAACTATTGGATTGTCAACCCTTCTACTACAAATGTTAGTGAAGCTGATATAACATGCAGTGAAGAACTATTGGATTGTCAACCCTTTTACTACAAATGTTGCTGAGGCTGATATAACATGCAGTGAAGAACTATTGGATTGTCAACCCTTTTACTACAAATGTTGCTGAGGCTGATATAACATGCCGTGAATAACTATTGGATTGTCAACCCTTTTACTACAAATGTTGCTGAGGCTGATATAACATGCCGTGAATAACTATTGGATTGTCAACCCTTTTACTACAAATGTTGCTGAGGCTGATATAACATGCCGTGAATAACTATTGGATTGTCAACCCTTTTACTACAAATGTTGCTGAGGCTGATATAACATGCCGTGAATAACTATTGGATTGTCAACCCTTTTACTATAAATGTTGCTGAGGCTGATATAACATGCTGTGAATAACTATTGGATTGTCAACCCTTTTACTACAAATGTTGGTGAGGCTGATATAACATGCAGTGAAGAACTATTGGATTGTCAACCCTTTTACTACAAATGTTGGTGAGGCTGATATAACATGCAGTGAAGAACTATTGGATTGTCAACCCTTTTACTACAAATGTTGCTGAGGCTGATATAACATGCCGTGAATAACTATTGGATTGTCAACCCTTTTACTACAAATGTTGGTGATGCTGATATAACATGCAGTGAAGAACTATTGGATTGTCAACCCTTTTACTACAAATGTTGCTGAGGCTGATATAACATGCCGTGAATAACTATTGGATTGTCAACCCTTTTACTACAAATGTTAGTGAGGCTGATATAACATGCAGTGAAGAACTATTTGATTGTCAACCCTTTTACTACAAATGTTGGTGAGGCTGATATAACATGCAGTGAAGAACTATTGGATTGTCAACCCTTTTACTACAAACTTTGCTGAAGCTGATATAACATGCAGTGAAGAACTATTGGATTGTCAACCCTTTTACTACAAATGTTGGAGAGGCTGATATAACATGCAGTGAAGAACTATTGGATTGTCAACCCTTTTACTACAAATGTTGGTGAAGCTGATATAACATGCAGTGAAGAACTATTGGATTGTCAACTCTTTTCCTACAAATGGTGGTGAGGCTGATATAACATGCAGTGAAGAACTATTGGATTGTCAACCCTTTTACTACAAATGTTGGTGAAGATGATATAACATGCAGTGAAGAACTATTGAATTGTTTAACCCTTTTACTACACATGTTGCTGAGGCTGATATAACATGCCGTGAATAACTATTGGATTGTCAACCCTTTTACTACAAATGTTGGTGATGCTGATATAACATGCCGTGAATAACTATTGGATTGTCAACCCTTTTACTACAAATGTTGCTGAGGCTGATATAACATGCCGTGATTAACTATTGGATTGTCAACCCTTTTACTACAAATGTTGCTGAGGCTGATATAACATGCCGTGAATAACTATTGGATTGTCAACCCTTTTACTACAAATGTTGGTGAGGCTGATATAACATGCAGTGAAGAACTATTGGATTGTCAACCCTTCTACTACAAATGTTGGTGAGGCTGATATAACATGCAGTGAAGAACTATTGGATTGTCAACCCTTTTACTACAAATGTTAGTGAAGCTGATATAACATGCAGTGAAGAACTATTGGATTGTCAACCCTTTTACTACAAATGTTGCTGAGGCTGATATAACATGCAGTGAAGAACTATTGGATTGTCATCCCTTTTACTACAAATGTTGGTGATGGTGATATAACATGCCGTGAATAACTATTGGATTGTCAACCCTTTTACTACAAATGTTGCTGAGGCTGATATAACATGCCGTGAATAACTATTGGATTGTCAACCCTTTTACTACAAATGTTGCTGAGGCTGATATAACATGCCGTGAATAACTATTGGATTGTCAACCCTTTTACTACAAATGTTGGTGAGGCTGATATAACATGCAGTGAAGAACTATTGGATTGTCAACCCTTTTACTACAAATGTTGGTGAGGCTGATATAACATGCAGTGAAGAACTATTGGATTGTCAACCCTTTTACTACAAATGTTGCTGAGGCTGATATAACATGCCGTGAATAACTATTGGATTGTCAACCCTTTTACTACAAATGTTGCTGAGGCTGATATAACATGCCGTGAATAACTATTGGATTGTCAACCCTTTTACTACAAATGTTGCTGAGGCTGATATAACATGCCGTGAATAACTATTGGATTGTCAACCCTTTTACTAGAAATGTTAGTGAAGCTGATATAACATGCAGTGAAGAACTATTGGATTGTCAACCCTTTTACTACAAATGTTGCTGAGGCTGATATAACATGCAGTGAAGAACTATTGGATTGTCAACCCTTTTACTACAAATGTTGCTGAGGCTGATATAACATGCCGTGAATAACTATTGGATTGTCAACCCTTTTACTACAAATGTTGCTGAGGCTGATATAACATGCCGTGAATAACTATTGGATTGTCAACCCTTTTACTACAAATGTTGCTGAGGCTGATATAACATGCCGTGAATAACTATTGGATTGTCAACCCTTTTACTACAAATGTTGGTGAGGCTGATATAACATGCAGTGAAGAACTATTGGATTGTCAACCCTTTTACTACAAATGTTGGTGAGGCTGATATAACATGCAGTGAAGAACTATTGGATTGTCAACCCTTTTACTACAAATGTTGCTGAGGCTGATATAACATGCCGTGAATAACTATTGGATTGTCAACCCTTTTACTACAAATGTTGCTGAGGCTGATATAACATGCCGTGAATAACTATTGGATTGTCAACCCTTTTACTACAAATGTTGCTGAGGCTGATATAACATGCCGTGAATAACTATTGGATTGTCAACCCTTTTACTACAAATGTTGCTGAGGCTGATATAACATGCCGTGAATAACTATTGGATTGTCAACCCTTTTACTACAAATGTTAGTGAGGCTGATATAACATGCAGTGAAGAACTATTTGATTGTCAACCCTTTTACTACAAATGTTGGTGAGGCTGATATAACATGCAGTGAAGAACTATTGGATTGTCAACCCTTTTACTACAAACTTTGCTGAAGCTGATATAACATGCAGTGAAGAACTATTGGATTGTCAACCCTTTTACTACAAATGTTGGAGAGGCTGATATAACATGCAGTGAAGAACTATTGGATTGTCAACCCTTTTACTACAAATGTTGGTGAGGCTGATATAACATGCAGTGAAGAACTATTGGATTGTCAACCTTTTTACTACAAATGTTGCTGAGGCTGATATAACATGCCGTGAATAACTATTGGATTGTCAACCCTTTTACTACAAATGTTGGTGAGGCTGATATAACATGCAGTGAAGAACTATTGGATTGTCAACCCTTTTACTACAAATGTTGCTGAGGCTGATATAACATGCCGTGAATAACTATTGGATTGTCAACCCTTTTACTACAAATGTTGCTGAGGCTGATATAACATGCCGTGAATAACTATTGGATTGTCAACCCTTTTACTACAAATGTTGCTGAGGCTGATATAACATGCCGTGAATAACTATTGGATTGTCAACCCTTTTACTAGAAATGTTAGTGAAGCTGATATAACATGCAGTGAAGAACTATTGGATTGTCAACCCTTTTACTACAAATGTTGCTGAGGCTGATATAACATGCAGTGAAGAACTATTGGATTGTCAACCCTTTTACTACAAATGTTGCTGAGGCTGATATAACATGCCGTGAATAACTATTGGATTGTCAACCCTTTTACTACAAATGTTGCTGAGGCTGATATAACATGCCGTGAATAACTATTGGATTGTCAACCCTTTTACTACAAATGTTGCTGAGGCTGATATAACATGCCGTGAATAACTATTGGATTGTCAACCCTTTTACTACAAATGTTGGTGAGGCTGATATAACATGCAGTGAAGAACTATTGGATTGTCAACCCTTTTACTACAAATGTTGGTGAGGCTGATATAACATGCAGTGAAGAACTATTGGATTGTCAACCCTTTTACTACAAATGTTGCTGAGGCTGATATAACATGCCGTGAATAACTATTGGATTGTCAACCCTTTTACTACAAATGTTGCTGAGGCTGATATAACATGCCGTGAATAACTATTGGATTGTCAACCCTTTTACTACAAATGTTGCTGAGGCTGATATAACATGCCGTGAATAACTATTGGATTGTCAACCCTTTTACTACAAATGTTGCTGAGGCTGATATAACATGCCGTGAATAACTATTGGATTGTCAACCCTTTTACTACAAATGTTAGTGAGGCTGATATAACATGCAGTGAAGAACTATTTGATTGTCAACCCTTTTACTACAAATGTTTGTGAGGCTGATATAACATGCAGTGAAGAACTATTGGATTGTCAACCCTTTTACTACAAAATTTGCTGAAGCTGATATAACATGCAGTGAAGAACTATTGGATTGTCAACCCTTTTACTACAAATGTTGGAGAGGCTGATATAACATGCAGTGAAGAACTATTGGATTGTCAACCCTTTTACTACAAATGTTGGTGAAGCTGATTTAACATGCAGTGAAGAACTATTGGATTGTCAACTCTTTTCCTACAAATGTTGGTGAGGCTGATATAACATGCAGTGAAGAACTATTGGATTGTCAACCCTTTTACTACAAATGTTGGTGAAGATGATATAACATGCAGTGAAGAACTATTGAATTGTCAACCATTTTACTACAAATGTTGCTGAGGCTGATATAACATGCCGTGAATAACTATTGGATTGTCAACCCTTTTACTACAAATGTTGGTGATGCTGATATAACATGCAGTGAAGAACTATTGGATTGTCAACCCTTTTACTACAAATGTTGCTGAGGCTGATATAACATGCCGTGAATAACTATTGGATTGTCAACCCTTTTACTACAAATGTTAGTGAGGCTGATATAACATGCAGTGAAGAACTATTTGATTGTCAACCCTTTTACTACAAATGTTGCTGAGGCTGATATAACATGCCGTGAATAACTATTGGATTGTCAACCCTTTTACTACAAATGTTGGTGAGGCTGATATAACATGCAGTGAAGAACTATTGGATTGTCAACCCTTTTACTACAAATGTTGGTGAGGCTGATATAACATGCAGTGAAGAACTATTGGATTGTCAACCTTTTTACTACAAATGTTGCTGAGGCTGATATAACATGCCGTGAATAACTATTGGATTGTCAACCCTTTTACTACAAATGTTGCTGAGGCTGATATAACATGCCGTGAATAACTATTGGATTGTCAACCCTTTTACTACAAATGTTGCTGAGGCTGATATAACATGCCGTGAATAACTATTGGATTGTCAACCCTTTTACTACAAATGTTGGTGAGGCTGAAATAACATGCAGTGAAGAACTATTGGATTGTCAACCCTTTTACTACAAATGTTGGTGAGGCTGATACAACATGCAGTGAAGAACTATTGGATTGTCAACCCTTTTACTACAAATGTTGCTGAGGCTGATATAACATGCCGTGAATAACTATTGGATTGTCAACCCTTTTACTACAAATGTTGCTGAGGCTGATATAACATGCCGTGAATAACTATTGGATTGTCAACCCTTTTACTACAAATGTTGCTGAGGCTGATATAACATGCCGTGAATAACTATTGGATTGTCAACCCTTTTACTACAAATGTTGCTGAGGCTGATATAACATGCCGTGAATAACTATTGGATTGTCAACCCTTTTACTACAAATGTTAGTGAGGCTGATATAACATGCAGTGAAGAACTATTTGATTGTCAACCCTTTTACTACAAATGTTGGTGAGGCTGATATAACATGCAGTGAAGAACTATTGGATTGTCAACCCTTTTACTACAAACTTTGCTGAAGCTGATATAACATGCAGTGAAGAACTATTGGATTGTCAACCCTTTTACTACAAATGTTGGAGAGGCTGATATAACATGCAGTGAAGAACTATTGGATTGTCAACCCTTTTACTACAAATGTTGGTGAAGCTGATATAACATGCAGTGAAGAACTATTGGATTGTCAACTCTTTTCCTACAAATGTTGGGGAGGCTGATATAACATGCAGTGAAGAACTATTGGATTGTCAACCCTTTTACTACAAATGTTGGTGAAGATGATATAACATGCAGTGAAGAACTATTGAATTGTTTAACCCTTTTACTACACATGTTGCTGAGGCTGATATAACATGCCGTGAATAACTATTGGATTGTCAACCCTTTTACTACAAATGTTGGTGATGCTGATATAACATGCCGTGAATAACTATTGGATTGTCAACCCTTTTACTACAAATGTTGCTGAGGCTGATATAACATGCCGTGAATAACTATTGGATTGTCAACCCTTTTACTACAAATGTTGCTGAGGCTGATATAACATGCCGTGAATAACTATTGGATTGTCAACCCTTTTACTACAAATGTTGCTGAGGCTGATATAACATGCCGTGAATAACTATTGGATTGTCAACCCTTTTACTACAAATGTTGCTGAGGCTGATATAACATGCCGTGAATAACTATTGGATTGTCAACCCTTTTACTACAAATGTTGGTGAGGCTGATATAACATGCAGTGAAGAACTATTGGATTGTCAACCCTTTTACTACAAATGTTGGTGAGGCTGATATAACATGCAGTGAAGAACTATTGGATTGTCAACCCTTTTACTACAAATGTTGCTGAGGCTGATATAACATGCCGTGAATAACTATTGGATTGTCAACCCTTTTACTACAAATGTTGCTGAGGCTGATATAACATGCCGTGAATAACTATTGGATTGTCAACCCTTTTACTACAAATGTTGCTGAGGCTGATATAACATGCCGTGAATAACTATTGGATTGTCAACCCTTTTACTACAAATGTTGCTGAGGCTGATATAACATGCCGTGAATAACTATTGGATTGTCAACCCTTTTACTACAAATGTTAGTGAGGCTGATATAACATGCAGTGAAGAACTATTTGATTGTCAACCCTTTTACTACAAATGTTGGTGAGGCTGATATAACATGCAGTGAAGAACTATTGGATTGTCAACCCTTTTGCTACAAACTTTGCTGAAGCTGATATAACATGCAGTGAAGAACTATTGGATTGTCAACCCTTTTACTACAAATGTTGGAGAGGCTGATATAACATGCAGTGAAGAACTATTGGATTGTCAACCCTTTTACTACAAATGTTGGTGAAGCTGATATAACATGCAGTGAAGAACTATTGGATTGTCAACCCTTTTACTACAAATGTTGGTGAGGCTGATATAACATGCAGTGAAGAACTATTGGATTGTCAACCCTTCTACTACAAATGTTGGTGAAGCTGATATAACATGCAGTGAAGAACTATTGGATTGTCAACCCTTTTACTACAAATGTTAGTGAAGCTGATATAACATGCAGTGAAGAACTATTGGATTGTCAACCCTTTTACTACAAATGTTGCTGAGGCTGATATAACATGCAGTGAAGAACTATTGGATTGTCAACCCTTTTACTACAAATGTTGCTGAGGCTGATATAACATGCCGTGAATAACTATTGGATTGTCAACCCTTTTACTACAAATGTTGCTGAGGCTGATATAACATGCCGTGAATAACTATTGGATTGTCAACCCTTTTACTACAAATGTTGCTGAGGCTGATATAACATGCCGTGAATAACTATTGGATTGTCAACCCTTTTACTACAAATGTTGGTGAGGCTGATATAACATGCAGTGAAGAACTATTGGATTGTCAACCCTTTTACTACAAATGTTGGTGAGGCTGATATAACATGCAGTGAAGAACTATTGGATTGTCAACCCTTTTACTACAAATGTTGCTGAGGCTGATATAACATGCCGTGAATAACTATTGGATTGTCAACCCTTTTACTACAAATGTTGCTGAGGCTGATATAACATGCCGTGAATAACTATTGGATTGTCAACCCTTTTACTACAAATGTTGCTGAGGCTGATATAACATGCCGTGAATAACTATTGGATTGTCAACCCTTTTACTACAAATGTTAGTGAAGCTGATATGACATGCAGTGAAGAACTATTGGATTGTCAACCCTTTTACTACAAATGTTGCTGAGGCTGATATAACATGCAGTGAAGAACTATTGGATTGTCAACCCTTTTACTACAAATGTTGGAGAGGCTGATATAACATGCAGTGAAGAACTATTGGATTGTCAACCCTTTTACTACAAATGTTGGTGAAGCTGATATAACATGCAGTGAAGAACTATTGGATTGTCAACTCTTTTCCTACAAATGTTGGTGAGGCTGATATAACATGCAGTGAAGAACTATTGGATTGTCAACCCTTTTACTACAAATGTTGGTGAAGATGATATAACATGCAGTGAAGAACTATTGAATTGTCAACCATTTTACTACAAATGTTGCTGAGGCTGATATAACATGCCGTGAATAACTATTGGATTGTCAACCCTTTTACTACAAATGTTGGTGATGCTGATATAACATGCAGTGAAGAACTATTGGATTGTCAACCCTTTTACTACAAATGTTGCTGAGGCTGATATAACATGCCGTGAATAACTATTGGATTGTCAACCCTTTTACTACAAATGTTAGTGAGGCTGATATAACATGCAGTGAAGAACTATTTGATTGTCAACCCTTTTACTACAAATGTTGGTGAGGCTGATATAACATGCAGTGAAGAACTATTGGATTGTCAACCCTTTTACTACAAACTTTGCTGAAGCTGATATAACATGCAGTGAAGAACTATTGGATTGTCAACCCTTTTACTACAAATGTTGGAGAGGCTGATATAACATGCAGTGAAGAACTATTGGATTGTCAACCCTTTTACTACAAATGTTGGTGAAGCTGATATAACATGCAGTGAAGAACTATTGGATTGTCAACCCTTTTACTACAAATGTTGCTGAGGCTGATATAACATGCCGTGAATAACTATTGGATTGTCAACCCTTTTACTACAAATGTTGCTGAGGCTGATATAACATGCCGTGAATAACTATTGGATTGTCAACCCTTTTACTACAAATGTTGCTGAGGCTGATATAACATGCCGTGAATAACTATTGGATTGTCAACCCTTTTACTACAAATGTTAGTGAAGCTGATATGACATGCAGTGAAGAACTATTGGATTGTCAACCCTTTTACTACAAATGTTGCTGAGGCTGATATAACATGCAGTGAAGAACTATTGGATTGTCAACCCTTTTACTACAAATGTTGGAGAGGCTGATATAACATGCAGTGAAGAACTATTGGATTGTCAACCCTTTTACTACAAATGTTGGTGAAGCTGATATAACATGCAGTGAAGAACTATTGGATTGTCAACTCTTTTCCTACAAATGTTGGTGAGGCTGATATAACATGCAGTGAAGAACTATTGGATTGTCAACCCTTTTACTACAAATGTTGGTGAAGATGATATAACATGCAGTGAAGAACTATTGAATTGTCAACCATTTTACTACAAATGTTGCTGAGGCTGATATAACATGCCGTGAATAACTATTGGATTGTCAACCCTTTTACTACAAATGTTGGTGATGCTGATATAACATGCAGTGAAGAACTATTGGATTGTCAACCCTTTTACTACAAATGTTGCTGAGGCTGATATAACATGCCGTGAATAACTATTGGATTGTCAACCCTTTTACTACAAATGTTAGTGAGGCTGATATAACATGCAGTGAAGAACTATTTGATTGTCAACCCTTTTACTACAAATGTTGGTGAGGCTGATATAACATGCAGTGAAGAACTATTGGATTGTCAACCCTTTTACTACAAACTTTGCTGAAGCTGATATAACATGCAGTGAAGAACTATTGGATTGTCAACCCTTTTACTACAAATGTTGGAGAGGCTGATATAACATGCAGTGAAGAACTATTGGATTGTCAACCCTTTTACTACAAATGTTGGTGAAGCTGATATAACATGCAGTGAAGAACTATTGGATTGTCAACTCTTTTCCTACAAATGTTGGTGAGGCTGATATAACATGCAGTGAAGAACTATTGGATTGTCAACCCTTTTACTACAAATGTTGGTGAAGCTGATATAACATGCAGTGAAGAACTATTGGATTGTCAACTCTTTTCCTACAAATGTTGGTGAGGCTGATATAACATGCAGTGAAGAACTATTGGATTGTCAACCCTTTTACTACAAATGTTGGTGAAGATGATATAACATGCAGTGAAGAACTATTGAATTGTCAACCATTTTACTACAAATGTTGCTGAGGCTGATATAACATGCCGTGAATAACTATTGGATTGTCAACCCTTTTACTACAAATGTTGGTGATGCTGATATAACATGCAGTGAAGAACTATTGGATTGTCAACCCTTTTACTACAAATGTTGCTGAGGCTGATATAACATGCCGTGAATAACTATTGGATTGTCAACCCTTTTACTACAAATGTTAGTGAGGCTGATATAACATGCAGTGAAGAACTATTTGATTGTCAACCCTTTTACTACAAATGTTGGTGAGGCTGATATAACATGCAGTGAAGAACTATTGGATTGTCAACCCTTTTACTACAAACTTTGCTGAAGCTGATATAACATGCAGTGAAGAACTATTGGATTGTCAACCCTTTTACTACAAATGTTGGAGAGGCTGATATAACATGCAGTGAAGAACTATTGGATTGTCAACCCTTTTACTACAAATGTTGGTGAAGCTGATATAACATGCAGTGAAGAACTATTGGATTGTCAACTCTTTTCCTACAAATGTTGGTGAGGCTGATATAACATGCAGTGAAGAACTATTGGATTGTCAACCCTTTTACTACAAATGTTAGTGAAGCTGATATAACATGCAGTGAAGAACTATTGGATTGTCAACCCTTTTACTACAAATGTTGCTGAGGCTGATATAACATGCAGTGAAGAACTATTGGATTGTCAACCCTTTTACTACAAATGTTGCTGAGGCTGATATAACATGCCGTGAATAACTATTGGATTGTCAACCCTTTTACTACAAATGTTGCTGAGGCTGATATAACATGCCGTGAATAACTATTGGATTGTCAACCCTTTTACTACAAATGTTGCTGAGGCTGATATAACATGCCGTGAATAACTATTGGATTGTCAACCCTTTTACTACAAATGTTGGTGAGGCTGATATAACATGCAGTGAAGAACTATTGGATTGTCAACCCTTTTACTACAAATGTTGGTGAGGCTGATATAACATGCAGTGAAGAACTATTGGATTGTCAACCCTTTTACTACAAATGTTGCTGAGGCTGATATAACATGCCGTGAATAACTATTGGATTGTCAACCCTTTTACTACAAATGTTGCTGAGGCTGATATAACATGCCGTGAATAACTATTGGATTGTCAACCCTTTTACTACAAATGTTGCTGAGGCTGATATAACATGCCGTGAATAACTATTGGATTGTCAACCCTTTTACTACAAATGTTAGTGAAGCTGATATGACATGCAGTGAAGAACTATTGGATTGTCAACCCTTTTACTACAAATGTTGCTGAGGCTGATATAACATGCAGTGAAGAACTATTGGATTGTCAACCCTTTTACTACAAATGTTGGAGAGGCTGATATAACATGCAGTGAAGAACTATTGGATTGTCAACCCTTTTACTACAAATGTTGGTGAAGCTGATATAACATGCAGTGAAGAACTATTGGATTGTCAACTCTTTTCCTACAAATGTTGGTGAGGCTGATATAACATGCAGTGAAGAACTATTGGATTGTCAACCCTTTTACTACAAATGTTGGTGAAGATGATATAACATGCAGTGAAGAACTATTGAATTGTCAACCATTTTACTACAAATGTTGCTGAGGCTGATATAACATGCCGTGAATAACTATTGGATTGTCAACCCTTTTACTACAAATGTTGGTGATGCTGATATAACATGCAGTGAAGAACTATTGGATTGTCAACCCTTTTACTACAAATGTTGCTGAGGCTGATATAACATGCCGTGAATAACTATTGGATTGTCAACCCTTTTACTACAAATGTTAGTGAGGCTGATATAACATGCAGTGAAGAACTATTTGATTGTCAACCCTTTTACTACAAATGTTGGTGAGGCTGATATAACATGCAGTGAAGAACTATTGGATTGTCAACCCTTTTACTACAAACTTTGCTGAAGCTGATATAACATGCAGTGAAGAACTATTGGATTGTCAACCCTTTTACTACAAATGTTGGAGAGGCTGATATAACATGCAGTGAAGAACTATTGGATTGTCAACCCTTTTACTACAAATGTTGGTGAAGCTGATATAACATGCAGTGAAGAACTATTGGATTGTCAACTCTTTTCCTACAAATGTTGGTGAGGCTGATATAACATGCAGTGAAGAACTATTGGATTGTCAACCCTTTTACTACAAATGTTGGTGAAGATGATATAACATGCAGTGAAGAACTATTGAATTGTTTAACCCTTTTACTACACATGTTGCTGAGGCTGATATAACATGCCGTGAATAACTATTGGATTGTCAACCCTTTTACTACAAATGTTGGTGATGCTGATATAACATGCCGTGAATAACTATTGGATTGTCAACCCTTTTACTACAAATGTTGCTGAGGCTGATATAACATGCCGTGAATAACTATTGGATTGTCAACCCTTTTACTACAAATGTTGCTGAGGCTGATATAACATGCCGTGAATAACTATTGGATTGTCAACCCTTTTACTACAAATGTTGGTGAGGCTGATATAACATGCAGTGAAGAACTATTGGATTGTCAACCCTTTTACTACAAATGTTGGTGAAGATGATATAACATGCAGTGAAGAACTATTGAATTGTTTAACCCTTTTACTACACATGTTGCTGAGGCTGATATAACATGCCGTGAATAACTATTGGATTGTCAACCCTTTTACTACAAACTTTGCTGAAGCTGATATAACATGCAGTGAAGAACTATTGGATTGTCAACCCTTTTACTACAAATGTTGGAGAGGCTGATATAACATGCAGTGAAGAACTATTGGATTGTCAACCCTTTTACTACAAATGTTGGTGAAGCTGATATAACATGCAGTGAAGAACTATTGGATTGTCAACTCTTTTCCTACAAATGTTGGTGAGGCTGATATAACATGCAGTGAAGAACTATTGGATTGTCAACCCTTTTACTACAAATGTTGGTGAAGATGATATAACATGCAGTGAAGAACTATTGAATTGTCAACCATTTTACTACAAATGTTGCTGAGGCTGATATAACATGCCGTGAATAACTATTGGATTGTCAACCTTTTTACTACAAATGTTGGTGATGCTGATATAACATGCAGTGAAGAACTATTGGATTGTCAACCCTTTTACTACAAATGTTGCTGAGGCTGATATAACATGCCGTGAATAACTATTGGATTGTCAACCCTTTTACTACAAATGTTAGTGAAGCTGATATAACATGCAGTGAAGAACTATTGGATTGTCAACCCTTTTACTACAAATGTTGCTGAGGCTGATATAACATGCAGTGAAGAACTATTTGATTGTCAACCCTTTTACTACAAATGTTGCTGAGGCGGATATAACATGCCGTGAATAACTATTGGATTGTCAACCCTTTTACTACAAATGTTGCTGAGGCTGATATAACATGCAGTGAAGAACTATTGGATTGTCAACCCTTTTACTACAAATGTTGCTGAGGCTGATATAACATGCCGTGAATAACTATTGGATTGTCAACCCTTTTACTACAAATGTTGCTGAGGCTGATATAACATGCCGTGAATAACTATTGGATTGTCAACCCTTTTACTACAAATGTTGCTGAGGCTGATATAACATGCCGTGAATAACTATTGGATTGTCAACCCTTTTACTACAAATGTTGCTGAGGCTGATATAACATGCCGTGAATAACTATTGGATTGTCAACCCTTTTACTACAAATGTTAGTGAGGCTGATATAACATGCAGTGAAGAACTATTTGATTGTCAACCCTTTTACTACAAATGTTGGTGAGGCTGATATAACATGCAGTGAAGAACTATTGGATTGTCAACCCTTTTACTACAAACTTTGCTGAAGCTGATATAACATGCAGTGAAGAACTATTGGATTGTCAACCCTTTTACTACAAATGTTGGAGAGGCTGATATAACATGCAGTGAAGAACTATTGGATTGTCAACCCTTTTACTACAAATGTTGGTGAAGCTGATATAACATGCAGTGAAGAACTATTGGATTGTCAACTCTTTTCCTACAAATGTTGGTGAGGCTGATATAACATGCAGTGAAGAACTATTGGATTGTCAACCCTTTTACTACAAATGTTGGTGAAGATGATATAACATGCAGTGAAGAACTATTGAATTGTCAACCATTTTACTACAAATGTTGCTGAGGCTGATATAACATGCCGTGAATAACTATTGGATTGTCAACCCTTTTACTACAAATGTTGGTGATGCTGATATAACATGCAGTGAAGAACTATTGGATTGTCAACCCTTTTACTACAAATGTTGCTGAGGCTGATATAACATGCCGTGAATAACTATTGGATTGTCAACCCTTTTACTACAAATGTTAGTGAGGCTGATATAACATGCAGTGAAGAACTATTTGATTGTCAACCCTTTTACTACAAATGTTGCTGAGGCTGATATAACATGCCGTGAATAACTATTGGATTGTCAACCCTTTTACTACAAATGTTGGTGAGGCTGATATAACATGCAGTGAAGAACTATTGGATTGTCAACCCTTTTACTACAAATGTTGGTGAGGCTGATATAACATGCAGTGAAGAACTATTGGATTGTCAACCTTTTTACTACAAATGTTGCTGAGGCTGATATAACATGCCGTGAATAACTATTGGATTGTCAACCCTTTTACTACAAATGTTGCTGAGGCTGATATAACATGCCGTGAATAACTATTGGATTGTCAACCCTTTTACTACAAATGTTGCTGAGGCTGATATAACATGCCGTGAATAACTATTGGATTGTCAACCCTTTTACTACAAATGTTGGTGAGGCTGATATAACATGCAGTGAAGAACTATTGGATTGTCAACCCTTTTACTACAAATGTTGGTGAGGCTGATACAACATGCAGTGAAGAACTATTGGATTGTCAACCCTTTTACTACAAATGTTGCTGAGGCTGATATAACATGCCGTGAATAACTATTGGATTGTCAACCCTTTTACTACAAATGTTGCTGAGGCTGATATAACATGCCGTGAATAACTATTGGATTGTCAACCCTTTTACTACAAATGTTGCTGAGGCTGATATAACATGCCGTGAATAACTATTGGATTGTCAACCCTTTTACTACAAATGTTAGTGAGGCTGATATAACATGCAGTGAAGAACTATTTGATTGTCAACCCTTTTACTACAAATGTTGGTGAGGCTGATATAACATGCAGTGAAGAACTATTGGATTGTCAACCCTTTTACTACAAACTTTGCTGAAGCTGATATAACATGCAGTGAAGAACTATTGGATTGTCAACCCTTTTACTACAAATGTTGGAGAGGCTGATATAACATGCAGTGAAGAACTATTGGATTGTCAACCCTTTTACTACAAATGTTGGTGAAGCTGATATAACATGCAGTGAAGAACTATTGGATTGTCAACTCTTTTCCTACAAATGTTGGGGAGGCTGATATAACATGCAGTGAAGAACTATTGGATTGTCAACCCTTTTACTACAAATGTTGGTGAAGATGATATAACATGCAGTGAAGAACTATTGAATTGTTTAACCCTTTTACTACACATGTTGCTGAGGCTGATATAACATGCCGTGAATAACTATTGGATTGTCAACCCTTTTACTACAAATGTTGGTGATGCTGATATAACATGCCGTGAATAACTATTGGATTGTCAACCCTTTTACTACAAATGTTGCTGAGGCTGATATAACATGCCGTGAATAACTATTGGATTGTCAACCCTTTTACTACAAATGTTGCTGAGGCTGATATAACATGCCGTGAATAACTATTGGATTGTCAACCCTTTTACTACAAATGTTGCTGAGGCTGATATAACATGCCGTGAATAACTATTGGATTGTCAACCCTTTTACTACAAATGTTGCTGAGGCTGATATAACATGCCGTGAATAACTATTGGATTGTCAACCCTTTTACTACAAATGTTGGTGAGGCTGATATAACATGCAGTGAAGAACTATTGGATTGTCAACCCTTTTACTACAAATGTTGGTGAGGCTGATATAACATGCAGTGAAGAACTATTGGATTGTCAACCCTTTTACTACAAATGTTGCTGAGGCTGATATAACATGCCGTGAATAACTATTGGAGTGTCAACCCTTTTACTACAAATGTTGCTGAGGCTGATATAACATGCCGTGAATAACTATTGGATTGTCAACCCTTTTACTACAAATGTTGCTGAGGCTGATATAACATGCCGTGAATAACTATTGGATTGTCAACCCTTTTACTACAAATGTTGCTGAGGCTGATATAACATGCCGTGAATAACTATTGGATTGTCAACCCTTTTACTACAAATGTTAGTGAGGCTGATATAACATGCAGTGAAGAACTATTTGATTGTCAACCCTTTTACTACAAATGTTGGTGAGGCTGATATAACATGCAGTGAAGAACTATTGGATTGTCAACCCTTTTACTACAAACTTTGCTGAAGCTGATATAACATGCAGTGAAGAACTATTGGATTGTCAACCCTTTTACTACAAATGTTGGAGAGGCTGATATAACATGCAGTGAAGAACTATTGGATTGTCAACCCTTTTACTACAAATGTTGGTGAAGCTGATATAACATGCAGTGAAGAACTATTGGATTGTCAACTCTTTTCCTACAAATGTTGGTGAGGCTGATATAACATGCAGTGAAGAACTATTGGATTGTCAACCATTTTACTACAAATGTTGCTGAGGCTGATATAACATGCCGTGAATTACTATTGGATTGTCAACCCTTTTACTACAAATGTTGGTGAGGCTGATATAACATGCAGTGAAGAACTATTGGATTGTCAACCCTTCTACTACAAATGTTGGTGAAGCTGATATAACATGCAGTGAAGAACTATTGGATTGTCAACCCTTTTACTACAAATGTTAGTGAAGCTGATATAACACGCAGTGAAGAACTATTGGATTGTCAACCCTTTTACTACAAATGTTGCTGAGGCTGATATAACATGCAGTGAAGAACTATTGGATTGTCAACCCTTTTACTACAAATGTTGCTGAGGCTGATATAACATGCCGTGAATAACTATTGGATTGTCAACCCTTTTACTACAAATGTTGCTGAGGCTGATATAACATGCCGTGAATAACTATTGGATTGTCAACCCTTTTACTACAAATGTTGCTGAGGCTGATATAACATGCCGTGAATAACTATTGGATTGTCAACCCTTTTACTACAAATGTTGGTGAGGCTGATATAACATGCAGTGAAGAACTATTGGATTGTCACCCCTTTTACTACAAATGTTGGTGAGGCTGATATAACATGCAGTGAAGAACTATTGGATTGTCAACCCTTTTACTACAAATGTTGCTGAGGCTGATATAACATGCCGTGAATAACTATTGGATTGTCAACCCTTTTACTACAAATGTTGCTGAGGCTGATATAACATGCCGTGAATAACTATTGGATTGTCAACCCTTTTACTACAAATGTTGCTGAGGCTGATATAACATGCCGTGAATAACTATTGGATTGTCAACCCTTTTACTACAAATGTTAGTGAAGCTGATATGACATGCAGTGAAGAACTATTGGATTGTCAACCCTTTTACTACAAATGTTGCTGAGGCTGATATAACATGCAGTGAAGAACTATTGGATTGTCAACCCTTTTACTACAAATGTTGGAGAGGCTGATATAACATGCAGTGAAGAACTATTGGATTGTCAACCCTTTTACTACAAATGTTGGTGAAGCTGATATAACATGCAGTGAAGAACTATTGGATTGTCAACTCTTTTCCTACAAATGTTGGTGAGGCTGATATAACATGCAGTGAAGAACTATTGGATTGTCAACCCTTTTACTACAAATGTTGGTGAAGATGATATAACATGCAGTGAAGAACTATTGAATTGTCAACCATTTTACTACAAATGTTGCTGAGGCTGATATAACATGCCGTGAATAACTATTGGATTGTCAACCCTTTTACTACAAATGTTGGTGATGCTGATATAACATGCAGTGAAGAACTATTGGATTGTCAACCCTTTTACTACAAATGTTGCTGAGGCTGATATAACATGCCGTGAATAACTATTGGATTGTCAACCCTTTTACTACAAATGTTAGTGAGGCTGATATAACATGCAGTGAAGAACTATTTGATTGTCAACCCTTTTACTACAAATGTTGGTGAGGCTGATATAACATGCAGTGAAGAACTATTGGATTGTCAACCCTTTTACTACAAACTTTGCTGAAGCTGATATAACATGCAGTGAAGAACTATTGGATTGTCAACCCTTTTACTACAAATGTTGGAGAGGCTGATATAACATGCAGTGAAGAACTACTGGATTGTCAACCCTTTTACTACAAATGTTGGTGAAGCTGATATAACATGCAGTGAAGAACTATTGGATTGTCAACTCTTTTCCTACAAATGTTGGTGAGGCTGATATAACATGCAGTGAAGAACTATTGGATTGTCAACCCTTTTACTACAAATGTTGGTGAAGATGATATAACATGCAGTGAAGAACTATTGAATTGTTTAACCCTTTTACTACACATGTTGCTGAGGCTGATATAACATGCCGTGAATAACTATTGGATTGTCAACCCTTTTACTACAAATGTTGGTGATGCTGATATAACATGCCGTGAATAACTATTGGATTGTCAACCCTTTTACTACAAATGTTGCTGAGGCTGATATAACATGCCGTGAATAACTATTGGATTGTCAACCCTTTTACTACAAATGTTGCTGAGGCTGATATAACATGCCGTGAATAACTATTGGATTGTCAACCCTTTTACTACAAATGTTGGTGAGGCTGATATAACATGCAGTGAAGAACTATTGGATTGTCAACCCTTTTACTACAAATGTTGGTGAAGATGATATAACATGCAGTGAAGAACTATTGAATTGTTTAACCCTTTTACTACACATGTTGCTGAGGCTGATATAACATGCCGTGAATAACTATTGGATTGTGAACCCTTTTACTACAAACTTTGCTGAAGCTGATATAACATGCAGTGAAGAACTATTGGATTGTCAACCCTTTTACTACAAATGTTGGAGAGGCTGATATAACATGCAGTGAAGAACTATTGGATTGTCAACCCTTTTACTACAAATGTTGGTGAAGCTGATATAACATGCAGTGAAGAACTATTGGATTGTCAACTCTTTTCCTACAAATGTTGGTGAGGCTGATATAACATGCAGTGAAGAACTATTGGATTGTCAACCCTTTTACTACAAATGTTGGTGAAGATGATATAACATGCAGTGAAGAACTATTGAATTGTCAACCATTTTACTACAAATGTTGCTGTGGCTGATATAACATGCCGTGAATAACTATTGGATTGTCAACCTTTTTACTACAAATGTTGGTGATGCTGATATAACATGCAGTGAAGAACTATTGGATTGTCAACCCTGTTACTACAAATGTTGCTGAGGCTGATATAACATGCCGTGAATAACTATTGGATTGTCAACCCTTTTACTACAAATGTTAGTGAGGCTGATATAACATGCAGTGAAGAACTATTTGATTGTCAACCCTTTTACTACAAATGTTGCTGAGGCTGATATAACATGCCGTGAATAACTATTGGATTGTCAACCCTTTTACTACAAATGTTGGTGAGGCTGATATAACATGCAGTGAAGAACTATTGGATTGTCAACCCTTTTACTACAAATGTTGGTGAGGCTGATATAACATGCAGTGAAGAACTATTGGATTGTCAACCTTTTTACTACAAATGTTGCTGAGGCTGATATAACATGCCGTGAATAACTATTGGATTGTCAACCCTTTTACTACAAATGTTGCTGAGGCTGATATAACATGCCGTGAATAACTATTGGATTGTCAACCCTTTTACTACAAATGTTGCTGAGGCTGATATAACATGCCGTGAATAACTATTGGATTGTCAACCCTTTTACTACAAATGTTGGTGAGGCTGATATAACATGCAGTGAAGAACTATTGGATTGTCAACCCTTTTACTACAAATGATGGTGAGGCTGATATAACATGCAGTGAAGAACTATTGGATTGTCAACCCTTTTACTACAAATGTTGCTGAGGCTGATATAACATGCCGTGAATAACTATTGGATTGTCAACCCTTTTACTACAAATGTTGCTGAGGCTGATATAACATGCCGTGAATAACTATTGGATTGTCAACCCTTTTACTACAAATGTTGCTGAGGCTGATATAACATGCCGTGAATAACTATTGGATTGTCAACCCTTTTACTACAAATGTTGCTGAGGCTGATATAACATGCCGTGAATAACTATTGGATTGTCAACCCTTTTACTACAAATGTTAGTGAGGCTGATATAACATGCAGTGAAGAACTATTTGATTGTCAACCCTTTTACTACAAATGTTGGTGAGGCTGATATAACATGCAGTGAAGAACTATTGGATTGTCAACCCTTTTACTACAAACTTTGCTGAAGCTGATATAACATGCAGTGAAGAACTATTGGATTGTCAACCCTTTTACTACAAATGTTGGAGAGGCTGATATAACATGCAGTGAAGAACTATTGGATTGTCAACCCTTTTACTACAAATGTTGGTGAAGCTGATATAACATGCAGTGAAGAACTATTGGATTGTCAACTCTTTTCCTACAAATGTTGGGGAGGCTGATATAACATGCCGTGAATAACTATTGGATTGTCAACCCTTTTACTACAAATGTTAGTGAGGCTGATATAACATGCAGTGAAGAACTATTTGATTGTCAACCCTTTTACTACAAATGTTGGTGAGGCTGATATAACATGCAGTGAAGAACTATTGGATTGTCAACCCTTTTACTACAAACTTTGCTGAAGCTGATATAACATGCAGTGAAGAACTATTGGATTGTCAACCCTTTTACTACAAATGTTGGAGAGGCTGATATAACATGCAGTGAAGAACTATTGGATTGTCAACCATTTTACTACAAATGTTGCTGAGGCTGATATAACATGCCGTGAATAACTATTGGATTGTCAACCTTTTTACTACAAATGTTGGTGATGCTGATATAACATGCAGTGAAGAACTATTGGATTGTCAACCCTTTTACTACAAATGTTGCTGAGGCTGATATAACATGCCGTGAATAACTATTGGATTGTCAACCCTTTTACTACAAATGTTGGTGAGGCTGATATAACATGCAGTGAAGAACTATTGGATTGTCAACCCTTTTACTACAAATGTTGGTGAGGCTGATATAACATGCAGTGAAGAACTATTGGATTGTCAACCTTTTTACTACAAATGTTGCTGAGGCTGATATAACATGCCGTGAATAACTATTGGATTGTCAACCCTTTTACTACAAATGTTGCTGAGGCTGATATAACATGCCGTGAATAACTATTGGATTGTCAACCCTTTTACAACAAATGTTGCTGAGGCTGATATAACATGCCGTGAATAACTATTGGATTGTCAACCCTTTTACTACAAATGTTGGTGAGGCTGATATAACATGCAGTGAAGAACTATTGGATTGTCAACCCTTTTACTACAAATGTTGGTGAGGCTGATATAACATGCAGTGAAGAACTATTGGATTGTCAACCCTTTTACTACAAATGTTGCTGAGGCTGATATAACATGCCGTGAATAACTATTGGATTGTCAACCCTTTTACTACAAATGTTGCTGAGGCTGATATAACATGCCGTGAATAACTATTGGATTGTCAACCCTTTTACTACAAATGTTGCTGAGGCTGATATAACATGCCGTGAATAACTATTGGATTGTCAACCCTTTTACTACAAATGTTGCTGAGGCTGATATAACATGCCGTGAATAACTATTGGATTGTCAACCCATTTACTACAAATGTTAGTGAGGCTGATATAACATGCAGTGAAGAACTATTTGATTGTCAACCCTTTTACTACAAATGTTGGTGAGGCTGATATAACATGCAGTGAAGAACTATTGGATTGTCAACCCTTTTACTACAAACTTTGCTGAAGCTGATATAACATGCAGTGAAGAACTATTGGATTGTCAACCCTTTTACTACAAATGTTGGAGAGGCTGATATAACATGCAGTGAAGAACTATTGGATTGTCAACCCTTTTACTACAAATGTTGGTGAAGCTGATATAACATGCAGTGAAGAACTATTGGATTGTCAACTCTTTTCCTACAAATGTTGGGGAGGCTGATATAACATGCAGTGAAGAACTATTGGATTGTCAACCCTTTTACTACAAATGTTGGTGAAGATGATATAACATGCAGTGAAGAACTATTGAATTGTTTAACCCTTTTACTACACATGTTGCTGAGGCTGATATAACATGCCGTGAATAACTATTGGATTGTCAACCCTTTTACTACAAATGTTGGTGATGCTGATATAACATGCCGTGAATAACTATTGGATTGTCAACCCTTTTACTACAAATGTTGCTGAGGCTGATATAACATGCCGTGAATAACTATTGGATTGTCAACCCTTTTACTACAAATGTTGCTGAAGCTGATATAACATGCCGTGAATAACTATTGGATTGTCAACCCTTTTACTACAAATGTTGCTGAGGCTGATATAACATGCCGTGAATAACTATTGGATTGTCAACCCTTTTACTACAAATGTTGCTGAGGCTGATATAACATGCCGTGAATAACTATTGGATTGTCAACCCTTTTACTACAAATGTTGGTGAGGCTGATATAACATGCAGTGAAGAACTATTGGATTGTCAACCCTTTTACTACAAATGTTGGTGAGGCTGATATAACATGCAGAAAGAACTATTGGATTGTCAACCCTTTTACTACAAATGTTGCTGAGGCTGATATAACATGCCGTGAATAACTATTGGATTGTCAACCCTTTTACTACAAATGTTGCTGAGGCTGATATAACATGCCGTGAATAACTATTGGATTGTCAACCCTTTTACTACAAATGTTGCTGAGGCTGATATAACATGCCGTGAATAACTATTGGATTGTCAACCCTTTTACTACAAATGTTGCTGAGGCTGATATAACATGCCGTGAATAACTATTGGATTGTCAACCCTTTTACTACAAATGTTAGTGAGGCTGATATAACATGCAGTGAAGAACTATTTGATTGTCAACCCTTTTACTACAAATGTTGGTGAGGCTGATATAACATGCAGTGAAGAACTATTGGATTGTCAACCCTTTTACTACAAACTTTGCTGAAGCTGATATAACATGCAGTGAAGAACTATTGGATTGTCAACCCTTTTACTACAAATGTTGGAGAGGCTGATATAACATGCAGTGAAGAACTATTGGATTGTCAACCCTTTTACTACAAATGTTGGTGAAGCTGATATAACATGCCGTGAATAACTATTGGATTGTCAACCCTTTTACTACAAATGTTGCTGAGGCTGATATAACATGCCGTGAATAACTATTGGATTGTCAACCCTTTTACTACAAATGTTAGTGAGGCTGATATAACATGCAGTGAAGAACTATTTGATTGTCAACCCTTTTACTACAAATGTTGGTGAGGCTGATATAACATGCAGTGAAGAACTATTGGATTGTCAACCCTTTTACTACAAACTTTGCTGAAGCTGATATAACATGCAGTGAAGAACTATTGGATTGTCAACCCTTTTACTACAAATGTTGGAGAGGCTGATATAACATGCAGTGAAGAACTATTGGATTGTCAACCCTTTTACTACAAATGTTGGTGAAGCTGATATAACATGCAGTGAAGAACTATTGGATTGTCAACTCTTTTCCTACAAATGTTGGGGAGGCTGATATAACATGCAGTGAAGAACTATTGGATTGTCAACCCTTTTACTACAAATGTTGGTGAAGATGATATAACATGCAGTGAAGAACTATTGAATTGTTTAACCCTTTTACTACACATGTTGCTGAGGCTGATATAACATGCCGTGAATAACTATTGGATTGTCAACCCTTTTACTACAAATGTTGGTGATGCTGATATAACATGCCGTGAATAACTATTGGATTGTCAACCCTTTTACTACAAATGTTGCTGAGGCTGATATAACATGCCGTGAATAACTATTGGATTGTCAACCCTTTTACTACAAATGTTGCTGAGGCTGATATAACATGCCGTGAATAACTATTGGATTGTCAACCCTTTTACTACAAATGTTGCTGAGGCTGATATAACATGCCGTGAATAACTATTGGATTGTCAACCCTTTTACTACAAATGTTGCTGAGGCTGATATAACATGCCGTGAATAACTATTGGATTGTCAACCCTTTTACTACAAATGTTGGTGAGGCTGATATAACATGCAGTGAAGAACTATTGGATTGTCAACCCTTTTACTACAAATGTTGGTGAGGCTGATATAACATGCAGAAAGAACTATTGGATTGTCAACCCTTTTACTACAAATGTTGCTGAGGCTGATATAACATGCCGTGAATAACTATTGGATTGTCAACCCTTTTACTACAAATGTTGCTGAGGCTGATATAACATGCCGTGAATAACTATTGGATTGTCAACCCTTTTACTACAAATGTTGCTGAGGCTGATATAACATGCCGTGAATAACTATTGGATTGTCAACCCTTTTACTACAAATGTTGCTGAGGCTGATATAACATGCCGTGAATAACTATTGGATTGTCAACCCTTTTACTACAAATGTTAGTGAGGCTGATATAACATGCAGTGAAGAACTATTTGATTGTCAACCCTTTTACTACAAATGTTGGTGAGGCTGATATAACATGCAGTGAAGAACTATTGGATTGTCAACCCTTTTACTACAAACTTTGCTGAAGCTGATATAACATGCAGTGAAGAACTATTGGATTGTCAACCCTTTTACTACAAATGTTGGAGAGGCTGATATAACATGCAGTGAAGAACTATTGGATTGTCAACCCTTTTACTACAAATGTTGGTGAAGCTGATATAACATGCAGTGAAGAACTATTGGATTGTCAACTCTTTTCCTACAAATGTTGGTGAGGCTGATATAACATGCAGTGAAGAACTATTGGATTGTCAACCATTTTACTACAAATGTTGCTGAGGCTGATATAACATGCCGTGAATAACTATTGGATTGTCAACCCTTTTACTACAAATGTTGGTGAGGCTGATATAACATGCAGTGAAGAACTATTGGATTGTCAACCCTTCTACTACAAATGTTGGTGAAGCTGATATAACATGCAGTGAAGAACTATTGGATTGTCAACCCTTTTACTACAAATGTTAGTGAAGCTGATATAACATGCAGTGAAGAACTATTGGTTTGTCAACCCTTTTACTACAAATGTTGCTGAGGCTGATATAACATGCAGTGAAGAACTATTGGATTGTCAACCCTTTTACTACAAATGTTGCTGAGGCTGATATAACATGCCGTGAATAACTATTGGATTGTCAACCCTTTTACTACAAATGTTGGTGAGGCTGATATAACATGCCGTGAATAACTATTGGATTGTCAACCCTTTTACTACAAATGTTGCTGAGGCTGATATAACATGCCGTGAATAACTATTGGATTGTCAACCCTTTTACTACAAATGTTGGTGAGGCTGATATAACATGCAGTGAAGAACTATTGGATTGTCAACCCTTTTACTACAAATGTTGGTGAGGCTGATATAACATGCAGTGAAGAACTATTGGATTGTCAACCCTTTTACTACAAATGTTGCTGAGGCTGATATAACATGCCGTGAATAACTATTGGATTGTCAACCCTTTTACTACAAATGTTGCTGAGGCTGATATAACATGCCGTGAATAACTATTGGATTGTCAACCCTTTTACTACAAATGTTGCTGAGGCTGATATAACATGCCGTGAATAACTATTGGATTGTCAACCCTTTTACTACAAATGTTAGTGAAGCTGATATGACATGCAGTGAAGAACTATTGGATTGTCAACCCTTTTACTACAAATGTTGCTGAGGCTGATATAACATGCAGTGAAGAACTATTGGATTGTCAACCCTTTTACTACAAATGTTGGAGAGGCTGATATAACATGCAGTGAAGAACTATTGGATTGTCAACCCTTTTACTACAAATGTTGGTGAAGCTGATATAACATGCAGTGAAGAACTATTGGATTGTCAACTCTTTTCCTACAAATGTTGGTGAGGCTGATATAACATGCAGTGAAGAACTATTGGATTGTCAACCCTTTTACTACAAATGTTGGTGAAGATGATATAACATGCAGTGAAGAACTATTGAATTGTCAACCATTTTACTACAAATGTTGCTGAGGCTGATATAACATGCCGTGAATAACTATTGGATTGTCAACCCTTTTACTACAAATGTTGGTGATGCTGATATAACATGCAGTGAAGAACTATTGGATTGTCAACCCTTTTACTACAAATGTTGCTGAGGCTGATATAACATGCCGTGAATAACTATTGGATTGTCAACCCTTTTACTACAAATGTTAGTGAGGCTGATATAACATGCAGTGAAGAACTATTTGATTGTCAACCCTTTTACTACAAATGTTGGTGAGGCTGATATAACATGCAGTGAAGAACTATTGGATTGTCAACCCTTTTACTACAAACTTTGCTGAAGCTGATATAACATGCAGTGAAGAACTATTGGATTGTCAACCCTTTTACTACAAATGTTGGAGAGGCTGATATAACATGCAGTGAAGAACTATTGGATTGTCAACCCTTTTACTACAAATGTTGGTGAAGCTGATATAACATGCAGTGAAGAACTATTGGATTGTCAACTCTTTTCCTACAAATGTTGGTGAGGCTGATATAACATGCAGTGAAGAACTATTGGATTGTCAACCCTTTTACTACAAATGTTGGTGAAGATGATATAACATGCAGTGAAGAACTATTGAATTGTTTAACCCTTTTACTACACATGTTGCTGAGGCTGATATAACATGCCGTGAATAACTATTGGATTGTCAACCCTTTTACTACAAATGTTGGTGATGCTGATATAACATGCCGTGAATAACTATTGGATTGTCAACCCTTTTACTACAAATGTTGCTGAGGCTGATATAACATGCCGTGAATAACTATTGGATTGTCAACCCTTTTACTACAAATGTTGCTGAGGCTGATATAACATGCCGTGAATAACTATTGGATTGTCAACCCTTTTACTACAAATGTTGGTGAGGCTGATATAACATGCAGTGAAGAACTATTGGATTGTCAACCCTTCTACTACAAATGTTGGTGAGGCTGATATAACATGCAGTGAAGAACTATTGGATTGTCAACCCTTTTACTACAAATGTTAGTGAAGCTGATATAACATGCAGTGAAGAACTATTGGATTGTCAACCCTTTTACTACAAATGTTGGTGAGGCTGATATAACATGCAGTGAAGAACTATTGGATTGTCAACCCTTTTACTACAAATGTTATTGAGGCTGATATAACATGCAGTGAAGAACTATTGGATTGTCAACCCTTTTACTACAAATGTTGCTGAGGCTGATATAACATGCCGTGAATAACTATTGGATTGTCAACCCTTTTACTACAAATGTTGCTGAGGCTGATATAACATGCCGTGAATAACTATTGGATTGTCAACCCTTTTACTACAAATGTTGCTGAGGCTGATATAACATGCCGTGAATAACTATTGGATTGTCAACCCTTTTACTACAAATGTTGCTGAGGCTGATATAACATGCCGTGAATAACTATTGGATTGTCAACCCTTTTACTACAAATGTTAGTGAGGCTGATATAACATGCAGTGAAGAACTATTTGATTGTCAACCCTTTTACTACAAATGTTGGTGAGGCTGATATAACATGCAGTGAAGAACTATTGGATTGTCAACCCTTTTACTACAAACTTTGCTGAAGCTGATATAACATGCAGTGAAGAACTATTGGATTGTCAACCCTTTTACTACAAATGTTGGAGAGGCTGATATAACATGCAGTGAAGAACTATTGGATTGTCAACCCTTTTACTACAAATGTTGGTGAAGCTGATATAACATGCAGTGAAGAACTATTGGATTGTCAACTCTTTTCCTACAAATGTTGGTGAGGCTGATATAACATGCAGTGAAGAACTATTGGATTGTCAACCCTTTTACTACAAATGTTGGTGAAGATGATATAACATGCAGTGAAGAACTATTGAATTGTCAACCATTTTACTACAAATGTTGCTGAGGCTGATATAACATGCCGTGAATAACTATTGGATTGTCAACCCTTTTACTACAAATGTTGGTGATGCTGATATAACATGCAGTGAAGAACTATTGGATTGTCAACCCTTTTACTACAAATGTTGCTGAGGCTGATATAACATGCCGTGAATAACTATTGGATTGTCAACCCTTTTACTACAAATGTTAGTGAGGCTGATATAACATGCAGTGAAGAACTATTTGATTGTCAACCCTTTTACTACAAATGTTGGTGAGGCTGATATAACATGCAGTGAAGAACTATTGGATTGTCAACCCTTTTACTACAAACTTTGCTGAAGCTGATATAACATGCAGTGAAGAACTATTGGATTGTCAACCCTTTTACTACAAATGTTGGAGAGGCTGATATAACATGCAGTGAAGAACTATTGGATTGTCAACCCTTTTACTACAAATGTTGGTGAAGCTGATATAACATGCAGTGAAGAACTATTGGATTGTCAACTCTTTTCCTACAAATGTTGGTGAGGCTGATATAACATGCAGTGAAGAACTATTGGATTGTCAACCCTTTTACTACAAATGTTGGTGAAGATGATATAACATGCAGTGAAGAACTATTGAATTGTTTAACCCTTTTACTACACATGTTGCTGAGGCTGATATAACATGCCGTGAATAACTATTGGATTGTCAACCCTTTTACTACAAATGTTGGTGATGCTGATATAACATGCCGTGAATAACTATTGGATTGTCAACCCTTTTACTACAAATGTTGCTGAGGCTGATATAACATGCCGTGAATAACTATTGGATTGTCAACCCTTTTACTACAAATGTTGCTGAGGCTGATATAACATGCCGTGAATAACTATTGGATTGTCAACCCTTTTACTACAAATGTTGGTGAGGCTGATATAACATGCAGTGAAGAACTATTGGATTGTCAACCCTTCTACTACAAATGTTGGTGAGGCTGATATAACATGCAGTGAAGAACTATTGGATTGTCAACCCTTTTACTACAAATGTTAGTGAAGCTGATATAACATGCAGTGAAGAACTATTGGATTGTCAACCCTTTTACTACAAATGTTGGTGAGGCTGATATAACATGCAGTGAAGAACTATTGGATTGTCAACCCTTTTACTACAAATGTTGCTGAGGCTGATATAACATGCCGTGAATAACTATTGGATTGTCAACCCTTTTACTACAAATGTTGCTGAGGCTGATATAACATGCCGTGAATAACTATTGGATTGTCAACCCTTTTACTACAAATGTTGCTGAGGCTGATATAACATGCCGTGAATAACTATTGGATTGTCAACCCTGTTACTACAAATGTTGCTGAGGCTGATATAACATGCCGTGAATAACTATTGGATTGTCAACCCTTTTACTACAAATGTTGCTGAGGCTGATATAACATGCCGTGAATAACTATTGGATTGTCAACCCTTTTACTACAAATGTTAGTGAGGCTGATATAACATGCAGTGAAGAACTATTTGATTGTCAACCCTTTTACTACAAATGTTGGTGAGGCTGATATAACATGCAGTGAAGAACTATTGGATTGTCAACCCTTTTACTACAAACTTTGCTGAAGCTGATATAACATGCAGTGAAGAACTATTGGATTGTCAACCCTTTTACTACAAATGTTGGAGAGGCTGATATAACATGCAGTGAAGAACTATTGGATTGTCAACTCTTTTCCTACAAATGTTGGTGAGGCTGATATAACATGCAGTGAAGAACTATTGGATTGTCAACCCTTTTACTACAAATGTTGGTGAAGATGATATAACATGCAGTGAAGAACTATTGAATTGTCAACCATTTTACTACAAATGTTGCTGAGGCTGATATAACATGCCGTGAATAACTATTGGATTGTCAACCCTTTTACTACAAATGTTGGTGATGCTGATATAACATGCAGTGAAGAACTATTTGATTGTCAACCCTTTTACTACAAATGTTGCTGAGGCTGATATAACATGCCGTGAATAACTATTGGATTGTCAACCCTTTTACTACAAATGTTAGTGAGGCTGATATAACATGCAGTGAAGAACTATTTGATTGTCAACCCTTTTACTACAAATGATGGTGAGGCTGATATAACATGCAGTGAAGAACTATTGGATTGTCAACCCTTTTACTACAAATGTTGGTGAAGATGATATAACATGCCGTGAAGAACTATTGGATTGTCAACCCTTTTACTACAAATGTTGCTGAGGCTGATATAACATGCCGTGAATAACTATTGGATTGTCAACCCTTTTACTACAAATGTTGGTGAAGCTGATATAACATGCAGTGAAGAACTATTGGATTGTCAACCCTTTTACTACAAATGTTGGTGAGGCTGATATAACATGCAGTGAAGAACTATTGGATTGTCAACCCTTTTACTACAAATGTTGGTGAAGCTGATATAACATGCAGTGAAGAACTATTGGATTGTCAACCCTTTTACTACAAATGTTGCTGAAGCTGATATAACATGCAGTGAAGAACTATTGGATTGTCAACCCTTTTACTACAAACTTTGCTGAAGCTGATATAACATGCCGTGAATAACTATTGGATTGTCAACCCCCTTACTACAAATGTTGGTGAGGCTGATATTTATATGCAGTGAAGAACTATTGGATTGTCAACCCTTTTACTACAAATGTTGGTGAGGCTGATATAACATGCAGTGAAGAACTATTGGATTGTCAACCCTTTTACTACAAACTTTGCTGAAGCTGATATAACATGCCGTGAATAACTATTGGATTGTCAACCCCCTTACTACAAATGTTGGTGAGGCTGATATTTACATGCAGTGAAGAACTATTGGATTGTCAACCCTTTTACTACAAATGTTGTTGAGGCTGATATAACATGACGTGGAGCACTAATGGATTGTCAAACCTTTTACCTTTTACTAAAATGTTGTTAAGGCTGATTTAACATGCCGTTGAGAACTATTGGATTGTCAACCCTTTTACTATAAATGTTGCTGAGGCATGATATAAGAGGCAGTGAAGAACTATTGGATCATCACCCCATTAATGCACATACTGCTGAGGCTGACATAACAGGAAGAACGATTGAAACTTCAATAAAGTGAAGAGAGTAAATTCAAAGGTCGAAACAAAAAGTTGTGGCAAAATCAAATACCTGCCTTATCCAAATATGGAGAAAATGTATTTAATTTACTGCTAGCTTTCTCTACCTAATGGATTCTAGTGTATTCGGGTTTTATTGTTGTGAATCATATTGCTACCAAACATATAAACTCAAAATCAATGGAAGAGGTTATTCATTATCAAAAACGAACCAGATGTCCGACATTTAGTTGCTCAATATCAGACTCAAGGAACTCATTAAACGGTAAGTAAATGATATTGGTTTGTGTTGTTTTATATTGGTACATTTCTTCAATTGAGATTTTAGTGGGAGGAAAGTTAAATTTACTCTCACGAAAGTTGTGAAAGTGGGTGCCACATATTAAGGTTGAGGAGCACTCTTGTATATCATATCGATCTTGGGTATTAAATCAATCGTGTATGTCAAATAAATCAATCTTGTTATCGCATCAACCTTGCTTATCATATCATCGTTGTGTAGCATATTAACATTGTGTATGATATGTCTTGTTTGTCAAATCAACCGTCTTTATCATATACAGCTTGCTTATAATAATAACATTGTGTATCATATAAAGCGTGTGTATCCTGACAAACTATGGTATCCTGTCTATCATATCACTCTTGTGTATCCTATCAAACTTGGTGGTAATATATTACCGGCAGACATATCCCAATTTTACAATTTCCTGACACAACGAGTTCACCTTTCAAGAGCTGGTTAACATATTTCAGCCAGCGCATCACCTAAGATAACCACAACACACTGTGTACATTTCACGCCATTCTCCGTGTGTAATTCTAATACTAAAATTAGGCTTAAAAAACCCTCCGTGGCATGAGATCGATACTCCAGCAATGCCAGAGAAGCTGTAGCATGCCTCTAACCATAATTGCCTCCGTGCACTCCTTGAGCGTAATTTGAAATGACATAATGGCATCAATCCCCCTGTGTGCCATCTACCTACTGCAATACTGGTGTTGTTAAACGCTCTTTAGTTTGGGATGGACTTATTTCTAAGGCTGGCACTGCGAATCGTTACCCATGTTTCGTTGTAGAATACCGGAACACGGAATATTGTGCTAGATAAGTCATTTTACTAGGTATTAGTGGATGCTAGATAGGTCATTTTACTAGGTATTAGTAGGTGCTAGATAGGTCATTTTACAAGGTATTTGTGGGTGCTAGATAGGTCATTTTACTAGGTATTTGTGGGTGCTAGATAGGTCATTTTACTAGGTATTAGTGGGTGCTAGATAGATCATTTTACTAGGTATTTGGCTGCTAGATAGGTCATTTTACTAGGTATTAGTAGGTGCTAGATAGGTCATTTTACTAGGTATTTGTGGGTGCTAGATAGGTCGTTTTACTAGGTATTATTGGGTGCTAGATAGGTCATTTTACTAGGTAATAGTGGCTGTGTTTGTTATGCAAGGACCGGTTTCCAACCTCGGAATTTTTTTATTTTGTTAAATTTAGAGTCTGATTAGTGATGTAGTAGATCATTTGTGTCGTTAGATGTGGTAGGGAGATGTGACCTCCTTTGTTTCATATTATTTTTTGGCAGGTGAAAATTTACCTGCATCTGTTAACCCCTGGAATATACGATCGCGTATTTTTGAGACTAGTGGTGGTGAGAGCGTAAATTAGAGCAAGGTAGACCCGCAGCCTGTCAGGCGTCATCTAAGCTAACCGCTAACCACATAACCAAGACCGGTTGCTATGGCCCCACATATCTCTTTTTTGCGATATTTTCTCTGTGGGGCGAGAATCCCTAGAATAATTGGAGTACATTTTTAACTTGAATTTTGCCCGAGAAGCGGCCGTTAGGTCTACTCTTTTCGATTTCCAAATGCTAAGTTATTTTTAACGTGCGTGCCACTGAACACGGGTGTCTGATCTCACTACTCAGAGATCAGGGGAAATATTTACCGGTTGATCCACGATAAAAAATCCCGGGGTCTCCACCGGGATTTGAACCCGCGACCTCCAGCACCCGAGGCGAACACCTTGCTTCGAGACCACTGGGTCTCCCAGATCACTCGCTTTTCATGGAAAAGGAACACTCCAGTCGATTCATTTGTAAATGGGTACCTGGTATACGACTGGGATAGAAAAGGCAGCGACAAAAGGAACTTTGAAGCTGTGGTTTAGTTTGTTTCTATCAACTTCATTCCGCTACAGTAGTGTAACTACAATGGGGCAAACCTTTCCTTTTTTTTAAACGAAACGTAGCCATGTACCTATTTTAGCATTGTCGTATTAAAAGTTTAAAAAAAAAAAAATGTTGAGGTGAATTAAGACGCAAGTGCCATTTCCAAGAATATGTAGTACGTGGACAGTAAAATTGTGATTATGAAAATAAACACGAACATGAATGAACAAATGTATTTACATTCGAGTAGTGTGTTCATTACTATGTATCACTGAACACCTAGGTTTCCGGGAATCCCCGATTGAGAAACGCTGGTCCAGGAGCGTGACCATTTGCCACGGAGACCCACCGAACGCACATGTTATATCAGTGTATGATGATTTTTTGGTCTCGTTCTTGCTCCACGCAAAAGCAAACGGCGACAAACGTAGTTAACCACTGTGCTGCATGCCTTCCAAATATGTACATCGCATAGCAGTCACACTAGACAGATACATCGTTTTCACTTGAGATGTGTCCGTTGGCTGCTCAACATCGTGTGGCTGGACGAATTTGGGGACTCCTCGATGGGGTTAGCCGACTGTGTGATTGTATCCATATACATTATGAATACAAGCGGAGAAAGAATACACCCCTGTCGTGCACAACTGGGAACCAATCTGTCATACCGGCATTTGTTCGTTCTGCACCGTCGCTGTTTTTGTTCAAGGGATGAATGCCGTGCCATCCAGTAATTGACCAGCCACGCCCTATTTCTCCATTATTTCTTATAGATTACATATGTTTACCAGGTCAAATGCCTTTTCCTGATCGTGGAGTTTCTAATTGTATTCCCAAAGGTTTTTGCACTTAACTGCCAGTGCGTAAATATAGCACCCTACATCCCCTGCTTCTTCGGAATAAGGATTGGGAAACACCGAGCATTGGCTCCACAATAGCTCGAACTGGTTGCTCAAGGACCCATGCAAACTGAAATTCTTTATGCTGCCCTTAGTTTTTACAAAACAAGTACCGCTACCGCTCTTTGTCAATCACCAGTTACCTTCCCTTCAATCCGCGCCTGATTAAAAGTAAAACATGTTCCGCTACCGCTCTTTGCCAATCACCAGTTACTTTCCCTTCAATCCGCGCCTAATTAAAGATAAAACATGTACCGCTACCGCTCTTTGCCAATCACCAGTTACTTTCCCTTCAATCCGCGCCTAATTAAAGATAAAACATGTACCGCTACCGCTCTTTGCCAATCACCAGTTACTTTCCCTTCAATCCGCGCCTAATTAAAGATAAAACATGTACCGCTACCGCTCTTTGCCAATCACCAGTTACCTTCCCTTCAATCCGCGCCTGATTAAAGTTATTTGTGAGCCAACTTACGGTATTTTGTCAACACCTGGGCCTTGTAGTTAGGATTTCTTCTAATTGCTTTCCTGACTTCTTGCCCAAGTATTAGTATGTCGTTATACGCAATTTATTTCGGAGTTTGTAGCAATGAATTTATTTGTTGATAAAGTTAAATCTTTGTCTTTTTGTCCTGCTTGTACTTTTCAGGGTCAGGTCATAAAGAGATTTCTAGACCGGAGCCCTAGTATATGCTTCGTTCACGGGGAGCTGCGCTGCTTCTGTAATTCCTGGTATCCTTATTTTGCGTGGTCGGCCCTTGGCTTTGTATCCATTGTATCTGTATAGCATTACTTTGTGAGGGATACTATCTGGTGTTTGACGTGTCACATGGTCGAACTATTAACAATTTGGTGTGTTGTCTCTAAGTAAGGTCTAGCCTTCTTGTTGTATCTACTTGTCTTCTAATATCTTTGTTTCCGATTCTATAATGTTTGGTTATGTCATGTTTCTGCTCCATATATAATGATCGACGTATGTACTTTGATAATTTTTGAGTATCATATGATTTTCAAAATGTCTTTTGTATCCTGACTTTGACATCCTCATCTACACCACGTCTCGTTTATAACGCTCCTTAGATATGTAACCCTCTCTAACTCGTCCAGTGATGGTCCCCTCAGTTTGATAGGCCCCGTGTTATTGACCGCATTTAATGTCTTTTCTGCATGAATCTATAGAATTATTTTCCGGGAAATTGTGTAAAGTGTGTTTACCTTCTTTTGTATTTGAACTTGGAAGTGAGAAATGAGAGCCATGTCGCCTGCGTAGTCCATGCCTTCCAAATTCTTAAATAAAGGACAGTGGATTCCATATCTCTAATAGACTAGTTTTTTACACAATCAACATCTAGGATAAATAGCAAAGCTGAAATAAGATATCCCTGGTGAACACCGGATTTAATGCTAAATGATTGTCTGTTGTCCCTCGTACAAAACTGCACATTGTCCTCATTCGTCTGATATATGATAGGAGATCCCTGTGAGACAAGGCACTTGGCTACAAAGCTCGCGCATGGCCTACCGTCAGATCATTCTGTTTGTATACTGCTGATCGCAAGAGCTGACAAACATCCATTTATTTAAAATAAAATTATATCGATCTATCTTCCACGTAACCCGAATTGTAATGTTCTGCTGCAGTCATCAGCTGTACAATTCGTTGGATGGGAATTCAGGAAACTCTGTTTGGGGTGAGTTAAGAGACAAGTACCCCTGCTCCTGATGCCAATAATTCGGGATTAACTAAAACTACCTTAAACCTGGCACATGCATTGTCTGAAATTGTATTCTTCACACTTTTCTATTGTCTTCTCAGATAACAGTGATCCTCAAACGGTCTACCAGTCTCTCACTACATTGACTCCACGATAAAAGCTAAGACAGCGTTTAAACTATTTTTACCCTTGCCGAATCTTTGAAATAATCATGTCCCATGGAACCCCTACATTTATATTAGTATATATCTATCATTAATCTTTCTTTCTTTTTTGTAAATTGAAGTCCATAGAGAAAACATGTTTTCTAATAGCTGGTTTAACCAAAAATTTCCAGACGTTTTTCTAAAGATTGTTGAAAATACGAAAGAAAAAAAATCAAGTCAAACTGCCTGTTACATAAACGTTAGATTAACGCCATAGATTGCCTGGTCAGCCCTTGGCTTTGTATTCATTGTATCTGTAAAGCATTGCTTTCTGAGGGAAACTATCTGGTGTTTGTCGCGTCATGTGGCCGAAACATTTGGTTTGCTATCACTTGATGAGGTCTAGCGCTTGTATTCTAATATCATAGTTTCTGATTATATTATGTTTGACCGACCATCTGTCGTGTTTCTGTTCCATATAGAATGATCGACGCCAGCATTTTGATCATTGTAAAGTTTCATTTGACTTTCAAAATGACTTTTGCATCCTGACTGTCATCTACACCACCATTGTTGTTTATAATGCACATTAGATACGTAACACTGTCTACCTACTCTCTACCGCATCCAGTGATGGTCCTCTCTGTTTTGACATGCTCCGTGTTGCTGACCCCATTTAATCTTAGTTCACCTGTATTTCTACATAGTAAGATGCCCCTGTGCAAGTCCCAGCTCTGGTATGAGCTAGATGTAGTCGGGAGGAGGGTTTCCTGCTTAGCGGTCCCTTGTGACAAGTGTCATATATTGTGGTTGACCGATGTGCGAGTCCATCTTAATAGACTCAAACACTAGAGCGAAGTAGACCCATCTATGCTGCGCTAAACAAACTAGCTAACCATGGCCGGTGTTATGCCATATCACACAGGTAGTCGCCTTTTCGACATGCTCTTTGTGGTGCAGTGGTGCTATTCTTGTCCGTATCATACACAAAGAACACGGCCTTAGTGTATTGCTCTTTTTCTGCATTTCTAGTTGACTGTGAGACACTGCCGCTATGTTGTCTGCAAAGTTCAAACATTCCAGCTGCTTAAATAAAGTCCTCTGGTTTCCATTTCTCTCGCGTGCTGTGGTTTCTTTCATAATCCAATCAACTACCAGGAGGAACAGCCAGGACGAACAGCCAGGAGGAACAGCCAGAACGAACAGCAAAGGTCAAAGAAGATATCCCCGATGATTATCAGATTTAATGCTAAATGACTATTTGTTGTTCCTCGTGCAAAACTGTGCACTGTCCTCGTACGTATTGTTTATGATACTAGTGAGATTTGTGTGGAATCTACGTATTGTTTATGATACTAGTGAGATTTGTGTGGAATATACGTATTGTTTAAGATACTAGTGAGATTTGTGTGGAATCTACGTATTGTTTATGATACTAGTGAGATTTGTGTGGAATCTACGTATTGTTTATGATACTAGTGAGATTTGTGTGGAATATACGTATTGTTTATGATACTAGTGAGATTTGTGTGGAATCTACGTATTGTTTATGATACTAGTGAGATGTGTGTGGAATCTACGTATTGTTTATGATACTAGTGAGATTTGTGTGGAATCTACGTATTGTTTATGATACTAGTGAGATTTGATTGGAATCTACGTATTGTTTATGATACTAGTGAGATTTGTGTGGAATCTACGTATTGTTTATGATACTAGTGAGATTTGTGTGGAATCTACGTATTGTTTATGATACTAGTGAGATGTGTGTGGAATCTACGTATTGTTTATGATACTAGTGAGATTTGTGTGGAATCTACGTATTGTTTATGATACTAGTGAGATTTGTGTGGAATCTACTTATTGTTTATGATACTAGTGAGATTTGTGTGGAATCTACGTATTGTTTATGATACGAGTGAGATTTGTGTGGAATCTACGTATTGTTTATGATACTAGTGAGATTTGTGTGGAATCTACGTATTGTTTATGATACTAGTGAGATTTGTGTGGAATCTACGTATTGTTTACGATACTAGTGAGATTTGTGTGAAATCTACGTATTGTTTATGATACTAGTGAGATTTGATTGGAATCTACGTATTGTTTATGATACTAGTGAGATTTGTGTGGAATCTACGTATTGTTTATGATACTAGTGAGATTTGTGTGGAATCTACGTATTGTTTATGATACTAGTGAGATTTGTGTGGAATCTACGTATTGTTTATGATACTAGTGAGATTTGTGTGGAATCTACGTATTGTTTATGATACTAGTGAGATTTGTGTGGAATCTACGTATTGTTTATGATACTAGTGAGATTTGTGTGGAATCTACGTATTGTTTATGATACTAGTGAGATGTGTGTGGAATCTACGTATTGTTTATGATACTAGTGAGATTTGTGTGGAATCTACGTATTGTTTATGATACTAGTGAGATTTGTGTGGAATCTACGTATTGTTTATGATACTAGTGAGATTTGTGTGGAATCTACGTATTGTTTATGATACGAGTGAGATTTGTGTGGAATCTACGTATTGTTTATGATACTAGTGAGATTTGTGTGGAATCTACGTATTGTTTATGATACTAGTGAGATTTGATTGGAATCTACGTATTGTTTAAGACACTGGTGAGATTTGTGTGGAATCTACGTTTTTTTTGTATGATACTAGTGAGATTTGTGTGGAATCTACGTATTGTTTAAGACACTAGTGAGATTTGTGTAGAATCCCGTAGTGCTGCAGTGGTTGTCAGAGTATTACCCTGTTCATTCTGGCAAAGGATTTTTTAAAGTCAACAAAGATGATGTATTGCTTTAAGTTCCATTCTGATGATGTATTGCTTTAAGTTCCATTCTGATGATGCTCTACAAGTATGATCTGTTTTGTCCGACACGTGCTGATTGTTCGTCTTTTATTAAACTTGGTATTCACAACATTTTTTAGTCCTTCAAGTACATCTCTAATAAGCACTTTACCAGTTGCTGACAAAAACATTATACTGCTCTGTAATTGTTACATTTGAATAGATCACCGTTCTTTGTCAGTTCGACCAGATAGCCATTTTTTCAATCTTTTGAAATACTTTCTGTATACCATTTATTTCCAATAAAACGTATATATATATATATATATATATATATATATGGATGGATGTATAAGTGTCTGGTTTAATAGTTTCATCTGATGTCCAGTCACGTGCTGCAGCTAATCCATTCTTTAGCAGAGTCATTGCTTAGTTGATATATTCTTTACTTGTTTGATCTTCTTTACTTGTTTTATCTTCTTTACTTGTTTTATCGTTAACTGTAAGGTCTTCCTGAGCAGGTAAAATGTCAGCGTGGTTGACTAGTAGAGGTTTATTTATGAGCTCATTAATGTATTCCGTCCATCTATTCTTCTGTTATTAAAAACATATCCTTCTTTTCCATTTTGTAAATGATTGACTTGCCTTGCTTCTATCCCAACAGTTCTCTGACAGTTTCATTTATACATTTCAAGTTTCCTCTAGCTGCAACTTCTTTGGCTTCTGTTAGTCAACATGTCGATATAATTTTCTTCGTACACTTTAAAGCTCATTTTTTCTCCGTTTACCTCTTGTGTAGCGTTTCTGTGCTTTTTGCTTGTCGCTCTAATTTTTCTATTTAGTAAAGCCACTTGATTTGGTCGTTCTCTCCTCAATTTGAAAAGCGTTTTGATTGTTAACCGTTCAAAGTGCTGGTCTTAGCTTGTTCTTAACTAAAACTATATGGCACGTTGTTTGTAATACATTTTGTAGCTATTACCATTTTTTAATCAATGCCATCATCTATGCCTAGTTGTTCCAGTGCTTGCAATTCATTGCTGAAAGATGGCGCTTGATTTGTATTGTTGTTTTGTAGCTGAACTTTTCCCTCACTAGATTTAGATCTGAAGGCACCTCTGCAGATCCTGACACTGTAGATATTTTCTAAATTTCTTAGCTATGGATACGTGATCAAGTTGGATGTTGCGTTTCATGATCTGAAAATATCCATGTTGCCTTTTGAATTCAATTGTGTTTTTATCCAAAGGCAGTATAAATACATTCACAAGGACGTATCAGAGCATCATTATCAGACTGATATACCAACACATCCCATTTAACAAACATTTAAATAAAATTCAACCACAGCTGTGTACACATCAATGCGAAACCGTTGATCGTCTCTTTGAGTGCTTGCCGCTCAACGATATTAGGAAAATGCTTCTTCCTCTGAGACCACACTTTGTTTGGCACTCGACAACAACTGACACGAACGTGCAGAAATCATTCCTTGGCATTGGGTCGAATGATGAGAGCCCAGATGCTGATGGATCCGTAACATGGGGTAGATCGACTTATACCGAACTCTACATGCTTCTCAACCGTGGGTAAGAATGGCCACACCGTGTTGTGCAGTCAACACGAGGTTACGTTTTGTTTTCGCAATTGTGCAGCAGCACGCTCCGAGCTGTGTTACCTCAAATATGTCTGACGTCAAACACATTGCGGGATCAAGATGCTGAGCAGCGCAAGAGCTGCAGTGGTCAGCGACCCATAGCTGACTGCTAGCGTCAGGGCCAGCGAACCAGAGCTACCAAGACCCTTCTACACCTCCACGCGATGATCCTGGATAACAGGCTACAACAGAACAGACTGGCTAAGGAGAAGGGATCGAAAAGGTAATGCTAACCCGGTATTCAAAAACTGGTTGCTGATGTCGGATATGTTGGATCGAATGGGGCAAATATCGCAGTCAAGCTGTAAACAACGACACAACGCATTTCGTTCTCTGGACTACATTCTGCTACTTAGGCCCGTGTCAGGGTTTGGTAGCGGGAGAATGAGAACGAACGAAGCCAAGCTATGCAACCACTAGCATAAACAAAAAGTGAGGGGATACTTACGACTTAATTCACCCCTTGGGCTCTCATTGTACGTAATTGATAGCTGATGACTTAACGGGGCATTCCATTTCCTGGTTAATGGGAGGACAGGTAGATGTCATTTTATTTTGAATACGTAAGTAAGGACTTAAATAAAGATATAAGTGTAGTAAAGGAGATTAACCCTAATCCTAACCATATTTTTAATCTAAGCTATAGTTCTAACCCAAAGCCAAAACCCTAATTCAGAAGTGTCTATTCTTGAATGTTTGACACCACCAACAGTAGAAAAATGGTCTATTCTGTGACGTCTTTAACCCAAATATGGTGCTAAAAATGTTTCTTCTGTTTGAGGTGAATTGAAATCAACTCTGCTGCTCGAATCCTCAAGGCAATTTAAGATAGAATAAAAAAAACTCTATTTAAATTATAAAATATATTGAAGCAGCCAACACAATGCAAGTGAACTAGTTATGGATTTCATTAATTCGCTTTTGTGGCATGGACCCGTAGAATAATTACCAAGTGACTTGGCATTTTCTTTGTGAATTAGAAATGGAGTCCTGTTTGGACATCCGGTAAATTGATAGCAGGGAGCAGACCTCACTAGTTCCTGCATTGGGTGGTGAGACCACATGCAGATAGCTACATACATGCAGAGACGCGAGAGCAGATACACGAACGCATTCTTATTCGCACTCACTCCCACACGCACTCCCCCACGCATTCCCACACGCATTCCCACACGCACTCCCACACGACTTCCACACGCACTTCCACACACACCCCCACACGCACTCCCACACGCACTCCCACACGCACTCCCACACGCACTCCCACACGCACTCCCACACGCACACGCACTCCTACACGCACTCCCACACGCACTCTCACACGCACTCTTACAAACACATAACCAACACATACGCATTTCTACACACCCACACACGCACTCACTCCCACACACATGCACGCACTCCCTAACGCACGGACTCCCACACAAATGAACGCACGCATATTCACACACACATACACACGCCTTCCCACACATACATTCCCACACACACGCACTCAAACACGCACGCACTTAAACACGCACGCACTTAAACACGCACGCACTCAAATACGCACGCACTCAAATATGCACGCACTCAAATATGCACGCACTCAAATACGCACTCACTCAAACACGCACGCACTCAAACACGCACGCACTCAAACACGAACGCACTCAAACACGCACGCACTCAAGCACGCACGCACGCATTCAAACACTCACGCACTCAAATACGCACGCACTCAAAAACACACACAGAATAATTGTTAAATTGAATGCAGAGGTTTTTAAAATTTGACTACACGCATTATAAATTAATTTCATATCACCCTCCTCAGATCACATAAATCTGGACATCTCTGTCTGTCTTTCTTCTCAACACCCACACACACCCCCACCACGCTCCCAACTTTTTGTCAATCAACGTGGCGTCACAAATCTCTTGCAACCAACCGCCCCCTTTGTAGTGATGCAATGTCAGTAACGTTAATCAGGTCCATGTATGTGTGCCCTTAAGTTGCACTCTGTGTAAGCTCATAGTTGTTCAATATCCTCGTCCAATGGCGAAGTGTGTATACTGGTGGTTGGTTCTACTAGCCCACTAACTGTACATGTTCCAACTCCATCCTTCCGGTACACCCCTCTATCCAGCTCTGACACCCTTCCCTGCAGAATCCACGTCCGATTTCAAACTTTTTAAATGTACAAGGATTGCAGTGTTAACGTCACAGGAACGGATATATTGATCGGCAAGATAATGCGATTTCCGCCCATATCTAATACCCATATCAAGGATACATTTGAGGCAAGAACGTTAGCTCATTCTTTGATTTGATGCAAAACCTACATAGGATAGTAGATCACGCAAACCTCTGAAAATTGGGCTCTTCGATCTCAGCTATCCGCTCATGTTGTTACCGGCCTTTCTCCTGCAATTTCCTAAGCAGACGCTGAGAGTACGATACGAGGACTCTCCGATACGAGCTACGACTGCCTGACACTACGACTGCATGACACTACGACTGCCCGACACTACGACTGCCCGACACTACGACTGCCCGACACTACGGCTGCCCGACACTACGGCTGCCCGACGTCACCACTGCCCGATACTATGACTTCCAGAAACGATGTCCGTGTTTTATAGATCTCACATGTCCACCTCAGAGCTAATGTAACGACCTCAATATATTTTTCATGGTGAATCTTGTCTTGACTTCGACTTTTCTGTACTTTTCTGATCCCAGGCTAACGAGTTTTCACTCCTCTTTTCCCTAAAAGGACTGCGTCCTACACCTTCGATTGTCTGCTGCGCCAGGGACTAAATTCTACACACAATCCGGGGGTCCTTGTCGGTGACTCCCTGGTGGGCATGGACTTGGTCATTCGACGCGACTGGCCTTGGTCGCCTATGCGGACTATTGCTGTATTTTATCTCTATATATAACCTAACTGTTATTACATAACTCATGTCTTCGGATCACATTGTTGTTGCTGTTTGGTGGATAGGGTTAAGACATGTCTGCATATTGAGCTTCTACAGTCACATCAGAAGTAAAATCTCCCATAATTTATTCTCTGATCTTGTTACAGATCGTTTTAAGTAGTTCTCTGGATGTTGGGGATGTTGGGTTAGAGCTTGTTTACTCATGTTTTCGCAAGTTTATCATCGCTTTTATTGCCCCTGATGACTGTGTGATTTGGAATGCACTGCGGTGAGTCCAAAAGAAGCAAGTACCGCTATAGATGCAACAATATCTGTTAGATTCACTGGGATCCAGCATTCAAGGGTCTGGAGAGTGTGATGGGAATATCTGAAAGCGACCAAGTTTGTTGGGGTATTGTCATGTTTTTGTTTATTGAAATGATAGCAGACAAAGAGATTCGGAAATTGCTTTGATCTCAGCATCGACGTTTGAGCAGATTAACACGTTGGTTCGTTGTTTTGTGTTGAAACATAACGGGTACCATTTCCTGAGTTAAATGGTATTTTAAAATACTGATCTATCTGTTGTATACATGGATCTATTTCCTTGGTTACGACTGGATGGTTTCAAGTTTATATGTTGGAATAGGTTGACTTGTTAACTGTTATTGGTTAACTGTTATTGGTTAACTGTTATTGCCATGTGTGCACCACTATCCCTGTCTCTCATTCTAGCAGAGAAGCCCCAATCATCGTGCACCACCTCCGTTATATATGTGACCAGCATAATACATGATATGGCTTATCAGTTGTTGAACCTCTAGCTCTGCATTATCACTGCAACACATTCTACATTCCATGTCAGGTATTATAACTCGGGTATCACAAGACATTTCATTTCAGGTGTGAACCCATTTCTCCCCGTTGATGACTTTCTCAGTGGTTACCTGACCAAATCGTTCGCTCTGATTGTCTCATCCGTGACATCTCCCTTTTAATTATTTCCTTCTTGATATCTGCAGTATTTGTGCCACTTGTCTGCGTTGGCTTGCAAGTAAATATAAAAAACTTCGTTCTTTAGTAAAAGATTTTATTTATAATAAGACATTGGGGTCTACAAGAGTGAAATACTTTTATTTTGATGTTTCTTTGGTGAATTCGTGTAGTTGGGTTTGTTTTGTTTTTTTGCTTTCGAATAGCCGTCAAAATTAGATAAATTAACAGGCCGCACTAGTATATCTGTGTACACAATTTCAGCTCGCTCTAGGTTATGTGGAGAAATAGAAGTACGGGCAAACGGACAAGTGAGCCACCTAGCAGTAATGTCACGTGTCCCTCACTAATGAAAGTAGTTCCAGCACGCTATAACAAAAGTCCCGGTTTAATTTGAACGCCTCTCGTACCATCTATTCACTTATTTTTTAGTTACCTCTTTAATTATATCACTCATGTTGGTGAAAATCAATTACGATGTTTCTGTTCTTTTCTTCATTAACATTTCACATTATCTTCGGCGTCTGTCTGGCAGATCAGCTGTTTGCGAGGAAGCCAACAATATTATGTGTGAGTCCCGAACTCTTGCAACGCTGTACCAATACGGGTCTAGGTTTTTGATCATTCCATCTCTCCGTCGCATAGGTAGGCGTGTCCATGAATGTCGCCAATAAAACGTTGTTCTAAGGTTTCATTTGTTGTCAGACGTGCGTACTTCATGTCCAGCCCAATGATGTTGCCTGGTATCGCTACTTCCAGAACGTCTCGAAAAAAATGTTTGATATTAGATTTCTTCGTTTGAGATCTTATCCCCTATCGAAATATTTAGTACGCGCAGTTTCATTGCTCTGAGTGACTCTGAACTTCTCAGCATCTGTTTTTGCGCCAGTTCCACACTTCATATCCGTAAATTATTTTTGGAATGTCCATGGACTTGGAAAGTATCTGCTCCTGACGTGGTGTCTTTTTGCCTCTTCGAGCTTCCGTTACTATATTCCGAAGAAGGTGTTAATCTGCTCCATTGTTTGATCGTCTATTTTTATCACTAGAATTTGTAGTCTAACTAATCAGTTTTCCTTGTTTCAGTATTATGTCCAATCCATACACCTGACTTTTGTTCTTTACACTAATCAATAATTCATGTAGTTATTGTTCGCTTTCATACAGCAGAACTGGGCGATCTGCATATCTGAGAATGTTCAGGAACATCACTGATAATAAATCCATGCATTTCCGTTATCTGCTGAAAATGTGTTGTGTAAATGTTAAACAGACAAGGGGACAGTACACATCCTTATTAGCAATCATCTTGTTCAGTCTATACATGGGGACGCAATCATCTTGTTCAGTCTATACATGGGGAAGCAATCATCTTGTTCAGTCTATACATGGGAAAAAAATCCTGTCAGGTCCCATTTTAGCAATTTTCTCACAGCATGGTTTATTAGCTACTCTTGTGTTTCCCTACAGCACCTCTTCTTCTGCGTTCGGTTCTTCTGATCACGCTAAATCCTCTGATCACGCTAAATCCTCTGATCACGCTAAATCCTCAGTCCTACTTCCGAGATCAAGTTGTTGTTGAATGACAACAATCAGTTGACCCTTTTGGGCGGGTTGTAGCTTTCCTCACATCACGCGTGTGCTGATGAAGAACCACGGTCCTCCTGGCGGTCGTGCTATGCTTAGCTTCATAAGCGTATCGCTCACTACTGTGGGGAGCACATCGATCCACATCTAGACAGCCAGGCTGCCTTAAAAACAGGGGAACACTACGTTGGTCAGTGTATTGACGTTACGTCCTGGTCAGTATTTTTGTGCTTGACTGGACTAGCGTCTGCCCCCCCCCCTCCCCTCCAGAATGAGGCACATAGTATTTTACAGGTCTGAGCGGTGGCCTTATACCTTTTTTGTCTCAGTTCTTATTTCTTCGTGGGCCGGGCATTTCTCAGATACGTGTTCATTGGTCTGGGCTCCTGTCCCACATGGAGATTCATTTGTGTAGGATATTTTGAGCCTAAATAGGTGGCCCAGTCTGCAGTGACCTGTTCTCATGCGGACAGTAAGTTTCCTGGTGCATCTGGAGGTGGTAGATTGACTTTGGACTGTTATTCTTTCCAATTTCTTTCTCGGGCTGTATTCTATATTGTCTGCGAATAATAGTTTTAGCCTCCTTATATGGCACTGTATGAGTACATTGTTCCATTTTTCCACCTGCTTTAGATGATGTATCGGCTCTCTCGTTTCCCGTAGTCTAACAAGGAAAATGGAGCCGCTGGAGTATAATCTTTGCCAACAGTATGTTTTTTTTCCAGACATGTAATTAGTTTCTCAAGTTACACTCTGTCAGCAATCTTTTTATAACCTTTAAACGCATATAAATGTTTTTTTGCACTTCTATATATGTGTCTGCTAGTCTCCTTACTGAAGGGAGCCGCGTAGCGCGCTGGCTTCGCATCTGAGTGGTCCTGGGTTCATTCCCCAGTTGAGGCGGTAATGTTTTTTTCAGACCGCAATGGCTCCCGGGTCGACCCAGCCTTAAATGGGTACCGGTTCAGTCCGGGAAGTAAAAGCGGCGAGGGAGAGGAGATGGCTACCGCCCTCACAGAATATTGCTTCTCTTGTCCCGATGTTCTATTGAAATCAAAATTCTTAACCAGGAGCTTCGTTGTCTATTTTACTCTCAATTAACTTCTGCATAATTGTGAGCAGTATCTTAATTGTGTGGTTCATCAGGTTGATTGTTCTTAAATCTGTACATTCGATTCCACGAGGTTTCGATGGGGTAGGGGTAAACAGACTGGTATAAATATACCTTTAGTATCTTGGAACGAAGAGGATTCAAATTGATTTAAAACTGGTCTAAAAGATAATCAATTACATTTTACTAACATATTTTTTTGAAAGTACAGACAAGAACAAAAAGTTACAGCTACAAATGAATTAAAGACATGTCCAGATTAGATATTAGGAAATATTTCTTTAGAGAGTGGTGAATAGTTGGAATGCATTGCCACGCGAAATAGTGGGGATAGGGTCAGATCACAGCCTACTTTAGATACAGGCCTTCTGACTCACGGGGAAACCCATTTGAAACATCACATTCCAAGGCCCACTAAATAATTGAACTCATAATGTGCCAAGATCTATAATCATTCCACGCTGCACACAAAGAAAAACAAATTCATGGTACAAAACACAACAACGCACCGTTGAGAGTAATCATTTCACAGAATCCTGCTCTGGTACTAACTGCATATCCATCTTTGTATTCCGAACACGCTATTATAGTCGCACTGATAGTTGACACATGTGCAAGATCCGTTATTTATTCAGCCTTGAAATGTGACGTTTCAAAGAATTCCTCGTGAGTCAGGAGGCCTTTATCTACAGTAGGCTGTGGCCAGATAATGCATTAAAAATAGATTAAATGCACATAGTTATTTTTAGATCATGTTGAGTAGAAGAAATGTGTTGTATACATATTTAACAGTAAAAATATTTAGCAGTATACATATTTATTTCTATATTAGTATTTTTTTTTAAAGTAGGTTTTAAGTATAGATCCTATATTGTAGATGTCATTTCCAAGGTCAATTATTTTACCTTCACCGAATTTGAATGAGCCTCTAGCATAACCATATATATCTTGTACGTTGTTGCATTTACTAATTTCTTGTATTGCTCTGTGAGAATGTTGGTGCCCTCATTATTAAACGTGATCGCTTGCTACATCTGTTGTCGTCGATCAGATCAATTATTTATTCCGACCATCTGTTTTGTATATTTCTGATCAAGCAAGATATCTCCATTGGTGCACTTAAAGCATCCTTCTTCTTGAGACAGACTTGCTGAGTTTGAAAGATGCGTTAATTCTGATCTCGTGTTTCTTTCCCCGAGTCTTCTGCTTATAACGTCACAACAGTCATCAACAATGTCATCTATAATGATGATGATGATATAATCCTTTTAACTGTGATCTGGCAGCTCTTGACAGCCCAATACTTCCCGAACAAAAGCACACATCCTCCTCAATTATTCTAGTGATGTGTAGAGCGTGTTTAGTATGGTGGGGTGTGGTGGTAACAGTAGGTTCCGCAGATCAGCCAGCCTTGGACACAAAGTTAGGAGGTGCTCGAATGAACTCTCGTGGTCATGGCAGAATCTGCAGTTTGTTTCACGTAGTGGGTCTAATGTATTCAAATGTTTGTTGAGACCGGCATGGGCTGTTCTGAGCTTGAAGATCAAACTCTGGTCTCATCGCTTCAGTTTCTTGGCTGGGTCGTGTGAATCTGGTTTTGCTTGGTTTAAAAAAAAATATACTCGGCTTGTCTGGGATGTGGCCCACTGATCTAGCCATTCCTGTCTATAGTTATTTTTCAGAATGTTCTTGCAGGTTTGTAGTGTGATACTGGGTTTAGGCTGTGGTAGCATTGTCCCTCTTCTGGCCGGCTCACTACCCTTCTCATTTCCTAGGATTCTGACATGGCCAGGTATCCACTGGAGCACTACTTCCGCTCCATAAGAGGTGGACAATTAGTCAATTAATTTGTGGATATTGTTAACATCTGAAGACATTCTGTTTTCCAAGGCTTGGAGCGCAGACTTTGAGTCTGAGAAAACAACAATCTCCTCAGGCTGTATAGTGCCGCTTTCAAAATCTGTGAGAATATTCGGCTCAAAGCTTTTTCTATTGCTATTATTTCTGCTTCGTAAATGGAACCGGTCTCTCTACAAGGGCCATAGATGTAGGGGTGGTCTTCTTGGTGCAGGTTTCAGTTTTTAATTACAACGCCATATCCAGCGTTGGTTGTAGTCACGGTGGCAGATCCATCTGTGTAAACTTCGATGTTTTGTGGATGTGAGTCTTTCCAAAGCGATAGTTATCAGCAAAGATGATGGGGTGTTCCTGTCGGCAGAGGAGTCGGAGAGTACAGTTCTTACTGTGGGGGGTAGTCGCCTGTCAGCAAGGTGGTTCATCATTGATAACCATAAGCCTTCTACGCTCTGGCAGGGGGTGTTTATCGATATTGTCTTGGGCCTTTTTTTTTAGAAAATGTCTTTTTTATTCTATGCTTTTGGTGCCAATGTTCTACCATTTGTATATTATCCTCCGTAGTGTCCATTCCTAAGAATCTTTCACGCATTTCCACGACAGAGCGTTCTCGTCTTATGTTTAGAAGTTCGTTGTTAGTTATTTTCACTTGCATCTGTCGGCGTTGTTTTCATGGCAGAGCGTGCTTTTGTACTCTCTTCAGCTTGTGTAAGCAGCTTTTGCTTGCAATGGCTTGGAGGGGGAGTGAATAGTCAATCACTGAGCGGACATATCCAATGTATAACTGGTGTAGTGAATCTTGATCTGTTCCCCCATCCACAAGTAGAGAGGTGCTTGATGAGTCTGAGCCTTATGGATGATCTTTTAATCAGCTTGTCTATATGAGGTTTCATAGTGAGACTATGGTCAAGCTCGACTCCGAGGTATCTCGGGGTTTTGTCATATGTTAATTTCACTCCGTTTATTTTGACATCTATATTTTTCTCTTTAATCTTTTTATTTAAGCGGAACAACGTGAATACAGTTTTCTCTACATTAGTTTCAAGCTTCGTTATGTTATATAATCATACCAGTCATCAACACAATGTCCTCTGTTATATAACCACAACAGTCATCAAAATTACCTCTGTTTTATAACTGGAATGTCCATCAACAAACTAGTATATAGTTCCGACAACCATAAATAAAACAGCCTCCGTTATAACAACAGCCACAAACAAAATGGCCTCCGTTATAACAACAGCCATAAACAAATTGGCCTCCGTTATAACTACAACAGCTATAAAGAAAATGTAATCTCTAGTCATAACAACCATCAACAAAATGTCCTCTCTAGTCACAAAAACCATAAAGAAAATGAATTTTTTTCTACTGAAAGTCGCTCTCTGGTTTTACCTGCAATGACTACATGACGTTTTGTGCAACATAACATAATATGTCATGGTTATTTAAAATGAAAATAATAATAATAATGCTGTTACCACCCAATCAATAGACTGAATAGGAAACAGTATACCACAATTATCCACATCAGAACAGGTCATTGCAGACTAAATGCATACATGCATAAAATGAAAGCAGCACAGACTGCACAATGCACATGTCAGAGAGGGTCCCAGACTCCAGAACACATCATGCAAACATGTCCACTGCACCAAGGCTCCCGTGAGAAGGCCTAGCCGGAGGAAAGAAACACACAAGACAAACTGTGGGGAACCATTGAGGACCTGCGACTGACGTGTCACTTCATGGAGGCGGCCCATCTGGTGGCATACAACGAGCACACGAACGCAAAGAAGAGATAATATAACATAACGTAACTTTATTTAACATTGCATAACATAATATTGCATAACATTGCAAAGCATAACATTGCATAGCATAATATTAAACGTACACATACACCCCGTAGTCCACTCTCATCGACACACATATAAACAAGCACACTAGTTCAGGATTATGTTTCCCTCCCACCAGAGTATAGAACCATTGTTACAATAGGAATATATATTTTTAGCACCGGATATCTATATAAGAATGAGGATATCTTTATTTTTTAGCATGGGATATATTTTTTTAGCAGCGGATTTAGAGGTAGTGACGTCACTATATTAATTGTGTGGTGTCAAACATCGCCCTTAAAACGTGATTGACAATAGACTTAGATTTAATCATTAAACAGTAAATGACTCAGTTAACTTTGCTGACCATACCACAGGTGCACATACTTAATGTATCGAACGTTCCTGGAAAACGGTGAAAACGACACACATATGCTTGATTTGTACATATGAGAGTTCGTGTGGCATCTGTGCATCAGAGAAACAGTTTGCGCGTTTTCACCGCCATTCTTGCTGACACTGTTTAATTCTGGTCACCTCAGTAATCAATTCTGGTGTTTGGTTATACCATGATTACAATCTGCCTGCCAGCAAATTTCCTTTTGCTCTTTTTGGCCCTAGATTCTTCCAGAAAATTACATTTACTTATTTATTTAAAATAAAATGATGCCGACCCGAAACGAAATGTCCTGCTACAGCGAACCCAGGGAACTTTGTTTTGGGGTGAATTAAGACGCAAGCACCGACAATTCTCATTAGTTGCCTTTTGCTAAATGTAAGGAGATGTAGGGAGCCTTTTGCTAAATGTAAGGAGATGTAGTGAGCCTTTTGCTAAATGTAAGGAGATGTAGTGAGCCTTTTGCTAAATGTAAGGAGATGTAGTGAGCCTTTTGCTAAATGTAAGGAGATGTAGTGAGCCTTTTGCTAAATGTAAGGAGATGTAGTGAGCCTTTTGCTAAATGTAAGGAGATGTAGTGAGCCTTTTCTTTCCTCCCTAGTAAGGAGATGTAGTGAGCCTTTTCTTTCCTCCTTAGTAAGGAGACCAGAGATTCACTCAATATTTAATCGACGCCACTTCCGCTTGCTATCAGTACCGTGGAAGTCGTCTGCCAAATTCGTCGTCAAAATGGGAAATCTGCTTTCTGACCTCTGCGACCCATATTTGTCACATGGCCTCATTTGTATTCCGTCAGCTGTTCTCTAACGTGGTCTACTATTTGACCTATTTTCATTGTCTTCAGTCTGATAATAAAGGCAAAGGCCGCCGTCCATCGTAGATTAATGCATCATTAATTTTCCTAGCGCTATTTTTAGTAAGGATTAACTGCGCAACTTTTTATCCTCTCTCTCGTCTCGTGCTGCCCGACCCCAGTGGCAAGTCAAGTCAAGACGACTAGGGGGCGACTACGAGAAACAGGGGACTCCGTATCAAGCACCCATGAAAAAGACGGAGGAGTCCGAAGTCGAACCCACACCACCCGATCACGAGGCCGACGGCTGAACCACTTCGCCACGGAATCCCCAGTCTGAAAATAATTGTTGAAAAATGTATGTTTCCATTGCAGGCGTGTTGCTTGCACTATCTAAACGATCATCACGAAAAAGATGTGAAAATGTCCCACTGCGCCAAAGAGTTCTGCAACGATAGATGGAAAATTAGTTTTAGGGACAGAAAATAGGTGACTCGTACAGGATTATTGACACTGGTGAGGTTAAATAAGAAAAAAGGGTTTATCGTCGTGATTAAATATTGGGAGCGATGACAATATTATTATTGGGAATTGTGACCTACATCACATTTTTAAAGTACATAAAGGTTGTTTTTTCTGTAAACAGTCGGAGACGCCACTGTACTGACTTACTTCCCCTGTCTTGCCACTACGTCTGGCATCATATCTCAATATTCAGCCATGCAGATTGCCTAATTTGCGTTGTCATTACCCCTAAACATGGCATCCATATTGCATAATTCCAGAAGGTTTTGGCAGATCATCAGGTGGTCTGGGTCTTGTATTGCTCCCCAGTTACAAAGACCAAACCTAAAGTTATTCTAGAACAACAAGAGATTCAGAAAGTCACATTTTTGAGTACCTCCGCTCAATTATAAGCAACAAATGCAGTTTATATGAAGGAAGTCCGACGGAGAATGGATATAACAATGCAGAGGTTGAAAAAAATTAGAAACATATGGCAGAACTCCAAACACAATGACGAATATAAAAATCCTGCAAACTTGCATCTTCCCGGTGGAACTTCCATTCGTACGTGAAACGAGGACCCCACACACACTTAAAAGGATTGAATCTTTTGAACTAAAATGATATAAGAGGGTGCTCAAATACCATAGAGAGCAAAAAGGGAAAAAAATGCAAATATCCTAAAAGAACTGGATATCGAGGACAATAGGCTAATAAATAATATCCAAAAGCATAAATTATTTTGGTCACATCAGACGCCATAATGGTCTGGATGGTATGGTGCCTGGAAATTGGGTCAGAGGCAGGCTGTGGAGAAGATGGACACAAAACATCACCGAGGTCATGAGAATGATACCAACAGAGGTGGGAGTTCTGGCCCTTGATTTATTAGTATATAGATCGGAGAATTAATGAACAATTTATAAATAGTTTTGTTGCTGATCCAACATGTTTTTCTCCAGAGTTGTGTGTTATCTGAAACGGTATTTAATTAAGTAGCGTCTGCCGTCATAAAAAATCGTTTAAAAGTCGACATAATGTGACTGTTTGGTGTTAGAGCGTCTTGTTATCTATAATGAGACATCTACATTTATATCCCCTCCGAATTTCTGGTCCTCATATGTTTTTCTCTAGTTCTGTGTTTTCAATTTCCCCAGGGAGTACATAACACACAAACAGTTTAACATTTCGGTGTAGCGAAGAAATCAATACAAATGCTAAACAGCGTTAGGGACATGATGTTATGGAAATAACCGCGAGTGTCCACGTCAGTTAGCATTCAATTGAAGAAAAAAGTGATTAGCACAGGGTCTCTTTTTAAATGTCTAAACTATGAAGGAAGACGCTGGGTTGGTTTAGTTTCTAGCTACTTCACATAACAGTGAATCGCTCAAATTTTGATGTTTTAATTTTCAGATATTTAAAATTGTTCACCTTAACCTTAAAACCCACAGAAACGTGAAATTCAGCTGTTTATTTTTGGAAGATAAAGCCAAACCTAGCTTCTTTTTTTTTTCAACAAACTCAAAACGGGATAATCCTCCACGTCCTATCGCTATTTCTGTTTATCATTTGTGGTTATTGTTCTTTCATGCTACAGCACGACATTGTTCTTTCATGCTACAGCACGACATTGTTCTTTCATGCTACAGCACGACATTGTTCTTTCATGCTACAGCACGACATTGTTCTTTCATGCTACAGCACGACATTGTTCTTTCATGCTACAGCACGACATTGTTCTTTCATGCTACAGCACGACATTGTTCTTTCATGCTACAGCACGACATTGTTCTTTCATGCTACAGCACGACATTGTTCTTTCATGCTACAGCACGACATTGTTCTTACATGCTACAGCACGACATTGTTCTTTCATGCTACAGCACGACATTGTTCTTTCATGCTACAGCACGACATTGTTCTTACATGCTACAGCACGACATTGTTCTTTCATGCTACAGCATGACATGTGCCTGTCACTGTAATCTACAAATTTCGCTATTTGTTCCGCAGAACAAACTACGTTTTAACAAATTATATTTTTCAATCACTGCTTGTCTTAAATGTTGCTGCCGTCGCTGGGGCTCTAGACTAGCACCTGGTTAAGATTAACATCATGACTACCGTCAAGTTTAAGGGAAACATGAAGACTAGCATCAGGGTCAGGTGAAACATCAAGACCAGCATCAGGGCTTAAAGTGAAACATTAAGACTAGCGTCAGAGTGAGGTGAAATATCAGGACTAGCGTCAGGGTGAGGTGACACATCAGGACTAGCGTCAGGGTGAGGTGACACATCAGGACTAGCGTCAGTGTGAGGTGAAACATCAAGACTAGCGTCAGGGTTAAGTGAAACATCAGGACTAGCGTCAGAGTGAGGTGAAATATCAGGACTATCGTCAGGGTGAGGTGAAACACCAGGACTAGCGTCAGGGTGAGGTGAAACATAAGGACTAGCGTCAGAGTGAGGTGAAACATCAGGACTAGCGTCAGGGTGAGGTGAAACATTAGGACTAGCGTCAGGGTGAGGTGAAACATCAAGATTATCGTCAGAGTAAGGTGAAACATCAAGACTAGCATCATGGTTAAGGGAAACATCAGAACTAGAGACATGGTCAGGCAAAACATCAAGATTTGGAGTTAGGATCTGGTCAAACAATTGATCAAGCACCCCACCTATTCTGCACGTAACACCTGACGAGATTATTTAAACAACAATCCCCATAATGATGATCTTCCGGAGAAAGCCAACAGCCAGGAGGAACCTTTGCACCTTTTTACGTACGCCTGTGAGCTAATGTAACCAGTTAGTAAAGAAACATCAAATGTTCAATGAACTCAGCAGGAGTAGCTTGGAGCAACAAGTAAAATATCAAGAGTTTAATGAACTGATCAGGGCTAGCCTCGAGCAACAAGTGAAGAAACATTAAGAGTTCAATGAACTCAACTGGGCTAGCCTCGAGCAAGAAGTGAAGAAACATTAAGAGTTCAATGAACTCAACTGGGCTAGCCTCGAGCAAGAAGTGAAGAAACATTAAGAGTTCAATGAACTCAACTGGGCTAGCCTCGAGCAAGAAGTGAAGAAACATTAAGAGTTCAATGAACTCAACTGGGCTAGCCTCGAGCAACAAGTGAAGAAACATTAAGAGTTCAATGAACTCAACAGGGGTAGCTTCGTGCAGCAACAACTGCAATGAAAATAATTTGCATTTATAATTACAAAGTGTTATTGAACCTGACATGACTGTTGTCCATTTCTATTTCTCCTATTTTAACTGAACTTCCCCATAGCCTAGAGAGCTAAAATTGTATACACAGCCTCTAGTGCGACCTGTTAATCTATGACATTCTGACGGATCCGGGAAAGGTCATTGAAAACCTCTACCGAAAAACATGTTTACTATGATCGACAGCGAGATGAGTAATTTCAAGCCGCATTCGAGCAGGCACATGTTTATTGAGGTGGAATACGACTCACCACCGGAAGTAAACCTTGAAGACCCAGATGAAGATATCGACATGGATATGATTATATGATTATTTTTAAAGATTGAAGTCGGTAATGAATGTTGAATCAACACCAATGCTATGAGGAAAACCACATCAAAGTCAACCTCCGGGAGAACACAGGTGCTTTTCTACTTGAAGAACAGAGAAACAAGAAGACAACTTCGTATTACATGGAACGGACTGGTACTTAGACATAGCGATTCACCCAAAACCTTTACATACCACGGACAGATACTTAGACATAGCGATACACCCAAAACCTTTACATGGCACGGACAGACACTTAGACATAGCGATACACCCAAAACCTTTACATGGCACGGACAGATACTTAGACATAGCGATACACCCAAAACCTTTAAATGGCACGGACAGATACTTAGACATAGCGATACACCCAAAACCTTTAAATGGCACGGACAGATACTTAGACATAGCGATACACCCAAGTACTTAATATTGTAATGGACAACACATTACTTACAAGGCCTATTGTGATACGGTAAAACAAAAAGTCAGTGCAAGAAACAATATAATTTGCAAGCTGACAAACACTGCTTGGGGAGCATCACCATCGCTGCTCCTCTTAAGCCCTTGTATTTTGTCTCTCATGGACAGAATATGCGGCACCAGTATGACATGCATCTACACACGCGAAACGGGCAGATGTGGCAGTAAATGAGACATGCTGAATTGTGACAAGATCCCTTAAACCGACACAAACGGAACATGTCTACACAATCGCTGGAATCGCACCTCCAGATATTAGAAAACGTGTCATATCTGAAGTTTATTGACAAAAGCAGTCAAAAATGATACGACTGAAATCGAGGAAAAGTTTTCTTCGGATTGTACAGCCCTCAGAACCACGAGAGAAATCAAATAGAAAAGGGGTTCCAGAAGAATGGTGAAGGTTTGGCTTGGCTTGGCTTCGTTCATTTTCAATCTCCCGCTACCAAACACTGAAAGGGCTTAAGTAGCAGAATGTAGTCCAGAAAACGGAATGCCTTGTGTCGTAGTTGACAGCTTGACTGCGATATTTGCACCTTTCGGTCCAACACATCCGACTTCAGTAAGCATTTTTTAGTACCGGGTTAGCATTCACTCTTGGATCCCTTCTCCTTAGCCAATCTGCCCTACTGCAGCCTGTTATCCAGGATCACCGCGTGGAGATGTAGAAGGGTTTTGGCAGCTTTTGTTCGCTGGCCCTGACGCTAGCAGTCAGCTGTGAGACGCTGACCACTGCAGCTCATGCGCTGCTCAGCATCTTGATCCCTGGTGAAGGTTTGATGAAGGTTCCATAAGAACTTGCACCAGGACATGATGTGGCTTAAACTACGTGGAGATCTCTGAGCAGTTTAAGAACAGGTGTGTCCAGGTGAAGATCTAACCTGGAAAAGTGGGGATATGCAGACGATGAATTCAGCAAATGTGGGGCCGTCCAGGATCCTGAACACGTGATTAAATGTCCAAGTAATCAGGAATCCTGAGAAGTGGAGGACCTGATGGTGGCAAAAGAAAGAGCACAGACAGCAGCTGGGTCTAGGACGAAAACTTGTGAGGTCGCTGGGCGCGAAAAGTAAGTACGTAACAACACCAATATATTTTTTTTTAAAACCAAAGCGCCGAAACACAATTCACAAAAGAAACACCAAAATGTAAAATTGCAATTCAGTAGCGCCCATTAAAAAAAAAACCATGTCTTAGTATAAATAAAAGCAATTTCCGAAGAAACGTAGTGTTTAACAATATTTACTTGTTATTATTAGATGACACGAATTGCCCTTGAATGGGTGGAATACATAATGACTCAGAGAATAACAACATGGGACAAAAGTCCCGTAGCAGGTCTTTCAATCTGAAACTGCTAGACACCCATTAAGTCGATCGCAGACACAGAGAAAAGATTCTAACATGCAACCTTGACTTGTATGCTTTCACACGCTCCAGATAACTTGAATCGGTCATCAGTCCCATTTGTGTATTCGGAGTTGCGTTTCATCTCTACCGGAACGGCTGGTTAATGTGATGGTTTGGCTACTTAAATCTTTATTTAGTAACAATCACATCGTGGCAGCTTCACTCACCTGTTTCTATGTATGACACTGTTTTCATGTATGATCCTGTTTTCATTTATGACCCTGTTTGTCGAAATTTGGGGCACTTTTTCTTGAATGATTAAGTCATAATCTCATTTCCTGTGAGTTTTAATTGGTTCGATATAATGTATTACTATTTTTAGAAGTCGTAATATTTTTCACCTGAACTTTACCTTGAAATCTGTTTTCTTTGTATTGCTGTGCTTCCGTTTGTGACCGAGCTCATCCAATTTTCAGGACTTATGCTTGTCAACAATCCTCGACAGGTCAGACCATTTTACTGAAATATTTTTATTACCAATTCAACCTGATATAATCAACATGACTATATTCTATGGTTTGACAAGGCGTGTCCTCACCAAAAATAAGGTTTAACATTAAGTTGTATTCAATTACTGTTTTGTTTTTCCTGTGTGTTAAAATGAAACCGGACCTAACTGAACATACGTACCATGCGCAAGACGACGTCAATTCTGATGTAAACAGTACGTATCAACGTCGTTTGCAAAATTTCATTATCTTTCGACTCAGGTTCCTCAGCAGACCGTTGAAAACATGGCGGGTGTAATGCGGAATCCGTCCAGAGTTGATCACCTATCAATCATTCGGTTTGTAACAGCTGAAAGATGTTGAGCAGTTAAAAGATGTTGACCAGCTGAAAGATGTTGACCAGCTGAAAGATGTTGACCAGTTGAAAGATGTTGACCAGTTGACATTCATCGCTGAATGCAGGCAATGTGTAGTGACCCGAATCGTTGCATCAATTTTGGCGATGACATCTGATGACTCAACAATATGCGCCTGACCTGATCTCGGAAGATCTTTCGTTTACTCGCGTCCTTATTTTAAACATCGTTGTCCAGTTCTTCACTGTTGTCTTCGACACACTTTTGTCACCATACACTGCCTGCATTCTGCGATGAATTTCAACTGGTCGACATCCATCAGCTTTTAGAAACCGAATCACCGCTCGCTGATCAACACTGGACGGATTCCGTATCACATCCGCCATGGTGTCAAAGGTCTGCTGAGGAAACTGAGCCTGAGGATAATGACATTTTGCAAACTTGACGGTTGTTGGTATGTGCTGTTTACACCAGATTTAAATTCATCATCGCATCGTATGTAAGTTCACTTGGCGTATGGTGTAGTTATGTCCGATTTCATTTGAACGCGCCTCGTAGTTCTTCCGAATATATTAATACTAGGGTTAACTTTCTTCTTTTATTTTGTCTTTTGTTCTATTACCATTGCCTTGCTACGTCCCAGGTAGGTGGCATGTTTTGACTTCAGTTTTGCGCTAGCTGGGAGGCTGTGCTATTGAAATGTTGAATTTGTGTAGTATTTCTTTGATTCCATCTATCCATCATCGCCGGAGTCTACCTCTTGCTCGTGGCCCTGAAACCTCCATGTAGCTTGATTTCATTGTAAATTGATCATGGTATATACTTGACAAATGACCAAACACGTTACCTTATGTGCGACAATATAGTAGTTAACCGATGTAATCCCGAACATATTCCTCAGCGTGTTGTTGTGAATTTTGTCGCGCATTGTCTTCCTGCTGCTTTTCGTGCACATTGATTCTCACTGATCTCAATCGTACGTTTGGGCCTATCTAATAAATCCCAAGTTTGACACTGACGACATAGCATAATGGAGATCAGCGTGTTTATCGGCCTCTATTTAGTGGACATAATGGCACTAGGGAGACTAAGGAGAGGTCCAGATTAGATATTAGGAAGTAATTTTTTAGTCAGAGAGTTGTGAATGCTTGGAATGCATTGCCAAGGGAGGTGGTGGAGACTGGGACAGTTAATGCATTTAAGAATAAATTGGATGTGTATAGATTGCAGAGCAAGGTGATGTAAATGTAACTGGTTGTATACAGACTCTGTAGAGTCTTCTAAACCAGTATAAAGACGTTAAGTTTGACTTGAATATTTTAGTATCGGTGTGAGCAGTTAGTGTACCTTGTTTACCTTTTGAATTCTACTTTCTGTCCAGTCTGCCGTCTTCAGTGTTGACACTACCCAGGTACATACATTCCCGTACCTGCTTTAGAGTGCCTGCCAGGGTTAACAGAGGCCATATTTGCTTTAGATGATTTTTGCCCAATAGTAGTTCATCATTCTCCCATAAGATAGAATTAGACTGTTTAACATTAATGTAGAAGTATCGAATAATGTGTCCCACTTCGGGCATGTGTCATAGATAGAATTTCACCTCTTGACTGCAAGGTTTATGAGCAGACATTTTCGTCGTGTGCTTCGCGTTAAATGGTTGGTTATATCCTCATCGGAGAAGGTTGGACCCCGCCCAGCTAGAAACATGCCCAAAGCCACATCACTCACAGACCGAGCAGTGAAGTAGTAGTGAGAAGAGATGCCCCTACAATCTCTTAGGGTTACAGGGGGGACAAGACGTGATGAGAAAAACATGGGCAGTACATATTTGTGACAAAGATCACAACATGCAGAACAGCTGAAGTTGAGGAATAGAAGTAACGATTTGTAGAACATTCGCCGGAATCAATTTTAACAATTTAACCAGGCGTGTGTTTCATTAAAGTTCGTATAAGACATGCAACTGTTGTATTATATTTCACATAAGACAGACATGTGTTGTAGTAACATAAAACAAGACAAGTATTGTGTTCACATAAGATATCCATATGTTTAGCTCACATAAGACAGACAGGTTGTGTTCATATAAGACAGGCGTGATGTATTATATTTCACATAGGACAGACACGTGTTGTATTATCTTTCACATAAGACAGACATCTGTTGAAGTCACATAAGACAGCTATGTATTGTAGTAACATAAGATAGGTATGTGTTGTAGTCGCATCAGACAGACATGTGTTATAGTCGCATAAGAAAGACACGTGTTGAAGTCACATAAAAAAGACACGTGTTGAAGTCCTATAAGACATACATGTGTTGTAGTCATATAAGACAGACATGTGTTATAGTCACATAAGACAGACAAATGTTATAGTCACATAAGACAGACATGTGTTCAAGTCACATAAGACAGACATGTGTTGTAGTCACATAAGACAGACCTGTGTTGTAGTCACATAAGACAGACATGTGTTTAAGTCACATAAGACAGACATGTGTTTAAGTCACATAAGACAGACATCTGTTCAAGTCACATAAGACATACATGTGTTGTATTAGATTTCACATCGAACAGACATGTTATAGTCACATAAGACAGACATGCATTGTAGTCATATAAGACAGACATGTGTTGTAGTCACATAAGACAGACATGTGTTGTAGTCACATAAGACAGACATGTGTTCAAGTCACATAAGACAGACATGTGTTGTAGTCACATAAGACAGACCTGTGTTGTAGTCACATAAGACAGACATGTGTTTAAGTCACATAAGACAGACATGTGTTTAAGTCACATAAGACAGACATCTGTTCAAGTCACATAAGACATACATGTGTTGTATTAGATTTCACATCGAACAGACATGTTATAGTCACATAAGACAGACATGCATTGTAGTCATATAAGACAGACATGTGTTGTAGTCACATAAGACAGACATGTGTTGTAGTCACATAAGACAGACATGTGTTTAAGTCACATAAAACAGACCTGAGGTGAAGTCACATAAGACCAGTATAGTTTGGAATCTAAAAAACAAAAGCAAACAACGGAAGAAGGGTAATAAAGGACAACGGGTGGCTAATACAACTAGACATGTTGTAGACATGTTAGAAATATGTGAATGAGCTTCTATTGCTTCCCTGTATTCCAACGGGATCATACGTAATTCTTTCAAGAAAGTAATAGTTATTCGTGTTTACTATTCCATTATTGAATTCCTGGTGAGTGAATCTCCGATCTTAAAATCTTGGTCTTTCGCTTCCATCTTTTCAATAGCTGACAGTGCTTGAGCTGAGTTTTCATGTCACGTCAACCCGTCCATCTTCTTCAATTACACAAGAGCCATGTTCTGTACTGGGGGATTGAAAATATTGAACGAAGGGCATGATCAAAAGTGAAAGTAAAATCTTCCATTCTTTTTTTTTTTTGTCCAGCGCAAACATGATGGGACAGATCCAGGACAATATGAAACTCTATAAAAAGGGAGAAGAGCTTTATGTTGCTGTCACCAGCGGGGCCTTGTTGAGCATTTAATGACACGATCATAGTCGTAAATTACAGAGGTCTAGAAACAAGTTTATACGTTTTAAACACAACCAACTCAATATTTTGGTGACAGTTGTTGTACATAAATAAAGCGTTATCCGGAGCATCCATAAAGCATCTGAGACTCACATAAGACAATCACATAAAAGTTCAAATGAGGTGCAAAAACGGGGAATGTCAGGTGATACATGTTTAGTTCATTACTCTTTCTCACAATTTTGAATTCAAGTGCTGTCTCCGCAGCGAGGGTTGGCTGCAATGAACTTCACATATCATTTGTGTCCCGACTTGATAATACACTCTCCTAGACTGACATCCGTCCATCTTTCGGTGTTGTTCTCTCACTTACATGACTGCCCACCTCTGGACTTGATGATACACTCTGCCAGACTGACATCCGTCCATCTTTCGATGTTCTTCTCCCACTTACGTGACTGCCCGTTTCTGGTCCGGCAATCATCAATCTTCCCCTCCAGTATTGTTTTCAATAAAGTGTCACATCTTTTTATATGATCAAAAAATTTGACTTGCCTAATTTTAGTATCTATCAAAAGTTCTCTATATGTGCCTACTCTCGTCAGGGCGTCGCTATTTGTTTATTTCTCTTTCCATGAAATGCCACACATTCTTCTGTAAAACCACATTTCGAGGGCCTCTATTTTGTTTCCCAACTATTTGTTTATTTCTCTTTCCACGAAATGCCACACATTCTTCTGTAAAACCACATTTCGAGGGCCTCTATTTTGTTTCCCAACTATTTGTTCATAGTCCCTGCGTCTGTACCGTACAGCAATGTTGAATATATTTATATTACACCTAATGAGTTGGTGTTAATGTAGTGGTTATTTGGATGTCAATGTTCATCATATTCAAATCAGGCACTGGGGGACGGCGTGGCCTAGTGGATAAGTGGCACGGCTCACAATCCGAAGGTGCTGGGTTCGATCCCCATCACAGCACCGGCCGTTACCCCGGGGAAGCAAACCCTTAGAAAATGCAGGAGGAAGCAGACCCTTACATAAAATGCATGCTGAAGTCGGATGCATTGGGCCGACAGGCGCAAAATAAAAACCACAGTGCAACGCAAACCGCCTTGGGGATTAGAGAAATAAGGCGAACGCAAAAAAAAAAAAAAAAAAAAAAAAAAAAGAAATCAGGCACTGTGGATGTATGTAGTGTGAATAAATAAATGAGAAAAAAAATGTTTAAAGTTGATTAAAATACAATTAATCAAAATATAAAAAGAAGGTATAGTCAGAAACCGCACGGAGACGAGAAAACGAACAAACCTACGTTACGACCAATAAGCCTGTTATGTTTGTGTTCTCGTCTGGGTGCGGTGCTTACCATACCCATTTATTAAGTTTGAATACATTTAGTTTTAATCAACTTTAAACATTGCCATTCATTTATTTGTTCTCATAATAATAAATACGCTTTTGGTCATTACTAGTATCTTCGTTACCTCCCTCACACATCTACCATCACTTTTAATTATCTGTCCCAGATACAAGTCTACCTGTTCATAATAGGGGAAGTGTCATAATTAGGTGATATCTAAGAAAAGATAAAAAGGAAGAATCTAGTCTATTGAAGTATGGAAGCACGGGAAGTGGAAGTGGTAAAACATAAAGATAAGGATCTAATGGTTTCATCCTGGCAGAGTACGAGACCTAGTCTACACATAAAAGCAAAGGCCGCCGTCCATTTTAGACGATGATGGCATCATTCATTTTGCTAGCGCTATTTATAAGGATTAACTGCGCTACTTTTTATCCGCTCTCTCGTCTCGAACAGCCCGACCCCAGTGGCAAGTCAAAGACAAGACGACTAGGGGGCGACTACCAGATGCATCAAGCAACCGTGAAAATGACTGCGTTGGAAGTCCAACTCACACGACCTGATCACGAGGCCGACGGCTTAACCACTTCGCCACGGAATCCTCCGGTCTACACAATAGCTATGTAGGTTTACATCAACTGTATAAGTATGAAGTGCAGTAGGACCGAATCAGGATAGAAAAAAGATCGACAAAACTGATAGTGGGATTCCAGAGTTACAGTTATAAGACTCAGAAAAACCGGCCTACAGTGTCTAGAAAAGCGAAGTATTCGAGGTGACTTAATACAGGTTTATAAGATAATCACAGGAACGGATCAATTAGACTATAACAAATTGTTTCAAAATACAAACACCTACCAGAACAAGAGTGCATAGCTACAAACAAATTAACTAAAGAAAGTCCAGATTTGATAGGAGGAATTATTTTTTAGTCAGAGAGTAGTGAATGCTTGGAATGCATTGTAACATGAAGCAGGGACAATTAATGCATTTAAGAAAAGATTATATACACATAGCATTTAGAGCAAGGCAATGTAAATTAAACTGGTAGTATACAGACTTCATAGTCATCTAAAGCAGTATAACAATGTTACACCAAGCTGATGGATTTAGTGCGGACAAACCCTGTTAGTGCTTACACTGACGCCCAAACAAATCTAAGTGATTTGGTCATTTAGTTAGAATCCATTATGTCCAGCATGCATCGAGAGCATGTCCTATGCAGGTCTCCGGTCAACGTGCAGGTGACCGACCTAGACATCGGTGGTTCGAGTGTGTCTCTTACATTCTCAGGAAGTTAATCCTAGCGACAACACCAGCCTCCTATCTGGCGATAGCACGAAATCTGCGCATTCACGCATCTCTGCGACGCCTCCTGAGAGGGCAGTAGCACATCAGAAGTCTTAGCGTGTAGTTATTTTCGTGGTTAAAAAAGTTAAGTCGTCCATCACAAGCGATACTGGTGACATCATCAGACGGTGTTTCCTTGATGTGACTTGCCCTGTATTGAATCATAGTGCGGAAGAAGCTGCGCTGATCATCAACCATTTTCTAGTCCTGAGCTACCTTGGACCAGTAGCAAGGCATAAGCCAGACTTATGAAGGTAACTCAGGTTGCGGGCAATCTGGCCTAACCTCCTTAAGAACAGATGAAAATATCAAGACTGCAGACAGGGTCATGTGAAACAACAAGACTAGCTACAGGGCCAGGTGAAACATCAAAACTGGCGACCAGATTCATCAAATTGCATCATTATCAGATGGTCAAACACTTTATCTTCTTTGTCTCAATATAATAGTTACCCGATGGCCACCCCAACTCATTCATCAGCCTTTGTTATAAACTTTCGACACAATAAAAACACAATAACAACACAATAACTATCTATATAATTGTGATGGTGTGAAGTGCCGTCTTTGCAACGACTGCTGACTGCTGTTGTTTATTTCTGCTCTTAACGTAACGTCTTTATACTAGTTTAGAAGACTCTGCAGAGTCTGTATACAACCAGTTTCCTTTACATCACCTTGCTCTAAAAGATATGCGCATCTAATTTATTCTTAAATGCATTAACTGTCCCTGCCTCGACTACCTCCGGTGGCAATGCCTTCCAAGCATTCACCACTCTCTGACTAAGAAAATATTTTCTAATACCTAATCTGGACCTTTCTTTAGTTAATTTGTAGCTATGCCCCGTTGTTATTGTCGGTGGCTGTATTTTAAAAAAACTTGTTGTAGTCTAATGTATCCTTTCCTTTGATTATCTTGTAAACCTGTATTAAGTCACCACGAATTCTTCTCACTTCTAGACACTGTAGGCCGGTTTTTCTGAGTCTTTCCTCATAACTGTAATTCTGGAATCCCACTATCAACTTTGTCGCTCTATTTTGTAACCTTTCTAGCATGTTTATATCCCCTCTATGATAAGGACTCCACACCTCTACACAGTACTTCAATCTAGGTCTAACTAATGCTTTATTCAGTTTGACTATCACTTCCTATCACTCCATCATTAATGTCGCTATCATATTTATAAGCTGTCTTTCACTTGCCTGTCCGCTTTCAATCTTTCCGCTTAGTATTGTAGTCAGCAGTGTATCTTGACCAAAATATTTCATTGCCTAATTTTAAATATCTTTCAGTATTTGCCTAATCTTCTTTTCGAAACACTGTTTTGTATTTTCTTTTTTCAAGAGCCTCAATTTTGTCGTCGAGCTGTTTTCTCATCGCACGGGTTCCCACATCGCATGATAATTAAGATATAAAACGCCGGATGACTCATGTTTAGTATATTTTTGTTTGCCTGCATGCCAATGCATTTGAAATGTTAAATGTTTTTTGTTGTTGCATTATTCGTAAACTCTTCTACATAGCTTTATACAATCGTCAGGAATGTGGACATCTGTGTACAACTACGACATACATGAGCATCAATAAACAGCTGACGCACACATGTCAGTCGTTACACAACTGTAGCCTTTATAAGCATCTATAAACAACTGTAGCCTCTGTAAGCATCTATAAACAACTGTAGCCTCTGTAAGCATCTATAAACAATTGTAAGCATTATAAGCATCTATAAACAACTGTAGCCATTATAAGCAAATATAAAAAGACGCACTAATGTACGCTCTTAAACAGCTGAAGCCATTATAATCATATATAATCTACTGGTACACCCATGTACGTCCTTAAACAGCTGAACACATTATAAGCATGTAAACAACTGGTACAATCATGTACGTCCTTAAACAGCTGAACACATAAGCATGTAAACAACTGGTACACTCATGTACGTCCTTAAACAGCTGAACACATTATAAGCATGTAAACAACTGGTACACTCATGTAAGTCCTTAAACAACTGAACACATTATAAGCATGGAAACAACTGGTACACTCATGTACGTCCTTAAACAGCTGAACACATTATAAGCATGTAAACAACTGGTACACTCATGTAAGTCCTTAAACAACTGAACACATTATAAGCATGTAAACAACTGGTACACTCATGTAAGTCCTTAAACAACTGAACACATTATAAGCATGGAAACAACTGGTACACTCATGTACGTCCTTAAACAGCTGAACACATTATAAGCATGTAAACAACTGGTACACTCATGTACGTCCTTAAACAGTTGAAGCCATTATAAGCATGTAAACAACTGGTACACTCATGTACGTCCTTAAACAGCTGGTCATTATACGCATCTATAAACAAGTGAAGCACATGTACATTCTAAACAACTGTAGCCAGTATAATCTTCTATAAGCAACAAACACAAAACAATATCAATAAACGACTACCAAAGATATAGACATTTAAACATATTACTTCAATAAAAAACAGTTATAAAACTACCACCTAGAAACATCTATAAAGAAATGGCACAAACAGGAACATCTATACTCTATTGCTGCGAACATGGACGTCTATAAACAACACAACAATAAAATAGACAAATGTAAACGACCATCACAAACATGGACATCTGCAAAGTACTATTACACAATGAATCTATACAACTCTTCTAACATCAACATATATACGCAACTGACATCAAACATTGACATCTATAAGCGACCACCACAAACATGGACATCTATAAGCGACCACCACACATATGAATATCTATAAACAACTGACCCAAATATAAGTATGGATATCTATAAGCTAGAACCACAAATATGAATATGTATAAACGACCACCACAAACATAGATATCTATAAACAGCTGGCACAAATATTTGACATGTTTCAACGATCACCACAAACATGAACATTTATAAACAATTGACCCAAACATAAACATGTAGATCTATGAGTCCACCACAAGCAAGGAAATCGAAGAGTGCCCACTGCAAACATGTAAATCTATAGGGACCACTACGAACATTGACATCTATAAGGGACCATCACATACATAGACATGTAAAGGTGAACGACAAACATTGAAATATTTAAGTGACCATCACATACATAGACATGTAAAGGTGAACGACAAACATTGAAATATTTAAGCGACCACTACAAACACTAAAATCTATAAACTGACCACCACAAACACGGACATCTATAATCGTCCACCACAAACATGGACATCTATAATCGTCCACCACAAACATGGACATCTTTAAACGACCACCACAAACATGAACATCTATAAACGACCACCACAAACACAGACATCTATAATCGACTACTACAAACACGGGCATCTGTAAACAACCACCACAGATATAGACTGTAAACAACTTCCAGAAAATGTAGACTTCTACAAACAGCAACATGATTTGCAGAGAACATCAAAAGCACTTGACTTGTAGAACGCAGCCTGGATCTAACATTCATGCAGCTGTGACTGTAATGGCTTCCCTTGTGGTGAAAACCAGACTGGCTCTTCTCAAGTAATGGATGTCTCACTTGTAAGCAGTGGAGTGTTGATGATGAGTCTATGCTATAAATATGTTGAAACGTATTCAAACGTATCTACTTTGTCACTAAATGTCATTTCAACATGACGCCTTCGTGTTTTGCATGATTCAATTGGAATCCGTTATGTGCAGCTCTGAGTAGTCGGCTTTCGTGACGCCGATAATAGCATTTGGTCGTGTGTATAAGAACTCAGTTTGACTAGTATACCAGCTTTTTGTGACGTCTTCAAGAGCCTTATATGACGTGTATAAGAGCCTTTTATGACGTGTATAAGAGCCTTTTATGACGTGTATAAGAGCCTTTTATGACGTGTATAAGAGCCTTATGTGACGTGTATAAGAGCCGTGTGTGACGTTTATAAGAGCCGTATGTGACGTTTATAAGAGCCTTTTATGACGTGTATAAGAGCCTTTTATAACGTGTATAAGAGCCTTTTAAGACGTGTATAAGAGCCTTATAAGACGTGTATAATAGCCTTATATGACGTGTATAATAGCCTTTTATGACGTTTATAAGAGCTTTCTGTGACGTGCTTCTTCTGTGGCGTGTATAAGACACTTTAATGGCATGTATACGAAATTAGTATTGACGTGTATAAGCCTTTTATGACGTGTACAAGAGCTTTTTATGACGTGTATAAGAGACTTGTATGACGTGTATAAAACGCATTTTATGACGTGTAAAAGGGCATATTAGCACTTGTATACACGTTTGTTTCTTTTGTTTGAGCTAAAGTAACACATTAGCCTCCTAGGTGCGTGCGGTGTCAATTCACTTTTCACGCTTCTATTTTTAGTAACATAGACCTCTTTGCCAGTTACCAATTTGGACCATCTTTCTGCCTCTTTTTTATGAGACCAGTTGCTTCGACTTATTTTTCCAGAGCTCTTTGCGAACTGTGTGTTCCAAAACAAGCATATATCTTGTTGAATAGATTTCACAGCAAGGACGTGAACTGACAATTCCATCTCCATCAACTCAGCTGGATCTGTTAGTGTGTGTTTTATGTTATCGATAAGTCTGTAATTGCATGAAATAAGCAGGACATCCTCACCCAGCTACATTCAGCTAACGCCAGAGCTGGGACCTGCACAGGAGCATCTGCCAAAGAGGAGGGGCATCTGCCCATGAGGAGAGGCAGGTCGACTAATACAAAGACTGTATTGCATGTGGCCATCTAATGAAAATTAAATGAAGCGGGGCGTCTGTTTGAGAATTTCAGCACGGGGTATTATTAGTTACATGTCAATTTTTCATGATATATTGTATGGCAGGACTGTTACGTTCTTGATCATATGCTGTCTTGAAATTTATATTGATTTTTAACATTGCTTTAGTAATGTTTATTATGGAATTAGCTTAACTTCTTTATACTGGTTTATAAGACTCTACAGAGTGTATACAACCAGTTTCTTGAAGTTGGATTTTGCCGATTAGCGAGTCCATCTTAAAATACTCAAACTCTAAAGCTAAAATAGGTGTCATCTTTAGCTGCTCTTAACAAATCACCTGGGAAAAAGTACAAATAACTTGTGTAGATTTTTAACTTGAATTGTGTCTAGGCAACAGTCGTTAAGCCTACTCTTTTCGATTTCCAACTGCCAAGGAATGTTTAACTTACTCGACACTGAACACGGGAGTCCGATCTCACTACCCAGATATGCGGGGAATTGTTACCAGAAACTCCACGTTGAACAATCGCGGTCTCCACCGTGATTTGAACACGCGACCTCCGGCACTCGAGACGAACACCTTACCTCGAGACCACTGAGTCCCCCTTTACAGCAGAGGTGAACGTGACACAATCATGCAAATAGACGGCAAATAACAGCAGACATAGAAAGGAAGATGTGACACAGATAGACAAGCAGATATTAACGTGCCTGTACGACGATGAACTCTGAGCCGTGACAGATTAGAATGCCTTCCATGATTTCTGTCTGTGAAGATCTGCAGATTCATTTAGCACTATATATGGATCTGCACTGTCGAAGTCCATTTGGATATGAAATGTTACTAAGTCTCCCAGCGCAAGCATCGGCCACATCTCTTTGATAACGCCATCTCCAAGGACTCTCTCATCGACTACAATATGGCGGACTGAAGCACCTCCCGAGGGCTTACTCTCGATGTCCTGCTCGCCAGGCTGTCACGTTAGAACGCTCACTGGTAATTAGATCAGAAGAAACCACACATGGGTCGATTCTTTCGTGATCTGCCCAGAATTTCTTTTTTATTCAGTCGCACATTCGGTAGACTCGTGAGGTTTTCATGTAGTTGAGGCTTCTGTTTAGATGTGGTTGTTGAACTGCGGTTGTTTGTTATCGCCGCTGTTACTGTTAGCGATGTTGTCATCGGTGCAGCTGTTCCTGCTGTTGTAGTTGTTTCTCTTGCTGTTGTTGCTCTTGATTTTGTGGTTATTGTTGCAATTCCTTATGTTGCTGATGTTGCTATTGCTGTTGTTGTTGTTGCTATTGCTGTTGTTGCTATTGCTGTTGTTGTTGTTGCTATTGCTGTTGTTGCTATTGCTGTTGTGGCTACTGCTGTTGTTGCTATTGCTGTTGTTGCTATTGCTGTTGTTGCTATTGCTGTTGTTGCTATTGCTGTTGTTGCTAATGCTGTTGTTGTTGTTGCTATTGCTGTTGTTGCTATTGCTGTAGTGGCTACTGCTGTTGTTGCTATTGCTGTTGTGGCTACTGCTGTTGTTGTTGTTGCTATTGCTGTTGTTGCTATTGCTGTAGTGGCTATTGCTATTGCTGTAGTGGCTACTGCTGTTGTTGCTATTGCTGTTGTGGCTACTGCTGTTGTTGCTATTGCTGTAGTGGCTACTGATGTTGTTGCTATTGCTGTTGTGGCTACTGCTATTGTTGCTATTGCTGTAGTGGCTACTGCTGTTGTTGCTATTGCTGTAGTGGCTACTGCTGTTGTTGCTATTGCTGTTGTGGCTACTGCTGTTTGTTTTTGCTATTGCTGTTGTTGCTATTGCTGTTGTTGTTGTTGCTATTGCTGTTGTTGCTATTGCTGTTGTTGCTATTGCTGTTGTTGCTATTGCTATTGTTGCTATTGCTGTTGTTGCTGTTGTTGCTATTGCTGTTGTTGCTATTGTTGTTGTTGCTATTGTTATTGTTGTTGTTGCTATTGTTGTTGTTGCTGTTGTTGCTATTGCTATTGTTGTTGTTGCTATTGTTGTTGTTGCTGTTGTTGCTATTGCTGTTGTTGTTGTTGTTGCTATTGCTGTTGTTTCTACTGCTGTTGTTGTTATTGATGGTGTTGTTATTGCTGGTGTTGGTATTGCTCTTGATGTTGTTGCTATTGCTGTTGTTGCTATTGCTGTTGTTGCTATTGCTGTTGTTGCTATTGCTATTGTTGTTGTTGCTATTGTTGTTGTTGCTGTTGTTGCTATTGCTATTGTTGTTGTTGCTATTGCTGTTGTTGTTGTTGCTATTGCTGTTGTTTCTACTGATGTTGTTGTTATTGCTGGTGTTGGTATTGCTCTTGATGTTGTTGCTATTGCTGTTGTTGCTATTATTGTTCTTGGTGTTGTTGCTATTTTTGTTGTTGCTACTGCTGTTGTTGCTCTTGATGGTGTTGGTGTTGCTCTTAATGTTGGTGCTCTTGATGTTGATTGCTGCTATGGCTGTTGTTGCTTTAGCCACTGTTGCAATTGCTGTTTTTTATGTTACTGTTGCTCTCTTGTTATTGGTTGTGGCTATTGCTGTTGTTGCTCTTGACGTTGTTGGTCGTGTTGTTGTTATTCTTCCTATGTATGTATCTTCCTGTAATGTTTTCCAAAATTGGTGCATGTGTAATAAGGATGCCCTTTCGTTGCTCTGAACACCCGAATGACGACGACTGTAGATCCATACCAGCTTCTTCAGGTTGATGCCCTTGCAGCTGCCACTCATGCCTAGCCAGCCCTTTTGTACCTTCTGAAGAAAGGATTTGAAGTCTGACACGAACACTGCCCCTGTTAAAATCGACTGATAGCTATACCAGAGCTGCAGCCCCAGTTTTCATCTACATTTCTAGCCGAGAAGCACCTAATAGATGTCTGACTGCGCAGCACCATTCCATCGCTGTAAATCATGTCATCACAATACTGCCTGTTATCATTGATCAGTTTGTTAACCTCCAGCACAGTTCTCCCGTTGCATCACTCTCTGCATTTCATCTCGGATGTTGTGAGGACTCTGTGGTAATCTGTCTTTCTATCGCCAGTGTGAACCCATTCATCTCGGATGTTGTGAGGACTCTGTGGTAATCTGTCTTTCTATCGCCAGTGTGAACCCATTCATCTCGGATGTTGTGAGGACTCTGTGGTAATCTGTCTTTCTATCGCCAGTGTGAACCCATTCATCTCGGATGTTTTGAGGACTCTGTGGTAATCTGTCTTTCTATCGCCAGTGTGAACCCATTCATCTCGGATGTTTTGAGGACTCTGTGGTAATGTGTCTTTCTATCGCCAGTGTGAACCCATTCATCTCGGATGTTGTGAGGACTCTGTGGTAATCTGTCTTTCTATCGCCAGTGTGAACCCATTCATCTCGGATGTTTTGAGGACTCTGTGGTAATCTGTCTTTCTATCGCCAGTGTGAACCCATTCATCTCGGATGTTGTGAGGACTCTGTGGTAATCTGTCTTTCTATCGCCAGTGTGAACCCATTCATCTCGGATGTTGTGAGGACTCTGTGGTAATCTGTCTTTCTATCGCCAGTGTGAACCCATTCACCTCGGATGTTGTGAGGACTCTGTGGTAATCTGTCTTTCTATCGCCAGTGTGAACCCATTCTTCTCCATTGACTATCGTCTCAACTGTGGTCACCTGTCCAATGTGGCTGTTTGTAGCTTGCATGATGTCATTAAAAGCCGTGTCGAAGAATCACGTAGCTTATGGTTTTCTTCAATATACTTTGTCGTTTATTGGTGTATTATTGGATTGTTCTTCAATGCATATGGCATTTACGCTTACATTGTAGTATATGTTTATTAAGTATCGAAGTCAGTGCACTCCAGGTAGATCCAAATTACAAAGGTTGTAGAAAGCGATGGTTCCTCTAGACCACTGGTTGTACACACTCTCATGTGCTGGACTGCTGAACCCATGTCTAATTTCAAAACGTAGCAATCTTGGTTTGTAAAGACATGCCAGTTGAGGTGCGAACGTGCGTGTTTGCGTGCACGTATATATATTATAGAAATATATACATTTTGCATATACGCAGATTCAAATGAATTGTGTGTTTTAGACACAAAATGGTCAGCGAGAGAAAATAGAAGACAGAGACAATGAGACACAGATTAGACAGACAGACAGAGAGTACAATACACTTATTGTTATATGTATTCAGAGCAATTAGTATTTAAAGTCAGCTTATTCGTATTAAGTCCGACTGATAGATTTTCAACCCGACTAATAATTTAATAACACTTGACTTTACTGTACTAAGACGCCCTTCTTGGGTAGACATTGTGACTTTCCTTCATATTAATCTGGAAACCGTTATATGAACTGTGTGACCCGCTAAGTCTTGCCCTATGTTATTAATAACTAGAGGCACTTCAGTGTCATGAAGTAGGTCATCTATAATTAGATTCATCTATACATTATTTAAATTATCAAGAACACAAGCAACAAAATTAACAATACATTGGGTGCTATTCTCAATGCTAGGGTAAACATTGGTCGGCATGTACATTTTCAAGGGACATTGCTCTTGTGCAGGTCCCAGCTCTTGAGCAGGTCCCAGCTATTGTGGTGGTCCCATCTGTTGTCTGCTGATGATGCCTCAATATGGACACGAAAATCCATTACTTGGGCGTTTAAGACACAAAGTCCGTCTACAAGCGACCCAATGGGACACCGAATCTATGTGTCCCTAAGCACTCAGAAACCATCTTTGTGTCATCGTTGTATACGGAAAATGTCTACGTTTGTCCAGGGAACACAGACATTATCTACATACCTATTTAGAAAAACTAATTGTCTACACACCTGTTTAGAGACACGAAAATTTTCTACATGCCTCCTTAAAGACACGAAAATTGTCTACATGCCTCTTTAGAGACACGGAAATTGTCTACATGCCTCTTTAGAGACATGAAAATTGTCTACATGCCTCTTTAGAGACACGAAAATTATCTACATGCCTCTTTAGAGACACGAAAATTGTCTACATGCCTCTTTAGAGACACGAAAATTGTCTATATGCCTCTTTAGAGACACGAAAATTGTCTACATGCCTCTTTAGAGACACGAAAATTGTCTGCACATTTTAGACACACGGTAATTGTCTGCAAATTTTAGACACACGGTAATTGTCTACACATCATTTTAGAAACACGGACATTGTCTACGTAACTTTTTAAGAAACGCGAATTGTCTGCAATTGTCTCTTTAGACACGTGTGAATTGTCTTGCATAGCTATTTAAGGACACGGTAATTGTCTACATTCCTCTTTAGACACACGTGAACTGTCTAAGTAACGGTTTAATGACACGGTAATTGTCTTCGTACCTCTCTAGAGACACTGAAATTGTCTGCATCCCGTTTTAAGGATACGGTAATTGTCCTAGTACCTATTTAGAGACACGCATATCGTCTACTTACCTCCTTAGGGACAAGGGAATCGTCTGCTTGCCTCCTTAGGGACAAGGGAAATTGTTTACGTACCGCCCAAATAATGAACAATAAATTGTCAACATCGTCGCAGACGACCACTAGCGTCATCCGATATGAAACTGGATCCTTGCGTACGCGCGTTTAACTGATTAACCCAGTACGAGCGCGGCTAGTTCTATGGCAAGACTGGCATGGTCTGCAGCTGCTACCCGTATTCCCTCTGCTTTAGATTTCTTGATAGCACGTCTATCCTGGGCGGCCTACACACAGAAGACGCTGATTATTGCAACGACCATGCTGAACGATTTTGAGCCTATTTTATTCAGGTAGTAATGTCCATAAAACACCACTTAAGAGGGTTTTTTTCAAATTGGTCTTGGGTCGCTTTTTTTTCGTCCGTCACGTGGAACATCAGTCTTTCTTGAGTCAGTTTGTGATACATAAGCCTCTTTGGGAGACACGCTCTTAGCATTCGGGCAAGGTGGCCCGTTCCTCGCAGTTGGACTGTCTGCCAAAGTGCGTAAACCTCAAGCTTGCTGGCTCTGGATGGGACTTTATTAATTGTGATATGGACCTGCCAATGTTTTTGTGGGCGACCATTAGCCAGACAAATTGTGTACGTGTCTCCACCTAGGCACTGGCATTGTGTTTGTGTGTGTAGCACTAGTTACACGGTATCTGTCTACTTGCGACCATTGGGACACGGAACTCGATCACTTGCGACCATTGGGACACGGAACCCGATCACTTGCGACCATTGAGACACAAAACCCGATCACTTGCGACCATTGGGACACGGAACCCGATTACTTGCGACCAATGGGACACGGGACCCAATTACTTGTGACCATTGGGACACGTGACTCAATCACTTGCGACCATTGGGACACATAAGATATCTGATGGAAATTCAAATGTAAGTGCCATCTCTGCATCGAAGGTCGGCTGCAGTGGATCTCCAGTGTACTCTATCTCACGCCGTAATGGTGCAACCTGGCAGGCTTTTTTCAGTCCATCTCCTGATGTTATTCACCCATCATAACGTTGTCTGCCTATTGAAAGACTGCCTTCCATACTACCCTCAAGTGTGGTCTTCGACAAGGAGGCATGTCTCGTAATATGACCAAAATAACTTAACTGTCTAACACTGATTTCGGTCACTAAATCTTTTTTCAACCCTACCTCTATCAATATTTCCACATTGGGATCACGATGCTGAGCAGCGCATGAGCTGCAGCGGTCAGCGACCCATAGCTGACTTCTAGCGTCAGGGCCAGCGAACCAGAGCTGCCAAGACACTTCTACACCTCCACGCGGTGATCCTGGATAATAGACTGCAGCAGGGCAGACTGGCTAAGGAGAAGGGATCGAAAAAGGAATGCTAACCCGGTACTAAAAAAATTCTTGCTTAAGTCGGATGTGTTGGACCGAAAGGTGCAAATATCGCAGTCAAGCTGTAAACTACAACACAACGCATTCCGTTCTCTGGACTACATTCTGCTAGTTAAGCCCTTTCAGGGGTTTGTAGTGTAGTGGGAGATTGTGAACGAACGAAACCAAGCCAAGCCAATATATCCACATTGGTTTTATTCTCTTTCCAAGAAATTGCTTTACCCTACCCCATTTTGGACGACGGAATCATATAGTGTGGCTGATTATATTAATTAAAAAGACGAACCCGTATTTGTAGAGCAACATAATTGCGAAGCGAACAACAAAACTCATAGAGAGATAATCCAATGATGTTCCGTAAGCCCACATTACAAGCTCGAGTATGCACATCACAGACAACTATACCTGGAGCTATCCCAACACCATCATCTATATTTATTGACAGGAGCTACGGACCAACTGCTGGCGACATCGCTTCTATTTACTGTCAAGAGCTGTGGATCTGTGAACGAACTGCTTACGACATCACCACCCCAATCCCCTTCACTACATCCTTATTCATACACGAATGACTTCCCAGGACAACAGACAGATGACTTCCCAGGACAACAAACAGATTACTTCCCAGGACAACAGATAGATGACTTCCCAAGACGACAGACAGATGACTTCCCAAGACGACAGACAGATGACTCCCCAGGACGACAGACACATGACTTTCCAGAACAACAGACACATTACTTCTCAGGACAACAGACACATGACTTCCCAGGATAACAGACACATGACTTCCCAGGACGCCAGACAGATGACTTCCAGGACGACAGACACATGCCTTTCCAGGACGACAGACAGATGACTTTCCAGGACGACACAATGACTTCCCAGGACGACAGACACATGAAATCCCAGGACGACAGACACATGAAATCCCAGGACGACAGACACATGAAATCCCAGGACGACAGACACATGAAATCCCAGGACGACAGGCACATGAAATCCCAGGACGACAGGCACATGACTTCCCAGGACAACAGGCACATGACTTTCCAGGACAACAGACACATGACTTCCCAGGACAACAGGCACATGACTTTCCAGGACAACAGACGCATGACTTCTCAGGACAATATACATATTCCACTATCTTTTCCAGTGAAGAGGACGAAAACTAAGTGTCCGGGTAATTGAAATGGTAAAAGAAGTTAGCCTATCTGAGATATTCAACTAACAATAACAACAACGTACTACAGTTTAACAAGTATTTACTCTTATTGCCGTTCCATTTGTTTTATTACATTACCAAATTGTTATATTGTTTTGGTTAATGACTAACCACTTGTTATATTATCTCTGTTAATCACTAACCACTTATATTTTCTTTGTTAATGACTAACCATGTACGAAGACAAATTACAAACTATAGACTGTACGAGACAAGCATGGCAGATGTAGGTTTCGCGACGCGCCTGATTATAATAATTTTTAAAGGAACAACAATCAACGACCAGAAAGGATCGGAGAAACATCGAACAGGTCAGAGATGTACATGGATATAGGACAAGGATGCAAGAGGTGTACAATAATGCAAGAGGTGTACGAGGATATAAGGCAAGGATGCAAGAGGTGTACAATGATGTAAGAGGTGTACAAGGATGTAATATATGTACAAGGATGCAAGAGGTGAACAAGGATATAAGATAATGATGCAAGAGGTGTACAAGGATATAAGTCAAGGAGGCAAGAGGTGTACAAGGATATAAGACAAGAATGCAAGAGGTGTACAAGGATGCAAGAGGTGTACAAGGATGCAAGAGGTGTACGAGGATGCACGAGGTGTAAGAGGATATAAGGCAAGGATGCAAGAGGTGTACAATAATGTAAGAAGTGTACAAGCATGTAATATTAGTACAAGGATGCAAGAGGTGAACAAGGATATAAGATAATGATGCAAGAGGTGTACAAAGATATAAGACAAGGATGCAAGAGGTGTGCAAGGATGCAAGAGGTGTACAAGGATATAAGACAAGGATGCAAGAAGTGTACAAGGATGTAAGACAATGATGCAATAGGTGTACAAGGATGTAAGACCAGGATGTATGCTCTTCTCTTATCAGTTCAGAATCTATGCAGAAAACATAAGAAATGACAGTATGAAAAGTTAGGCCCGTTCATAGTTTGCGGGAATGATATACCAGAACTGAGGTATGCAGATAATATAGTTGTCCTCTCGAAGAGCACCGATGGGCTGAAACAGATGATCGTGTCGTTTATAAGAAAAAGCAAGAAATCAAATTTGTTTCTGAACACTGACGCGATTAAGACTTAAGAGCACTGACAAGCCGGAAACCAGATTTACAATTATCCTAAAGAAACAAAGAGGTCAGAAAGTCAATTTTTTTTTAAAATTTCTCCGCTTGATTATAAGCAACAACAGAGCTCGCCAAAAAGATATGAGAAGAATGGCCATTGATGTACAAAGGTTAACTAAAAAAAAAACCTATGACATAACACTAACAAAAATCACAAAAATATAAAATCTAGAGGAATTGCATCTTCCCGGTGGCAAATTATGGATTCAAGACATAGTCAGCCACACACATCTTACAGCAAAACATTGAATATTTCGAGCTAAAATGCCACTATTGGATTTTCATTGAAAGCACCAAAACAATAAAAACACAGGAGTTAAAAATAGAACAAATCTGGCTAGTGAACATCTCGTGTAGAGAACGGCGTGGATTAGTGGTTAAGTGACGCGGTTCAAAACCAGATATATGGTCTTGGTATTCACATGCAACCAGCTGTTTCTCATTGATCTGCGTGTTATGGTACCAGCATAAATCATGGCAGTGAGCACCAACCATGTGGGTCCTATCATCGAACGATAGTTCTTTAAAAAAAAATTCTTTACACGGGCTCATACGTGACGTAATCTAGACATTAGATTTCCGTTAAAGATAACATTGCATGTATTATGCTATGTACGGGAGTTACAGGTATACAGAAGTTATAAGAGTAATTATATAAATCGGGGAGATGGTACTACGTGGCTTACTAGTGGAGAAAATTGTCGAGAGGTAAGGCACGCATCTTAAAGTGTTGAACGGAAACAGTGGGCGATCGAGTCCTGCAGGTTTCAAGCGACCCCTGGTCTCATGTGGGGTGGTTGGACCAGAGTATTACGACCTCTAAGTCGTATCGATTTATGCCTTGCCATTGGTCCAAGGTAGCTAGAGACCATAGAGTGAGGTTGATGACCAGCGCAGTTGCTTCCTGACAATGATCCAAATGCAGGTCATCAAGACAAAACCGCCAGATGGTGTCGCCACCCTCACTGGCGATGGGAAACTAACTTATAGTGTAGAATGTATATTTATTCATGATAATACTGTGTACCTTTGCAAAATAGAGAATTGCGAAGCTATAATTTTTTATGAAACGTCCTAAGTGATTACAAATAGTTACTTAGCAGACACTGAGAGTGTGTTTGTGGCGGCGATCTAAAAAAAAAGTATGTATCTGCACTTGGGCAATACACATAACATACAACAGAAAAGAAAGTGAAGTAATGGGTAGTCAGACATTCGAACACCGGCCCTCCAGATAACGGTAGCGCCTTGTCACAAGAGAGAAATGAGTTAAGGTGATAGACCAAGCAGGACTATAAGTTTTCTTATATATCCAATCCCCAACCTTCCCTTCCTGAATAGACACTTTAACCAGGGAAAGTTTCAAGATATATAAACACTGCTCACAATAGTAACGTACTAGATCGAAATGACGGAGTGCTCAGCCCGGGCATGTCGATGGGTTTGTTTTAGTGGTATGACCGTTTCTTCTATTCGATTCAGCTGTAAATGGGTACCTGATAAAGTCCGGGGAACATTTCGAAGACGCCACAAATGTGTGCTCTGTTGTCGGCTCTTTCAGCAATGAAAAGTAATCGAGCACATTTTGAGGCGCGAATGGCATTAGGCGTGGAAGGGATTAGGCGCGGAAGGGATTAGGTACATATGGAGTCACGAAAGGGATTCTCGAAAGGGATTAGGCATATTTGGAGGCGAGAAAGAGATTAGCTGCGAAAGGGATTAGTCACAAAAGGGATTATTCACAACAGGGATTAGTCACAAAATGGAATAGTCACAACATGGATTAGTCGCGAAAGGGATTAGTCACGAAAGGGATTAGTCACAAAAGGGATAGTCACAAAAGGGATTAGTCACAAAAGGGATTAGACGCGAAAGGGATTAGACGTGAAAGGGATTAGGCACAGATTGAGGCGCGAAAGGGATTATGCGTGAAAGGGATTTGGTTCTAAAGCAATTCGGCACATTTGGAGGCGCATAAGGGATTAGGCACATTTAGAAGCGCGAAAAGGATTAGGGACACTTGGAAGCGTAAAAGGAATTAGGCAAACATTGAAGCGCTCAGGTGTAATTAAATCAGTCAGGAAAAGCAAAACTTAGCCGCAACAGGGCAGCTCTGAAAACAGGCAGCACTCATGCAGTCTGGCTACGAGAACGCAAACCTGTCTCAACATGACGAGCTAAAACCGAAAGTGCTTGGCAGAAAAGCACAGATATCGCAGCCTCGCTGTGGCAACGAAACAACGCCCTTTTCAGGACGAACACCAGACAGAAAGACGTTATAGTCTGACAAAAGCTATCTTGTTCATGATGACCCGTTCCTCAGCATAGCTGTGGGTCCCAACTTCGTCTCCAGTGGACCGTCTTGGGCCACGGAAGTTCAGTGTGTGGTAAATGCTCCTAAAGGCATCTTGGATGTTGTAGCGTACAGCCAGAGATTCTGACCAGCGCATTGGAGGTTTTCCCCGTGGTCTCTTACCTCCGGCGTACCAGACTGCTGTCGCCTTGCTCCGTCGACCATAATTTCGTCGCAACATGTGACCTGTCCATGTATGTTTTGCCCTGTCTGTATTGTGTACTGCATCATTCACCAAGGCAAATCGTCTTATGTGAGAATTGTGGAGACCTTGCATACGTTGGTTCCGGAGAGAAATTCCTACCAAGTGTCTCTCAAGGGATGCCTGGGCCACTCTCAATTTGTTCTCTATTGATTTTGTTAGTGTCCACCATGAAAATTATACTTCAGTTTATTATGTAGCTATTTATTATCCTGATAAAGAGTTGTCTGTGTCTAATATTACTTGCCAGAACATTGTCATTGCGAGCCGTTGTATCACAGTTGTTTGTGCAATGGCTTCCCAGTTGGTGCCGGATTTTCAAAACATCCCAAACAGTTCCCATACTTCACCCAACTTAAAGAATTAGGTACCCAAATAATCTGGAAAAGTAAATCCTGCCGGAGTAATGTTGACCACAACACCCCTGGAAAATAAACATGTTGCCAATATGCCACACAGGTGTTAAATATCGACCTTTACTTTTTTTTTAAAGTTATCATTGCTTATTTAACCTATTCTTGTCTGTTTTCGTCTCATTTTCTCATTTCTTTCCCTCGTTGTCATTGTCTTTAAATTGCTACCTGTTTCTTGTGTTGTTAATTAGTTCAGTTAATTGATCGTCTTCTATGCAATTGTTTACTTTATAGAATTTTCGCAAGTGCTGCCGTATGCCCATTTGATAAAGAATGGGCAGGTAATCAAGGCATGTCGGGCCGGGCCAGCTGTACATGGCAACGATATATAGCTCTAGTCCAGGGCTGCATACAGTGAAGATGATAATAAATATTGCACAAAGATAAACTTGATTCAGCGGTGAGATCATGCCGATATATGCATGTTGTGTTGCCTTGCGTTGCTCAACAAACTAGTTACATTAATGAATTCAGGATTGTCATGCGCTCAATAGATGTTATCTGCGTACGTTCTGATATGAGTTTGCTTTATGTGTCTGTGGTGGCTGAAAAGCGACTATTAACAGCGAGGTCTATATATAAAAGGAGAGTTTTATCTGAGGTTTTTTTTAAAGTTATTTTCCTAATATTTAGTGTTTCCTATAATTAGTTTTCTTTCCACTTATGCCGACCGATGAGTGACGTGGGGAGTTTAAGTCGTCTGTCCTGGACCATGTGCGTTACGTCGGTCATCGTGAGTTAAAAATCCCTTCATTTCGCATTCTGTCTTTCCTGGTAACAACATTGACCGTTCCCAAACACTTCATTTCACACGTCGTGACGTTGCTGTCATGCGCCCTGGACAGAGGCCATGTTTGGCTCTAGAAGCACAGTCGACATACATATACTGTTTATCTTCTGTTGCTTTGCTGTCAAACCTAATGCTCGGGTATCTAAGCGGTGATGACAGCTGATAGGTCACAGTAGATGATTTATGTCACCTGGTCTCGGTTCCCCTGTCCAGCCTACCAACTGTCAAATAAAAAAACACTGCCCAGATACTTAAACTTGGGGGCCTGTTGTAGAGCATTATCAATTACTTATGTTCAATGGGATTGACTTGCATGTATAGTGGGATTGAGAAGGCTTTACACGTAAAGTAGGTAGGAGTAGTCATTACATGTTTAGTTGGCTTGGAAAGGTTTTACACGTAAAGTAGGTTGGAGTAATCATTACGTGTATAGTGGGCTTGGAAAGGCTTTACACGTAAAGTAGGTAGGAGTAATCATTACATGTATAGTGGGCTTGAGAAGGCTTTACACGTAAAGTAGGTAGAAGTAATCATTACATGTACAGTGGGCTTGAGAAGGCTTTACACGTAAAGTAGGTAGGTGTAGTCATTACATGTACAGTGGGCTTCGTTAGACCTTACGTGGATAGTGGACTGGGATAGGCGTTACATGCAATATGGACTGAGTTAGTCACTGCAAGTATTATGTGATGCGGTAGTCCTAACATGTACAATGCAAACCCATTATGAATGTCCATGGCGACATATTCCCTATTTTTATTTCTCACTTCTTTATGTGAAAAATTACTTGCTGCATCTGTGTTTTCTAGCCATCCCAGCCTAGTCACGTATATCTTCGTTAATGCTCGCTTTATATAGTCCCTGCTCCAAACATGATTAAGATTCCCTATGGGTTGTCTGATCTGTTTCTATTTAACGAGAAATGTTATGTTATATATAATCGATATCAATCTACTCCCGGGAGACCGATAGATGCTGAGGTCCTCTCTCAGTAAATAGCTAACGATAAGGATATTAATGAACTCGATCACTTGATGAAGTATATATTTCTGATCATGTCTCCCAGGAACCGTCCTCTCAGCCCTGCAGTATGTAGTTCGTCAGGGGATCATTTGAAGTGCTTGAGTTCAGCTCACGTTCCATCTTCACAACGAAGTTCGGCTGCAATAGGTTGCCATCGTCCTGTCTCTCGCCTTGATTGTACAATCTGCCTGGCATTTATCTGTCCACCGTTTGATGTTATCCTCCCACGTTTTACCTCTGCGTGTTTGCACCTGCCCTCCCAGTAATGTTTGCGCGTTTGCACCTGCCCTCCCAGTAATGTTTGCGCGTTTGCACCTGCCCTCCCAGTAATGTTTGCGCGTTTGCACCTGCCCTCCCAGTAATGTTTGCGCGTTTGCACCTGCCCTCCCAGTAATGTTTGCGCGTTTGCACCTGCCCTCCCAGTAATGTTTTCCGCAATATATGTTTTTATGTGAACAAAATACTTGAACTACCTAACTTGATTTCGCTAGATTCTTTTTGAGCCTCTGATTTTTCAAAGGCATCCATAAGTATTTACGTTTCTCCGGCGTTCTTCACAATACATCCACACTTCAAAGGCATCAAATATATTCTACAACTGTAAATTGTCCCCGTTGTTGCGCCATACAGCAATGTCAAGTTATATAAAACACGTGATCACTTTCATTTTCATTTGTGAGTTACTTTAGTGCGAAAAGGGGTAACCAATTGAACCAGCAGCCTTTCTACGTGCATACTTCTAAGTTCATACTTCTACGTTCATACTTCTACGTGCATACTTTTACGTGCACACTTCTACGTGCATACATCGCACTGGACCGTATCTAAACCTGCTGCCGTCTTATCGAGGCCGACTGACAATACCAGACGTCTTTGATGCCGTCGCAACCAGAGCGTAGGCAGAAGGATGGATGGACACTGAATCCTGTCGCACAAGTCTTGTACCCATGAGACGGACAGAACATAGCGGCGTAGACCTCCTGTGCGATATTCTGATTCCATTTGGCTCTTCTATACTATTTACGATACGTCAAAATGGACACTACCAGATTCACTTGATCTTCGCCTCCACCGACAACAAAAACCATTAGATTCTAAAGAGCAAAAATATGTCTAGTATTTGCAAATGCAATGTGTTGGTTTTGCTAAAGTCAAGTCCTTGCTAACTGCTACACATATTGCGTCTATTCCAGCGTCTGCTATACTATTGCGTACATTCCAGTGCCCAGGTGTGGTTCCATTACAAAGATGGATCCACCAGGGAGATCCTGTCTCACTGAAACCCTTTTGCGCGGGCTTTGAATCGGTCAATGGTTGTTGAGGCTCAGATAATTTTGGAATCAATGTTGATGACAGACGCTTTAATCATCTTCGATTTGTGTACTAGAAAGTACTTCTACAGGGGCAGATGCTCCTGTGCAGATCCCAGCTCTGGTATGAGCTGGATGTAGACAGGAGAAGTGTTTACTGCTTAGCAGGCTAGGCTCGAGCAGCTTATTACTCCGCTGCGTTGGGACAAGCGATTAAGGCGGGTGGATAACCAATGTGCGAGCCTATTTTAAAAGACTAGAGCAAAGTAGACCCGCACCCTGTTAGGCGCCATCTATGCTGCTCTAAACAAACCACCTAACCATGGCATAGTTAGTCGCCTCTTACGACATGCTCTCTGCCAGGTAGCTAAATGTCGTCTAAACTCATCTCTGTCGTTTGCCTTTAAGTACCATGCTAGACCAAGCTTTTGTAGCAGGTCATATCTCCATCTTTTTGGAGACTGTCCGGGTCGACAAATTGATCATGAGATGGTTTTGCTTGTGCATGACAAAACCACTGTAGGTTGCAGGAGATGACCTGGAAATTGTGTTTCTTGTGCATGAGAGAGGTCGGAGCGATGTACTGCCTGGTGCTTACCGCAGTTGGTCGGTAGGGGAGATAAAGCAGACGTTATCGTGGTCATTTAGATTTGATTGTTTTGGCTATGAGTAGCTAGTGAGGTCGATTCCTCCGTGCAACTCGCTGGACCTGTGGGAGGTGCTAACGATGGCATTCAGAACATATCCATCCCTTCTCTCTAACATCATAAGCTATATATATATACCTCACATCTCTATCTCTATCACATCAATATCACATCATCAATATACCTCACATCTCTATCTCATCACATCAATATCACATCATCAATATACCTCATCCGCTCTGCATCTCATCCTCGAATAAATATGCTAACTGTATCAGCATCATTTTCAAGTTTCCCACCACCTATCGGTTGTTGATCTTGTCTATCATTTACTTGTTTGCCGTTTCTAATAATTAAATTATATACTTGATACTGTAAACTATTAGGTTCTATTTGGTGTCCAATTTTTCTTTTTCATTAAATCTTGTGGTTCAGTTTCAGTGCTAAGTCATTCATTTACTTCATTATCTTGCTTTCTGATCTGTGGGTTGTCCGTGGAGTCCTGCCCGACTGGATATAGTTGCTAAGGACGTTCAATTATCCTAATTTCCCATTATGACTGGGACAATTGGTTTGATCGTGTTTCTGGTTTGATGTCTCTATCAACTTCTGTTGGTTCTGATCGGTTGACGATGATTGTGCCACAAACACATATGTCTGTGTCAGCTGGACTTAATTGCAGCAATTGTCTCACAATTCGTGGAATAAAGTGATACGGACTCGTACATAGATTGTTGAGCTAGGTCAAGCCGATGTGTGTACGTGTCCATGCGTACACCTGTGTGAGTATGTGTCCATGCGTAGACCTGTGTGCACGTGTCCATGCGTAGACCTGTGTGTGTACGTGTCCATGCGTAGACCTGTGTGTGTACGTGCCCATGCGTAGACCTGTGTGCACGTGTCCATGCGTAGACCTGTGTGTGTACGTGTCCATGCGTAGACCTGTGTGTGTACGTGTCCATGCGTAGACCTGTGTGTGTACGTGTCCATGCGTAGACCTGTGTGTGTACATGTCTATGCGTAGACCTGTGTGTGAATATAGATGTGTGCTGCAGATGTATATTCATCATCTGCTTCTTATGCGTTCATTCTCAATCTCCCGCTACTGAGCAGGGCTTCACAAGTAACGGGATGTTGTCTGGAGAATGGAATGCGTTGTTGTCGCTAGTTTTCAGCTTGACTGCGATATTTGCACCTTTCAGTCCAACACATCCGTCTTCAGCAGCACACTCATAATGACTAGGAGACAGTTACGTATTTGGAGATCGCTACATCTTACATGTAAAGGCGCTTGCCTCACACGATACGAATGCGTGCAGAGGTTTGGTTTTCGAATACCGCAAGCGTCCCCTGGTCTGAAGCGAGGTGAGACTAATGTCTAGTCCATTTGGAGATTGACGAAAGACACGGAGATCCCGTGCACACTCTGTGCACGTAAAATAAGAATTGGCAGTTGAAAATCGATAAGAGTAGGCTGTTGTTGACAGGGCAAAATTATAACTACATACCTACCATATTGTGTGTCTACTTAAAACACCTCTCCCCCACCCCACCTCCCCCTACCCCCTACTCCCTCCCCCCCTCCCGGCTACTTCTTCCCCCCGCTCCTTACCGCGAAACTAAATCTAAATTGAAGAAAACTTTGCGATCGCTCACTGAGTGTATTTTGGATGTTTTTATCAATCATGTCGCTCTCATCCCAGCTCTTCCACTCTAACCCTCTTCCACTCTAACCCTCTTCCACTCTAACCTTCTTCCACTCTAACCCTCTTCCCCTCTAACCCGCTTCCACTCTAACCCTCTTCCACTCTAACCCTCTTCCACTCTAACCCTCTTCCACTCTACCCCTCGTCCACTCTACCCCTCTTCCACTCTACCCCTCTCCCACTCTGCACCTCTCCCACCCTGCACCTTCACCCACCCTGCACCTTCACCCACCATCACCTTCATCCACCACCTCTTTCAACCACCACCTCTTTTATCCACCACCTGTTTTGTCCACCACCTGTTTTGTCCACCACCTGTTTTGTCCACCACCTGTTTTGTCCACCACCTCTTTCATCCACCACCTCTTTTGTCAACTTTTTCATTCATGCACCACCTCATGTATCCACATCTTTCATCCACCACCTCTTTCATCCACCACCTCTTTCATCCACCACCTCTTTCATCCACCACCTCATTCATCCATCACATCATTTCAACCCTCCTCTCACCCTCTTCCCACCGTCACCTCATCCTACCCTCTTCCCACCGTCACCTCATCCTACCCTCTTCCCACCGTCACCTCATCCCACCCTCTTCCCACCGTCACCTCATCCCACCGTCACCTCATCCCACCCTCTTCCCACCGTCACCTCTTCCCACCGTCACCTCATCCCACCGTCACCTCATCCCACCCTCTTCCCACCGTCACCTCATCCTACCCTCTTCCCACCGTCACCTCATCCCACCCTCTTCCCACCGTCACCTCATCCCACCCTCTTCCCACCGTCACCACATCCCACCGTCACCTCATCCCACCCTCTTCCCACCGTCACCTTATCCCACCCTCTTCCCACCGTCACTTCATCCCACCCTCTTCCCACCGTCACCTCATATACCGTCCCCTCTACCCGCTAACACCCTCACCCAAAATAACCTCACATTCGCCACAGCACACCAGACTCAACAGCCTGCCACTATCCTCGAACATTCCTGCCCAAATTGAATCAGAGGAATGTGTCTAACAGCCGCGTCTCGTCCTCTGTGTGTGTCCCCCAAATCGGATCATCTCGGCCATTATTGCTGGTTAGTGCGATAAAGGCTGCCCGCTAATCGAACGAACCCGGCTTATCCACGTGGTGTGTAGTCTTCGCTTGTTTGGCCACAATCAGTTATATCAACTCATTATTGCAGCCGGGCAGGGTGGTTAGAGCGAAGTGTCGTTTTTAGACAGTCAAAGGACATCTTATAGAGGATCCTGTCATCTGGGATATAATTGTACTACGTTCTGTTTTCTGTTAGGCTGGCCTCATCCCGCTGCTACATTGCCTGTTCCTTCTGCTACCTTGCCTGTTCCCACTTCTACCTTGCCTGTTCCCTCTTCTACTTTACTACCTGTTCCCTCTGCTACCTTGTCCGTTTCCCCTGCCATCTTGCTCGCCTTAACATCAACTCATGTTTACATGATTAATCTATTCCCCCTACCAACTTACCATCCCTAAGACAGTCATATACACATTTGCAAATGAGTACACAAGGGTTTACCAGGTTTTTTTTACATATGAGCCTCCGCTCCTATAACTTTCTCCAATCACACCTCTCTCCCATTTACATCCCAATATCCAAGCAGATCCCACTCTCACTGTTATTGTGTGATATAGTGCTCTCTCATGGCTACTTCTCGTCACACTGCTAAGCAGCCGAAATTAGTTTAGAGTTGTCGCTGATTGTATTGTCATTTTAGTGTTGTTGGTGTTGTTTTTGTTGATGTTGTTGTTGAAGCCGCTAGTACCAATACAACACAACTATTGGTTATGTTCCATTGGTCGAATGTTATATTGGTTGTTCCTTATATTTCTATGCGAACTAATAAAGGGGAATCGAGTCCAACTGGAAAATGTAAAATAATTCGAGGCTTTTAAATAAGGTCACGTTGCAATGAGTACCAGAACGTCACTTTTCGTGTCCATTTATTGTCAGAATGCAGCACCACAAGACCTACATATTGCATTTTATTTCAACAGCGCAGTATCTGTGGCGTCATTGAAGGATGTTTACCTTCTGATTTCATTGTTGTGGTGTAGGTTCAAGAGAGAGACTTTCTTAGCTTCATTATCCTTCGAGCAACTAGAATCTTCCCTCCATCTGATTTTCGTAGGTTCTATTCCTTATAGCTATTTACCATTGCTGGAATAACCATGCTTTGAAGGTGTGAACTCGCCCTTTCAGCCATCGTCTACTGAGGTATTCGTTTTTTTCTTCTTCTCCGTCGCTTGTTCCCATACTCTCGCATTCAAGCCTTGAAATGGACGCTGCAAGAAGCAGGATGTTGTTAGGAGAACGGAATGCGTCCTGTCGTAGTTTACAGCTTGACTGCGATATTTGAACCTTTCGATCCGACTTCAGCAGGGCATTTTTGGGGTATCTGGTTAGCTTTACCCCTATGATTCCTTTTCTTCAGCCAGTCTGCTCTGTTGCAGCCAAGGATCCCCACATGAAGGAGGATACGGGTTTTGGTAGCTCCGTGTCGCTGGTTCTGACGCCAGCAGTCAGCTTTGGATCGCTGTTCCTGACGCCAGCAGTCAGCTTTGGGTCGCTGTCCCTGACGCCAGCAGTCAGCTTTGGGTCGCTGTCCCTGACGCCAGCAGTCAGCTTTGGGTCGCTGTCCTTGATGCCAGCAGTCAGCTTTGGGTCGCTGTCCTTGATGCCAGCAGTCAGCTTTTAGTCGCTGTTTCTGACGCCAGCAGTCAGCTTTGGGTCGCTGTCCTTGATGCCAGCAGTCAGCTTTGGGTCGCTGACCACAACAGTTCATGCACTGCTCAGCATCTTGATCCCATTAAAAGATTGAAGCTACGCCTTCCTGCTTCTATGCGTGGTTAATTCTAACGATGTATTTAAGGGGAGTTTGTGCTTTCTTGCCACAGATAATTGTACGAATTCAAATTGCCGACGGTATCATTTCCCTAATGTGGACAAAAAGTGTTGGGTATAAATTGTGCTTTCTTTTCATTAACTTGTCACCCTTGCTTCGTAGACCTCATCTAAGCAATGTACGACGTTCCTGACTCTGTGGCTGAGGAGGACTTTCGCATCAGCATACCTTACATGGGTGAGCATTTTTCCATGTTCGTGTTTTAATTTAATTTTCTCAAGAGAAAGTGAAGAGTTTCGTGGAGATTTATCGTTCTCTCGAAGCCACGTTGTGGTGGTATGTTGATTGATTGGTCAAGCAGGGTGATCTGGTAGAGCAGCCAGATCTATCTCTTCTATCAGTTCAGTATACCTTGATTTCTCAGGACTTGCGACTCTGGTGTTTTAAATATTCCCTCGAAGGTATAGGCATATGTACTTTACATGTCAGGTCAGGTCATCCCTCAACCGGTGAGGTCGTTGGGGCACACATGAAGACATCCTCACAACCTCACGCTACCCTTCTCTGTCAGCGGCCGCTGCCTGTTCCTCTTCTGGTCGGAGATTGGTCCATACTCTTATGTTGTCCTCCCACCTCATTTTGGGACGGTCTCTTCGTCATCTGCCTTGCATCTTTCCGTGGAGGATCGTATTTGGAAGACGATTTGATCTCGATATGTGATCGTACCAACCGAGTTTCCTTCTTTTGAGAGTTGTCCAGAGGTCTTCAAATGGCCTATTGCTGTTGTAATTCTATCTTGTATTTCCTCATTTGAAACTCGATCTTTGTACGTTACGTTTAAAAGTCTTCGGAAACATCTCACCTCCAAGGCCACGTATTCTCTACTGAAGATCAGCTGTAACTTTCCATGTCTCACAAGCATAAAGGAATATTGACAGGTCCAGTGTACGCATTAATCTGATTTTTGTGCATGGTGCTAACCGTTTATCTTGCCATATTTTAAGCCGTGCAAGCGCCGCTATTGTCTGAGCTATTCTGGCCAACACCTCACATTTTTATCCTTCATCGCTGACAATCGAACCCAGATATTTAAAACGGTCAACCACTTCGAGTTCCTGACCATTAGCTTTTATCCTGCTGTTGAAGCCCTCGGCGTTGTTTGTCATTAATTTTGTTATTCCAGCATAGTCAATAGCTGTTTCATCGAGCCTTCTGACCCATTTCTGGAGAGCAGCAGAACTCCACATGTCCTCTCCATTAACTGATTTATTGTACTCAGATGGTCAGTGGTTGAGCATTCAACCTAAAACATGTGTGCTCTCCTAGTTGATGAGTTGTTTCTCTATCTATTCACGATCACTAATATGAAAAACGTGTACGCTGATAAAAGGAATCAATTCGGACCGAAATTTACATGTTTTGTTTCCATTTTCTCAAGCGTTTATTTATCCTGTCATGACCGTTGTCCATTTGCCTGGACATGAACCGTTGTTCGTTACCGTGAACTTTTGTTTCTACTATTCTGACAAACTTCTACTCTACAAAAGTGTTCCTCAACCACCGGTCCGCAGAAAATTCCTGCCGGTCCGCGAAAAATACAAATTCTGCGCACCCCTCTCTATTTGCTGCACGAGGCCTGATTATTTTAAAACGGAAAAGAATTACATTTTATATTAGATTTAACAACCAATACACACAATAAAGTATAAATAATAGGATTGGTTTTTCTGTCCGAGTGGTCCAAGAATGATGTTTGCTATTTTCACCGATCTGACAACAATTTGTATCTATTTTCACTGGTCTGTTAACAGTTTCCTATTTTCACTGGTCTGTTAACAGTTTCCTATTTTCACTGGTCTGTTAACAGTGTCCTATTTTCACTGGTCTGTTAACAGTTTCCTATATTTTTACTGGTCTGTTAACAATTGTTCCTATTTTCACCGGTCCGAGAACAATTTGTTTATATTTTCATCGATCTGACAACAATTTTTCCTATTTACAGTGGTCTTTGAAAAATGTGTCCTGTTTTCACCAGTCTGTTAACAATGTTTCCGGTTGTCACCAGTCTGTTAACAATGTTTCCTGTTTTCACCAGTCTGTCAACAATTTTTCCTATTTTCACCAGTCTGTCAACAATTTTTCCTATTTTCACCAGTCCGCGAGTGTGAAAAGGTTGGGAAACACTGGTCTAGAGAACTGAAAGTGTGAACATATCCACTACCAGTGCGACCCGTTAATCTTTCACATTTGATGGATCCTGGACAAGTCATTCAAAAGTTTGTACAGAAAATCCTACTTTTTTATATTTACTTGTCAATTAAAACTGTTTTTTGACGTTTTCCATTGGTCAGGGATTCATTGTGCTAACTGTTGTGCTAGTGTTTTCTTTCTTACCTTAATTACGTCTCAAGTTATTTCATCTAGTCGTGGGACTTTTATAATAAATTGTGTGTTTGATCACATGCAACATTTCCTCAGTCTTTTTCTTAGGTATTCTTCTTCTTTGCGTTCAGGATCTTTTGGTCATGCTATTTCTGCAGGCAAGTCGCCATGATGAAGTCTGTAGTCTTCACCAGGTCGGAGCGGCTACCCCACAGCATTTGTCTCAGCTCCGCACACTGGTCAGGTCTGGCATCTCATTTCCCTATAGATTGGGCATTCCTGTAGAATATGCTCAGGGTTCTGGCCTCCTGTTCCACATGGGCACTCATCGGTGTGTGAGATATTCAGTCGGTATAGATGTTCTAGTAGTCTGCAGTGTCCAGTTCTCAGACGAATAAGGTAGTTTGGTGATTTCTTTTGAGTTGGTGAATGCTTCTTCTATTTCAGCTCGATCATCTTCATTTTGAGAGCTTTCATTAGACACTTTAACAGGTTTTTCTACATTTGATTACACTTTGTGTTATCTATTCAACGTTTTCCTTGAACGTATCATGTCCGAAGCTGTGGAGGATCACGTGAGTACTGTCAGCATAGGTGGTCGTACACTCACCAATCACATGTTTTTTGACATTACCGGACTGGCTGGGAAGGAGCAAGAATTTGAGAATCTAATCTCAAACCTCGGCAATGCTTCTGAAAAGTTTGGAATGGAAATTAGTGCAGAGAAAAGTAAAATCATGGGCAACTTCCCAGAAGGCCTATCAAGTCCGATTGCGATCGAAGGCGAACCATTGCAAATTGTTAAACAGTTTAAATACCTCGGAGCACTGCTTGGTGCGGCCGATTCCAGAACTGAGATTCAGGCACGAACAGCAATGACCATGGCTGCTCTGAAAAAATTTATGCTGATATGGAAAGACACAATCGTCAACCTGAAATCCAAGTTGAGTTTAATATATGCTAAATTCTGACAGGGGTTCTAGAGCGAAGAATTAACAGCGGTTCTGGAGCGAAGAATTGACAGCGGTTTTGGAGCGAAGAATTGACAGCGGTTCTAGAGCGAAGAATTGACAGCAGTTCCGGAGCGAAGAATTGACAGCAGTTCCGGAGCGAAGAATTGACAGCAGTTCCGGAGCGAAGAATTGACAGCGGTTCTGGAGCGAAGAATGTGTGCATTGGAGATGAGATAACTGCGTCAAATCCTCGGCATTTCGTATCAAGACCACGTCACGAATAAGGCAGTTCGGGACACCGTTAAAAGAGAGGTCGACCAATATAAAGACCTATTGACTATGGTAAAAGCACGCAAGATCACATGGTATGGGCATGTTTCAATATCGTCTGGGTTGAGCAACTCGGCCCTGCAAGGTACTGTGCCTGGGAAGCGTAAGAGAGGGAGGCTGAAAAAGAGATGGGAAGACATCAGAGAGTGGACGGGAAGGTCCATAGCTAGAACAAATATCATGAAACAAAACCTAGTGAAGTGTCGGATCTGGTCCAACAATCTGCAATATTGGTGCCCCAATGACCTTTCAGGTTAATGGGTTTATGATGATGTTGACTTGGCTGCTTTGATCTGTTTTGTGTGTTGCAATATATTCTGGTCGTAGTCTACTTTGAGTCTGTTCCTGATCTGCGTGTCTCTTTGAATAGCTCGACTAGTCGGTAAGACAAAATATGGGAATGGACTTCAATGTTTATGGTCAGGTAGAGAGTGGATTTCTGCAGGCAAATAAAGTGAACGGGGAAGTCTAAGGCAAATTGTGCTGACCACGTACGAAAAAAATGAAAGTTGCAATTGCACCATTTCCAACAGCTACACCCCAGAAAAATAGGACTGAGTTTTCAGTGTGTCGGTATAGAGTAGGAGGTACTTAATAGTCCAGTAAGGGAGCTTTCATATGAGAGACACCTACCATAACCAGTTGATGTTCTACCGGTGAACCAATGCACCAAAAAGCCTAGGTAAGCAGCTCCAAACAGTAATGCTGAAAACGGATGTACTGAACCACCGGGAGCTCAACAGATTGCATCACACCCCTCCTCATTAAAGTATCATCATCATCAGGTGCCTTGTCTGTTGGTGTTGACGATCGTGTACCTCCATCCATTTCTATCACGTGTGTCTTTTACCAACTCTGTTGTTGAACGTCGCCCGTGCCATATTCTCAGGCGGTCCAGCAACTTCTCTCTCGGCCTTCATCAGTCTCTCTTTCCTGCTATCTCTCCCGCTGTCGCGATGTGCTCAAAGACGCCTCTTCTCATAACATGCCCAAAAAAGGCTGACTGTCTTGTCCTGACCCTTGCAATAAGCTGTCTTTGTGTTTGTGCCTCCTCGAGTACTGTATCATTAGTCTTTCTGTTTGTGCCTCCTCGAGTACTGTATCATTAGTCTTTGTGTTTGTGCCTCCTCGAGTACTGTATCATTAGTCTTTGTGTTTGTGCCTCCTCGAGTACTGTATCATTAGTCTTTGTGTTTGTGTCTCCTCGAGTACTGTATCATTAGTCTTTGTGTTTGTGTCTCCTCGAGTACTGTATCATTAGTCTTTGTGTTTGTGTCTCCTCGAGTACTGTATCATTAGTCTTTGTGTTTGTGCCTCCTCGAGTACTGTATCATTAGTCTTTGTGTTTGTGTCTCCTCGAGTACTGTATCATTAGTCTTTGTGTTTGTGTCTCCTCGAGTACTGTATCATTAGTCTTTGTGTTTGTGCCTCCTCGAGTACTGTATCATTAGTCTTTGTGTTTGTGCCTCCTCGAGTACTGTATCATTAGTCTTTGTGTTTGTGCCTCCTCGAGTACTGTATCATTAGTCTTTGTGTTTGTGCCTCCTCGAGTACTGTATCATTAGTCTTTGTGTTTGTGCCTCCTCGAGTACTGTATCATTAGTCTTTGTGTTTGTGCCTCCTCGAGTACTGTATCATTAGTCTTTGTGTTTGTGCCTCCTCGAGTACTGTATAATTAGTCTTTGTGTTTGTGCCTCCTCGAGTACTGTATCATTAGTCTTCCTTGCAGTCCATGGTATCCGCAGCATTCTTCTGTAAAACCACATCTCCGTTGCTTCCAAATATTTAAGCGCTTGCTTGCTAATTATCCATGATTCACTGCCATATGTTAGTACTGGTTCCATGTAGCATGAAAGGACTCTATCTCAGTTCCAGCGACAAGGTTTTGTTGCACAATATTCCTGTCATGGTGTGGAAAACCGATTTTGGCTGGGCTTTTCATTAAAGTTTACGGCCAACAAAAGAAGTTTGTATCTGCACTCGTGAAACTATATAGAGAACAACGGGGCATAAAGTGCAGTAATAGGTAGCCTGACATTCGAACATTGGACCTCCAGATGACCGAAGCGCCTTGCCACAAGAGAGAGAGAGAGAGAGAAACACCAAGGAAAGTGTTACAGCATGTCAAGCCTTTCGTCACTTAACACAAGCGACTATGAAATATAGACTCTGCTCGATCAAGACATAGGAATGTTAGTAAATAATTAAATCGATAAATATGTCTTGATCATCAAGTATAGACTAATAACAGTCTTACAACTTACACAGATAACAAAAAGAATTATTACATATATTATCCCACTTACAAACACTCTTGTCTGGTCAAGTTAACCATGCCTCAACGAGTTGCACGAATGCCCCACAAAACAAACAGAAAATTATCCGATCTTTTCTGGGCAATAAATTATGGAAGCCTCCATAGTTCGTGAATAAAACATTCCTTTTAAATCAGCATTTAGGGAGAGAAATGAGTATAGCCCGGATAATATAATGCCTTCTAAGAAAGAAAAGTTCTCAAGGGTTGAAAGAGATCAAGAGATAAGCAAGGATAAAATAATCCTTCTTAAATTTACAACATTGAAACTCAGTAAATAATGTTGTTTTTTTTTAAAATCTAGAGCTCATCCTAACCTCTTAATGTCAGACAGCCGCTGCAAAATCCGATAACGAGTTTGCCACAGGATGTTTCATGGGATAGGATGCTTAACTGATGAAACATAAGAAGTAGAACGGTAGAATAGATTCGGTCTTATTTTTTTTTAAAGTGAATCCTATCCTAATGTCATGCCAACATTATATTAATTACATTACGTATGGGAACAAGAGACTGGGCAGTACATGAGATATAGCGATCAGCTACTCAAAGCTAGCGCTAGGGTCAGTGACACAGATCTACAAAGACCCTTATACACCTCCACGTGGTGATCCTGGACAATAAGCTGTAACAGGACAGACTGGCTAAGAAGAAGGGATCGAAGACGGAAGGCTAACCCGGTACCCAAAAATGCCTTCTGAGGTCGGATGTGTCTGACCGAAATGTGCACATTTCACAGTCAAGCTGTAAACTACACAACACATTCCGTTCTATGGACTACATTCTGCCACTTGCAAATCCCTTTTCAGGACTTCGTGCCGGGAGTTTGAGATAGGACGAAGAAGACGAAAAAGAATAATGTTATGTATTCATGTCGAATTGTCTTTTTCTTTCGCCAGGTCTTAAATCAAGTTCCACTTTTCTTCTGCGCAATATTCCACACATTCGCATTGAAATTCTATTTTCTTAATTGCGCGAATCATTCAATTTTACATTTATGTTTGTATTTTCCATCTAACGGGGGACATTTCCATCTAACGTGGGACATTTCCATCTAGCGTGGGACATTTCCATCTAGCGTGGGACATTTCCATCTAATGTGAGACATTTCCTTCTAGCATGGAACATTTCTTTCTAGCGTGGAACATTTCTTTCTAGCGTGGAACATTTCCTTCTGACTCCGCTGTATATGGATTTATCTAGATCTTTTACCTCCTATTCGAATTTCTTTTGAAGATTATATCTACCTTCTAACATTCCACAACGTCTATCTACCTTGTAATATTCCACAACGTCTATCGACCTTGTAATATTCCACAACGTCTATCTACCTTGTAACATTCCCCAACGTCTATCTACCTTGTAACATTCCCCAACGTCTATCTACCTTGTAACATTCCACAACGTCTATCTACCTTGTAACATACCCCAACGTCTATCTACCTTGTAACAGTCCACAATTTCTATCTGTCTTGTAACAGTCCACAACTTATATCTGTCTTGTAACAGTCCACAATTTATATCTGTCTTATAACAGTCCACAACTTCTATCTGTCTTGTAACATTCCACAACTTCTATCTGTCTTGTAACATTCCACAAATTATATCTGTCTTGTACCATTCCACAAATTATATCTACCTTGGAACACTCCACAAATTTTTAACACTCCACAAATTATATCTACTTTCTTCAGTTCAGTTCATTCCGTAACCCATCAGGTCGCTGGGGCACACATGAAGACACTCCCAAAATCCCACGCCATCCCTCTCTGTCTGTCGTATCTCACCGGGACGAAGGCCTGACCACTCAGTGGTGTTGTCCACCCATCTTTTCCTTGGACGTCCTCGCCCTCTCTGTCCCGGAACTACTTTGTAACATTCCACAAATTCTATTTACCTTTGCAACAGTCCACAACTTCTATAAGCTAAGTATTCTCGCTAGTACGCATTCCTCACTAACTATATCTCTTCTTTTTTGTTCCCACTATTTTACTCGTGAAACTTCACACAGTCTCTCAGTTCTCTGAACTTAATTGTCCCAGTCTCTTAACTCGTATACCTCCTCCTTATAATTGCTCTATCAGATAGCACCTTCTGTCAAGATCTGACACTTTAAGCGCTTTTCGTTCGTTCCCTAATTATTTCTTGAGATTAGCTATATATTCTCTCACTTTTGTCATTCTGTTTGTCCGGATCTCATACACCGTTTTATTTGTTTATCCTTACTTGTTTAGCTCCATAATTTAAATCACCTCTGCATTGATGTTTCTAAATCTATTAGTTTGTTTTTTTGCTCTTTTTTTAATTACCGTTTATGATTTTTGGGCCATTTGAAGACCTCTTGGCAACTGTCAAAAGAAGGAAACTCGCTTGGTACGGTCACACATCGAGATCAAATGGTCTTGCAAATACGATCCTCCACGGCAAAGTGCAAGGAAGACGACGAAGAGGCCGTCCCAAAAAAAAGGTGGGAGGACAAAATAAAAGAATGGACCAGTCTCCGACAAGAAGAGGCACAGGCAGCGGCCGCTGACAGAGAAAGGTGGCGTGGTATTCTGAGGATGTCTTCATGTGTGCCCCAACGACCTCACCGGTTACGGGATGACCTGACCTGACCTGATCTTTTGTCCTGTTATATCTGCAGGTCAGTCGTCATTATGAAGTCTGTAGCCTTCATCAGCGGCTGCACCACAGCTTTGGTCTCAGCTCCGCACCCTCTGACTAGGTCTGGTATCACAGTACCATACAGAGTGGACATTTATGTAGAATGTGATCGGGATTCTGACTCCCTGTTCCATGTGGGCACTGATATGTGTGTGTGTGATCTTTAGTCAGTATAGTTCTTCTAGGAATCTACAGTGACCGACCAGTTCTCATATGGAATAAAGTAGTTTGTTGGTTTCTTTCGCGTTGTTAAACTGGGTCTGGTTTAACGCTTATGATAATGCCTTCTCTCCATTGGTGTATATACTGATCTCTGATGTCCTTGATTTCTGTGTGGGACTCGATGATTCAATTGTTCCTTTTACTGCCATCCTTTTCTCGGCGTAAGCTCTCTCGTTTCCTGTGATTCCGCAGTTGGATGTTAGCCATTTGAGGATTGTTGAGGATCTCTGGAGTTTTCCAATCGCCTTAATTTATCTTTTTTGTTTCTCTCATTTGGTAGTCCTAAATGTTAAGTTTATTTTCTTTATTCCACTGTAAGCTTATCTTCTATGAGGTAACCTACAAATTCTAACAGTTCTGTATTCCACTGTAAGCTTATCTTCTATGAGGTAACCTACAAATTCTCACAGTTCTGTATTCCACTACAAGCGTATCTTCTATGAGGTAACCTACAAATTCTCACAGTTCTGTATTCCACTACAAGCGTATCTTCTATGAGATAACCTACAAATTCTCACAGTTCTGTATTCCACTACAAGCGTATCTTCTATGAGGTAACCTACAAATTCTCACAGTTCTGTATTCCACTACAAGCGTATCTTCTATGAGGTAACCTACAAATTCTCACAGTTCTGTATTCCACTACAAGCGTATCTTCTATGAGGTAACCTACAAATTCTCACAGTTCTGTATTCCACTACAAGCGTATCTTCTATGAGGTAACCTACAAATTCTCACAGTTCTGTATTCCACTACAAGCGTATCTTCTATGAGGTAACCTACAAATTCTCACAGTTCTGTATTCCACTACAAGCGTATCTTCTATGAGATAACCTACAAATTCTCACAGTTCTGTATTCCATTACAAGCGTATCTTCTATGAGGTAACCTACAAATTCTCACAGTTCTGTATTCCACTACAAGCGTATCTTCTATGAGGTAACCTACAAATTCTCACAGTTCTGTATTCCACTACAAGCGTATCTTCTATGAGGTAACCTACAAATTCTCACAGTTCTGTATTCCACTACAAGCGTATCTTCTATGAGGTAACCTACAAATTCTCACAGTTCTGTATTCCACTACAAGCGTATCTTCTATGAGGTAACCTACAAATTCTCACAGTTCTGTATTCCACTACAAGCGTATCTTCTATGAGGTAACCTACAAATTCTCACAGTTCTGTATTCCACTACAAGCGTATCTTCTATGAGGTAACCTACAAATTCTCACAGTTCTGTATTCCACTACAAGCGTATCTTCTATGAGGTAACCTACAAATTCTCACAGTTCTGTATTCCACTGCAAGCGTATCTTCTATGAGGTAACCTACAAATTCTCACAGTTCTGTATTCCACTACAAGCGTATCTTCTATGAGGTAACCTACAAATTCTCACAGTTCTGTATTCCACTACAAGCGTATCTTCTATGAGGTAACCTACAAATTCTCACAGTTCTGTATTCCACTACAAGCGTATCTTCTATGAGGTAACCTACAAATTCTCACAGTTCTGTATTCCACTACAAGCGTATCTTCTATGAGGTAACCTACAAATTCTCACAGTTCTGTATTCCACTACAAGCGTATCTTCTATGAGGTAACCTACAAATTCTCACAGTTCTGTATTCCACTACAAGCGTATCTTCTATGAGGTAACCTACAAATTCTCACAGTTCTGTATTCCACTACAAGCGTATCTTCTATGAGGTAACCTACAAATTCTCACAGTTCTGTATTCCACTACAAGCGTATCTTCTATGAGGTAACCTACAAATTCTCACAGTTCTGTATTCCACTACAAGCGTATCTTCTATGAGGTAACCTACAAATTCTCACAGTTCTGTATTCCACTACAAGCGTATCTTCTATGAGGTAACCTACAAATTCTCACAGTTCTGTATTCCACTACAAGCGTATCTTCTATGAGGTAACCTACACATTCTCACAGTTCTGTATTCCACTACAAGTTTATCTTCTATGAGGTAACCTACACATTCTCACAGCTCTGTTTCCCCAAAAAGTCGAATCATGTACATTCATTCTACATTAACCTTCTCTGTAATGTTATACATTAACCTTATCTGCAATGTTATACATTACTTTGTTGCCCATCGCAAGCAATGATAGCGACAACATTAGGTGGTTTTTGTCTTGATGATGTAACCTGCACTGTATTTGGATTAAAGGGAGAAGAAAATGCGATGGTCATCAGCTTCGCTCTTCTGTCCCGAGCTACTTTGGACCAGTGGCAAGACGATCAGTCGAAATGACTAGAGTTAACTATGGATGCAGGCACTGTGGTCTTACCGTCTTTGAGACCCGGAGTGGCTTGAAACTTGCGGGATTCGATCGCCCACCGTTTCCGTGTAGCACTTTGAGAGGCGAGTGTCCTCATCTCGACTACATTGACCGACCAACCAACCCCCCACCCCCCCCCCCCTTTCATGTTATATATAATTTACTCTTTCACACAGTCCTGTATCCTTAACAAATTGGATTCTACACCTTCATTCGCTCTCTATCTTCTGTGTCACTATCCCACACTTTCTCTCCCTCTTGTATTCCTAATTGTCCGGATATCTCGCGGCCTGTTTCAATAGCCCCAATCCCTGGCTGGCCATCATTAGCGGTGGTTAAAAGTGTTTGGCAAAGCTGATTACATCTATTTTATTTATTTTTGATTCAAGCAACATGCACACACTGCACGTGCACATACACGCATAAATGACACTCACGGTAACACATAGACACACATACACACACACATACACACACACACATACACACACATACACACACACATACACGCATACACACACACACGCATACACACACACGCATACACACGCATACACACACACACACACACATACACACACACACACACACACACACATACATACGCGCGTGAGCACACATTCAATGATAGTGATGTGTTAATTATCGTACAAAACATTATATTTCATATTCACAAACACGTACGCACAGTACAAATACACATCTACACATACAGTACATACACATCTACACACACAGTACATACACATATACACATCACAAACATTCTATATGTACATCACAATCACAAATCTACGCGCACACACGGCACACACACATATACATACATTTACACATGCACACACGACACAAACACATATCTACACGGTACATGCACATCGACTCTAACACACTTTGCACAAACACACATCTACACGGTACATGCACATCGACTCTTACACACACTGCACAAACAACTACCATCTACACGCTCACACTGCACAAACACACAACCAAAACACATCTACACGTACACTTACAGCACAAACGCACATCTAGACGTACGCACGCATACACACACGCACATACGTGTCCACGGAGAATTACTCGAAGTATGCATATCACAATCACACGACTCGCACATAGCTGACTCAAACACATGCACACTCACGCACTCACACACATAATAAAATGAGGTGAAGGGATATGTTTAGTCAACTGTCTTAACGAGCATACACGAATCATAAATACACACAAATTTACACAGAGCACACCTCACACAAACACCTACAGAAAAAGTGAGACATTGTAACAACTGTCTTACATTGATTCTTGGATTATAATCACGCAAGGACGGTTGCATGCTCAGGGAAGCAAACGGTGCACAAACGTATGGAGTACGCTCCCCCACCTGTAAAATTACTCATTACATTCGAGACGTGTTCAAATGAAACTGAACCAAACTGCAAAGAGTGAACATACGTATGATAATGTCATTTCTGGTGAATAAACAAAACATACCAACCGTCAAGTTTGCAAAATTTCATTATTCTCCTACTCATAGTTTTCTCGGCAGACCTTTGAAAACATGGCATGTGTGATACGGAATCCGTCCAGAATCGATCAGCGAGCGGTGATTCGGTTTCTAACAGCTGAAGGATGTCGACCAGTTGATATTCATCGCAGAATGCAGGCAGTGTATTGTGGCAAAAGTGTGTCGAAGACAACAGTGAAGAACTGGACAACGATGTTTAAAGAAGGACGTGAGTTAACGAAAAATCTTCCGAGACCAGATCAGGCGCATATTTTTGGGTTAACTCAGGTCCTTCCTTAAACATCGTTGGCCAGTTCTTCACTGTTGTCTTCGACACACTTTCGTCACCATACACTGCCTGCATTCTGCCTGAATATCAACTGGTCGACATCCTTCAGCTGTTAGAACCCGAATGACCGCTCGCTGATCAATTCTGGACGGATTCCGTATGAAACCCGCCATGTTTTCATTGGTGTGCTGAGAAAACTGAGTCGGAGGATAATGAAATGTTGCAAACTTGACGGCTGGTATGGGATGTTTACACCAGAATTAACCTCATCATGCGCATAGTACGTATGTTCACCTGTTGCAGTTTGGTCTGGTTTCATTTGAACACGTCGTGTATGTAACTTTGTACAAACACACGCAGCACACTGTCAAACAAACTAGCACAATAGACATACACAGAAAGGACATCCACACTTCAAACATATCACACACTCACATAGAGAGCAACCGCATTTCTCTACATATGACAAAGATAAAAATAGCACCACTGCCCCACGGAGTAAGAGGCAACTAACTGTGTCGTGGCATAACACAGGCCATGGTTAGATGGTTTGTTAAAAGTAACATAAATGGCGCCTAACAGGCTGCGAGTCTACTTTCCTTTAGTGATTGGCACATCGGTAAACCACCCTTCGCCGTACTTGTCCCGATGCAGCGGAGTAATAAGCTGCTCGTCCCTAGCCCGCTAAGCAGGAAATCCTCCTCTCGGCTACATCCAGATCATACCATAGCTGGGACCTGCACAGGATTATCTGTCTCTGTAGAAATAAAAGGTGGCTACCATGGCGACAATTGCCGTCAGGGATGAAGATAACTCTTCATAGACTAAGTCGCAGCCTATGTGAGGTTAGGTGGTCAGTTTTCTTCCTTGCTGTGAATACCTTCCCCAACTCATACGTCAGGTACCCATTTACAACTGGGTCGACTGGAGGAGCGGTCGTTCCAGGGACGAACCACATCCTGATGTGTTTCTGCCTGTCTGTTGTTATCCTAGTCTTAGCAAGCCAGCTCAATGTTGACTAGGCTCCACAAATCGCTGAAGAATTACAGGGCGACTACAATACACTGTACATACACAAACATATAGGTCACAAATACTCAACACACACTGCATCTGCATATAAACATATCTCACAAACACTCACACAAAGAGCATAGTCACAAACACTAACACAAAGAGCTTAGTCACAAGCACTCATAAAAAGATCATAGTCACAAACACTCTCAAAAAGAGTATAGTCACATACACTTACGCAAAGGACACACTCACAGCTGTTACACACCAATGCTACTCGATACACATGTATATGCAGACACATTCAGAAATAGATACATTTGGTTTAAATGTTTTACACAACTGTACCATAGTGATGCAGAAAATATACGTACGCGCAGACTCGCATAATACATACGCTGACACACACGAATACACATAACATGACACATATGTTCACATATACACACATAATTTTCTAGCTCAATATAGGAAGACACTTAAAACACGGTACACTTACAGGGTAAACTTACATACGGCACACTGACACACTGCACACTGACATACGGCACTTTAGCACTCGGCACACTGAAAAACGGCACATATCACACTGACACACGGCAATTTAGCACACGGCACACTAACACACGGCACATTAACACACGGCACCCACACACGGCACACACCCACATATCCCAGCACTCACCTTTCAGAATCTTGCTTGTTCTCTCTGAACATGTGTACACACCTAGTACTTCATTCTTCACACACCGTCTATACATTTCAGAGATGACCACAGAATTGCAATTAGAAACTGCAACCGCTGGTTCTGTTGCACAATCGATCTTTGTCATGCAAAGATTACACAGCATTTAAAACTCTTAAATATATTTGCGCGTCAGGGATGTGTTACTACTGGCGGCATCATATTTGGTCGACTACTCTAGGATCCCCGAAGTGCTCTGTGTGTATGGGGTCGGGTGGCAGGGTGGGGTGAGTACGGGAGCTCGCTCACAAAAGGAAATATGTAGGGCTCCTAAAGTATCTTCGTCACATTAGGTCCTTGTATACATATTTCAGCTCCAGCCGGAGGAGGAAGACCAAGGTCTGGTCAGGCGAAATATACAGATCAGATATGCTAGTCAGGGTCTGGTAAATCATATTGACCAAGACCATCACCATAGCTACCTCGTAGCCCTCCCTGTAAGCGGGCTTATTTCAGAGCAATCTGTCTAACGAGTCGAGGGAACGACGTGATCTCCGTAGTAGTGAGCGACACGCAGATGAAGCCAAGCATAGCACGACCGCTTTGAAGACCACGGTCCTCCTTCAGCGCGCTCGGGGTTTGAGGAAAGCTACTGCAACCTATCACTTAACGTCCTTTTCACGGCGCACAAAAGAGTAGACCTACTCATTGTGGGCATTCAACAACATCAAGCTCCAGTCGGAGTATAGACACAACTACAGATGACCTCCTTTTAGCATATATGTTCAGCAACACAATGCGTGCGGTGGTTTATATGTAGCAAATTGTTTTACGTGGCACAGTTGCTAGTCTTATGCACAAAACATGCGTGTATGTGCAGTAGGTCTGTTCTATCCTCTCAGTGCTTATCAAATATCTTTTCATCAGGCATATCAACACGTCATTCCTGATTTAAGAAACGGACCCGAATGTCTTCGTCTTCATCCATGTCTTCGTCTTCATCCGTGTCTTCTTCTTTATCCGTGTCTTCTTCTTCATCCGTGTCTTCTTCTTCATCCGTGTCTTCTTCTTCATCCGTGTCTTCTTCCTCATCCGTGTCTTCTTCTTCATCCGTGTCTTCTTCTTCATCCGTGTCTTCTTCTTCATCCGTGTCTTCTTCTTCATCCGTGTCTTCTTCTTCATCCGTGTCTTCTTCTTCATCCGTGTCTTCTTCTTCATCCGTGTCTTCTTCTTCTTCATCCGTGTCTTCTTCTTCTTCATCCGTGTCTTCTTCTTCTTCTTCATCCGTGTCTTCTTCTTCTTCATCCGGGTCTTCTTCTTCATCCGTGTCTTCTTCTTCATCCGTGTCTTCTTCTTCATCCGTGTCTTCTTCTTCATCCGTGTCTTCTCCTTCATCCGTGTCTTCCTCTTCATCCGTGTCTTCCTCTTCATCCGTGTCTTCCTCTTCATCCGTGTCTTCCTCTTCATCCGTGTCTTCCTCTTCATCCGTGTCTTCCTCTTCATCCGTGTCTTCCTCTTCATCCGTGTCTTCCTCTTCATCCGTGTCTTCATTTTCACTAATGCCTTGTTCTTGACTAATGCCTTGTTCTTCACCAATGCTATAGTCTTCACAAATGCCTTCGTCTTAATCTTAATCCATGTCTTTATCCATTTCTTCGTGTTTTTCCATTTCTTCGTGTTGAATTCTTCCATTACTTCGTCTCCATCTATTTCTTCGTCTCCATCTATTTCTTCGTCTCCATCTATTTCTTCGTCTCCATCTATTTCTTCGTCTCCCTCTATTTCTTCGTCTCCCTCTATTTCTTCGTCTCCCTCTATTTCTTCGTTTCCCTCTATTTCTTCGTTTCCCTCTATTTCTTCGTCTCCCTCTATTTCTTCGTCTCCATCTATTTCTTCATCTCCATCCATTTCTTCGTCTTCATCCATGCCTTCCTTTTCTTCCATTTCCTGTTCATCCATGCCTTCGTCTTCATCCATGTCTTCATCCATGTCTTTATCTTGCTTAATTTCTTCTTCATTCATTCATTCATTCATTCTTTCGTCTTCGAATTTTCCCATTTCTTCGTTAGTCTTCTTCGTTTTCTTCCATTTCTTCATCTTCATTTTTGTTTTCTTTCTCTTATTACATTTTTTCATATATTTTAAGAAATATTTCCACAGCTATATTTCAAAACAGAAGTCTTTCATCCATCAGCAAGATGTTATTAATGCTGCTAACATGTGTTGTTGCTACATGCTGCTAACATGTGTTGTTGCTACATTTCAGGGAACTGATCTAAGTAAAACCTCTTTGTTTCTTGTTACTTTTGCAGACTTCTTAGTTTTAAAGGTAAAGGTGGGTCCCATGGCAGCCCTCGGGGATGCAGATAACTCTTTATGGACTAAACCTAAGCCTATGGGAGATTGGGTGGCCAATTCCTTTCCTTGCTGGTTATACCTTCCCCAACTCGTACGTTATTTACAGTTGGGTCCACTGGAGGAGCGGCCGTGCCACGAACAAACACCTCCGGGGTGTTTTTATGTCCGTCCGTGATTTCTAACCATGGCGTGATGTAATATGTCTTAGCAAGCCAGCATACTGTCCCCTAGGCTACACCGTCTAGTTCTAGGCATTTTATAAATTCTATTACTAATATTTCTTTGTTGTCTATCTCTGTTTTGTTTGTATGTTCAACATGGACAAACGAGTTAGTCAATCTTGTTGTTCTTGTTTTCTATGATATTTGTGGTGATTTGGCTCGTTCCTTGGTTTCTCGGTGTTTATGGAGATTTATACAAATACTCATGTTATGTTCTGTCTTTTTATTCGGGTCTGTTAGAAAATTGGAGGAACAATCGTTTGTAACAGTTCCAGCCCGAGCATGAGCGTTAGGGCAGGGGTGTTGTGGTTGGCGACACTGAAAACAAAGGTACCTGAATGCGTGCCAAGGTCACTCTCTGTCTGGACACTACGCCAAGGTCACTCAGCGTCTCAACAAAGGACATCGGAGTTGGAGGAAAGAATGTGTACAGGTAGGAATTGACCACTGGCGTTCCGATTTGGGTAGTGCGGGATGAGTGACAAACAGGAGGGCAGCAGAGCTTGCTGCGATATTTGAGTGACAGGTGTTCGGAGTAATTCGATCCAATAACGACTGAATAGAGCCATCCCCCAGAGATCCATTGGATAGCGCTGATACTGCTTGAGAGTATAAAATACTAGACAAAGTTAAGCTCAAGCAGGCTGGCCATGGAGAGAGAATGAGAGCGAGAGAGAGAATTTAGCTATGATTCTGTTTAGCTCACCAACTTAGTAGAAGAGTGATGGTTAGGCTGTTTTTATGAATGTGTGATAGAACAGGTCGCTCAACCAGCATATGTCTTGGAGTCTGGGCCAGTCGCTCAATAAGGTTTGGGCGTCCTGTGTATAGATGAAATCTGAACGTATGTTGTACGTGCAAGACACGTTTGGAACGAGGAATGTTCTGAGTGTACAACTGTGTCTAGGAGAGATCTAGATGTGTGTGTGTGGTGTGTGTAGACACCGAGGGAACGATGTATGTTTCAGAGAGGGTGTATACGCTGATCAACGGAGTTGAAAGATCATATGTGAGTATACGAAGAATATATTGAATGCATTATGTCCAGATCGACCGCCTGAGGGGATTTGAGTGAGGAAGAGTTTTTGATAAGGTTTGTTGAGGATGCAGATAAGGACAGAGGTGTGTGATGTGTGTACGGCAATAGAACTAGGTTTTGATAGTTGGGAATTCCATCAATATAGCTACTGCTTAAAATTTTCGCTTTAGTTAATATTCATATTAACATATATATATATATATACTTCTGAATATTTAGTTAAGATGATATATATATATTGTATTGTGTTGTAATTTCATTGCACTCACTTTAATAGTGTTGTAAGATTATGATGTGCTACGTCATTTGCTGTGTGAGGTCATGAATGTTGTGGTTGAGTGTGGTAACGTTTTAGTTAGAATACCCCTAGGGCAAACGGTGGGATCTGCTACACGTTTATTGTTTTGTTCTCTACATAATAGTGTTCTGGAGACGATTCGAAAGGTTTCTTATTTCTAAAGTAGTTAATCAAATACCTCGATATCCCATACAATATTTCCCGAGTGGTCTGCCGGGGTCTTTGTGTATGACAAGAACAAGAATAGCACCACTGCCCCACAAAAATCATGTCGTAAGATACAACTGCCTGTGACATGGCATAACACCGGACATCGTTAGGTGGTTTGTTTAGAGCATCATAGATGGCGCCTAACAGGCTGCGGGTCTACTTTGCTCTAGTGATTGAGTCTACTAATATTGACTCACACATTGGTTAACCACCCTTCGTAAGCGCTTGTCCCAACGAAGCGGAGTATTAACTGCTAAGCCTAGCCCGCTAAGCAGTATACCGTTCTCCCGGCTACATCCAGCTCATACCAGAGCAGGGACCTGCACAGGGGAACTGCCCATGTAGTAGTACAGGTCGATTAAGAACTCTATATATATATATATATAATACATATATATATATATATATATACGCGAGGTGTGTTCTAATGAAACCGGCCCTAACTGCAACAAATGAACATGCGCATGATGACGTCATTTTTGATGTAAACAGCACATACGAACCGTCAAGCTTGCAAAATTGCATTATCATCCGACTCACCGGAGGATAATGCAATTTTGCAAACACTACGGTTGCATGTGCTGTTTACATCAGAAGTGATGTCATCATGCACATCGTGCGTATGTTCATTTGTTGCAGTTAGGTCCGGATTTATTTGAACACGTCTTGATTGCATATGTGTATATGTATGTAAATATATATATGCATATGTATAAAACTAAAAATTTTCAACTCCAATGTAAAATCTATAATATGGCTCTGAAATAGGGAGGACAACACAGGAACTTATGAAAAAGGTACAGACTTCCGTAAATGGTTGCCCACACAAAATACAAGAGTGGAAATGGTACGATCACCAACGTATGGGGAAAACGGGACAAATATCAGTGGGGAATGAAATGAGGATTAATGGCCGCACATTACGGAAACCCGTGGATAACATTACCAGACACGCTCTGTTCTCGAATCCATAGGACAAGAGAAGCAGAGGAAGACCGAGACACTCATTGGATAGGGAATTGGAAGCAAATCTAAAGTCACTGCCTTTCTTTCCGTTAACCGTAGCTCAGGTACCCATTTTCGAATGAAGCCCTGTACAGATGGGTCAACTGAAGCGTGTCTGTAGCGAGAGTTGAACCCCGTACCTTAAAAACGAGGGTTCTAACACTGCAATAATCAGACGCCATACAATAAACATAATCAGATGAAACAAATATCATTAAAAAGAAAAGAAGAAAATAAAGATCGTAGGGTTGTCTAATAATAATAATAAGATTAAGTTCTTAGTTCTTAGTCGAACTGTACTTCTACAGGGGCAGATGCCCCTTCGCTGGTCCCAGCTCTGGTATGAGCTGTATGTAACCGGGATAACAGTATCCTGCTTAGCGGACTAGGCTCGAGGAGCTTTAGTTCACTGCGTTGGGACAAACGCTTACAGAGAGTGGTTAACCGATGTGCAATTCCATCTTAATAGACTCATAAATTAGAGCAAAGGGACCCGCGGCTTGTTAGGCGCCATCTATGCTGCTCTAAACAAACGAAGGAGAAAATAAAGACATTAGAGATATATATGAATAATAGGAGTATTACATGTATGAAAAAATCGACGAATTGGAAAAGAGAGAACGGAAGACAAACAATTTAAAAAAATTAGCAGAAAATTAACAAGCAGAAGAAAAAGATGGTTAAGAAGTAGGTAAAATATATTAATTAATTGACATATGTAAAAGAAACAATGAATTGAAAAAAGCAGATGATAAACATTCAGATGAAAAAGAACAAGCAGATAAATATCAACAAGAAGAATGGGTACAGCGTGGGCTAGTGGTGACGGAAGCAGACCCTTACATAAAATGCATGCTGAAGTCAGATGCACTGGACCGACAGGCGCAAAACCACAGGACAACGCACACCGCCTTGGGGAATAGAGAAATAAGGCGAATGCAAACAATAAAAACAAGAATAACAAGATCAAGTGGAGAAGAATGACAAGAAGTTTATGAGCAGTAGGAAGGAGAATCAACTAAAAAATGACACACGATAGAAGAAAGAAGAGGTCGTGGAAGAACAATTGAAACACAGACTAATAGGACGACGAGCTGTTAAGCCGGCTTAAGAGCAACTTTAAACATAAGACATCACATTCCCTCTGATTGATTTTTGCTGTCTTTTGAGAGTATTTCTGAGCTATTAAAGCAATGTTGCCTTGTCTGCTTTATCGATCTTTCGCTTTCAAAAGACCAGAGGCTTGAATTGTGCGCAAGCTATTTCAGAAATATGATGGCTCCAGAGAGTTAGGCCTTAACTGTCACATTGATCAGACTCCGTCCTCTTCTGCTCCAGCAGAAACATAAGGCTCCTACTGCATTTTGTCTCATCGCATGAATCCTTTGCCAATACATTTATATTCTTCTTTTTCTAGTTCATTTAATTTTCTTGTTCTTTTTCTGCTTCTTTTATCCTACTAATTTTGCTTTGCGGTGTCGCAGAGAGGAGAAATGCGTTAGCTTCTCCGTTGTGTTGGTGGGAAGCTGTTACCGACATTTTTTGAGTCTGTGTTCCTTTCTTTCCATCGTCGCTGGGTTCGACTTCTTGCTCCTGGACTTGAAACCTACTGTAGTATGATTTCGCTGCAGGTTGATACTACTGTATCCTTGTCAGTTGTCCAAATCACTTTGTTTGTGAGTCAATATAGTAGTAACGGGATGTAGTCCCCACCATATTCCACCATATTATTTGTGGAGAATTATCTTTGCTGCTGCACATCTCTCATATCTCCATCTTATGTTTGTGTTTATTTAATAAGGCCCAAATTCGACGCTGATAACATAATGTAGGGATGTTCAACTGGTTTATCAGCGTCTGTTTAGTGGGCATAGTTACATGTAGATGTTTCACTTTCATAATGGTGTTTTTCCATCACGTGTGATGAAGACCACTCTCTCTGTTCAGCTCCGTGGAATCCTTTTTCCTTTTGCTCTGTCCGCTGAAATGGTTGACTTGTACGGTGATTAAAGTGAGGAAGGTTTGCGCAATATGTCAACCTCACTCTTTTGACCTGAGTTACATTCATCCAGTGACAAGACATTATCGAGGCGACTGGAGATAGCACAGGATGTAGATTTTTCCTCAGGGTTTACTCCCGAAGCCTTTGCCGTAAACATGTATCCATTAAGGCAGCGGTGGCGTGGCATTCAATAAGTTGGCTAAATATATATGTCCATAACAAATGGCACAGGAAGCTGTAAGTACCAATTAATGTTCCAGATATTCACAAAGTGTTGTCACAGAGTGAAAGTCAAAGACACCCACATACTGACGGACGCACTTTGATTGATCCGGCTTCCATAAAACCCACAGTATCAGTGCCTTTTGAATTATATTTTCTACCTCCCTCCCAGTCTACCGTCGTCAGTGAAGAAACTTCTCAGGTACGTAAATTCCAGTACCTGCTTTAGGCCGCCGCCGATGTGGAAACGCTCCGCTGAACACCTCATTGATCGAACATGATTGCGTGGGAAATTATAGGCTTGTCAATGCGTATCTGAGACACGTAACATGACTTTTGTAACCTCGCTGTCTCCGGTTGACGTTTGACTGTCATAGATTCTGTCTTCACAGCTGATCTTCTCGTCATACTAGATCTAGGCACGAAAGAGCGGCAAAGATGGAGTCCCACCGCCTGTGGGTCTATATTGCTCTGGTGTTTTAGTTCATTATGGATGCCGCCTGGCCATGGATTTGCCTGAAACTCATACTAGTGGACAATTTATACGTGTTCACGGAAACGTGTGGTTTTTTTTTTCTATTGAGGCTGTTTAATTCGTTCGTTTTTTTGTTTTTTTTTCTTCTTTCCGATTACCCTGTTCTGGACATCAGCTAAATGAATTAGTACTTTCACGGTCTAGTGCACATGGGCTAGTTCACGCGGCTAAACTTCACGGGATTAACGCATTTTGCCCGAGCTACAGACAGTGACGATTTTGATGTGACTGGAATTTAGACACGACTATAATGGACTAGAACACTACCTGGGAGAGATGCCCCCTACGACCTCTTGCGGTTTTAGAAAAGGCACGACACACAACGATAGATATCATCTCCCTCCGCTGCCTTGCGAGATACATGTTTACGGGAACGGCTTCGGGAGTAAACTCTAAGGAAAAATCTGCATCCTATGCTTTCTCATCCTTTCGATAATGTCTTGCCACTGGCCAAAGGTAGCTCAGGACGAGAGAGTGAGGTTGACAAAAGTCGCAGTTACTATGCAAGTCACTTATTTCAGCGGACACGACAAGAGAAAAGACTATCCACTTGGCTGAACAAAGAGAGAGGTCTTCACCACATGTTATGGACGAATATCATACTCTAGGCAGGTTGAGTCAAGACAGGCTAGCTGTTGTACATTTTCTTTATTTTACATTGGCCTTTTATGAGTTGATGAATACGTACTTGAAAGGTTGGACCGTGATCGCTCTGGATGTAGTGTAATGCGAGACTTCTCAGTGAGATAACACTTATAAGGATTATTGTTGATCAGCACATCGTTGGAATAACTGCTGTGACAAAAGCTGTTTCCAAGAGCACGAATGGGCTTTTGATGTTGGGTTTTGATCAGCATGTTTCACCCATCTAAAATTACTTCGTTTCTTTGTTTATGAGTTGGGCAGCTATATTATATCTCGGTTATTATTTCATTTATGCATGTCAGGGGTAGATTCCCTCATATATCTTGGTATTAATATATACAAAGTTCGGTGGTACTGATAGAGATATGCAAATTATGAATACACAAGGGATCGAGATGCTGAGCAACGCATGAGATGCAGTGGTCAGCGACCCGTAGCTGACTGCTAACGTCAGGGCCAGCGAACCACAGCTGCCAAGACGGTTCTACTCCTCCACGCGGTGATCCTGGATAACAGGCTGCATCAGGGCAGACTGGCCAAGGAGAAGAGACCGAAGAGGGAATGCTAACCCGGTACTAAAAAAATGCATGCTGAATTCGGATGTGTTGGACCGAAAGGTGCAAATATCGCAGTCAAGCTGTAAACTACGATAAAACGCATTTTGTTCTCTGGACTACATTCTGCTACTTAAGCCCTTTCATGGTTTGGTAGCGGGGGAATGAGAACGAACGAAGGCAAGCCAAGCCATGAATGCACAAAGAGGGGGATGCTTTTATTGCTTTAGTTAATTAGTGGAAATCTTCTTCTTCTTTTTACGCTGTCAGACGTCAATCTTTATTTTTTCGAAAAAAGCAGCGGTCATCCTGAGGCTGTCGACACTGCCATAGAGCTTGTCTAGTGTTGCCACTGGTGATGGCCACACCTGCTTTCTCTGATCCTCGTATGTCGGGCAGTTTTGCAGCAGATGTTCGGCGGTCATTTTCCCGGTCCCACACGAGCATTCGTCAGTGCCACCTATCTTCAATTTGTTGAATAGATGGTACCTCCGTCTATTGTGGCATGTGTGAAGTCTGAAGACCACGACCTGCTCTCTTCTGTTCAACTGGTAATAGGCATCGTTTTTGGTGTAGCCAGTATGTCGGTTTCCCATTTGGTCATGTATCTAGGTCTAATAAGCCGTTTTGACTCTTCGTATGTCACACTAGTATCTGGTTGTGGTAGTCTTGCACCTTCTTTTGTCTGTCTGCCTCCTCGTTGCCTTGGATGTGACAGTGGGATGGAACCCACTGTACCACTACTCTTTTTGGTGCGGACTGCTGGCATCGTTGACAGAGTACTGCTCTTAAATCATTAAGTTCAGTATTTTTCTGGCTGTTTAGTGCTGTGACCACAGCCAGGGCATCTGTGAGCAGTGTTATTTTTCTGCCATTTGGTAGGCTCAGGAATACCCCTGCCCCATCCTTTCTGTGTTGTTTGTTACAGAACCGTCGGTGTATGCATATGTCCAGTCCATGCTTGGGTAGTTTTCCGTTGTGTATCTCAGGGTTGTATCTCTTCTTTCTTTTTCAGTCTGGCTGTTTTTGTTTCCAATACCTGGTATATTTTCTTCCACCTCTGAAATATATGCTGCATCCAAGTAGGTTTTCGTACAGTTTGGATGGGCTTTGGTGTTGTTAGTGCGTTAATCAGGTCTTCATTCATCTTTGCTTTGGCTATTTCTGCAAAGTTTCTCCGCTTTAGTTTCCCATTCACAAAATTTTTTAGTCAGTCTCTGGTGCATTGGATTGTCAGTCAGTCTTCTGAGTTTCTCTACTTGCTGCTGAGCTCTGCAGTCTCTTCTGTCGGTCCTGGATTGCAGTTTTGTAATCTTTTCAAGTTCTACAATTGGCGCTAACTTCATGCCTCCTGTTATAACTCTCATGGCTTGGTTTTGAAGTTTGCTAATTTTATCGAAGTTCGCCTTTGCTGCTGTTGTCCATGCCGCAATGCCATACTCGAGAACTGGTCTCACTCTTCCAGTGTACAGTTTCTTTAGTATACTTTCGTCTGCTCCCCAGCTTGTTCCAGCAAGTTTCCTCATGATAGCCATTCTTTCTCTGGCTCTCATTCGGTTTCTCTCGATCTGACTTTTCCATGTCATGTGCCGGTCAAATGTGACTCGCAGGTAATTTGGGTTGTCGTTTCGCCGCAGGTATTTGCCGTTAAGATTTATTTTGGTGTTTTGGGGTTTGTTTGAAAGCGAGAATATCGTACATGTTGTTTTTTCCTCATTTATTTTGACCAGCCACGAGTTCGCCCACTCTTCCAGCAATGTTAGGGCCTGCTGCATCCGATTACTTGCTATGGTGAGATTCTTTTCAGAGGTCCACATAGCCAGATCGTCTGTAAACATTGAGCTGTGGACTCTTCTTGGTATATTCTCTGTTATATTATTTATATACACCAGGAAGATTCTGGGTGACAGTACTCCCCATTGGGGTACTCCCTGCTCAAGTGTCACCTTTTTGCTCATCTGCCCTTGTACTTGAACTCTCGCCGTTCTGTTTTTGAGGTAGTGGCTGATTCATTTGTACATTTTCACACAAACTTCACTTCCTCGTAGCTTGACTTTTAAGTCCCTCTTTCCAGACTTTGTCAAATGCCTTTTCTAGATCCACCCAGACTGCTACTGTGTGTTTTTGCTCCTGGTAGGCATCTTCTATTTCCTGGGCTATAAGGGTGATCTGATCCTCAGTGGATCTGTGCTTTCTAAAGCCTGCTTGCTGTGGAATTAGTATGTGTTTTTCTTCCAGATGCCACATCAGTCTGGTGTTTATCATACGTTCCATCAGTTTGACTACACAGCTGATAGGCCTGTATCCATTTTGATCTGTTTTATCTTTTCCTTTCTTTGGTACTGGTACAAGTACTGCATCTTTCCATGCCTGGGGTACAATACCCCTTTTCCAGCTTTGGTTCAGGACTGATAATAACTTCCTCTTTGCTGTTTAGCCCATCCCCATCAGCATCTCGTTTGTTACCCCATCTTTTCCGGGTGATTTCATTTTCTTTAAAGTTCTCATGGCCTCATCCATTTCATTTATTGTTAGTTTTGCCATCATGTGCTCCTCTGGTGCCATATTGATGTTGTCGTGCCCATTTTGTTCTTCCCTAATATCTGTATGCCTATCTGCAGGGACCTCGATGTGGTTAGCTCTGGCATAATGTTCAACAAAGGCGTTTGCTTTTTTTTTCCAGTGAGCATGTTGTCGCCCTGCTTGATGGTAATTTGTTTGTTAAATGGAGTTTCGTCATTCATGGCTCTGACTAACTTCCATAGTTTGTTCCCATCTTTATCTAAATTGAAATTAGTGGAAATCGAAAGGAATTGTCCGCCATAAATATACAGTCCTTCAACTCCAATGTCAAGTCAGTTTTGTATAATGGCTCCTTGGCGAGGGAGTAAAATGATATGATCAAGTAATTTATTTACGAGGGGACTTCAAATTCCAATATTAAAAGTGGGATATAAATGAGAAAAACCATGCTCCTGTATTGTAGCTTGTTATATGGTTGTTAAGGATGTCCTTCAGTGCCATCTCGGTGACGGACGAACATGACGTCATAATTGGAGTTTAAAGATGGCTGCCCCACTATTGACATGCACGAGAGAGGAGCAGCATTCTGTTATCCGTTTTTTTAGCGTCAAAAGGGTGAAACATATATAAACGTATCGGCTAATGAAGGTCCAGAGCGGGGATGTATCGGCTAATGAAGGTCCAGAACGGGGATGTATCCGCTAATGAAGGTCCAGAACGGGGATGTATCGGCTAATGAAGGTCCAGAACGGGGATGTATCGGCTAATGAAGGTCCAGAACGGGGATGTATCGGCTAATGAAGGTCCAGAACGGGGATGTATGCTCGTGACTCCAGCAATTGTATGAGTGAGGTAGGAAGATCCGAATGGGCGTGAGTTCTGTGACAGACTGTTCACGACCATATCAGGCACACCGAGTAGTGAGTCGTTTGCAGCCTTTGACGCCTCATAAAGGAAAATCGTCGATTGACAATGAAATTACCGCACATCTGAACACCAGTCCAGGTTCAACACACCACATCATCCATGCTGTTGTACAATCACAAAAGCGTCTGCGAGGTGGATGCCCCGGCAGCTTATTAAAGAATTGAAACGACGCGTTAATGCCTGTCAAGAACCTTTGCAGCACTTTGAAGCAAAATGTGATGGAAACTTAACAAGAATTGTTACTGGAGATGAAACCTGAATTTCAAAAATGGTGCTGAATAACGCTGTTTTGGTAGTTATTGTAAACAATAACTTGAAATTCAAAAAATTATACTTAATTTTGTGTTTTAACATGTTGCATGTACTTTTTCATTGGCAAAGAGTTGTATTTTATATTCATTAAGGAGAATCTCATTGTTATACATGTTGTGTGTTCTTAGCCCTGTTAAAGAAGGCCGCTGGATTTGCATGTCTGTTTCTGAGTTGCATTAATTGAAGCGTTACTTGGCAATTTTTCTGTCTAATTTGACACCTGTCTCTTTGGCTTTATGTCTTTCCTTCCGTCTGGGAATATATCCATTTAATTTGTATGTCTAGTCACGTTTTGTCTGTAATTTATGTCTGTAATATCTCATCTATCTAGATGTATGTTCGTTTGATGACTTCTTGACAGATATGCTGACAAACATACTTGAAGCCTGTGGCCTGCATGTCAGACACTGCGAACATGGAAAACTTCATTTCCACTGTTCCTGTTCCTATTGTTGCTTTTTTTTAAAATTTCTGTTGTTGCTGTAGTTAGTCGTCCTGGTGGTGGTGTTAGTCGTCCTGGTGGTGGTGTTAGTCGTCCTGGTGGTGGTATTAGTCGTTCTGGTGGTGGTGTTAGTCGTCCTGGTGGTGGTATTAGTCGTTCTGGTGGTGGTGTTAGTCGTCCTGGTGGTGGTATTAGTCGTTCTGGTGGTGGTGTTAGTCGTCCTGGTGGTGGTGTTAGTCGTCCTGGTGGTGGTGTTAGTCGTCCTGGTGGTGGTGTTAGTCGTCCTGGTTTTGGTGTTAGTCGTTCTGGTGGTGGTGTTAGTCGTCCTGGTGGTGGTGTTAGTCGTCCTGGTGGTGGTGTTAGTGGTCCTGGTGGTGGTATTAGTCGTCCTGGTGGTGGTGTTAGTCGTCCTGGTGGTGGTATTAGTCGTTCTGGTGGTGGTGTTAGTCGTCCTGGTGGTGGTATTAGTCGTTCTGGTGGTGGTGTTAGTCGTCCTAGTGGTGGTGTTAGTCGTCCTGTTGGTGGTATTAGTCGTCCTGGTGGTGGTGTTAGTCGTCCTGTTGGTGGTATTAGTCGTCCTGGTGGTGGTGTTAGTCGTCCTTGTGGTGGTGTTAGTCGTCCTGGTGGTGGTGTTAGTCGTCCTGGTGGTGGTGTTAGTCGTCCTGGTGGTGGTGTTAGTCGTCCTGGTGGTGGTGTTAGTCGTCCTGGTGGTGGTGTTAGTCGTCCTGGTGGTAGTGTTAGTCGTCCTGGTGGTGGTGTTAGTCGTCCTGGTGGTGGTGTTAGTCGTCCTGGTGGTGGTGAAAGTCAGTCGTGCTGAGCTAATTCAACTCTTTAAGACGCTTCTTTGATGGCAGGTTAATTAACGTCATAAGTATACTGGTTTAGAAGACTTTTGCAGAGTTTGTATACAACCAGTTTCCTCTACTCCTTGTTTTGTTTTTTCTCGTAAAACGCAAGAGATCATATGGCCAGCACTGAGCGCGTGGGCAGCCTGTCTTAGGCATCTTGCTAACCGGATATGGCCTATTCTCTCCTGGGCGATGCGTTAGTCCATTATAGGCCCGTGTGCACATTTCCTAGCCACACCAAAACAGACACTGTTAGCCAACAGGGCGAAGGACGCCAATCTTGTGAAGTTTGAACTGGCTCGTGAAAATACGGCACAGGGTAAAAAAGTAATTACTACTAGACATTTCAGGGTTATCGGAGGGAAAACACAAAACACAAATTATCAAATTCAAATGGAAAACCACTATGGGGATTGCAGAATCAATCCCCCACCTCGTTGGTCAGAATGCTTACAGTGTGTTCTCTGTGAACCCGACACTGACGTAAGTTTAGGTATTTGAGTATATTTTACATGGCCGTGCTATTCCTCTTCGCTCGCCTAATAAGCAGCAAACACGCCATTGAACGAGATTTCAGCGTTTGATAGACCAAAGACCTCGTATCGTTAGCTCCTACATACCAGGCTGTACGGAATTAATCATGTTAATGAGGTCTGTAGGGTTATCAGTATTAAAATCAACTTAGAGGAAACCGAAGTAATGACGATAACACGAACATAAATCAAAACAACAATATTCATACAAAACAAGCAAGTAAAACAGGTGAAAAATGTCACGTGCCTGGGTAACAAAATCTGAGCAGATGACAGAGGCGGCCCAGAAATCCGAAAGAGATCTAATCAGGTCAGGAAAAAAGAACACGTGACAATGGATACACAAAGAACGCTATACAACATAATATGCATACCAACATTGTGCTGTACGTGCGAGCTTAACATTAACTAACATAGATAGAAATAAACATCGTAACAACAGATGAAATGCCTGTGTAGAATGCTTGGAGGAAAAAGAATGGATAGAAATAGAAGCGAAGATATTGGGAGACAAGCAGGTACAACACCAGTGCCAGACCTCATCAAGAAATAACATACCAAATGGTTAGACCACGTGACACACCAAACACAAAATAGTATCCCTCAGAAAGCAATGCTATACAAATACAATGGAAACAAATCCATGGGCCGGCCGGGCAAAAGATGAATAGCAGAAATAAAAAACAGTATAGTTTCTCGTTTACGAAGCACATACTTGAGCCAGATCAAGAAAACAATAAGTGCGAAAAGGAGACGTAATGATTTCTTCATCTGATCCATAGAAAAACTAATTCTTTCTAATACTCCTGTATCACCCCAGCCATATGCGGGTAACAAACAACAGAACCACTCTATTTTCCCGAATATGTCATAAAAGGCGATATTAAAGTATCATGTATGTGGCTATGTATGAATACTTAGATCATGTTATTCAAACAGGCAGAGGTGTGCCTCATGCCAGGTAGACAAAAACAGTATAAATTCCCTTTATTTTGCCTGAGATAGATACCATAATGGTCAAAGGGCGTGACATACTCTATCAGGTTGGTTGGCGCCTGTGTGGGCGTTGGTAGTTGTATATCCACCAGAATATCACCTTTCATGTTCATTTATTAACTTAACATCTTCATACTGGTTTAGAAGACTGCAGAATCTGTATACAACCAGTTTCATTTACCTTTCCTTGCTCTAAAAGATGTGCGCGTCCATTCTATTCTTTAATGCATTAGTTGTCCCTGCTTCCATTACTTCCTGTGGCAATCCATTCCAAGCATTCACCACTCTCTGATTTAAAAAAATATTTCCTAATATCTAATCTGGACCGTTCTTTAGTTCATTTGTAGTTATGCCCCCCTTGTTTCTCTAGGTGATTGTATTTTTGTTTTTGAAACTTATTATAGTCTAATGTAACCGTTCCTTTGATTGTCTTATGAAACTGTATTGAGTCACATCGATTTCTTCTCTTTTCTGGACACTATAAGCTGGTTTTCTTTTCTCATAACTGTAATTCTAGAATCCCACTATCAGCTTTGTCGGTCTTTATTGTATCCTTTCCAGGATATCTCCTCTACGATAAGGACTCCACACCGCTAAACAGTACTCCAATCTAGATCTAACTAATGCTTTATATAGTTCGACTATCACTTCCTTGCTGGTATGTTTAATATTTCTTTTTTCTGATTCTTGCTCGTTCATCTTCAGACCTAAACTTCAATGACTCTAACGAAGGCAGCAGTCGACTCAAGACTCTGTACGCTTCCGTACAGCTTCTCGTGGAAGGACACTGGCCTATGCCAAATGCTACTTCTGTTGTCGGTATACAGTGGACAGGACTGCAAAATATGTTCTGCCTTCATGGGGGCTGTGCCGCGGGCACAAAGGTCTGTAGTGCCAATCTTGAACTTGTTGTACAGATGGCATATAAGTCTGTTGTGACCTGTTCGTAGCCGGACAATTATCACCTGGTCTCGCCTGGAGAGTTGATGGTAGGCATCGCTTTCTATGTGGACATGTTGGTCTTCTTTCCATGTTGCACTGAGCGTTGCCTTGATGAATGCTTTTGTCTCATTGTATGTGATTTCTTTATCACTCTGCTGCAGCATTCCTCCCTCTCTGGCGAGTCTGTCTGCCTCCTCGTTGCCTGGAATGTTGCAGTGGGCTGGTATCCACTGGACTGTGCTTTTTTTTTAAGCACTGAGACAGGCGTTCGAGCAAGTCTGCCAGAGCACTGAGTTTATTTGTGTGCTGGTCCTTGAGCGCCATTAACACTGCGAGGACGTCCGTGAAAATGACCACTTGATTGATTTTCTGCCTGATCCTTATGGTCTATACGGGTTTCAGCTGCTTGTCTCAGGGCACTGGCTTCGGCAATGAAGTTGCTGCAGCGTCTCCCAGTGGCAAATGCTGCTGAGTAGACTTTGCTTTTTAGTTTTATAGTGATGCCTCCTCCCCCGTTTCCAATGGCATCTTTGGCTGAGCCATCCGTATAGGCGTGCGTCCAGGCTGTTGGAAATTTTTGGTTGAAGTACAATTGCGTGTCTATTCTTGCAGAATGTTTGACGCCCTTAACAGTTTAAAAATGTACTATTCTGTGATGGTCATCACTTCAAATTCGTTGCTAAAAATATATATTTCTATTGTTTGGGGTGAATTAAGACACAGGTACCCTGATTCCATCTTCACTTTCGTACTGGATGTTGCTATTATGTATGCCCCGGTCTGATCAGCGACCACCAGCCCTTTGTAGCCGAGAAGCCCCAATATACTGCGTATGTATATAGGCCTTGACAAATTTTAGGGTGGCTCATCAGTCAGCAGTTAGCATGGTTAGACTACAGTCATGCAACTTATGTTAAATTTAAACTAGGCACTAATTCACTTTTATTTCAACATAACTATGCGTACCAAACCAAAATATATTGTATTACGTATAAAGTATTAGTATTTCTTCTTAAGAAAAAAAATGCACTGCTGTGAGAGGCATAGCGTGTTTGTCCTTGAACATTCTTGGTAGTTTTAGTACTGTAGTACCATTTATCGATGGCTTTGGTAAATTTAAATTGTGGCAGTGAAGGTCCACTTAGATTCACCTTCATAAACTAGCTATTGTACAATATATTGGAACTGTAATATCATGAATAATCGTGTGTGAGTCGATATGTAGTAAGGATTAAACACGTCAATAAAGATTAAAACGAATTTTTATTTAATCGTCAGGCTAACATTTTTACTCGTCTCAGACGAGCGCTTTTGTCAAGCCATGTGCGTGTGAATATTGTGGGCATCACTATACTGTATCTAGCGTGATGTTGATCGCATCACCCCTAGCCTGCCGTTTGCCAAATGCATTAGCCCAACACAATATTCACAATATGCCACATTGGCGTGTTGGCGGGATCTTGACTTTCCTTCATGTTATTATTTACCAACTTGTTAACCTCGATGTCTGCTCAGCCGTCGCTCGACTCTCTGCATTCCCTGAATCTCTACCTAAGTGCTCTTTCGTGAGGGCATTTTGCCGTACCTCCCACTAAAATCTAAATTTAAGAAAATGTAACGATCGGCATGTGTATTTTTGATGTTTCTAATCATCATGAAGCATACCCTTTACAGAACGTCGCTCTCACTTCACAGCCAGTCTGAAAGAAACTCGATCTCTTGTAAAAATCCAAAGCCTGCTCCAGACATGCCCAAACATTCCTTGACATCGTTGTACCATCAACGTCTTTGTCTACTTCTGTTCTTCTTGCCCGGCACGATACCTTCCACTTCCATTCTCTCAAGACAGTTGTGATATAAGAATGTCACTGAAAAACCAAAAGCATCCACCTCATGTGGTCGGCAGATATAAAAAAGTCAAGAAAGCGATACAACAAAAGATGAGAGGCCAAAGAAGCATGGCTATGTGAGCAATGTACAAACATCGAAGAGAGACTAAACAGAAATGATGCTAAAGGAGCATACAAGGTGGTCAAAGAACTGGTAACACCAAGACAAAGCAGGGACTTTATGATCCAAGATAAAAGCGGCAAGTGCCTTATGGAGGAAAATGACGTACTGGCACGATGGACAGAGTTCTGTTCCGAGTTATATAACTCTGAGGGACGAAACGAACATGAGAAAACAATCCGTCCAACACCAAGAACTATAGAGGATGGCCAACTGATAACGAAGGAAGAGGTAACTGCAGCGGTAAAGACATTTAGAAAAGGAAAATCGGCCGACGTGGACAATATCAGCAGACCTCTTGCAGGCAGGTGGAGAGGTAGTGGTGGTAGGCCTGACACATATCTGCAAAAAAATATGGGCGACAGGAAACTGGCCGGACTTATGGACAAAATCAATAGTTATACCGTTACCTAGTCTGGATACCTTAAGCTGTGACAACATTACAGAACAATACGCCTCATCAGCCACCTTAGCAAGGTCATGCTTAGATGAATCCTCGACCGATTGAAACCCCAAGCAGGGAACATCATTGCTGAGGTGCAAGCATGGTTTAGACAGGGAAGAAGCACTACAGCGAGAAATATCTAGAACAGCAGCAAAAACTGTATCACGTGTTTGTTGATTTTTAAGAAGACGTTTGATAGGGTATGGCATAAAGCGCTATGGGCAACCATGAGAATGTATAAAATCAAAAGACATATTATAAAGGTCCTTGAACACCTGTAGGACAAGGCGTCCAGAGCAGTTCTTGTAAATGGGAGGCGAGGGGACTGGTTTCGCACATCAGTTGGTGTTAGACAGGGTTGCACACTCTCTCCAACTCTTTTCAATATATTCCATGAATTATGAGTGAGGCACTTTGAGGTCACGTTGGTACTGTCAAGATAGGGGGTTGAACGATTACCAACCTTCGATTTACAGATGACTTAGCAAGTTCAGAAGCAGAACTCCAGGAATGGGTCAGAAGGCTCGCTGAAACAGTTCTTGACTATGGTATGGAGATAAACGCTGGAATAATAACACTAATGACCAACAACGCAGAGGGCTTCAACAGTAGGATAAAAGCTAATGGCCAGGAACTCGAAGTGGTTGACCGTTTTAAATATCTGGGTTCGATTGTCAGCGATGAAGGATAAAAAATGTGAGGTGTTGGCCAGAATAGCTCAGACAATAGCGGCGCTTGCACGGCTTAACAAAATCTGGCAAGATAAACGGTTAGTACAATGCGAAAATTAGATTAGTGCGTACACTGGTCCTGTCAATATTCCACTATGCTTGTGAGACATGGACAGTTACAGCTGACCTTCAGCGAAGGATACATGCCTTGGAGATGAGATGTTTTCAAAGACTTTTAAACATCACGTACAAAGATCGAGTTACAAATTAGGAAATACGAGATAGAATTACATCAATAGGGCCTTTTGAAGACCTCTTGGAAACTATCAAAAGAAGGAAACTCGCTTGGTACGGTCACATATCGAGATCAAATGGTCTTGCAAAGACGAACCTGCACGGAAAAGTACAAGGCAGACGACGAAGAGGCCGTCCCAAAAAGAGGTGGGAGGACAACATAAAAGAATGGACCAGTCTTCGACCAGAAGAGGCACAGGCAGCGGCCGCTGACAGAGAAGGGTGGTGTGGGATTGTGAGGATGTCTTCATGTGTGCCCCAACCACCTCACCGGTTACGGGATGACCTGACCAAGACAGTTGAGTATTTTGATGTGGCCAAAGTATTCTTGATGTTCTCTTCCCAACTTATGTCGATATTGTCCGGGCCTTTCTATAACATTTTGACTCGAAGACCTCGAGCTTGGGTAACAGTCCATGTGTTGTATCCGTGTTATGCAATAAATTTCTCAGGTTGTGTTGTAATACAACACGTAATTATTCTGCTACCGCCCATCTGAAAGCTAAAATCGCCCCCCTGAAAGCTAAAATTGCCAAGTTGAAATCTAAGATCGCCCACCTGAAAGCTACGATCGCCCAACTGAAAGCTAAGATCGCCCACCTGAAAGCTAAGATTGCCCACCTGAAAGCTAAGATTGCCCACCTGAAAGCTAAGATGGCCCACCTGAAAGCTAAGATGGCCCACCTGAAAGCTAAGATGGCTCACCTGAAAGCTAAGATGGCCCACATGAAAGCTAAGATCGCCCACATGAAAGCTAAGATGGCCCACATGAAAGCTAAGATGACCCACCTGAAAGCTAAGATCGCCCACCTGAAAGCTAAGATCGCCCACCTGAAAGCTAAGATCGCCCATCTGAAAGCTAAGATGGCCCACGTGAAAGCTAAGATGGCCCACCTGAAAGCTAAGATGGCCCACCTGAAAGCTAAGATCGCCCACCTGAAAGCTAAGATGACCCACCTGAAAGCTAAGATCGCCCACCTGAAAGCTAAGATCGCCCACCTGAAAGCTAAGATCGCCCACCTGAAAGCTAAGATCGCCCACCTGAAAGCTAAGATCGCCCACCTGAAAGCTAAGATGGCCCACCTGAAAGCTAAGATCGCCCACCTGAAAGCTAAGATCGCCCACATGAAAGCTAAGATCGCCCACATGAAAGCTAAGATGGCCCACCTGAAAGCTTAGATCGCCCACCTGAAAGCTAACATGGCCCACTAGTGGGCGGTAGCACACAGGTGTAAGAGCACTGCTCTAACTTGATGAAATTGTCTGTTTCTTACGGGAATTCAGAGCAACATAGTTATATTGCTTACATGCATTGGCTCCATTTTTGTGGTGAATATTGTCAAATTATACTTCTTAAATGGGTCATTTAGAGCATTTAAATTCTTTTGATGGATATTTTCCTCTTGATGTCTCACACTTTGATCATCTGCGAAAGAAGTTAATTTAGTTTAGGGCCGTTTGAAATTTGCCTCAGATGTTATCCAGTGTATATAAACGATGAATAACAAAGTGGATAGCACACACCCCTGTCTAACAGCGGGTGTAACATTAAAGCAGAGTATACGTTTGAAGCTTTCGTCTAAAAATATTAATGTTACGTTGTTCGGAATGTGCCTATGTACTGTATAGTGTACAATAATTCTTCATAACTATTCTTAACATGATCGCCATTCAATATAGTCATTACTAGGGACAATATATTCCTTTTTTAAAAGTCAGTTTTGGGAAGGAAGCAAAATATGTCCAAGCAAAATATGCTGATCTGACATGTTAGTCAGGTTCAGGCAAAACACATTAGTTAGGTTCAGGCAAAACACATTAGTCAGGTTCAGGCGAAACATGCTAGACAAGACCCTCACCTTGGCTTCCACGTGTCCCTTCCTGGAAACGGAATGTTTTCATGGCAGCCTGGCTAATAAGGTGATGGATCGACGCGATCCCGTAGTAGTGAGCAACATGCAAATTAAGCCAAGCATATCACAACCGCCTGGAAGATCCCGGTCCACCTTCATCAGCACGCTCGGGATGTGAGGAAAGCTACGACAAACCGCCACTTAACGTCCTTTTTAGGACGCACAAACGGGTTATCCTACTCATTGTGGGCATCCAACAACATGAAGCGTCAGTTTGTGTGTTGTCAGGAGTTTCCAGACCTTCAGCCCAACACATTTTAAAGGTCCAGTACGGTGATACATGCCTTTCACCCCAGCTAGTGTATCAGTTGAGTAGGACGTTCTTAAAGGGCGTACTTCTGTGACAGACTGCACACGACTGAGTCAGGCACACCGAGTAGTGACACCAGTTGATTGCAGCCCTGACCGCCTCGTAAAGGAAAATCGCGGATTGACTGAATTAAATTGAGCACATCTGTACATCAGTCGAGGCTCAGCACACCACATCACACATGATGTGCTATAGTAGCACAAAGTGTCTGCAAGGTGGGTGCCACGGCAGCTTACTCCAGAATTGAAACAACGACCCGTTGATGCCTCTCAGCAACTTTTGCGGCGCTTTGAAGCAGAAGGTAGTGGTTTCCTAGCAAGAATTGTTACTGGAGATGAAACCTGAGTTGATGGTTTCCTAGCAAGAATTGTTACTGGAGATGAACCTGTGTTGATGGTGTCCTAGCAAGAATTGTTACTGGAGATGAAACCTGTGTTGATGGTGTCCTAGCAAGAATTGTTACTTAAGATGAAACCTGTGTTGATGGTGTCCTAGCAAGAATTGTTACTGGAGATGAAACCTGTGTTGATGGTGTCCTAGCAAGAATTGTTACTGGAGATGAAACCTGTGTTGATGGTGTCGTAGCAAGAATTGTTACTGGAGATGAAACCTGGGTTTATAGTTTCCTAGCAAGAATTGTTACTGGAGATGAGACCTGAGTTGATGGTTTCCAAGCAAGAATTGTTACTGGAGATGAGACCTGAGTTGATAGTGTCCTAGCAAGAATTGTCACTGGAGATGAAACCTGTGTTGGTGTCCTAGCAAGAATTGTTACTGGAGATGAGACCTGAGTTGATAGTTTTCTAGCAAGAATTGTTACTGGAGATGAGACCTGAGTTGAAGGTGTCCTAGCAAGAATTGTTATTGGAGATGAGACCTGGGTTGATGGTGTCCTAGCAAGAATTGTTACTGGAGAGGAAACCTGGTTATTGGTGTCCTAGCAAGAATTGTTACTGGACATGAGACCTGGTTATTGGTGTCCTAGCAAGAATTGTTACTGGAGAGGAAACCTGGTTATTGGTGTCCTAGCAAGAATTGTTACTGGACATGAGACCTGGTTATTGGTGTCCTAGCAAGAATTGTTACTGGAGATGAAACCCGAGTTCACGAGCCCGAAGATAGCGAGCAAGGAATGGTACCATCCCTCAGCACCAAAACCGAAAATGTTTCCCGCGCAGAAATCTGCATGGAAGGTTTATGCTAACACTCTTTTGGGGTGAACGATCTGTTATTTTAGATCATTGCATGCCCAGGGAGGACACTGTCACCACGTATACATTCATTCTCAGGAATATATACATCAATCCACGAGCAGTCATTTATCGATAATGTTTTTCTGGAGTTAATTATTCAGGGAACTTCTTCCTTGTACGCTGTCAGACGTCAACTTGAATTTGTTCGAAGAAAGCAGCTGTCATCCTGAGGCTGTCGACACTGTCATAGAGCTTGTCTAGCGTGGGCACTGGTGATGGACACATGTGCTTTGTTTGGTCCTCGTATGTCGGGGAATTTTGCAGCAGATGTTCAGCGGTCATTTTCCCTGTACCACAGGTACATTAGTCAGTGCCACCTATCTTCAGTTTATTGAATAGATGGTACCTCAGTCTGTTGTGGCCTGTGCGGAGTCTGAAGACCACGACATGCTCTCTTCTGTTGAACTGGTAATAGGCATCGGTTTTTTTTGTGTAGCCAATATGCTCTGTTTCCCATTTGGCCATGTATCTGGCCATAATAAACCTTTTGGACTCTTCGTAGGTCATGCTAGAATCTGGTTGTGGTAAACAAATACATTCATTCTCAGAAATATATACATAAATTCACCAGCAGTCATTTATCGAAAATGTTCTTCTGTAGTTAATTATTCAGGGAACTTGATATCCTTAAGATTGCTGTGTTATTGATTTCGTCACTTATCAGTCGGGGAATGGTTTGGAATACGTCAAAGAACAAAACAATGAACATATCCCGCTTGACCTTCTGTTTATCATGCGTGACATGCGAGTAAAGCGACTCTCTAACACCCAGAAGCCGCTGCTAACAGCTTGTATTGTGGCGTTCACGAGTCTTGTCCATTGTGCTCTTGGATTCTCAGGTTGTAATGTTGGGCAGGTCAATATTACTTGTGTGTGTTGTATTTCTTCTGTCCATTATTTTCACTCATTTTATACCATGTGTTTGTTTGTCTATCTTTCTTCCTGTGTTTATTTCTATTTCTTTCTTTCTTTCTTTATTTATGTAAGTATTTATATTTCTTTTGTTTTACTCTTTCTTTCTTTCTCTCCTTCAGTATCTCTTTCTTTCTGTCTTTCGTTCTTTCTTTCTCTTTCTGTTTCTTTCTTTCTGTATTTCTCTTTCTCTCTTTCTTTCTGTATTTCTCTTTCTTTCTGTATTTTTTTTCTTTTTCTGTCTTTCGTTCTGTCTTTCTTTCTGTCTTTCGTTCTATCTTTCGTTCTGTCTTTCTTTTTTTCTGTATTTCTCTTTCTCTCTCTCTTTTTCTTTTTCTTTGTCTTTCTTTCTGTCTTTCTTTCTGTTTTTCTTTATTTCTCTTTTTCTTTTTTTTCTTTTCTTCTGTTTTTATCTTTCTGTCTGTCTTTCTGTCTCATCGGATGGGAGTTGCAATTATGCAATAAGGAACAGAATAGCCTAGGCAAAATCGGTCTCCAGAGCAAGAAGCAAATCTTTGGTAACAAAACCCTATCGATTTTATTCGATAAAAGATTATTGGATAGTATGTAGATGCAGTACCGATAAACGGCAGCGAATCATGGACAATCAGCAAACAAGCACAAAGATCACCAGAGGCGACGGAGATGTGGTGACTTAACTTGACTTAAAAATCTTTATACAGGTCTAGCAGACTGTGCAGAGTCTGTATACAACCAGTTTGCCTTCGCATAGTCTTCTAAACCAGTATAAAGATGTTACGTTAAACCCAGTTACAACCAGTTTCATTTACATTTTCTTGCTCTAAAAGCAATGCGTATCCATTCTTTACAGAAGAATTTTCAGAATTCTATGGACTGCAAAATGAGTGATGGCAGGGTACTTGAAGAATCAGTCACAAAGACATTGCAAAAATCAGGTCATGGCAATCATTCTGTTTCCGGCATGTCTTGGAGAGGCTGACTGGGATACACTGGGACTACGGGTAAAATGGCAGGGACAGAGATAGAGGGAGACATAAAATACTGGCCATCCTGAAGGAATGGCACAGAGGGACGGTAAACTGTTACCGATATTACAGCTATTACAGCTATTACAGCGATTACAGCTATTACCACTATTACAATTATTACAGATATTACCACTATTACAATTATTACAGCGATTACAGCTATTACCACTATTACAATTATTACAGATATTACCACTATTACAATTATTACAGCTATTACAGCTATTACCACTATTACAGCTATTACAGCTATTACCACTATTACAATTATTACAGCTATTACAGCTATTACCACTATTACAGCTATTACAGCTATTACCACTATTACAATTATTACAGCTATTACAGCTATTACCACTATTACAATTATTACAGCTATTACCACTATTACAATTATTACAGCTATTACCACTATTACAATTATTACAGCTATTACCACTATTACAGCTATTACCACTATTACAGCTATTACAGCTATTACCACTATTACAATTATTACAGCTATTACAGCTATTACCACTATTACAATTATTACAGCTATTACAGCTATTACCACTATTACAATTATTACAGCTATTACAGCTATTACCACTATTACAATTATTACAGCTATTACCACTATTACAGCTATTACCACAATTGCTGCTATTACCACTATTACCACTATAACTCCTATTACAGCTATTACTCCTATTACCACTATTACTATTACCGCTATTACTCCTATTACAACTATTACCACTATTGTAGCATATTTGATCGGAAATCTAGAGAAACAATTGTAAACATAAATTAAGTTGCACAAAGTTAATGCACAACAATGTTACAAATTTGTGCTTATTGTTTTGGGATTAAAAATTGTCAAGGTCAATGGTAAGATAATAAAACTACACGTATTAATTTGAAACGTCAGCAAAATAAATATGGGTGTTGGGTCACCGTTGACTAAAATGTATTTATAGAAGTGGGACTGTAAATATGGTAGCAGCTGGACACATAGTTATCAAACTGTGTCAAATACGCTAAATCATATTCCCATCACCTTCTTTAATAATGAAACTGTGCGTTTGAAGTGACGGGATGTCATTGTTAATTACGTGGTCCAATTGACATTTGTGTAGCATTTTGAAAGTGTGAACAAACGCGTAGGCAAATTGTCAAATGTATCAGTAACAATAATTGTTGTCAGAGATGACATTTTTCACCGCGGAAAGTATGACATTTTAACATAAAACGATATTGTTAATATAACAGTTCTAACGATAATTTTATATCCTAGGTCACGGTATCATTTAATACAATATATAACAGGTCTATACGTTACTTTTCATTATTCTAGGTCACTGTACCATTTAATATAATATATAGCAGGGTAAATGTTCTATATCCTAGTTTTCCTTACCTCTATCACTCCTATTACCACTTTTACTATTACCACTATCACTCCTTAACTCTCTAAATTAAATACCAACAATTCTCTTAACACAGGTAAAACACATCATGTATTTTTCACACAAGTAAAACAATATCACATCAAATCAAATCACTAGGCTCATTGATCACATTATACTGTTCATCAATTATTAATTCATTCTAATGTCTCTCAAAAGGTTGATTATTATCACTTCTCTGACTAAGATTACTTCTAAAGGTTCGTGCAAGTAGCACAGGTCTTACTCTAGTACTAAACTAAGATTACTTTTAAAGGTTCATGCAAGTAACACAGGTCTTACTCTAGTACTAAACTAAGATTACTTCTAAAGGTTCGTGCAAGTAACACAGGTCTTACTCTAGTACTAAACTAAGATTACTTCTAAAGGTTCGTGCAAGTAACACAGGTCTTACTCTAGTACTAAACTAAGATTACTTCTAAAGGTTCGTGCAAGTAACACAGGTCTTACTCTAGTACTAAACTAAGATTACTTCTAAAGGTTCGTGCAAGTAACACAGGTCTTACTCTAGTACTAAACTAAGATTACTTCTAAAGGTTCGTGCAAGTAACACAGGTCTTACTCTAGTACTAAACTAAGATTACTTCTAAAGGTTCGTGCAAGTAACACAGGTCTTACTCTAGTACTAAACTAAGATTACTTCTAAAGGTTCGTGCAAGTAGCACAGGTCTTACTCTAGTACTAAACTAAGATTACTTCTAAAGGTTCGTGCAAGTAGCACAGGTCTTACTCTAGTACTAAACTAAGATTACTTCTAAAGGTTCGTGCAAGTAGCACAGGTCTTACTCTAGTACTAAACTTGACCCAGGGTTCTCATCACGTGGTCGGAATCTAGCAATTGTTCTATTCACTGTCTATCTCTGTGCGTTGATATAAAGGATGTCTATCTACAATTTATCAGTCCTCATCTATCTGTCCTCTCAGCTTACTAAAAATGGATGTCTGCTGGACCTCTTGCATCGTCTCTACATCAGGCAGTCGGTAACTGCATCTGTGCTCGTGTCTATGACAGACGACAGTGGTTGTGTTATTGTGGTTGTCAGGACGAGGAAACCTACAAATCACAACGGTCGTCTTAGGACAACAACTTCGTTTTGCAGCAACACGTCTCCGTCTGACGAGAATGAAGTCAGGTCACTCGAGCAAGATGTTAGCGACGACTTGAACAGAACATCACACACAGACATATTCTTACATGTGTGTGGTCTCTCTTTGCCTTTCCGTGTTGGTCTGCTTCGGTAGCTTCTAATTCTATGACTACTATTGTCACTCACTGGCTAAATTCTGTAGCTTTTAACTATTTACTGGTTCTTGACTAAGTGCTACTCACTACACTGTCTGGTAGGACACCTGTCTCTGCTGCTTCTGATCTCCCCTTATTCTGTTTCACTCCAGCTTATATGCTAAGTTTTTCCCGCTTTAGATAATGACTTCGCTTTCTTGAGTTCATTTCCCACCAACTTTATTTGAACTCGCGTGTCCCAAAGAAAGTCTGCCTTATTTTCCAAACACTGACTGACCGCTTGTTGACGGGGATTCCCAGTTCAAACCGTGAGAATTCGACCTACATTGGTCGGCCAGCCCAAAACTTGCATTGTTTGATAGTTGAGGACCATGTCTCGTTCAATGAACTGAAACTCACGGGCCGGGTTCTCAAGTTATGTTTGGGTACCACGAACGGTATTTTCAGCTGGCTTTGGCTCGTTGTACCCCTGTAACTCTGTTACACTATTACAACTATTACAACTATTACAACTGTTACAACTATTACAACTGTTACAACTATTACCCCTGTTGCCACTCTTACAACTATTACGGTTGTTATATTACTATTACCACTCCTTCAGCTATTACCGTTGTTTCCACTCTTACCACATGTATCACTCATACATCTCTTACCACCTGTATCACTATTAGCTCTCTTACCACTTTTACCACCTGTATCACTATTACCTCTCTTACCACTTTTACGGATGATACCACTATTACGACTTCTAACATTCGTACAAGTTTTACAGCTATAACCACTGTTACCACTCGTTACCACATGTATCACTATTACCACTTGTACCTCTATTACTGCTATTGCTACACCTACTACCGCTACAACTATATCAGGTGTCGTTACAGTTACTACTACCATCTCCATAACGCTGATACAAAATCTTCCCATTTCCATTATAACTCCAGCCGGCAGTGCGACCAAACCACAGACAACAATCAAATCGCTTTGGTAACCCACCGTTATATCTGTGTCTTCAGGGGACTGTTCAAGCCAGTTCCTATCAGCAAAGCGGATTTCCACAGTTGAGTTCATAATGGCACAGGCTCAGACAGTCTTACAGCGGGACAGTTAGTGTCTTCCCCATCAAACAAATGTTTCACTGACCGTTAGTTTCTCTCCCTCCATATAACTTCTATAATGCAAGAATGTATGTGAACAGTCCAACGGCTCGGATAGACGTACCATGAATTCTGTAAATTTCTGTTTCGTTGTAAAAAGCTGGGAAAGCGGAGTTTCGTGAGCTAAAACAAAATAGCAGCGTTCACTAATCATTAAAGGGGAATGAGCTAAGAGATAAATGGGTATCATTAACTAAACAATAGAGTTAATGAAATTAAGATAAATGGGTAGGATAACTAAACAACAGAGTCAATGAAGCTTAGATAATTGGGTAGAATTAACTAAACAATAAGAGTCAATGAAGCTAAGATAATTTAGTAGAATTCAGTAAATAATAGTTAATGAAGGTAATATACATCAGTAGAGTTCACTAAACAGTAGAGTTGATTTAGCTTGGAGCAATGGCTAGAGTTCATCAAACAATAGAGTTGATTCAGCTTGGAGCAATGGCCAGAATTCATCAAACAATATGGTGGAAGTAGCTAATTTTAATGGCTATAAACAACTACTAAAAAAGTAGGTCAATAGAAATTGCAGAGTTTGGTAAATAAAAGAGCTGACGGAGATAAAGCGATGTTACTAGAAAGAGTGGGGGAGATAAAAAAAAATGAATAGATGTTACTAGACAATGTTGTGGTAGCTAAAATAAATGAGATGTCAGTAGAAAAAGTTGAAGCTCAAATAAATGAGACGTCAGTAGAAAAAGTTTTGGGAGCTAAAATAAATGAGCAGATGTCACTAGACAAAGTTGTGGGAGCTAAATGAGATGTCACTAGACAAAGTTGTGGGAGCTAAATGACATGTCACTAGGCAAATTTGTGGGAGCTAAAATAAATGAGATGTCAGTAGACAAAGTTTTGGGAGCTAAACTAAATGAGTAGATGTCACTAGACAAAGTTGTGCGAGCTAAACTAAATAAGTAGATGTCACTAGACAAAGTTGTTGGAGCTAAAATAAATAAGTAGATGTCACTATACAAAGTTGTGGCAGCTAAAATAAATGAGATGTCAGTAGACAATGTTTTGGGAGCTAAAATAAATGAGCAGATGTCACTAGACAAAGTTGTGGTAGCTAATATAAATGAGCAGATGTAACTAGACAAAGTTGTGGGAGCTAAAATAAATGAGCAGATATAGGGGATGGCGTGGCCTAGTGGTTAAGTGGCACGGCTCATAACCAGAAGGTGCTGGGTTCGATCTCCATCACAGCACCGGCCATTACCCCGGGGAAGCAAACCCTTAGAAAATGCAGGAGGAAGCAGACCCTTACATAAAATGAGTGCTGAAGTCGGATGCACTGGGCCGACAGGCGCAAAATAAAAACCACAGTGTAACGCACACACGCCTTTGGGAATAGATAAATAAGGCGAACGCAAAATAAAAAATGAGCAAATGTCACTAGACAAAGTTGTGGGAGCTAAAATAAATGAGCAGATGTCACTAGACAAAGTTGTGGGAGCTAGAATAAATTAACATTGGAAACATGATGTTGGAAGTAGTGTCCAGAACAGGGGAAGTAAGCCACCGGATGTCTACAGAGACACTACAGACATGTCACTATAAAATACGAGACGTATTCAAATGAAACCCGCCCCAGTAGATTTATTACAAACAAGCGAAAGGGACATCACCCGTTATGGCAGAATTAACCAAAGTAATTAAAGGGCTTGGTTAGAGAAGGGCCTATACCACTATTAAATCAAAATGAGTATTTCTTCCAAATGCGATAGCTGCCACAATCAAATATTTACAATCAGAAGTTCTTTGTTGGGGGATAGGCCCAACCTAGTTATGTTTGTAATTTAAGAAGAGCAGAGACACTCATGTCCTCCATTTTTGGTGGAAGAAGGGACTATCCAACAGTGTTTGCTACATTATAGACACGCAAGGCACGCGCATTCTGATTGGCTGAAAGGACGCCATCTTTTTTGTTAGGTCCAATCATACTTTCTCTTGTATCCATTTTTTCTATAAGCCACAATGACTGACCCAGACAGTGATTATGTTCTTCATTTAAAAAATAACTTGAATATTAGTGAAAGAATGTGTTGTGTGTGAAAATAAGCCACAACAGACACAGAACTCCTGCTGAATGGAGCAACATTTTTTAAATAAAAGTGGCTTGGTCTCAAGACAAAGAGTACATAAATAGAAAAGGTAGTGTTGTGCAGAAGAAGGTTAGAAGTGTCGCTGAATAACGTTGCTCATCAGATGGGACGTGCGGGTACAGAACACTGACAAGTGAAGATAGGGCACTTATATTCCTGGAATATTATAATCTTGGTGATTATAACAGTGAGACTGCATACTTGTTAGGACTAATCAAGACACATCCATGTAAACGATTGTATACGAAAGACAGGATACATGCAGACATTACTAGGCGCACGCGAAGTTTCGAGTACAGTGTCAAACACCCTAATAGTGACGCAACTGCAAGGTTATGCAAGACAGCATTCTGCTATATGTGCTAAACGGGCAAGGAAAAGTCAAACAAGATGTCACTATAAAATAGATACAACAAAGCCAAAAAAGATGTTACTATAAAATAGATCTGGCAGAGCCAAATAGATCTAACTGAAACAAATTGAAAATGTGAATCTAATAGTTCAGCCCTCAACTGCGAAAAACAAACATTACAAAAACACACGTGTCAACAGAGATCAATAGCAAGGATGTATTGGACTGGTAATGTTCACGTTTACAACGGGGATCGTACCACGATCGACTGACTGACCATCCGACTGACTTCAATCAATCAATACGTGTCTTCTGGCTTAGCGAGAATGTGTTTTTGGGCGACACAACCAAAGGCAAGATCCTTGCATGTATGTATTTAATTGGATTGATTCTATCTCTCTCTCTCTCTCTCTCTCTCTGTCTGTCACACTACATGTGCCTCTGTCTGGCTCTCTTTGTGTGCCTCTCTTAGAGTTCAGGTCGTTACTATCACCCTCTTTGCTTAATTTGGCTTCATGAAGTCTTTTCACAACGTTCTCTTCTTTTAAACCAAAATGAATTTGCATTCATTTTGTAGCCCTCATGCCTGGAATTCTTTCTTTTCTCGGCGTTCTCTCACTTTCTCTCTCTCCCTCTCACTCTTTTTCTTTGTCTCTCTCTCTCTCTCATGCGTGCGTACTCTCACTTTCACTCTCTGGGCTTTTTCGCTCTAGGCTTTTCTCTCTAGGCTACCTTCTCTCTACTTCCTCGTGCACGCTGTCTAGCCTACTCCCTCTCTCGCGCCCTCGCCTTCATTCTCTGGCTCTTTGCCCTTTTTTCGTACAATCTGCTATTTCTTTTGATCCTTCTCTCCCGCTCCCTCAATCCCGCTCCCTCACTCCCGCTCCCTCACTCCCGCTCCCTCACTCTCACTCCCTCACTCTCACTCCCTCACTCTCGCTCCCTCACTCCCGCTCCCTCACTCCCGCTCCCTCACTCCCGCTCCCTCCCTCCCACTTTCTCATCTCCCTCTCTCTCTTCTTCTCCCTCCCTCCCTCCTCCCTCCCTCCTCCGTCTCTCCCCTCCTAACTCTCCCTCCTTATCTCTCCCTCCCTCTCTCTCTCCCTCCCTCTCCCTCTGTCTCTCCCTCCCTCTCTCCCTCCCTCCCTCTCTCCCTCCCTCCCTCTTAATCTCATCCTCCCTTCCTCCCACTCTCCCTTCCTCTCCTCTCTCTCCTTCTCCCTCTCACTCTTTCTCTCTCCCTCCTTTTCACTCTTTCTCTCTCCCTCCCTCTCTCTCCCTCCCTCTCTCTCCCTCCCTCCCTCCCTCTCTCTCCCTCCCTCCCTCTCTCTCCCTCCCTCCCTCTCTCTCCCTCCCTCCCTCTTTCTCCCTCTCTCCCTCTTCCTCTTCCCCCTCCTTCTCTCCCCCCTCCATCTCTCCCCCTCCATCTCTCTCCCCCTCCCTCTCCTCTGTCCCCATTTCCTCTCTCCTCATCTCCCTCTCTCTACACATCTCCTTCTCTCTCCCCATCTCCCTCTCTCTCCCCATCTCCTCTTTCTCCCATATCCTCTCTCTCCATTTCCTTCTCTCTCCCACTCATCTGCCTCATTCTCCCTCTCCTCTGTCCCCATTTCCTCTCTCCTCATCTCCCTCTCTCTACCCATCTCCTTCTCTCTCCCCATCTCCCTCTCTCTCCCCATCTCCTCTCTCTCCCCATCTCCTCTTTCTCCCATATCCTCTCTCTCCATTTCCTTCTCTCTCCCACTCATCTGCCTCATTCTCCCTCTCCTCTGTTCCCATTTCCTCTCTCCTCATCTCCCTCTCTCTACCCATCTCCTTCTCTCTCCCCATCTCCCTCTCTCTCCCCATCTCCTCTCTCTCCCCATCTCCTCTTTCTCCCATATCCTCTCTCTCCATTTCCTTCTCTCTCCCACTCATCTGCCTCATTCTCCCTCTCCTCTGTCCCCATTTCCTCTCTCCTCATCTCCCTCTCTCTACCCATCTCCTTCTCTCTCCCCATCTCCCTCTCTCTCCCCATCTCCTCTTTCTCCCATATCCTCTCTCTCCATTTCCTTCTCTCCCACTCATCTGCCTCATTCTCCCACTCATCTGCCTCATTCTCCTCCTCATCTCCCTCATTCTCCCTCTCACATCTCCCTCATTCTCCCTCTCACATCTCCCTCCATCTCTCTCCGTTTATTTATTATTTCTCTGACATTATCTCTCATGCATGCACTCTCTCGCATTCTGACTTTCTTTCCCATTCTCCCTTGTACTGCTGTATTCTTTCTTTCCCTCTCTAAGTTGCTCATCGACTTGTGTTCTATCCCCGCCTCCTTTTTACCCCTCTATCCATCTCATTGATATGGTCCTCACATCCCCTTACTTTATTGAAAATTGGCCTCCCGAGCTCACTCTCTTGTCCCAAATTCATCTCCTCTGTTCAAAATAATTGTCAGGTCAGGTCATCCTATAACCGGTGAGGTGGTTGGAGCACACATGAAGACATCCTCACAACACAACGCCACCCGTCTCTGTCAGCGGCCGCTGTCTGTGCCTCTTCTGGTCGGAGATTGGTCCATTCTTTTATGTTGTCCTCCCACCTCTTTTTGGGACGGCCTCTTCGTCGTCTTCATGCACCTTTCCGTGGAGGATCGTATTTGCAAGACCATTTGATCTCGATATGTGACCGTACCAAGCGAGTTTCCTTCTTTTGACATTTGCCAAGAGGTCTTAACAAGGCCCTATTGCTGTTGTAATTCTATCTCGTATTTCTTCGTTTGTAACTCGATCTTTGTACCTGACGTTTAAACGTTTTCGGAAATATCTCATCTCCAAGGTGTGTATCCTTCGTTGAAGGTCAGCTTTAACTGTATAACTCTATTTTCTTTTATTTCTTCTTTCTCTATCCGTTCTGTTTTCCCACTTTCATTGTTTCCTCTTTCTCTGCAGTATGTTTCATTATTTAGCAAAAAAATAATATTTATTTTTAAATATGAAGCTCTCGAACTGTCTTCACATGTTTTAGGTCATTGCGATGTGTAGCACAAAGCTCCAGTTTATCTGGAAGTAAAATTGGGTATCCTACTTTTCTTAAAGTTAGGCAGGCAAAGCGAACATAATGGAATCAGCTTCAATCAAAAGGAAAGTAGCACCAGTAACTAAGGAAGACAACTCGCCAAAAAGCTGCATAAAGATGAACTAGACGTAACTTAGACCCAAAGTACCCACAAAACATTTGATGGCGAGACGCACGAATGAAATACAGATCAGAATAGTTGTAGGAAAATCAGTCAATACAGATCAGAATATTTGACGGAAAATCAGCCAATACAGATCAGAATGGTTGACGGAAAATCAGTCAATACAGATCAGAATGGTTTTACAGAAAATCAGTCAATACAGATCAGAATAGTTGACGGAAAATCAGTCGATAAAGATCAGAATAGTTGACGGAAAATCAGTCAATACAGATCAGAATAGTTGACGGAAAATCAGTCAATTCAGATCAGAATTGTTGACGGAAAATCAGTCAATACAGATCAGAATGGTTGACGGAAAATCAGTCAATACAGATCAGAATGGTTGACGGAAAATCAGTCAATACAGATCAGAATGGTTGACGGAAAATCAATGAAATACAGATCAGAATAGTTGACGGCAAATCAGTCAATACAGATCAGAATAGTTTACAGAAAGTCAGTCAATACAGATCAGAATAGTTGACGAAAAATCAGTCAATGCAGATCAGAATAGTTGACGAAAAATCAGTCAATACAGATCAGAATAGTTGACGAAAAATCAGTCAATACAGATCAGAATAGTTGACGAAAAATCAGTCAATACAGATCAGAATGGTTGACGGAAAATCAGTCAATACAGATCAGAATAGTTGACGAAAAATCAGTCAATACAGATCAGAATAGTTGATGAAAAATCAGTCAATGTAGATCAGAATAATTGACGAAAAATCAGTCACTACAGATCAGAATAGTTGACGAAAAATCAGTTAATACAGATCAGTATAGTTGACGAAAAATCAGTCAGTACAGATCAGTATATTTGACGAAAAATCAGTCAGTACAGATCAGTATATTTGACGAAAAATCAGTCAATATAGATCAGTATAGTAGACGAAAAATCAGTCACTACAGATCAGTATATTTGACGAAAAATCAGTCAATATAGATCAGTATAGTTGACGAAAAATTAGTCACTACAGATCAGTATAGTTGACGAAAAATCAGTCAGTACAGATCAGTATTGTTGATGAAAAATCAGTCAGTACAGATCAGAATGGTTCAGTGACAATGAGTCTTCCATAGTATGAGGAATCGTGTGCAACAAAACTTATTGTATGAATTGGCTTGGCTTCGTACGTTCTCAGTCTCCCGCTACCACACCATGAAATTGCTTAAGTAGCCTAATGTAGTCCAGAGAACGGGATGCGTTGTGTCGTAGTTTACAGCTTAACTGCGATATTTGCGCCTTTAGGTCCAACACATCCGACTTCAGCAGAAATTTTTTTAGTTCCGAGTTAGCATTCCCTCTTCGATCCCTTCTCCTTAGCCAGTCTGCCCTGCTGCAGCCTGTTATCCAGGATCACTGTGTGGAGGTGTAGAAGGCTTCTGGCAGCTCTGGTTCGCTGGCCCTGACGCTAGCAGTCAGCTATGGGTCGCTTACATCTGTAGCTCGTATGAATTAAGGAAGACAGTTCTTCGGTGCTACGTGGAACCGATACTAACATACTGCAGTGAGGCGTGGGCAATCAGATAGTAAGTACAGGGATCATTGGAGAAAACGGAAATGTAGTTGCACAGAATTTTGAGAATAATTTGGACTGCAAAGTAGGGTAACTACGTGCTACTTGAAGGGCACAGTAACAAAGACAGCTTTTGGAAAAAATCAGGGCAGGGCAGTTATTCTTGTTTAGACATGTCATGAGAAGAGGTAGGGGGTTCGCACACTTGGTGACAACGGGCAGAACAGAAAAGGCCAGAGTTAGGCACAGAGAGAAAATATTGGACAGCTTGGTGGACAATCAGCGGGGGACAATCAGCGGGGACATTCAACGGTGGACATTCAACGGTGGAACTGATATACGACACACAAGATTGTTGTTGTTGAATGCCCACAGTGGGAAGGATTACTCTTTTGTGCGCCCTGAAAAGGAGGTTAAGTGGGGAGTTGTGGTAGCTTTCCTCACATCCCGAGCGTGCAGATGGTGGATAGGTCTTCTTCACGCTGCTGTGCCACGCTTGGCTTCATTTGTGTGTCGCTCACTACTACAAGGATTACGTCGATTCCCCCCCCCCCCCCCATCTCGTTAGCCAGGCTGCCATGAAAAAATCCCGTTTCCAGATAGGGCTACGGGGAAGCCCAGGTGAGGGTCTTGGCCGGTAAATTTTGCCTGACCCTGACTAACATGTCTGATCAGTATGTTTTACCAGACCCTGACTAACATGTCTGATCAGTATGTTTTACCAGACCCTGACTAACATGTCTGATCAGTATGTTTTGCCTGACCCTGACTAACATGTCTGGTCAGTATGTTTTACCAGACCCTGACTAACATGTCTGATCAGTATGTTTTGCCTGACCCTGACTAACATGTCTGATCAGTATGTTTTAACAGACCCTGACTAACATGTCTGAATAGTATGTTTTACCAGATCCGGACTAACATGTCTGATCAGTATGTTTTACCAGACCAGACGTTTAGTCTTTTTTCACACAAACGGGATAAGAGAAGTTAGAGATCAATGAACGTCATCTGGCAGGACACATGATGATGATGAAGGAAGGCAGGACAGCGAAGAAAGGAAATACCGGCTACGCGAATCAACACTTAATCTCGTGTGATGGAATCTTCTGTGGTGATTCGTCTGATAGGCCAACTAACTGAATTATCAGCTGAGCAATTCATTGATCGGCATTCAATTCCTTCATTGAATCCACATAGTGATTACACATTCTATACTAAGTTTAACCTTGATTGAAAACGAACTTGCCTGAAGGAGGCGAGTTTATTACATACAAGATTCCCTACATTTATGTAAGAAGCCAATTACTGTATCAGTTCGTCCGTTAAAAATGTATAAAACAAATATTGAATAAATCTATTTTTGTTAAAGCAGACCTTATATTAAAATGATTGTGCACTGTAGCGTTAGAGATATGTTCATTTTGAATCAGTTGCAGAAAAATGAGCGTGTCTTTTTAAGGGAAATGAGTTCACTTATGTTTATTATTACAAGCTTTTATTTTTCGTCGATATCTCTCTTATTTTAACCAACTTTCCCACAAGATAGAGAGAGACCTGTAATTGCTTTCAAACCCTCAACTGTTTCAGTTCAGTGAATGTGCCATCTCTGCATCAAAGGTCGGCTGCAATGGATCTCCAGTGTACTCTATCTTTTGCCGTAATGGTACAATCTGAGAGATCTGACGTTATCAACCCGCTTATAACATTGTCTGCCTCTTGAACGACTGCCTTCCACCCTTCTCTCCAGTATAGTCTTTCAACGGCCATATCCGTGGCTAAAGAATGTCAAATCTTTCAGCAATGATCACACCTAATAGTCTTTAAATGCAGCAACAAACTCTCTCCACTTCGCATGGTCAAATGTCAACCTTCAAACGACGCCCCCAAGGGTTCGGCGTGGCCTAGTGTTAAGTGGCACGGCTCACAACCCGAAGGTGTTGGGTTCGATCCCCATCACAGCACCTTTCGTTACCCCGGGAAAACAAACCCTTAGAAAATGCAGGAGGAAGCAGACCCTTACATAAAATGCATGCTGAAGTCGGATGTACTGGGCCGAAAGGCGCAAAATAAAATCCGCAGTGCAACGCACACCGCCTTGGGGGATTAGAGAAATAAGGCGAACACACACACAAAAACACCACACCCCCAACTCGTCTATAACAAGTTTTATTTTTTCTTTAAAATACAGCCTCCTACAAGAACAACATTGCACATCCACAAATTAATTAAATAAAAGGTACAGATCAGATATTAGAAAATAATTTTTAGTCGGAGAGTGTTGAATGCTAAAATGCATTGCCACATGAAATAGTGTAGGCAAGGTCTATTAATGCATTCAAGAATATATTTTAATGTACATAGGTATTTTTAGATCAAGTGAATGTACAAGAAACTGGTTGTATACAGACTCTGCAGAGTCTTCTAAATCAGAACAAAGAGGTTAAGAAAATGTCATTTGAGTTGTCCTTGGTCAACTTCACTTTGGCATTCATTACGTAGAATATATATTGGCAGAACTCGTGATGTCATCCATCAATCATTTTCTTTTTTGTATACGCTGTCAGACGTCGACTTAAATTTGTTCGAAGAAACCAGTGGTCATCCTGAGGCTGTCGACACTGCCATAGAGCTTGTAAAGTGTTGGCACAGGCGATGACCACATGTGCTTTCTCAGGCTCTCATATTCAGTGCACGTTTGCAGCAGATGTTCAGTGGGTATTTTACCAGTATCACATGTTCAATCGTCAAGAGCAACCTATTTTCAGTTTATTGGACAGATGGTACCTCAGTCTGTTGTGGCCTATGAGGAGTCGGAAGACCACCACCTGTTTCTTCAGTTCAACTTGTAATAAGCATATTTTTTTGTGTAGCCAGTATGTTCTGTTATCCATTTGTCGGTGTATCTGGCACCACATAAAACTTGCCATCCATCTGAAGGACATCACAAATAATCCTGACTTTTATGTCCTAATAGAAACAAGGGAAAACTACGATAAAGCACGCGTGTGCTTATCGATTGATGGTTTCCATCGCATTTTCTTTTATACGATATGTATTCAAGCTGTTTTAGTTACCTATTGCAAGGTTCATATCACGAGGAAGCCGTTGAATTCTTTTGTAACGTGATTGAGAACACAATATCAGCACAGGGGGATTGTCCCTGTCATTACAACTATGCAATGCGTAACCGACCTCTAATCAAACACTATGGCCTTGAAAAACCCAGCTTTTCAAATTGGCCAAAATCCTGATGAGTTTTGAGTTGCCTTCTGGGTTTGAAAGAAAGTTCCAAAAACAAATCAGCCAGATATTATTCATAAATGAAAGAGTTGTTGTTTGCGAATACTCACAATGAATAGGTCTACTCTTTTGTGCGACCTGAAAAGGACGTTAAGTGGCTGGTTGCAACAGCTTTCCTCACATTCCGAGCGTGCTGATGGTGGACCGTGGTCCTCCGTACGGCTATGCTACGCTTGGCTTCATATGTGTGTCGCTCACTACTACGGGAACACGACGATCCCGCACCCCGTAAGCCAGGCAGTCATGAAAACAGCCCGTTTCCAGGGAGTGCTACTAGGAAGCCAATGTGAGTGTCTTTGTCAGTATGTTGTGCCTGGCCCTGACTAACATGCCTGATCAGTATGTTGTGCCTGGCCCTGACTAACATGCCTGATCAGTATGTTGTGCCTGACCAGACGTTAGTCTTCCTCCCCTATGAAAAAGTAAATAGTTTATCTGGACAGAAAATGTGGAAGAAAATATTCCTAACAAACTATACTTAGTACGTATTTACTATTTGCAGAGTAATTCTATTATTGGTACAGGTCCGATTTCATCAGAGTAGTTATATTATTACTACAGATTCACTTTTAGCAGAATAAATATACTACTATTAGTAGAGATTCATTTTTAGCCGAGTAATCTACCACTGTTAGTACAGATTAATCTTAATCCTGCTACTATTTGTACATATGTGCCTTTGTCCAGCGAAATCCTGCTATTAGTAGTTTTAGCATAGTAATCATGCTACCATTTGTACATATTTACGTTTAACATAGTAATCCTGCTACAGTTTGTTTTACCGTTTAGCAAGATAATCATACTGCTACCTCAATGTGTACATATTCCAATTTTGTCAGAGTAATCTACCTATTTTGACAGCCAGGTTAACTTGGTGTCCCTCTAGTGTAGACAACAGTAGGTCCCATTGCTGTATTTCTAGTGTAGACATCAGTAGGCCCTATTGCTGTATTTCTAGTTTAAACAGTAGATCCCTGCTTTTCTTTCTAGTGTAGACAACAGTAGGTTCACAGTGTTGTCTTTCTAGTGTACACACCAGTAGGTCCCAATGTTGTCTTTCTAGTGTACACAACAGTTGGTACCATTGCTGTCTTTCTAGTGTAGACAACAGTAAGTCCCAGTGCTGTCTCTCTAGTGTAGGCAACAGTAGGTCCTAGTGCTATTTGGATATTGTAGACAACAGTAGGTCTCATTGCTGTCCTTCTAGTGTAGACAACAGTAGGTCGTACTATTGTCTTTCTAGTGTAGGCAACAGTAGGTCGTATTTTTATTTGTATATTGTAGACAACCGAGGATCCTGGTGTATTTCTATCAATATGTGTTCAGTTATACGAGGAGGCTTCAAATGAAAACCTTAAAAAGGGGAAATACATTTTTAAAGAACATTGCAATTGTATCGTAACTTGTTAATATGGTTGCTAAGGATGTCAAGAAGGTCCGACACTTGTCATCACGGTGCAGATGAACTACATGACGTCATAATTGCAGTTAAAAACCTCTATTGACAACCACCAAAGAGTAGCAGCGTTCTATTATTCGTTTTTTGAGCAGTGAAGGGGTGAAACCTATAGAAAATTATTGACGAATGAAGGTCCAGTGCGGTGATGCATGCCTTTAAATCCAACAAGTGTATATGTGGAGTAGTAAGTTCCAAAACGGTGTGTTTTTTGCCGGACTGTCACGATCATGTCAGGCACATCGAGTTGTGACCTCAAAGTCGATTGCGGACGTTGACTGCCTCGTAAAGGAAAATCGCCGATTGGCTGAGTGAAGGCGTGGATCCCCGAACTGGTTTTTGAATTTATATAGGTTTTACTCCTTAGCTGCTAAAAAAGAAAACGGATATCAGAACGCTGCTTCTTTTTTGTGCATGTCAACAGTGAGGAGACCAGGTTTTAACAGCAATTATGACATGTCATTCGTCTGTACCGTGATCGCACGTGCAGGACACTCTTTACATCATATTAGCAACCATATTAGCCAATTACAATACAAAGGCATGGTTTTTCTTATTTCTGTCCCCCGTTAAATGTTTTCATTTTAATCCAACTTGTAAAGATAGTGTCAAGTAATACATAGAGATAATGGCAATCAATTAAACTGACACATAATTATAGTAACTCAGCTACAGCTGACGCTTTTTAAATAAAACAGACAGCTAGGCATCAAACAAGTGTATTATTTATTTTTAACTTACAACATCACTCTAAGGGCGTGGCAAATTAAACAAAAATGATGCCTCTAAATAATATACACAACGTGTCAATGGACGCTTAAACGTACCCCAGGAATATCGATTTTAATCTGATTTTCACAATTATGAAATGCTTCTGCAAAATTTCAACAGAAAATAGTAAAGATGTTTAAGAGAATGTTTCATCTGCCTAAATGACCTGCATCGATTACAGTTTAGAAGCTGACTAGTGCAAAAGCTGCCACAGGCGTGTCAAGCTATCAAAGTCTGCCACATTAAATAGATTCCTGGAATAGCTTCACAGTGCTGGCGTGGTCCTTTTTCACACTTTTTTCGTTGCCTTGGTAACTGCGTCGCCGTGTGCGCGTGGTCACAGAGCCGAGTACAGAAATAATGATTCTTCCAGTAGACGGCACTAATATATTGAAGAGATTGACAAGTTTCACATGTGCTAAATAGTTTCAGAGGGCCAAACGTTCTATGGGAATTTAACAGCGACACTACTATCCTGTCGCCACAATGATATAATTAGGGGTTAGAGGGGGGAGGGGGGGCGGTAAATTACTCAGACAGTAACGCAGGATGGTGAAGTGGTTAAAGCGTTTAACTCTATCAGCAAAGAAACCAGGTTCGGGACTATGCAGTCTGTTTAGCGAGTTCTAGCATGCACAACTGGTTCTGCTGACAAGACATGGATAAAAAATCATTTATAGGTGCTGGGGTTCGTCCATCACATGTGATGAAGGCCACTCTCTTTGTTTAGCCATGTGGACAGTCTTTTTTATGACTTGCAAAATGATTTATATTAGCGAAGAAGAATTTGCGCCTTTTGTCAACCTCACTCTCTGGCCCTGAACTTCCTTTGGCCAGTGGAAAGATTTTATCAAGACGACATAGCACAGTATGCAGATTGATTACTTCAGAAGCCTTTCCCTTAAACATGTATCCCGCAAGGCAGCGGAGAGGGATGACCTCTATCGTTGCGTGTCGTGACTTTCATATAACCACAAGAGGTCGTAGGAACATCACACAGCGTGTGACTGATGTGTTGGGCATCTCTCCCAGGCCGTGTTGTAATCTATTATAGTCGTGTCTAGATTTCACAGTTACACCAAAACCGATGTTGTCTGCAGCTAGGGCGAAAGGCGCCAATCTCGTAAAGTTAGCCATGCGAACTAGACCGTGAAAATACGAAACAGATTAAAGTTTAGGGCTAATGTCCAGGCAGAATAATAGGAGGGAAGAAAACACAAAAAACAACGAATTAGCCAGTCCAAATAGAAAACGACACGTTTTCGTGAACACAAGTGTAAGTCGTCGTCTACTGTGTTTTTCAAGAAACTCCGTGGCTTGGTGACATCCATAATGAACTAAAACATTACAGCGCTGTAGACCCGCACCCGGAAAAGCACTATCTTTGCCGTTCTGTATAGGTAATCGTTCAGTGACTGCATAGGACAAAAAAAATAACCAACTTATGTCCACATGGTCTTCGTCAGGAAACAAACAAAAACAGCTAACAAATCGTAACAAACATGAACTGTCTAAGTTAGCAGCCATGCATGGAAGCAGTCAGGAACGTGTCACAGTATGCCAGTTAGGAACAATTAGACCAAACTAGAAATACATAATAATATTGCACCAGAAAGATACAAAAATCAAATCTAACAAAAACTACAAACAGCAACAAATATGAATCAATACAAAATAAGCATATTACGATTAAAAAACAAACACGACAAAATATGTACACGATAAAAAAGAAACACGACAAAATATGTACACCTGAACACGTACAGAAAACGTTTTTTGTTTGTTTTTGCACTGATACGGTCATTGACCTTTTATATATACATGTTTTTTATCGACTCTTGACTTTTATCACTGCAGATTCACTTGTTTGTTTTCTCTGCTTACGAGATAATTATAATATGTTGTGACATTTAGTGTTTTTGTTAACTTGTCAAAACATATATTTAGTACATTTTCCACGTGAAGAAATCTATACTTTACTTTCGTGGACTCGTCTGAAAATATAATATTTATGATTGGTTAACTTAACTTGTCTGTAAACAACCAGTTTCTTTTACATATCCTATCTTCAAACGTTATGTACATCCAATCCAAGTTAAAAATAACTTATTATTATTAGTCAACAAAAGAATGCATAGGTAATGACTAAGTGAGAGCATCTGGTCTGAAATATAACGATGCATGCGTTACGCCCACAAGGGATTCATCTGAGAATAAACTAACGAAAATAAATAACAAAGGACAAACAAACAAAACGAAATGTAAAATGAGCGATTTAAGTTCACCGCCACTACAGGATGTGAAGATAATAGTAGGTCCCAGTGCTCCTGTCTTTCTGGTGTTAACAGTAGGTCACAGTGCTGTCTTTCTGGTTATCATAACAGAAGGTCCCATTTCTGTATTTCTTGAATAGACACCAGAAGGTGCCATTTCTGTTTTTCTTGAATAGACAATAGAAGGTCCAAGTGATGAGTTCTAGTGAAGACAATAGTAGGTCCAAGGGCTGTGTTCTAGTATAGACAATAGTAGGTCCAAGGGCTGTGTTCTAGTATAGACAATAGTAGGTCCAAGGGCTGTGTTCTAGTATAGACAATAGTAGGTCCAAGGGCTGTGTTCTAGTATAGACAATAGTAGGTCCAAGTGTTGTTCTAGTGTAGACAATAGTAGGTCCAAGTGATGAGTTCTAGTGTAGACAATAGTAGGTCCAAGTGATGAGTTCTAGTGAAGACAATAGTAGGTCCAAGTGCTGAGTTCTAGTATAGACAATAGAAGGTCCAAGTGATGAGTTCTAGTATAGACAATAGTAGGTCCAAGTGATGTGTTCTAGTGTAGACAATAGTAGGTCCAAGTGTTGTTCTAGTGTATAGAATAGGTCCTATTTTTTTAACGTCAACTTTAGAAGGTCTTAGTAGTCTTTTTTTAGTGCAGACAGCAGTAAATATCAGTGCTTTTTTGATATTAAAATCAACAATAGGTCTCAATGCTGTTTTTCTTTTGCAACAAAAGTAGGTCTCTATGTCGTCATTCTAATACTTAGACCATTAGATCGCACTATGCAGGGTCGGCCCCAGCAAACCTGGGACCCAACTGAAGCATGTTTGGCCTATCAGACTGAAGTCATTGTTAGTTATAGGTTGGTGAAAATTTGCCCTTTCCAACTAGAGTCATTGTTAGTTAGAGATTGGACAAAGTTTGCTCTATCCAACTAGAGATTGGAAAAAGTTTGCTCTATCCGACTAGAATCATTGTTAGTTAGCGATTGGACAAAATTTGCTCTATCCAACTAGAGATTGAAAAAAGTTTGTTCTATCCGACTAGAGTCATTGTTAGTTCGAGATTGGTGAAGGTTTGCGCTATCCAACTAAAGGCATTGTTAATTCGAGGTTGGTGAAGGTTTGCGCTTTCCTATTAGAGTCATTGCTAGTTTGATATTGGAACCAGTTTGCGCTATCCCACTAAAGGAATTGTTAGTTCGAAGTTCGTACATGTTGGCCACCTCCGATTAGAAAATCTTGTTTGGTGTGGATTGACAATTGGTGTATGAGTTCGCACTGGAAATTGTTGGAGAATTCAGACTGGATCTTATTTGTTTCAATCTGAAGCATGCTAGTGGTATCCTGAAACAAATCTTATCATAAAAAATTGAATGAATTAAATGACATAATTTGATCAACAATTCTTTATTGTTATCAAATCATTACAATGTGTTAGCAATTGCAGACGCGGCACTGACAGAAAACATTTTAAAATGTTCTCTGACCACGAAGATATGCGTTCCACTTCTTCTTCGATCAACTGACGCTGTGCTTCCAGCCCAGTGAGGTTCACGATCAACTGACGCTGTGCTTCCAGCCCGGTGAGGTTCACGATCAACTGACGCTGTGCTTCCAGCCCGGTGAGGTTCACGATCAACTGACGCTGTGCTTCCAGCCCAGTGAGGTTCACTAAAGTGACTGCGTGTCAGGTCCTCACCTGTCCCCGCACATCGTTTCGAGCATGGACGTTCCTCCGGTATTGACTGCCTCTATTTGGTCTGCATAAGTGGTGCAGTCCTGCATAATATGTTCTGGTGTTTGCTTGGGTGCTCCGCCATCGCATGTGGAGGTATCTCTAAGACCACTTCGTGAAGATGTGCCTTCAGTATGCAATGTCCCGTTCCGAAACTTAGTTCGTTGTTTTCCCATCTCTGAAAGATTGTCTATGCTGTAATTTTGTAGTATGTATTCTTTATGGTGGTCTGTCTTGTCCGTCCTCATTGATCGTTTTAGAAGGGTCGTTACATGTTTTCAAATCCACGCTAATGCATGTTTTCTGTAGTTTTATTGGGTTTTTTTTAACAGAGATTACATTTTTAAAAACCTAGCATGTTCTTAACGTATTTATGCGAGTTTAAAGGACTCTACAGAGTCTGTATACAACCAGTTTCTAGGAGGATGGTTTAACCGATGTGCGATTCCATCTTTATAGACTTAAAACACGAGTTAAGTAGACCTGCAGCCAGTTAGGCGCCATCTATAGCTGCTTTTAACAAACCACCTGGAGAAAGGTACAAATAACTGGGAGTGGCCGTTAATCCTGATCTTTCCGATCTCCAACTGCCAAGGATTTTTTAAACGTGAAAAAATGTCGACCTCCACCGCGATTCGAACCCGCGACATCCGGCAATCGAGACGGACATCTTACCTTGTTCAGTGTGTGGCGACCTGTAGAGGCAAGCGGCCTTTATGCCCCATCCTGCCAGTGGACGTCACCAGCGTACATACCTACCGTATTGATTGTTAAACAATTTACACAATTTGGTAGCTCAATTGATTTTTTAGTCATTAATGTCTCTGTAATAAAAATTATGATTTTCATAGAAATCTATTAATTACACTAAAATAAAACGTTTTCTGTCCTTTGTTTCTTAACTTGAACGTTTTTATACTGGTTTAGAAGATTCTGCAGTTTGTATACAACCAGTTTAATTTACATTACCTTGCTCTAAAAGCTATGCGCATCCAATTTATTCTTAAATGCATTAACTAAAAAAATATTTCATATCTAATCTGGACCTCTCTTTATTTAATTTGTAGCTATGCCCTCTTGTTCTTGTTGGTGACTATTTTTTTAAAAACGTGTTATAGTCTAATTTATCAATTCCTCTCATCTTATAAGCCTGTATTGTCACCTCGAATTCTTCTTTCCTGAAAACTGAAATTCTGGAATCCGACTACCAGCTTTGTCACTCTTTTTTGTATACTTCCCAGCATGTTTATTACACCTTTATGATAAGGACTTCACACCTGTACACAGTACCCCAATCTAGGTCTAACTAATGCTTTATACAGTTTGACTATCATTTCCTTGCTCCTATGTTTCCATGCTCACGTGTTTCCATTTTGTATTTTGTATTTCAAATTGCATATCCGACTGGGAATACCCCCTGACGTGAGGCCAACCATGACCTCTAAAGTACAAATGGACATGGGCCAACCAACGAAAGACTGTTCCAATAAATACGTCTTCGTCTTGTGATCGCATCATAGATGTTTACACCATCAGGCAAGTTTCCGCGAGGAACTCGACAATTGACTGTAGTTGCTCTTTAGCTCCATACAGCTTTCATTGTAGTGTCGAATTATTTGGTCAGTGTATCTTGTTCACATTCTCCTTCCCTCCTTGCAAGCACATCTGCCCTCATATTTCCAGGCACGCCACAGTGGGATGGCAGCCACTGGAGTATAGTTCACTTTCCAGCAGCTACCCTACCCTGTTCACTTCTCAGAAGCGAGAGTTTACCACCCTTAAGAGCTTGCAGCGCAGATAATGTGTCTGTGAAGATGACTATGGCAATCAGAATTGCTGTTCTGGATCATGTTGGCAGCCTGTTTGAGAGCTTGAACCTCAGCTGTATAGTTGAAGCAGAATTTACCAGTGGGAACATTCTCACAATGGTCCTTAGCGTATGTTATAACGGTACCAGCACCTCCATTCTTGCCAGCATTTGTTGCTGATCCATCTGTGTAGGCATGTATCCAAGGTTGTTGCTGATCCATCTGTGTAGCCATGTATCCAAGGTTGTTGCTGATCCATCTGTGTAGGCATGTATCCACGGTTGTTCCTGATCCATCTGTGTAGGCATGTATCCAAGGTTGTTGCTGATCCATCTGTGTAGACATGTATCCACGATTGTTGCTGATCCATCTGTGTAGCCATGTATCCAAGGTTGTTGCTGATCCATCTGTGTAGGCATGTATCCACGATTGTTGCTGATCCATCTGTGTAGCCATGTATCCAAGGTTGTTGCTGATCCATCTGTGTAGGCATGTATCCAAGGTTGTTGCTGATCCATCTGTGTAGGCATGTATCCACGATTGTTGCTGATCCATCTGTGTAGCCATGTATCCAAGGTTGTTGCTGATCCATCTGTGTAGGCATGTATCCACGGTTGTTCCTGATCCATCTGTGTAGGCATGTATCCACGGTTGCTGCTGATCCATCTGTGTAGACATGTATCCACGATTGTTGCGGATCCATCTGTGTACGCATGTATCCACGATTGTTGCTGATCCATCTATGTAGGCATGTATCCACGGTTGTTCCTGATCTATCTGTGTAGGCATGTATCTACGATTGTTGCTGATCCATCTGTGTAGGCATGTATCCATGATTGCTGCTGATCCATCTGTGTAGACATGTATCCACGATTGTTGCTGATCCATCTGTGTAGGCATGTATCCACGGTTGTTCCTGATCTATCTGTGTAGGCATGTATCCACGATTTTTGCTAATCCATCTATGTAGGCATGTATCCACGATTGTTGCTGATCCATCTGTGTAGGCATGTATCCACGATTGTTGCTGATCCATCTGTGTAGGCATGTATCCACGGTTGTTCCTGATCTATCTGTGTAGGCATGTATCCACGATTGTTGCTGATCCATCTATGTAGGCATGTATCCACGATTGTTGCTGATCCATCTGTGTAGGCATGTATCCACGATTGTTGCTGATCCATCTATGTAGGCAATGTATCCACGATTGTTGCTGATCCATCTATGTAGGCAATGTATCCACGATTGTTGCTGATCCATCTATGTAGGCATGTATCCACGATTGTTGCTGATCCATCTGTGTAGGCATATCCACGATTGTTTAGGATAGTTTTCTTAGATCATACTCAGTGTAGCCATCTGTGTAGGCATGTATCCACGGTTGTTCCTGATCTATCTGTGTAGGCATGTATCCACGATTGTTGCTGATCCATCTATGTAGGCATGTATCCACGATTGTTGCTGATCCATCTGTGTAGGCATGTATCCACGATTGTTGCTGATCCATCTATGTAGGCAATGTATCCACGATTGTTGCTGATCCATCTATGTAGGCAATGTATCCACGATTGTTGCTGATCCATCTATGTAGGCATGTATCCACGATTGTTGCTGATCCATCTGTGTAGGCATATCCACGATTGTTTAGGATAGTTTTCTTAGATCATACTCAGTGTAGCACTTCTGCAGCTCGTTGTAATCGTGTCCAGTCGTGAGCCCAGTGACTGATGTATTTATCTGGTTTCATAGTCCTCTTCCCATGCTATTTGGTATAGGGTGGGCCTTAGTGGTGTTGTCTTCATAGGTTGGTCTGCTTGGTGCTGTCTTCTGAAGTCTCTTTCCCCGGTGTACAAAGCTGGAATAAATACTAATCTTACATAGAGACAATGTTAAGACTAACTGATGTCCAGTTAAAATGTTTCTGCTAAATGTTTAGTACAGAACAGTAGATCTCATATTTACTGTTACTAAAAAAAGTAGATGTCTACATTAAATTTATAGTGGATGAACAGCAGGAATTACTGTCAATGATAGGCACAAGTAGATGTTCTACATTACATTTATTAGTGAAAAGACCAGTAGGTCTCATAGTATTTGTCAATCAATGACAAAAGTAGATGTCTACTTTAAATTTAGATTGGGAAGAAGAGTAAATCTCTAATTCTAACTGTCAATCTATATACTAGCAATTCCAGGGAAGCCAAAAGTAGATGTTGAGACCAAATTCATTTTTGAGAGAAAAGACGGTCCAATACTAACAATTTCGTGAGAGAACATAGTAGATGTCTACTCTAAATCTCTACTGAAAAGAACAGCAGATCTGAAACTAATAAATCAAGAAGAGACAATAATAGATGTCTACACTAATCTGTAGTGAACAGACCAACAGATCTGAAACTAACAAATCCAGAAGAGACTAAAGTGAATGTCTACACTGTGTCTCTAGTGAAGAACAAATCCATGAGACATATACTAAACCTCATTATCATCATCATGTGACAAGTCCTTTACAGAACGTCGCTCCCATCACAATCTGACAGAAACTCGTTCTCTTGCCAAAACTCCAGTCTCCGCCACAGTCAAACCCAGCCATTTCCTAGATATCTTGGTGTAAAAATCAAATGATTTAAATAATACAAAACATATGCTCGGCAACATGTGCATAGGTCATGGTTAAGAAACTCGGAAATAATTGTATTGACGGCATATCGTCGTTACCGAGCTCTTAAGTCAACTAGAATGACCGAAAGCTTCATTCTTCACCTGCATTGTTCTCTTGGTGTGTCTCCAAAGGACTGTAGGACTGATATTGATCTAAAAGATTTATTGTTCTTAAAATGAACAACTTTGTTAGTAGACAATTTGTCGTACTATTCAATGAAAAGAATGTTGTTGTTTAATGCACACAATGAGTAAGTTTACTCTTTTCTTTGTCATAAAAAAGGGCATTTAATGACGTAGCTTTCCTAACATCGCGAGCGTGCTGATAAAGGTGGAATGTGGTCCTCCAGATGGTTGTGCTATGCTTGGCTTCATATGTGTGATGCTCACAACTACGGGGATCACGTCGATCCATATCTCGTCAGTCAGACTGTCTTGAAACCCGTCTGTTTCCAGGGAGCGGTACATAGAAGAGAGGTCTTGTTCAGTATGTTGACCCTGACCGGGCTAGCGTCTGTTCCCCGAAAAGAATGTAAACAGGCAATGTCTTGGTAATTCAATTTAGCTCACATAAGCGACAAGTTGTGTAATTTGGCTTCTACACTAATTAATTTAGTGGTAGACTGCTCGCTTTTTTCCATGAAGGTACAGGATTCTATCCCAGTTATCGGCACGATCCAGTCGACTCAAACTGTTCTTCTCCGTTCGTTCTCAATCTCCCGCTACTAAGCCCTGAACGTTCTCAATTTCCCGCTACCAAGCCCTGAACGTTCTCAATCTCCCGCTACCAAGCACTGAACGTTCTCAATCTCCCGCTATCAAGCTCTGAACGTTCTCAATCTCCCGCTACTAAGCCCTGAACGTTCTCAATTTCCCGCTACCAAGCCCTGAACGTTCTCAATCTCCCGCTACCAAGCACTGAACGTTCTCAATCTCCCGCTATCAAGCTCTGAACGTTCTCAATCTCCCGCTACCAAGCACTGAACAGGGCTTTGCAAATGGCAGGATGTTGTTCGGAGAACGGAATGCGTTGTGTCGCAAGCTTACTTGCACCTTTCGGTCCGACACATCCGCCTTCGGCAGCGACTCAACTGTAAATGGGTACGTGCCTTACTGTTGAAGGACGGTAATGGAGGAAGGGAGCAGGTGCACCCGACTTAGGCATAGGGTGGGAAATAGTCAAACGAAGGCACTTCATACCCGACAGCAATCAGAAACGGTACTACATTTTCACCAATGTATAAACGTTAGACTGGCTTAATTGGGGGGGGGCTAGGTAGCGCTGTGGATAGTGCATTGTCTTCTCAGTCAAACGACCGGCTTCAGTTGTTGTAGGATTTTTCTGGGTACTAGAATAATCTGGGAAAGTAATAGCGGATTGCGTGATGTTGCACACATCCCATCCCCGCCCCCTTCCTCCCTAGTGTGTCTTTGTTGAACACATCACCGCCACCTCCCTAGTGTGCCTTTGTTGAACACATCACCCCCGCCCTCCCTAGTGTGTCTTTGTTGAACACATCACCCCTACCTCCCTAGTGTGCCTTTGTTGAACACATCACCGCCACCTCCCTATTGTGCCTTTGTTGAACACATCACCACCACCTCCCTAGTGTGCCTTTGTTGAACACATCACCCCCTACCTCCCATGTGTGACTTTGTTGAACACATCAGCCCCGCCCTCCCTAGTGTGTCTTTGTTGAACACATCACCCCTACCTCCCTGGTGTGTCCTTGTTGAACACATCACCCCCGCCCTCCCTAGTGTGTCTTTGTTGAACGCATCACCCCCGCCCTCCCTAGTGTGCCTTTATGGAACACATCACCGCCACCTCCCTATTGTGCCTTTGTTGAACACATCACCACCACCTCCCTAGTGTGCCTTTGTTGAACACATCACCGCCACCTCCCTATTGTGCCTTTGTTGAACACATCACCGGCACCTCCCTAGTGTGCCTTTGTTGAACACATCACCGGCACCTCCCTAGTATGCCTTTGTTCAACACATTCCCCCGCCTTCCCTAGTGTTCCCTTGTTGAACGAAGTGTGCCTTTGTTGAACACACCTCCCCCCGCCCCCACTGTGCCTTTACTGAACACATCTCCCCTTCCCCCTAGTGTGCCTTTGTTGAACACATCTCCCCCGTCCCCACTGTGCCTTTGTTGAACATTGTGTGCCTTTGTTGAACACCCCATCCCCTACTGTGCCTTTGCTGAACACATCTCCCCTTCCTCCTAGTGTGCCTTTGTTGAACACATCTCCCCCGCCCCCACTGTGCCTTTGTTGAACATTGTGTGCCTTTGTTGAACACCCCCTCCCCCATCCTCTACTGTGCCTTTGTTGAACACATCCCCACCCCTCCCCCCACCCCCACCCCCCATCCCCACTGTGCCTTTGGCCTTTGTTGAACACATCACCCTCACCTCCCTTATTGTGCCTTTGTTGAACACATCACCCCAACCCCCCTAGTGTGCCTTTGTTGAACATATCTCCTTCCCCCTAGTGTGCCTTTGTTGAACACATCACCCCCACCCCCCTAGTGTGCCTTTGTTGAACATATCTCCTTCCCCCTAGTGTGTCTTTGTTGAACACATTTCCCCCGTCCTCCCTAGTGTGTCTTTGTTGAACACATTTCCCCCGCCCTCCCTAGTGTGCCTTTCTTGAACACATTTCCCCCGCCCTTCCTAGTGTGCCTTTGTTGGACACACCCCCCGCTCTAGTATGCCTTTGTTGGATACACCCCCCGCCCTAGTGTGCCTTTGTTGGATACACCCCCCCCCCCCGCCCGCCCTAGTGTGCCTTTATTGGACACACCCTCCACCTTAGTGTGCCTTTGTTGAAACCATTCCCCTCCGTCCCTAGTGTGCCTTTGTTGAACACCCCCCCCCCCCTCCTAGTGTGCCTTTGTTGAACACATCGCCCCCTCCCCCACTGTGCCTTTGTTGAACACATCTCTCCTTCCCCCTAGTGTGCCTTTGTTGAACACATGTCGTCCCCCCCCCCCCACTGTGCCTTTGGCATTTGTTGAACACCCACCCCCTAGTGTGCCTTTGTTGAACACACACCCCCACCCCTTAGTGTGCCTTTGTTGAACACACACCACCACCCCCTAGTGTGCCTTTGTTGAACACACACCCCCACCCCTAGTGTGCCTTTGTTAAACACACACCCCCACCCACTAGTGTGCCTTTGTTAAACACACACCCCCACCCACTAGTGTGCCTTTGTTGAACACACACCCCCAGCCCCTACAGTGCCTTTGTTGAACACACACCCCCACCCCCTAGTGTGCCTTTGTTGAACACACACCCCCACCCCCTAGTGCGCCTTTGTTGAACACACACCCCCACCCCCGAGTGTGCTTTTGTTCAACACACACCCCCACCCCCTAGTGTGCCTTTGTTGAACACACACCCCCGCCCCATAGTGTGCCTTTGGTCAAGAAAATGATTTGCCGAACACAATATTCCCAATATGTCACATAGGTGTGTTAACTTTATTGTTATGTCTCTTTGATGGCTGATATTGTCACTAGGAATATCGATCAGATGAATCGGGCATATTGTTCATTTGTCCGACGAGCGCCTTCATAAGCAGCTGATGTACGGTGTGTTCAGGACAGGCAGCGGTTGTTGTTGTTGGGGTGGGGGTGGTGGGGGGTTCAGCAGCCCCATTACAAAGACTGTCTTTAAATAGTTTCTCATACATAGCACCTCCATTGAGTGAGCTGCTTGCTCTGAACCGATTTGCCTGGCGCACTGAGGCCACACATAGTGCTCGCATCGCAAAGAAGAGGGTCAAAGGTGAGCTGCACGAAAGTACTATGCAAAACGGGCCAGTTACTAACTCTGTCCACGCGTGCCCCACGTGAGGTAGTTTCAATCGCGCTCTAATTGGACTGTACAGTCAATGCTGCCACATCTCAATACACATGCCTGACGCTGCTGCCATCTTGGCATGCAATGGGCATACATTAATATAATTAGATGCAAGCACATTACAATATGTAAAGTTATTCATTTGTAAAGTATTCTTAATCCAACAATGTTGACAGAGCTCTCACTCATCACCGTACTGGACCTTTATTCCCCGATGAATCTCTATAGGTTTCACTCTTTCGCTGCTCAAAATACATAACAGATCACTGCTCCTCTTTATAGGTTTCACTCTTCCGCTGCTCAAAATACATAACATATCACTGCTCCTCTCTTTAGGTTTCACTCTTTCGCTGCTCAAAATACATAAAAGATCACTGCTCCTCTTTTTAGGTTTCACTCTTTCGCTGCTCAAAATACATAACATATCACTGCTCCTCTCTTTAGGTTTCACTCTTTCGCTGCTCAAAATACATAAAAGATCACTGCTCCTCTTTTTAGGTTTCACTCTTTCGCTGCTCAAAATACATAATAGATCACTGCTCCTCTTTATAGGTTTCACTCTTTCGCTGCTCAAAATACATAACATATCACTGCTCCTCTCTTTAGGTTTCACTCTTTCGCTGCTCAAAATACATAAAAGATCACTGCTCCTCTTTTTAGGTTTCACTCTTTCGCTGCTCAAAATACATAACAGATCACTGCTCCTCTTTATAGGTTTCACTCTTTCGCTGCTCAAAATACATAAAAGATCACTGCTCCTCTTTATATGTTTCACTCTTTCGCTGCTCAAAATACATAACAGATCACTGCTCCTCTTTCGTGCATGGCAATAGTGAGGCGGCCATCTGTTTTTTTAATGCAATAAGAAGTCACGTTGTTTGACTGCACCATGATGGCATCTGCTGAACACACACTGACATCCTTAGCAACCATATTACTTAACGTCGGTGTCTAAGCTCCACGTTATACAGTATATATAAAGTATTCAGTGACATGGAAAGCCTACCATTTGCATGTCGCACCTAAGGAGGTGACGGATGCCTTATGCAAATGCACAGACGGAAAGCATAGGCATCGCATCTACCATAGCAGTTTGACAGACTAAAAGGATTGCTTGTAGCTACTCAGCCTCAATCATTGATTGATTACTATAATTCCATAATCATTAAATGAATCCAACATCTACAATATGTTAGACATAACAATATCCACATCAATGAATCATTAAATGAATCCAACATCTACAATATGTTAGACATAACTATATCCACATCAATGAATCATTAAATAAATCCAACATCTACAATGTTAGACATAACTAAATCCACATCAATGAATCATTAAATGAATCCAACATCTACAATATGTTAGACATAACTAATTCAACATCAATGAATCATTAAATGAATCCAACATCTACAATATGTTAGACATAACTATATCCACATCAATGAATCATTAAATGAATCTAACATCTACAATATGTTAGACAAAACTATATCCACATCAATGAATCATTAAATGAATCCAACGTCTACAATATGTTAGACATAACTATATCCACATCGATGAATCATTAAATGAATCCAACATCTACAATATGTTAGACATAACTATATCCACATCAATGAATCATTAAATTAATCCAACATCTACAATATGTTAGACATAACTAAATACACATCAATGAATCAATAAATGAATCCAACATCTACAATATGTTAGACATAACTATATCCACATCAATGAATCATTAAATGAATCCAACATCTACAATATGTTAGACATAACTATATCAACATCAATAAATCATTAAATGAATCCAACATCTACAATATGTTAGACATAACTATATCAACATCAATGAATCATTAATCTTCCAACTCCCAAAGGAGCATAGGCCTTAAAAAACAGCAGTCGGTCCTATCATGAATCAACAGTCTCATACAGCAGCCTGTCCTATCAAGAATCAACAGTCTCATACAGCAGTCCGTCCTATCAAGAATCAACAGTCTCATACAGCAGCCTGTCCTATCATGAATCAACAGTCTCATACAGCAGTATGTCCTATCATGAATCAACAGTCTCATACAGCAGTCTGTCCTATCATGAATCAACAGTCTCATACAGCCGTCTGTCCTATCATGAATCAACAGTGTCATACAGCAGTCTGTCCTATCATGAATCAACAGTCTCATACAGCAGTCTGTCCTATCATGAATCAACAGTCTCATACAGCAGTCTGACCTATCATGAATCAACAGTCTCATACAGCAGTCTGTCCTATCACGAATCAACAGTCTCATGCAGCATTCTGTCCTATCATGAATCAACAGTCTCATGCAGCAGTCTGCCCTGTCATGAATCACCATTCTCATACAGCAGTCTGTCCTATCATGAATCAACATTCTCATACAGCAGTCTGTCCTATCATGAATCAACAGTCTCATACAGCAGTCTGACCTATCATGAATCAACAGTCTCATACAGCAGTCTGTCCTATCACGAATCAACAGTCTCATGCAGCATTCTGTCCTATCATGAATCAACAGTCTCATGCAGCAGTCTGCCCTGTCATGAATCACCATTCTCATACAGCAATCTGTCCTATCATGAATCAACAGTCTCATACAGCAGTCTGTCCTATCATGAATCAAGTCTCATACAGCAGTCTGTCCATCTCATGAATCAAGTCTCATACAGCAGTCTGTCCTATCATGAATCAACAGTCTCATACAGCAGTCTGTCCTATCATGAATCAACAGTCTCATACAGCAGTCTGTCCTATAATGAATCAAGTCTCATACAGCAGTCTGTCCTATCATGAATCAACAATGTCATGCAGCATTCTGTTATATCATGAATCAACAGTCTCATACAGCAGTCTGTCCATCTCATGAATCAAGTCTCATACAGCAGTCTGTCCTATCATGAATCAACAGTCTCATACAGCAGTCTGTCCTATCATGAATCAACAGTCTCATACAGCAGTCTGTCCTATAATGAATCAAGTCTCATACAGCAGTCTGTCCTATCATGAATCAACAATGTCATGCAGCATTCTGTCCTATCATGAATCAACAGTCTCATACAGCAGTCTGTCCCATCATGAATCAAGTCTCATACAGCAGTCTATCCTATCATGAATCAACAGTCTCATACAGCAGTCTGTCCTATCATGAATCAACAGTCTCATACAGCAGTCTGTCCTATCATGAATCAACAGTCTCATACAGCAGTCTGTCCTATCATGAATCAAGTCTCATACAGCAGTCTGTCCTATCATGAATCAACAGTCTCATGCAGCAGTATGTCCTATCATGAATCAAGTCTCATACAGCAGTCTGTCCTATCATGAATCAACAGTCTCATGCAGCAGTATGTCCTATCATGAATCAAGTCTCATACAGCAGTCTGTCCTATCATGAATCAACAGTCTCATACAGCAGTCTGTCCTATCATGAATCAACAGTCTCAGGTCATCTCACGGCTTCCCTGTTTTAATTTGTAACTCAAACTCTGTTCTCCACAAAGGCCGAGGCCTGCCTAACGCCCTCTTTCCGTGAGGGACCAAAAATAAAGGCTACTTTGTAATGTTATGAGGGACATGTCTAATTTGGGATTTATCCAGCGCCATCGGCGAAGTTGAATGTCGCCTTCTCCTAATTGTTGCCAAGTTCTATTTATAGATAAACTTTAACGACCTTATTTTTCCATTTCATCTGTTCAATACGTCACAGATGATCGTTGGGTAAAGCATGCACCTTCTTTGTCAGGGCATTGGCAGATCACCATGTCTCAAGGCCATACTACAGAAGCTGAGCCATGCAATAGACCCAGCGTCATAAAGCAGAACCAGAGTCATGCAACAGACCCAGAGCCACGCAACAGACCCAGAGCCTTGCCACTGAACCATATGCCATAAACGAAGCCATATACAATAAACGGAGCCATATACCATAAACGGAGCCATATGCTACAAACGGAGCCATATGCCATAAACGGAGCCATATGCCATAAACGGAGCCATAGGCCATAAACGGAGCCATAGGCCATAAACGGAGCCATATGCCATAAACGGAGCCATATGCCACCAACGGAGCCATATGCCATAAACGGAGCCATATGCCATAAACGAAGCCATAAACAAGATAAGGTTGGACTCCATCATCTATTGTTAAGCGTCTCGAGAAGATGAATGCACCGCTTTACGCGACACGCACTGCTCACCGTAAACAGGAAACTTATTATAACCTTTTCAAATGCTGTCATTTTACCTGAACAAAACGCAAAGCACGCTGTTTATATACGGTACACTCTGTCAGCACGGACACATTTTGTATATACACTGCGCATGTGCATGTGGCACCTAGCGTCTGATACCTGCGGTAATCACAAAGACAACAGTCGGCCGACCATAGTTGAGGTAAGACGTGCATACGTCTGATATGAGGACACTGGACATGAGTCTGACATCCTGGGAAGACGAAGGTGCCGACCGATCTAAGTCTAAAATGTATCCTGAAGGACCACCTGAAGGAAAGCTCTTGAAACAAGGAAGTGAAACGACACCGCAAGAATAAAGAACACGCATAAAAGTATATATTTTTGTGTGTATCACTTCAAGTCATATCATCCTATATTAAGTCATGACTGAGATATACTTCTATCGGGATGTCGTTGTATCACTCCAAGTCATATCATCCTATATTAAGTCATGACTGAGATATACTTCTATCGAGATGTTGTTGTATCACTTCAAGTCATATCATCCTATATTAAGTCATGACTGAGATATACTTCTATCGGGATGTCGTTGTATCACTTCAAGTCATATCATCCTATATTTAAGTCATGACTGAGATATACTTCTATCGGGATGTCGTTGTATCACTTCAAGTCATATCATCCTATATTAAGTCATGACTGAGATATACTTCTATCGGGATGTCGTTGTATCACTTCAAGTCATATCATCCTATATTAAGTCATGACTGAGATATACTTCTATCGGGATGTCGTTGCCACCTAATGACACCATTAGAAACTACCGACTACATTTTGCAGATGTCCCAAATCAGTTTGTGACCTACTTACTGACTTATCCTCGGAACAGTCAAAGATTAAAGCAAATACGGGAGAACTAAACAATAAAACTTTCACTGGATCACAGGAAAATAATCTATATAAAAAAATTGAGATATATTATTTGTTATTGATATATAGCCTGTTATTTTGTGAAGACCAATTTCCCTTCTTCTTCGATCAAATGATGCTATTCATCTAGCCTGGTGAGGTTCACGGAGACTTCGTGTTTTAGATATTCACTCTTCCCTCCCAGCTTTTCTAGCACTACCGTTGCAGGATTTGTTTTACTGTTTGGTTCGGTGTTTCGCAGTCACATGTGTCGGTGTCTTTAAGACTCTTTCTGTTTAGGTAGACAGTGAGTCAACAATGTCCCATTCTGTGTAGGTTGGGTCTGCAATGCCCGTTCTGTATAGGTGGACATTGAGTCTGCAACGTCCTGTTCTGTCTGGAGATCTTTGTCGGCTCACCTCCACCAAGTTGGTCTATGCTGTTAATTTCTGGTTCGCATTCCTTGCCGTGATCTCTCCATTCTATCCTCATGGGACGTTTTATGAGTATTTAACACAAATGGGCGCACATGTACAAACATACATGTATAACACGTACATGTACACATAAACATGTATAACAACAAGCCCATGTACATATACGTACGTCTACAGCCATTTACACATGTACACACACATGCATGTAAATATAAATATATATACACACACATACACACATGCTCACACAGGTACACAATGTAAACATACATACGCACCACTCCACATATGTATATATATATGTGTGTGTGTATGTATATATATATACATATATATATATATATATATATATATATATATATATATATATATATATATATATATATATATATATATACCTACCTGCACATATGTACACCAATATTCACATCACACATTTATACATAATTCACACAGTACGTACCGAAATACATATGTGATTTCAAAATACACAAATGTATCACACTCTCAGATTCATGTGTATTTTTTTGTTATCTTACACACAGACATACACCTGCTAATATGAATGCACAGCTGTCAGTGAAATAGACGCAGGGGTGGTGTTAATGTCCACAATTTTAATTACATTCGCCTTCCAGACAACCAGTTCTTCTTGACCTCCTCTAAGCTTAGTTCTGAGTCTTAGTACTTCTACCAGAGCTGATAGCCCTGGGCAGGTTCCAGCTCTAGCGTGAGCTGGAGGGAGCATGGAGGAGGAGCGTACCCTACCTAGCTGGCTATGCTCGAACAGCTTATTACTCAGCTGCGTTGGAACAAGTGCCGTGGAGAGTAGTTGACCGATGTACGAGTCCATCTTAATAGACTCAAAATACTAGAGCTAAGTAGACCCGCAGCCTGTAAGGCGCCATCTATGTTGTTCTAAACGAACCACCCGATCATTTCATACAAAGTCATCTCTTCCGACATGCTCTCTGTGGGGCAGTTGTGCTATTCTTGTCGTTCTAATAAAGTTACTTAACAACACGAGAGGGATAATGAGAGAAAAACACATTCGATAAGTTTGTGTATTCGTCTTAAGTGTTTACCTTTCTTTAAACTGGACTTTCAACCACAGACAGATCATGTTTACTACTTATTAGAAGAGAGTAGATATTTTCTTTCTTGTGTGTCTCCCCTCTTCTCACCCACTCTATCCCTCTTTTAATACTCCAATATCGTGACGTCCAAATGGGATCCATCAATGACAATTAAACACGAAAGGTTTCATCCCATCCTCCCGTCACCCAACACACATCCTCAGCTACCCAGGCTGAGTATTCCACTCGGCTGTTGAGGCAATCATCTAGCCAGGCTCCAGTAAACAATTTAGCCAATAAGAAGCAAGCTTTTAACATAATGAAGAACTGGGGCTCACTGTGTGGATTATGGGAACGGGAAAGAATAGCCCCGGAGCACGTGCCGACAATTGGTCAAGTTTTATTAAAATTAGGTAGGGAAGTGAGGTGAAATGGGGATCCAGAAAGGCGAGTTGCAACTAATATGTGAATACGTTAACACGGCAAGGGGCAGAATAGAGGATCTATGACATTCATTGAATTTTAGTGTGTACATCCGTCAGTGTATGGATCTGGCAAGCTTATCGTTTAAATGGAGGTGTATAAACCGCTGCTGAAGACAGATGTGTCGGACCGAATGGTGCAAATATCGTAGTCAAGCTGAAAGCTAGCGACACAAATCATTCCGTTCTCCTGGCTACATCCTGCTGCTCGCAAATCCCTGTTCGTGGTTTGGTAGGAGAGATTGAGAAAGGACGCAGAAGAAGAGGAAGGTATAAAAACCGCATCGACTAGAACGGACAACATTGCTTTGTCCGAGGCTTCCTGTAAGTAGCCAGCTGCTATCGTCACCCAAAGCTCCACAACCAGTGGCAACGAAACCTGAAGAAAAAAATGGCACTAGCGTCTTAATTCACTAAAAAAACAAAAATAATATTTTTTAGGACCGACATGGAGGTCTACTTTTTAACTGTTGGGGGTGTCAAACATTGTCCGAGAATTCCCGCTCCTGCACCGCGTATTCCTGCTGTCTTAGCTTCTCCCTTCTTGAACTTGTCAACGATTGTCCTACAGCAGCATCATATTATCCGTGCGATCAAACGATGTAACAACAACCATGTTATTTAACCCTAACTATAGCTCCAAATCTAGACCGAACCTTGAATCTAATCCTAAATCTAATCCTAATTGTAACCCTTCGCAAAACTGAATATAATCATTTTTACACTTCGATCTTAATCTTTGCCTTTAATCCCCTTAACCCGAAATGGAATGTCCCGTTATATATGATTGGAAGCAATGGAACTCTTTGTGGGGTGAATTAAGGCGCAAGTAGCATTTTGTTTACATTCTTCTTCCTCGTTCATCTTCAGACCTCAACTTCAATGACTAACGAAGGCAGCAGTCGACTTAAGGCTCTGTACGCTTCCGTACAGCCTCTCATGGAAGGACACTGGCTGTTGCCAAATGCTACTTCATTTGTCGGTATACAGTGGACATGACTGCAAAATATGTTCTGCCTTCATAGGGGCTGTGCCGCAGGCACAAAGGTCTGTAATGTCAATCTTGAACTTGTTGTGCAGATGACATCTAAGTGTGTTGTGACCTGTGCGTAGCCGGATAATTATCACCTGGTCTCACCTGGAGAGTTGATGGTAGGCCTCGCTTTCTATGTGGCCAGTGTGGTCTTTTTTTCATTTTGCACTGTACGTTGCCCTGATGTTTGCTTTTGTCTCATTGTATGTAATTTATGTATCACTCTGCTGCAGCATTCTTCCCTCTCTGGCATGTCTGTCTGCCTGCTCGTTGTCTGGAATGTTGCAGTGGGCTGGTATCCACTGGACTGTGCTTTTTTTTGAAGGACTGGGACAGGCGTTCGAGCGAGTCTGCCAGAGCACCGATTTCATTTTTGTGCTGGTTTTTGAGAGCCATTAACACTGCGAAGGCGTCTGTGAAAATGACCACTTGCTTTTCTGCTTGCTCCTTATGGTCTATAAGGGGTTCAGCTGCTTGTCTCAGGGCACTGGCTTCGGCACTGAAGTTGCTGCAACGTCTCCCAGTGGCAAATGCTGCTGAGTATACTTTGCTTTTTTAGTTTTAAAGTGATACCTCCTCCCACGTTTCCAATGGCATCTTTGGCTGAGCCATCCGTATAGGCGTGCGCCCAGGCTGTTGATGGAAATTTTTAGTTGATGTAATTTGTAACTGTTTTTTCTGATCCTCTGTTTGTCTTTTTTTTGTCTTCGATGTTGGGGATATTGCATAAATTGTGTTTAAATATATACATATATAGGTATACATACACTAGCATATATATGCAGAAGATATGTCCACCATTTGTCGAACTCTTTAATAAGAAAGCAAGAATAGTAGTTTAAAAATAAACGAATCTCCATCTCGTACCCCTGCCCTGCATCATATCACCTGCCTGCTTCATATCACCTGCTATTACCTGCCTGCTTCATACCACCTGCCCTGTCTCATATCACCTGCCATGCCTCACCATCACCTGCCATGTCACACTATCACCTGCCATGCCTCACCATTACCTGCTCTGCCTCACTTCACCTGCTCTGCCTCACTTCACCTGCTCTGCCTCACTTCATCTTCTCTGCCTCACTTCATCTTCTCTGCCTCACATCACCTGCCCTGCCTCAAATCCCGTCCACGTTTTCGCCACCGTGGCCTTTGCTGTGCTGAGAATACGAGGTTTGGAGAGATATCGTGTAACCTCCGGTGGAGGTAGGGGCGGGCAGGAGGAAGTCGGCTTCAGTCCGAGCAGAAAGGTCCTTGAGTAGTGGTAACCTTGACTGAATTCTGGTGGGCAGTTAAGCGAAACGTTGAACTCCACCATGGACTGGTCTCCCACGGCTTAAGCCAGGCATGAAATGCAGCGAAATGCAGCATTACAAACAAAACAAAACGAAAGTACATCAATTCCACAGAATAAAGTCCCTGATACCACCTGGTGAAGGAGTTGTGAAATAAAATCCGGACAGGAACCACCAAACATCGCAAAATAACACAAAAACCGGAGCGAGTGTGAGCACAGCTGTTGATGCACGGCCATCTTACTTTATATCCCCAAGGCTGTTGATGTTCTGTATTTAAAGCTCATAACAACTGGTCTGTACTTACTGCTGAGTTTTATATTCCGTGTGTTGACCTCATTCGTAATCAATATTTACCTTGTCTGTCTAGAAATATGAGAATAGGTACAACGCTGCTTTTGGATTACCTTAACCAGCATTTTTGGGAATCATAAATCTATTTGTTTGTAATGTGATTTATCGTGTAGCATGTCCTTAATAGAACGTCGCTCCCATCACAGTCTGTCTGAAAGAAGCTCTTTCCGTAGCCAAAACTCCAGCCTCCGCCAGTCATGCCCAGGCATACCTGAATATCTTGGTACAATCGTCTTTTTGGTCTACCCCTGCCTCTTTTGCCTGGCACTTTATCTTCTATCACAGTTCCCACAAGAACTTTGTTTCTCTTGATGTGACAGAAGTATTTGAGTTTTTTGGCCAAACTGGAATTTATAAACCAGTTTTTCTCAGTGTTTAACTCTTGCCGAATGTCTGTATTTTCCATGGTGAGGTTGCTAGCCTTTTGGACAATCTTCACTAGTCGCCTAATTCGACCTGCACGAAAGGTAACGTTGACCCTATTTTGTAAAATCCTGGAATCACTGCAGCGGATAGGCACGTCATGCTGAGGGTCGCTCTGCTGTTCGAACTGCCGGTGGAGATGTTGATCGTCTGCTTTGTTAACACATCTCGCAGTCTACCTAGGCTTAGTCTCAACAGCTCTGAGACCGTTTGATGATGATATGAAGTTCGCTTTGGTTACTAATGCTTTGTCTTTCAATCATCGTCTCGTCTGTCATTTTAGGGTCACTGGTCAACACTTCTCTTCTGTATCTCATTTTAAGGCTTCTGATTTCAAACAAGATTCTATGTCAACTTTTCATTCAATCTTATCAGATAAAATAGGTTTTGGTTGTATCTGCATATCGTGATAGTCTCAATCTGTGCAGTCTGGTCGAAGATGCAACAGTGGGTGCACAGACATTAGCCGACGACTCATACATAGCTGGCTGTTTGCATCAGGGTAAACAAACCTGAGCAAGACCCTATTCGGCCTTCAATCGGCGGTCCTGGAAACAGCCTGCAATAGCACAGTCTGACTAAGAGAATAGGGATTGCAGTGGAAAGGCAAACCGGGTATCCAAGAAAGCCAGCTTAAATATGATAGGTTGGGCCGAAAGGCGAAGCTATCGAGACTGACTGTAAACTACAACATAACATCACAACGTTCTTTTCAGGACGAACAATTAGGTAGAAGAATTGTCAGTACTTTTTAGACTGCAAGGATACTGGTAGTTCCTATAGCACGCCGGATGTACACACTGCAGCTCTGTTCTCGCAGACTTCATATCTTCCCTAGCCCTTGTCTGATTTCATATCTTCCTTAGCCCTTGTCTGAAAACATATCGCACTTAACCCTTGTCTGATTTCACATTTTCTTTAAACCCTTGTCTGGTTTCACATTTTCTTTCACCATTATCTTATTCCACATCTACCTTAATCTTTATCTTATTCCATATCTTACTAAACCATTGTCTGATTTCATATTTTCCTTAACCCTTGTATTATTTCATATCTTCCTTAACTCTTAGTCTTTTTCAATATCGCACTTAACCCTTATCTGATTTCGTATCTTCCTTAGCCCTTGTCTGATTGTATATCTTCCTTAGCCCTTGTCTGAACGCATAACGCACTTTAACCCTTGTCTCATTTCATATCCTCCTTAACCCTTGTCTTATTCCATATCTTCTTTAACCCTTGTCTTATTTCATATCTTCCTTAACCCTTATCTTATTCCATATCTTCCTTAACCCTTGTCTTATTCCATATCTTCTTTAACCCTTGTCTTATTCCATATCTTCCTTAACCCTTGTCTTATTCCATATCTTCCTTAACCCTTGTCTTATTCCATATCTTCCTTAACCCTTGTCTTATGCCATATATTCCTTAACCGTTGTCTTTTTCGAAATCTTCCTTAGACCTTGTCTGATTTCCTATGACATTTAAACCTCATCTGATTTCAACCGTCCTCATAACGCATTCAACAGTTACAATTTGATCATTGCCTGGTAACCCGTGTGTCGGTCCCCACTAACACTTTCTTATGTCTACAAAATGGACGTTTTCAAAGCCAGGATACCAGTCCTGCCGTTGCTTGAACACCAGCATCAGGAGGACAGTCGCCCACAAAAGCCCATGAGGGTTTGAAACCGCAATGACAGCTCCCACTTTACCGTAGCGATCTTACCCATACCTTCCCAAGCAAGTAACATAAAAAACCGGAACACAGCGCTCACGCACACATGTGCAAAAAATAAACACGCGGAAGCCGCAGGTAACATTGGAACTGTCATGTCTGATGAAGCCATCGATCTGATGGGTAGGACAGGAAAACACGCTTTCCAGAAGATGAGGGGAAATAGAGAAAAAAGTAGCAGCTTAATAAGAAAACTAGAAAGACAGGACCACACAGAAGAAACAATAATTGGTTTAAAGAGGACATTGGTGGTGTGAAAATAAATGTCTTAGTTGCAGTATATTTTATTGATCCCGGAGTTCATTGTGGAGGAAAGAATAGCCCCATTCTTCGTTCAAGCTGGTCTCATAATGGGGCCACTAAATTGGCATCTTCATGGTACGGCCACAGGTCTCGTGTAATACTTACAACAGAAGTCATCGCCACAGGAGCTCGCATAGTGCTTTGGTGCAGGGTTTGTCTGAAACTTCCAGATCACTGGATCCCTCCTTCGTAAACAGTTAATGAACTTTTTGTGTTTTTAGTAGCAGGTTACGGGAGGCTCTTCTTATATAATCCGAGGCGAACTTGATAAAGTAGACTGTCTCTTGCTTCTGGATGTAGTGTAACGTTAGGCTTCTAAAGTAGACTGTTTCTTACTTCTGGCTGTAGTATAACGACTGTTTGTTCCTTCTGGCTGTAGTGTAACGCTAGGCTCTTAAAGTAGACTGTTTCTTGCTTCTGCCTGTAATATAACGATTGTTTCTTCCTTCTGGCTGTAGTGTAACGCTAGACTCCTAAAGTAGACTGTTTCTTCCTTCTGGCTTGAGTAACGTTAGGCTCCTAAAGTAGACTGTTTCTTCCTTCTGGCTTTAATATAACGCTAGGCTCCTAAAGTAGACTGTTTCTTCCTTCTGGCTGTAGTGTAACGCGCTAGGGTCCTAAATTAGAATGTTATGGGGATTGTTCAGTTGCGGACCAGGTCTAAAAAAATGTTTAAAGTCATTAACATGTTTAACATAATATCTTTTTAAGATGGCCCCATTGCATCAGGGCTCCAATTCATGAGACGCCAATACGATCGACTTGACATCGGGCAAGCTGACAGTGTTGATCCTCACCTCTATGGTCATGTTTCCAAGAACACGAACGAGGGTGTGGGTCTTGGTCCGTATGTTTAACTTGCCTCTGATTCCTTTTCGCTTCTGTAAACAGCGACATGCAGCTCTTGTAACTATCCTGAAAGAATGTTCAAGTGACAGAGCATCGTGAGTTCTTACCTCGACGGTTAATTACCTTGGTTTACGTTCAGATTGCGGCATGCTCCGTTCACGCAGATGTATATTGTCACTTGACGCGCATGCAGTTTAGGGGGCTATGCAACCAGGAACGGAACACATTAGCTTTTGAAGTTTTTGTTGTTGTTTAATGCCCACAATGAGTAAGTTTACTACTTTGGTCGCGCTGAAAAGGACGTTAAGTGGCGGATTGTATTAGCTTTCCTCACATCCCGAGCGTGCTGATGGTGGTGGACCGTTGTCCTCCAGACGGTTGTGTTATGCTTGGCTTCATCCGCATGGCGCTCACTACTACGGGGATCACATCGATCCACGTCTCGTCAGCCAGGCTGCCTTGAAAACAGCCTGTTTCCAGGGAACGCTACATGGCAGAGATTGTTTTCTTGGTCAGTGTATGACGCGACGTCCTGGTCAGTATTTCGGGCCTGACTGGACAAGCATCTCAGTTCCCCGAATAATTCGAAGAAAGTTAAACATTTTTGCTGTTTGGCTTGTCTTGTCTCCAACTTGCAGGTATACATATTTGACAACACAGTAACACACACACAAAACCGGTCTTCCAAAATACCAGGACACAGTATTAGCAGATAAATAAACCTCTAAAACTTGTCTATCAATTTTTGAATGGCCTAATTTAAGTTTCGTGAAATTTGTAGACATCCCCCACCCACGGAAAGTGCTCGCATGTTTAGTATTTTGTGGGCCCTGTAAAGGTCGTTAGGTGGCGGATTTCAGTAGCTTTCCACATATCCCGAGCGTGCCGATGAAGATGGACCGGTGCCCTACAGGCTGTTGTGCTGTTTTTGATGTTATCTGCGTGTCGCTCACTACTGCGTGGATCACGTCGATTCCCACTTCGTCACCCAGACTGTCATGAGACGGTCTGTTTCCACGGAGGACTGCCAGACTGTCATGAGAAGGTCTATTTCTACGGAGGACTGCCAGACTGTCAAGAGACGGTCTATTTCCACCGAGGACTGTCGAACTGTCATGAGACGGTCTATTTCCACTGAGAACTGCCGGACTGTCATGAGACGGTCTATTTCCACGGAGGACTGTCGGACTGTCATGAGACGGTCTATTTCCATGGAGAACTGCCGGACTGTAAAGAGACGGTCTATTTCCGCAGTCAACTACATGGAAGTCAGGTACGGTCTTGGTCAAAATGTTTACCTGACTAACATAGTCTGATCAGTGTGATATTCCTAACCAGACGTTAGTCTCATCTCCCTGTTAAGGAACATAGACTGACCCTACGATACAGCACCATAAACTCAAAAACTGTCAAGAACTAACCATGTGCTCCATACAACAGGAGTTCAACACGTGAACTCGTCTGGCGCTATAAATATCAAAGTATCGGCCATAAGAAGTATCATAGCAGATTATGTATTAGAGACTTATGTGATCGTTGCCAAATTGTTATATGAAGTAGCCAATTCCCTTCCAAAATAGTAAGACATATACCCCTTTACAGCTGGCCAGACAAAACACTGTTCAGACATGTTAGTCAGGGTTAGGCAAAAATGTACTGGCCAAGACCCCCCACACACCCCCCCCCCCCCCCCACTTTGACTTCACATCGCAGTTCTCCCTTGAAACGTACATTTTTTTTGGCAGCCTGGTTCATGAGGTGGAGGATCTATGTGATCCCCGCAGTAATGAGCGACACACAGATGAAGCCAACCATAGCACAACAGCCTGGAGGACCGTGGCATATCTTCATCAACACGTTCGAGATGTGAGAAATACAATTGCAACCCGCAACTAAACGTTCTTTTCATGGAACACAAAAGAGTAAACTTACTCATTGTGGGCATTCTAAACAACAGCAGCAAGGTCGACTATATAGTATTAGTCAACGGGTATCAAACCTGGAACCTTTGCCACGAGAAGCGTTAGCTCAGCCACTCTAGTATTCAGACAATCAAACAGCAGCAGCAAGGTCGACTATATAGTATTAGTCAACGGGTATCAAACCTGGAACCTTTGCCACGAGAAGCGTTAGCTCAGCCACTCTAGTATTCAGACAATCAAACAGCAGCAGCAAGATCGACTATATAGTATTAGTCAACGGGTATCAAACCTGGAACCTTTGCCACGAGAAGCGTTAGCTCAGCCACTCTAGTATTCAGACAATCAAACAGCAGCAGCAAGGTCGACTATATAGTATTAGTCAACGGGTATCAAACCTGGAACCTTTGCCACGAGAAGCGTTAGCTCAGCCACTCTAGTATTCAGACAATCAAACAGCAGCAGCAAGGTCGACTATATAGTATTAGTCAACGGGTATCAAACCTGGAACCTTTGCCACGAGAAGCGTTAGCTCAGCCACTCTAGTATTCAGACAATCAAACAGCAGCAGCAAGGTCGACTATATAGTATTAGTCAACGGGTATCAAACCTGGAACCTTTGCCACGAGAAGCGTTAGCTCAGCCACTCTAGTATTCAGACAATCAAACAGCAGTAGCACCATTAAAGAAACTAGTTGGGGGAAAATAAAACCAAAATAAAGTCAAGAACAGGTTGCGTTACAACACTGAAAGTTCATTAATCCGATGTGGTACAAACGATAAAGGGGAACTGACATATCGACGACTTGATCAACCCCCTGTCACTGTGGTCGCGACAACACGCCAGTCAATTTCTCTGGCTGGTTCATGTCGGTTGCTGTTACTGTTTGGTTGGTTAAATTGGTCACGTGTTTAATTTTATGTGGTTCAATTGTGTGGTTGTCGTTTGATTACAATAAGTTCAACTTAACGTCTTTATACTGGTTTAGAAGACTCTGCCGATGGTATACAACTAGTTTTATTTACATGTTCTTGATTTAAAAACTAGGCGCGTCCAATTTATTTTTTTAATGCATTAATTGATCCTGCCTCTACTAATTCCCGTGGCAATGTATTCCCCACAGGCACCACTCTCTGACTAAAAAAAATATTTCTTAATATCGAATCTGTTGTTGTGTGGGCGTTTGTCATGTGGTTAAAGTGTGGTGTTGGCATGTGGTTGGCTTGTGGTTAAAGTGTGTGGTTGGCATGTGGTTAAAGTGTGTGGTTGGCATGTGGTTAAAAGTGTGCGGTTGGCATGTGGTTAAAGTGTGTGGTTTGCATGTGGTTAAAAGTGTGCGGTTGGCATGTGGTTAAAGTGTGTGGTTGGCATGTTGTTAAAAGTGTGTAGTTGGCATGTGGTTAAAGTGTGTGGTTTGCATGTGGTTAAAAGTGAGTGGTTGTCATGTGGCTAAAGTGTGTGGTTGGCATGTAGTTATAGTACGTGGCTGTCGTCTGGCTATGTCGTGTGGTTACGGTTTGTGGTTATCGTGTGGTTATAGTATGCATGTTGCCTTGTGGTTAGAGTATGTTGTTGTTGCTCTCCCATCTATAACGCGTTCTGCCTCTTGCCTGATGTCTGCCTTGACCTATTCTCTCCGGTATGGTGTTCCGGTATGTTTCGTGAAAATGTGATGTATTTAATTTGTATGTTTTTCATTATTTCCTATCTCATTCAAAATTACGCCATCACTTTATTTGTTTGCTTTTCATTCCTAGAAATGCTACCCTCTCTTCTGTATATCCACATTTTAAGAGCCTCTATATTGTCTTCCAACTGGGTTGCTTATCATTCACGTCTGCGCACCGTATAGCAATGATAAATAGCTGATAACTCTCGTTTTTAGTGTATTTATTATTTGCTTGGATGTCAATAAATTTCTCCTGTTATGCAATGTGGAGTTGATTCCATGTCTCTTCTTGAACTCCCTTTCACATCTACAAGTTATGTTCTGTCCTCGATAGCTGTAACTGTTTACTTTGTGTCTACTTTGCAAGTATCATATTTTTTTGTTTTCTTAATGTTAAAAATGGCGACTGCTCGAAAGAAATGAGAAGAAGACTAGATATGGCAGAGATTGAACAGCCTGAAGAAATTATGGCAGAGTACCAACAAAATGGTAAAAGTAAAAGTCTTGAGAGCCTGTGTTTTTCCTGTGGCAGCTTATGGCTGCGAATCATGGACGATTACCAAAACTTCTAGACAAAAGAATCGAATCCTTCGAGTTAAAATGTTACAGAAAGATCCTGAAAATGCCATGGACAGAGAAAAAAAACAAATGTAGACATTCGGCAAGAGTTGAGCATAGAGGAGTACTGGTTCATCAATTCCATTTTGGCTTGAAAATGCAAATATTTTGGTCCCATCAAGAGACACAACGGTGATGGAAGGTGTGGTGTCAGGCAAAAGAGGAAGGGGTAGACCAAGGAGACGATTGCACCAAGATATCCAGGAGTGCCTGAGTATGACTGTGGCAGAGGCTGGAGCTTTGGCGAGAGAACTAGTTTCTTTCAGACAGACTGTGATGAGAGCGACGTTCTACAAAGGACATGCTACATGATGAATGTTAATTTCCAGACCTACCTCTACCAATTCCTGTAATTCTTGCTCACTTTCAGCCAACAATTTCACAGGTTGTTGATTATTCTTCCAACGATATTTAGCTTTGACATCCCTTCGATGTCTGAAAATGTTCTCTGTGCAGCTGTTAAACGAGGTTAGCTCCTCTTACCAAGCCATGAAAAGGGCTTTACAAGAAGCAGGATGTAGTCCGGACAATATGATGCGTTGTCACAGCTTGACTGCTATATTTGCACCATTTGGTCCAATACATCAGACTTGTGCATGCATTTTGGGATATCGGGCAAGCCTTCCATCTTCTAGCCTTTCTCCTTAGCCAGTCTGCTCTGTTACAGCCTGTTATCCAGTATCACCACGCTGAGGTGTAGAAGGGTATTGGTAGCTCTCGGTCGCTGGCCCTGACGCTAACTGTAAGCTATGGGTCGCTGGCTCTGACGCTAACTAAGCTATAGGACGCTGGCCCTGACGCTGACTATAAGCTTTGGGTCGCTGCCCCTGACGCTAACTGTAAGCTATGTGTCGCTGCCCCTGACGCTAACTGTAAGCTATGGGTCACTGGCCCTGACGCTAACTGTAAGCTATGGGTCGCTGATGCTCATTCACTGCTCAGCAGCTTGATATGTATATATCAACATATGATGAGTAATTATTTCCAGATCGTTCTGATAGTTCCCAATAGTGGTTACTGAGCGGTATGTCTGTTCTATACAGATCAGTGTCTTGGAGGCACTCAATTATTAGCGTTTCATTCTGGATCTATGAAACACATATTGATACTCTCCTGTGCATCTCTCTACTTGTCTGTCAACATTCTCATATAAAGTATTGCTTCTCTAGTTCCATTTTTCTGTCGAAACTCAAACTGCTGTTAGCCTACTTCCCTGTCTATTTTATTTCTAATTCGTTCCTTGAGGAGTGTCTTGGTCATGTTATTCATCAGGCTGATTGTTCTTTATAATCTGTACAATACACGGCTTTATAATCTGTACATTACACGGCTTTATAATCTGCACAATACACGGCTTTATAATCTGTACAATACACGGCTTTATAATCTGTACAATATACGGCTTTATAATCTGTTCAATACACTGATTTATAATCTGTACAATACACTGCTTTATAATCTGTACAATACACTCCTTTGTAATATGTACAATACACTGCTTTATAATATGTACAATACACTGCTTTATAATATGTACAATATACTGCTTAAAGTAGTTTTGTTAGCAATTTGATAAATATGGATGTATTCAAGTCTTTGGGTACGTATTACGTATTATATATGTACTTGCAGTTTTGCAGCTGTCTTGACGCTCTTTGAGACAGGAAAGGCATTTAACGTTTGCTCACCAGTGAACACATGAACATTCACACCCTCGTGGGTTTGCTCACCAGTGAACACATGAACATTCACACCCTCGTGGGTTTGCTCACCAGTGAACACATGAACATTCACACCCTCGTGGGTTTGCTCCCCAGTGAACACATGAACATTCACACCCTCGTGGGTTTGCTCACCAGTGAACACATGAACATTCACACCCTCGTGGGTTTGCTCACCAGTAAACACATGAACATTCACACCCTCGTGGGTTTGCTCACCAGTGAACACATGAACATTCACACCCTCGTGGGTTTGCTCACCAGTGAACACATGAACATTCACACCCTCGTGGGTTTGCTCACCAGTGAACACATGAACATTCACACCCTCGTGGGTTTGCTCACCAGTGAACACATGAACATTCACACCCTCGTGGGTTTGCTCACCAGTGAACACATGAACATTCACACCCTCGTGGGTTTGCTCACCAGTGAACACATGAACATTCACACGCTCGTGGTTAATTTGCTTGGACAGCCACAATTCTCCCACCTTCTTCCAATTTCTCTGTTGACGTTGACGGTGTCAAAAGTATTTTTCAGATCCAAGAGAGTCACGTAAAGCCCATATTGCTGCTATTGACATTTTTTCTGGAGTTGCTGAGCCGTGAATATCATATCCACAGTTCTGCGACCCGATCTGAAGCCACATGGGCTCTTTGGAAGAAATTCATATTCTACGTGATCGATCAATCGGTTGAGAAGAACTCGTGCGAGCATCTTGCCAGCAGTCGATAGGACGAAGATTTCTCTATGGTTGTTACATAATTGACGGTTTCCCTTTGGCCTGTCTAAGTGGATGCTGGTAGCAACCTTCATATCTCGTGGGGCATTCTCAGTGGTCCATATTTTATTGTAAAACTCAGCCTTCGTGTTACTGAACAGCTGTCTACCATCTAGTTCTCAGCCGCTTGCATGTCCGCATAGGCGTGCAATGCCCTCGTCTACAGATGGAGGGCGATTGGTTGTGAACTGTGCAGAGGTGAGACGTAGTAGGCATGCTAGAAAAATAAACCACTTCCAAACAAGCTGCTGCCGTATATTGTTGAGCACACATTGGTGGTAAGGGTATCAAACATCGAGATCCTGACAAGACCAAAATGACGAACATCCACACAGTTGCAGAAGACCCAGATCCTGTGGGCGGGCCATGTTCGCATGTGAGAAAACCGCATCCCCAAAACAACTAATGTACCGTGAGCTGAAAGAGGGCCTGAGTCAGGTTCGTGGGCAAAATAAGCGCTTTAAAGATACCCTGAGAATATCTGACACTCTTCAACATCGAAGTAAACTCATGGGATTGCATGGTACAGAACCGCCATGCAAGGCGTAGAACCACATCAGACACGCCTCAAGGCGGAGATGCGCAAGATCTCTGAGGCGAAAAGGAAAAACAACTGACACTCACATGTCTAGTTCTGACCTTATATGCTGCATATGTGAAAGGGGTTTCAGTGCCAGAACTGGGCTATACAGTCATCTCCGGACTCACTGATAAGGTGCGAAACAACATGATTCACTACTGTTATCATCGCTTGTGATGGGCGGCTATTATTATTTTTGTGTCTATAACAAAGCCATTTCTTTTTCAATTTGGCTGGACTTAATTTTCCCTTGGTTCGTCATTTTTATTGTTTTCTGCATTTCTGATTTAAGGATTCTTGAGTCTTCACTAATTAGCACTTCTGTCTTGGTGCCTCTGTTTTTATTGAATGTTCTGACATATTCTCCCATCTCTTTGAAATAGCTGTCTCCTTAAATATAACTTCGCCATTTCCGTTTTTAAGTCTCGTCCTTGTACTTGATTTGTTGTGATGATATGATTCTTAGTTCCTCGTGGATACCTTTGCTGTTGTGCTCAATTTCCAAAATATATTAATTTCTATTGTTTCCCTCAATCCACGTTACTTTGGCCAGTGTACACATCTTACGAATGTCTGCATTTGTTTTTGCATTTTCTTGAGTGTTCTTTGCCTTCTTTCTATCTGCCTTTTTAACTAGCATGTCTGCAGTTTTTAACATTTCTCGAACTCTTTCACTAACCACTTTGATTTGCTGTTTTAATACTATATTTTGTTTTAATACATTCTCATTTTGTGTTTACTTACTCTTCCGAGTGCTCTCTTCTGTGCTGTTCATGTTACATGCGTCCTTGTTGTTGTTGTTGTTGTTGTTGTTGTTGTTATCCCATAGCTGCTGAGCAAGCCTGCTCTTGGCAGCCCAGTGCCATTTTTATATAGATACGGGTCTTCTTTAATTCTTTCACTGCTCCGTACAGTGTGTTGCAATTGTCGGCAGTGCTTGTAAGAATCTTTTCCTCATGTCCGCAAGCGCCTTGCACTCAATTAGTAGATGTCGAACTGTTTCATCATGATGAGACCAACGCCTGCACAAGGGCAGGTGCTGGGGATTGATGTGGTTCAAGTGGTTATTAACTCTTGAATGTCCTGTTCGGAAGTGAAAGATGAGACTTTGATCGTTTTGAATATCGTCGTTACTTTTTGGCTGTGACATCTCGCTAATTACACTGCGACCTGTTGTTGCCGTCGCTCACCTGTTCATGCGTCCTGCTTAAGCATTAAAAATTATTCATATTGACTGGACAACAACAACATATTGACTAGACAACAACATATTGACTAGACAACAACATATTGACTGGACAACAACATATTGACTGGACAACAACATATTGACTGGACAACAACATATTGACTTGACAACAACAACATATTGACTTGACAACAACATATTGAGTGGACAACAACATATTGACTTGACAACAACAACATATTGACTTGACAAAAACAACATATTGACTTGACAAAAACAACATATTGACTTGACAACAACAACATATTGACTGGACAACATATTGACTGGACAACAACATATTGACTTGACAACAACAACATATTGACTGGACAACAACAACATATTCACTTGACAACAACAACATATTGACTGGACAACAATAACATATTGAGTGGACAACAACATATTGACTTGACAACAACAACATATTGACTTGACAACAACAAAATATTGACTGGACAACAACAACATATTGACTGGACAACAACAACATATTGACTGGACAACAACAACATATTGACTGGACAACAACAACATATTGACTGGACAACAACAACATATTGACTGGACAACAACAACATATTGACTGGACAACAACAACATATTGACTGGACAACAACAACATATTGACTGGACAACAACAACATATTGACTGGACAACAACAACATATTGACTGGACAACAACAACATATTGACTGGACAACAACAACATATTGACTGGACAACAACATATTGACTGGACAACAACATATTGACTTGACAGCAACAACATATTGACTGGACAACAACAACATATTGACTGGACAACAACAACATATTGACTGGACAACAACTTATTGACTTGACAACAATGACTGGACAACAACAACATAATGACTGGACAACAACATATTGACTGGACAACAACATATTGACTGGGCAACAACAACATATTGACTGGACAACAACATATTGACTTGACAACAACAACATATTGACTAGACAACAACAACAACATATTGACTTGACAACAACATATTGACTAGTCAACAACAACATATTGACTTGACAACAACATATTGACTGGACAACAACAACAACGTATTGACTGGACAACAACAACATATCTCTGCCGTATTTCCAGTTCTTATAAAGCTGGCATGTCTGTATAAGGTTCTTTCGTTGTCTTGCTTCCTGTGCACTTAAGTTGTATATGTCATTTTATGCAAAAATGATTGTTATCTGAATTGGTGTCTGTTCGTGAGTATGTTTTGTCGTTCTTGTCATTATGTTTTAATCCTTTTCTGATCATAATGAAGTCATTCTGATTGACTGTTTTATTTCCTTTCCTTCCTTTACCATGTTTATAATTTGTTATACTGGGCAAAGCGATCATTGATTGTCATGCCTTGTGCTGCCGTTAAGGGCTGCAACAAACTTCACTTCACCATGTCTTCACTATCCTTCGTACAGTGCCACTAACTCTGATTCAGGATGATCTTTTCAGCCTTTACGTTTCTTCGCCAAGTTGATCATCTTTCGCCTTCTCTCTGGGTTCCACGCCAAGACATTTCTGGTGGCTATGTCTTGTTCTTTTCTTAGGATATGGACTATCCAATTCCAGGGTCGACCGATTATGGTTGTGTTCAAATCTTCTTGATTGCGGAGTGTAAGCAGTTCTCTGCTGGTGATGGGGTGATGGAAGGGCTGGTGATGGAAGGGCTGGTGATGGAAGGGCTGGTGATGGAAGGGCTGGGGATGGAAGGGCTGATGATGGGGTGATGGAAGGGCTGGTGATGGAAGGGCTGGTGATGGAAGGGCTGATGATGGGGTGATGGAAGGGCTGGTGATGGAAGGGCTGGTGATGGAAGGGCTGATGATGGGGTGATGGAAGGGCTGATGATGGGGTGATGGAAGGGCTGGTGATGGAAGGGCTGATGATGGAAGGGCTGGTGATGGAAGGGCGGGTGATGGAAGGGCTGGGGATGGAAGGGCTGGTGATGGAAGGGCTGGGGATGGAAGGGCTGATGATGGGGTGATGGAAGGGATGGTGATGGAAGGGCTGATGATGGGGTGATGGAAGGGCTGGGGATGGAAGGGCTGATGATGGGGTGATGGAAGGGCTGGTGATGGGGTGATGTAAGGGCTGGTGATGGAAGGGCTGATGATGGGGTGATGGAAGGGCTGGTGATGGGGTGATGGAAGGGCTGGTGATGGAAGGGCTGATGATGGGGTGATGGAAGAGCTGGTGATGGAAGGGCTGGTGATGGAAGGGCTGATGATGGAAGGGCTGATGATGGAAGGGCTGATGATGGGGTGATGGAAGGGCTGATGATGGAAGGGCTGATGATGGGGTGATGGAAGGGCTGATGATGGGGTGATGGAAGGGCTGGGGATGGAAGGGCTGATGATGGGGTGATGGAAGGGCTGGTGATGGAAGGGCTGATGATGGGGTAATGGAAGGGCTGGTGATGGAAGGGCTGGTGATGGAAGGGCTGGTGATGGGGTGATGGAAGGGCTGGTGATGGAAGGGCTGGTGATGGGGTGATGGAAGGGCTGATGATGGAAGGGCTGGTGATGGTGTTGGCAAGAAAATTCCAGGTATCTTTCTTCTTTTGAAGGCTGAGTGAAAATACGACAATTTGTTTGTTTCTTTTTTCCGTTTCTCTCCAGCACATACGACCTTATGTTCAGCTTTATATAGCTAATGTTTAAGCACTGTATGCTACATTCTTAAACTGAAAAGATGTCTTTTATCCTTCTGTCCCTTATCTCCCAAGTTCATGTAATATGTTTTATCCTTCTGTCCTTTATCTCCCAAGTTTATCTATTGTGTTTTATCCTTCTGTCCCTTTTATCCTTTTGTCCATTATCTCCCAAGTTTATGTAATATGTTTTATCATGGTGCCCTATATCTCCCAAATGTATGTAATATGTTTTATCGTGGTGCCCTATATCTCCCAAGTTTAGGTAATATGCTTTATCCTTCTCTCCCTTATCACCCAAATTTATGTAATATGTTTTATTCTTTTGTCCCTTACCTACTAAGTTTATGTAATATGTTTTATCCTTCTCTCCCTTACCTACCAAATGTATCTAATACGTTTTATCATGGTGCGCTATATCTCCCAAGTTTATGTAATGTTTTATATTTCTGTCCCGTAATTCCCAAGTTTATGTAATGTTTTATATTTCTGTCCCGTAATTCCCAAGTTTATGTAATGTTTTATATTTCTGTCCCGTAATTCCCAAGTTAATGTAATGTTTTATATTTCTGTCCCGTAATTCCCAAGTTTATGTAATGTTTTATATTTCTGTCCCGTAATTCCCAAGTTTATGTAATGTTTTTTTATTTCTGTCCCGTAATTCCCAAGTTTATGTAATGTTTTATATTTCTGTCCCGTAATTCCCAAGTTTATGTAATGTTTTTTATTTCTGTCCCGTAATTCCCAAGTTTGTGTAATATTTTATATTTCTGTCCCGTAATTCCCAAGTTTATGTAATGTTTTATATTTCTGTCCCGTAATTCCCAAGTTTATGTAATGTTTTATATTTCTGTCCCGTAATTCCCAAGTTTATGTAATGTTTTATATTTCTGTCCCGTAATTCCCAAGTTTATGTAATGTTTTTTATTTCTGTCCCGTAATTCCCAAGTTTATGTATTGTTTTACTATGCTGTCATATGTCTTCCCTGCTCATCTAGCACGTTTTGACATTTGTCTTCTCAGCTTCACTATACCGTTACTACACACTCGACTCAGTCTCTGTGGTATAATGGGATTTGTTAGCAATTATTTCTTCAGTTGTTTTACAACGTTCTTAAACTTCATCCAATCTTCGTGTCATAATATGACATATTACTAATTAACTCTCCAGTTTTATATATATTGTCTGACACTCTCTAGTCTCGTTGTGCGATCATGGTAATTTATTGCAATATTTCATTTCTCTTACAACGTCTCAAATCTCTCTTCTATAATAATAGATGAAAGTAACGGTTTGTCCCATAGTAGTTACACTACTGTTGGGGAATGAAGTTGCTAGGAGACGCCAATATACTAAGTCACATCTTGTATGGTACACGGTAGATTGACCAGTTTCTGTCCTCGCTATCATTTACTTACCTAGTCCAGGAACCCATTCGCAGCTTGGTCAACTAGAGCGTGCAGATAACAGGATTCGTACACCGTACCTTTGCTAGAAAAGCCCGTGCTCTACCACTACGCTAATCGTGCACTTTACATATTACAAATGTACTCTCCAGTTTCTTTCCTACTTTCTGAAAATGTCATTATGGGCCTGAGAAAATACTACTCTTCTTTATTATAAGAACATGCCTACACATGCCATCACTCTGAGACCATCACTACAATCGTTAACAGCATGAGACCATCACTACATTCATCATCACTCTGAGACCATCACTACAATCGTTAACAGCATGCGACCATCACTACATTCATCATCGCGATGAGACCATCACTACAATCATCATCACTCTGAGACCATCACTACAATCATCATCGTGATGAGACCATCACTACAATCGTTAACAGCATGCGACCATCACTACAATCATCAACGCGATGAGATCATCACTACAATCGCTAACAGCATAAGACCATAACTGCAATCGACATCACACTGAAACAATCGCTACAATCATAACAAAATAATTGCACCCATCAACCCTAGATCAAAACTAAGTCTTCATCATTCTGAAGCAATCATTAAAATCATCATGGTACCATCACTACAATAACAATAATTTCGTTTTGATAAAACCATCACTCCAGTCTTAGCTACACTCCATGCATGTCTTATATACTTTTTTTTACTCTGTGTCCTCCCAACTGTGTCATGTGTCCTCCCAACTGTGTCATGTGTCCTCCCAACTGTGTCCTGTGTCCTCCCAACTGTGTCCTGTGTCCTCCCAACTGTGCCCTGTGTCCTCCCAACTGTGTCATGTGTCCTCCCAACTGTGCCCTGTGTCCTTCCAACTGTGTCCTGTGTCCTTCCAACTGTGTCCTGTGTCCTCCCAACTGTGTTCTCCCAACTGTGTCCTCCCAACTGTGTCCTCCCAACTGTGTCCTCCAAACTGTGTCTTCCCAACTGTGTTCTCCCAACTGTGTCCTCCCAACTGTGTCCTCCCAACTGTGTCCTCCCAACTGTGTCCTCCCAACTGTGTCCTCCCAACTGTGTTCTCCCAACTGTGTTCTCCCAAATGTGTCGTCCCAACTGTGTTCTGTCCTCCCAACTGTGTCCTATGTCCTTCCAAATGTGTTCTCCCAACTGGGTCGTCCCAACTGTGTCCTCCAAACTGTGTCCTCCCAACTGTGTCCTATGTCCTTCCAAATGTGTTCTCCCAACTGGATCGTCCCAACTGTGTCCTCCCAACTGTGTCTTGTGTCCTCCCAACTGTGTCTTGTGTCCTCCCAACTGTGTCCTGTGTCCTTCCAACTGTGTCCTGTGTCCTTCCAACTGTGTCATGTGTCCTTCCAACTGTGTCATTCCAACTTTGTCCTCCCAACTGCCATGTGTCCTCCCAACTGTGTCCTCCCAACTGTGTCCTCCCAACTGTGTCCTCCCATACGTGTCCTCCCATACGTGTCCTCCCATGCGTGTCCTCCCATACGTGTCCTCCCATACGTGTCCTCCCATACGTGTCCTCCCATACGTGTTTTCCCATGCGTGCCCTCCCATACGTGTTCCTCCCATACGTTTCCCCCTATACGTGTTCTCCGTTCACTGAAATTCCCATCCTGCTCTACTTTTCCTTGACCTCCTTAATATGTCCTCTTGTGTGCGTCCTCCTTCATCCCCTCGTTCTCGTGTACAAGTTCTCGGTTACATGCCCTACTTTGTGTGCCACTTTGTCTTCCTTTATATGACCTCCTTCCCGTGACCTCCCTCCCGTGACCTCCCTCCCGTGACCTCCCTCCCGTGACCTCCCTCCCGTGACCTCCCTCCCGTGACCTCCCTCCCGTGACCTCCCTCCCGTGACCTCCCTCCCGTGACCTCCCTCCCGTGTCCTCCCTTCCGTTTCCTCCCTCCCGTGACCTCGATCTTATGACCTACCTTCCGCGTCATCTATTCCTATGCCACCTTCTCTGTCTGTGCCCTCTAGTCCATAGAGTTTTCCTATCCGCCGTCCTTCCCTCCGAGTCCTCCCATCATTTACCTCCATCTCTTCCACAGTCTTCATTACAACCTCATTATGGTTAGATGTCTCCAACAACATGCTAGCCGCCAAGCCTGAATGGAATAATCCTCTGATGTCTCTTCAATCCGGTTACAACCCAACTGTGCTGCCGGCAAAATCGATACGAAAAAACTGGGAATAATATCCGAATTATTTATTTGTTAAATATCACCGTAAAAAAATAATGAAATGGTCACTTCTTCCGTGTTGTCGAACTGTTGTATTTAAAGACGTGAAACGTTTTCAAGAAAAATATGGAAGTGGCTAAAAATACATTCAACAATGTGAGACGGATGTTACAAGTGTTCTTCTTCTTCTTCTTCTTCTTCTGCGTACACAGTCAGACAGTAACCATTATTTTTTCGAAAAAAGCGGCGGTCATCCTGAGACTCTCGCCACTACCAAAGAGCTTGTCTTGCAGTTCCACTGGCAATGGCCACATCTGCTCTCTCTGATCCTCGTATGTCGGGCAGTTCTGCAGCAGATGTTCAGTGGTCATTTTACCAGTACCGCACGGGCATTCGTCGGTACACCCTATCTTCAATTTGTTGAATAGGTGGTACCTTAGTCTGTTGTGGCCAGTGCGAAGTCTGAAGACAACGACCTGCTCTCTTCGATTCAACTGGTAATAGGCATCGTTTTTGGTGTAACCAGTATGTTCGGTTTCCCATTTGGTCATGTATCTGGCGTTACAAGTGTTCAAATGAAACTAGACCGACCTGCACCAAGGTAACATACGTACGATCATGACGTCAATTCTGGTGTAAACAGCACATACCAACAGTAAAGTTTGCAAAAATGTCATTCTCCTCCGACTTGTAGTTTCCTCGGCAGACCGTTTAAAACATGGCGGGTGTGATCCGTCCAGAGTTGATCAGCGAGCGGTGATTCGATTTTTAACAATTCGGTTTCTGGAAGACCTGCATTTTGCGGATGATACAGCCCTTCTGTCCCAGAGCCAAAGCAGAATGCAAAGGAAACTGGATAGACTGGAGTAATTCTCTAAACAAGTGGTTTTGAAGATCCATTAGGAAAAGACACAAATAATTAGGGTCAATGCGGCAAACACAAAACCAGTCAGGCTGAGAAGAACGACACTGGAAGAGGTAGAGGTATTTAAATACCTAGGAGGTATCATCAACAATGAAGGAGGAACAAATGAGGTTATAAAAACAAGAATACAAATAGCAAGAGTTGCAATCGGAATGTTCAAACGCATATGGAGCACCAGTGAAATAAGAAGCAAGACAAAAATACGGATTTTTAATTCAAATTTGAAGCCAGTCCTTCTGTATGGAGCGGAAACCTGGAGGATGACCAAAGGCAATGACAGGAGATAGTAGGATTTTGTCAACAGATGCGGGTACGGCGTGGGCTAGTGGTTAAGTGACACGGCTCACAATCCGAAGGTGCTGGGTTCGATCCCAATCAAAGCACCAGCCGTTACCCCGGAGAAGCAAACCCTTCGAAAATGCAGAAGGAGCAGACCCTTACATAAAATTAATGTCGAAGTCAGATGCACTGGGGCGACAGGCGCAAAATAAAAACCATAGTGTCTTGGGAATAGAGAAATAAGTGAGGGGAAAAAAGATCCAGTCACACCATGCGGGGCATAGGGAATATGATCACACCTCATTTGATCACACCTCAACTGCCTCCTTCCCATCTCTTTCGTTCAACCTGCTCATTTGATCACACCTCAACTGCCTCCTTCCCATCTCTTTCGTTCAACCTGCTCATTTGATCACACATCGACTTCCTTCTTCTTCCCATCTCTTTCGTTCAACCTGCTTATTTGATCACACTTCGACTGAATCCTTCCCATCTCTTTAGTTCAACCTGCTCATTTGATCCCACTTCGACAGCTCCTTCCCATCTCTTTTGACTATCCTGCTTGTCCGTCTCTTTTCCCCACAAACTTGCTGCCCCTCCCCCTTAAAACCCAAACAGTACATTATGCGTTTGTTTTTGTTTTGTTTCTTTTTGGGTTTTGGGGGGTTTTTTGTGGGGGGGGGGGGGGAGGAGGGGGGGGGGAGTATAAATTCATATTGAAATTCGATTTTAAACGGAATTTGAGAAGGAATAAACTACCATGGCACTGAACGCTGGATCTCTTAACATCCTATGCGAAAATTCTGAAACTATACGACAAACGATAAGTCTTAAACTTTCATAAAGAAAGTATCTCATGTTCGTTTGCTTTGCCTACATGGACTGGTGGCAAAACACATTTGCTCGGGCAAAATTCAAATTAAAAATCTCAAATTATTCTAGGGATATTCACCCCACAGAGAATATGTCGCAAAAAGGGGAATGTGTAGCTGTAACTTCAGGTCTTGGTTATATGGTTAGCGGAGCGGCTTAGATGGCACCTGACAGGCTGCGGGTCTACCTTGCTCTAACTTACGCTTCCACCTCCACCATTCTCAAAAATAAGCGATCGTATATTCTAGGGGCTAACTGATGCTGGTTTTGACCTAGCAAGCCACCAGTAGATTTTCACCTGCCAAAAAATATGAAACAAAGGAGGTCACACCTTAATACGATGTCTAACGACATAAGTGGACTATAGATAGATAAATGGATGGATAGATCGATAGATGGATGGATGTTCGTTCACTTAACAGATATTCAGTAGAATTTGACTGTCTCGTGCAAATGGACCGTTCCGTGACCCTCACGTTTACCCAGATGTAAATTACATTAATTGTTGCTAAAATAAATTGTTCCTAAAATAAATTATTGCTAAAATAAATTGTCGCTAAAATAAATTGTTGCTAAAATAAATTGTTGCTCAAATAGATTGTTCCTAAAATAAATTGAGTAATGAACTATATTTTTAACAGCTAACGTCTGTTGTGTGAGTATCACAGGTTCATGAAAACAAAGCTCTTTTTTTCTTCCGTGTGCATGTTAATGGCAGGAGATTTGATTGTGTTGATTGAACAAAAATAATAGAATGAATCTGGTCGTGTCATTACCACGTGCATTCGAGGCCAAGCTGTCATTGTCATGAGCTGTTTTGAAGATTTATCGTTCGCACCATCTCTTTGTGGACACGACATCTGCAACCTTTAGACTTTGTGTGTTCAGAGTTCACTGATCAAACGAGTGAAAAATGACAGTTACTGCTCTGGTATATGGACACACAGTGACGTAAATATCGCCAGGTTGTTCCGAGCACCTACCGGTGTTAATCAAAAACAAATGGATGCACAAAAACGCGTGAAAACATTGTGAATGCATTTGAAAATTGTGTCTTTGAAAAGTATTGAGCTTTAGAAGGAACAAACAGATAAGATCAGAGACCAAACAGCGATAAGTTTCTACCCTGATAAGAAAAAATGTCCTTAGAATGAACAGCAACAGACTTCCATTTCAAAAATTATGTCGGAAAACAAGTGAAACCAAAAAGAGTTATACGTCAAAAAAGACACTTGGCAGAGTAATCTATAGAGAGGCACAATTATGGGTCTCAACAACATACATGAACGAGTCTCATCAGACTGATTTAACTGGAGAGCATTACATTTGGCCATATGCGCCCTGTTAGGCCCGTATGCGCCCTGTTAGGTCTGTATGCGCCCTGTTAGGTCTGTATGCGCCCTGTTAGGTCCGTATGCGCCCTGTTAGGCCTGTATGCGCCCTGTTAGGCCTGTATGCGTCCTGTTAGGCCCGTATGCGCCCTGTTCAGCCGTATGCGCCTCCTCTGCCGTTAAAATAACACGGGACCTTCAGCGGGATTTATGATTTTCGTTTTGAAAGATTAAATCCAAAACAAGAAATGAAATTTCATTCTATGACGTCATCATCATTGTAGACCATGCGTGCGGCGCAGTATGAGTTTTGTTCAGCTCATTCTCCTGTAATTTCAATTTGTCTGCTATAACTGTAAAGGCTGATCAGCGAATAAGTCTCTGCCGCAGATTCTACAACAATGCTGAGGAGGCTGGCTTGCCGGGGTGTTCCCCGATATCTTCAGTCGTTCTCTATTCTCTGCCACCAGAAGGCCTTTACGAACGTCGGCAGCCACTATGTCCCTTCCATCTGACTGTCTCCAAACAGCTCGATCCCGAACAATTTTCCCAGTACCCGGCACTCGGATGGGATGTCGCATGACTTCATGTCCATAAATTTATGTGTGGGATGGCCGAGTCTTCTAGTTCTAATATCCAATTGTCCATAGAAGATACCCTTTGGCAACCTTTCATCTTCCATGTGGTAAATATGACCCAACCATCAATGGCGTCGCTGGCTCAACAGCTAGTACATGCTGGGAGTGTTAGCTCGCTGTAAAATCACATTATGTGGCTCTCTCTCTCTCTCTCTCTCTTTCTTGTCATCCAATCCCCAATATACCACATAAGCACCACATGTGAAAGGTTGATTCGCCGCTCCTGTTTAGAGTAAGTGCTCCAAGTCTCGCTTGCGTACATAAAAGTGCCAAGAACGCAGGTCTGATAGACCGGACCTTGGTGTAGTAAGATAGAGCGGCGTTCTCTCAGTAGGATAGGCCATTTGTAACGAAACGTGCGCCCAGCTAGAATATAAGCTATAAAAGATGTTTCACATTCCTTTAGCTAGCGGGACGTCCAGCCCAGACCTCGCTACCCTGTTGCTCCCTAGTCATAAATAGATACTGTGTGATGAGGTTGTCTTTCCTATGTACAATCCTAGTGAGATGCACTGTAGATTGTGAAGGGTAAATTGGAGTTGATCTGTTTTTTTCTCCTTAGAAAAGGGCACGGATCTACGTATTTGAATTGTCACCACATATACTTGCTGATCTTTCAATAATGCGTCTATGCCTACAGCCAATAACACAAGGGCAAGTTGTGGAAGCATTTTCAAGAATATTAGTCTCATGTAAAAATTTAATGGCACTATAAAATATCAAATTCAAGTAAACCTTATTTGTTTACGTTTATTGTTCAATATGTAACAGTACCGATTCTTGTGTGCTCTTTGTTGTAAATTGTGATCACATGGTTTTGTGTACCTGGTAATGCAGTCCACTTCGTTTTTGTTTCCTATTTTCTTGTGACGTTGCCGTTTCACTTCTGCGTGTTGCAAAGAGCTTATTTCCACCCAGAACGAGGTGCTTGTCCAGAGTACATCTCTACTTGGATAGGTCAGCAGCTTCGTCTTTCCAGTAGGTCACACTCATGTCTAGCGCCTTCATGCCACATCTTAGAATCTCAGCTGTGGGCGGTCAACTGTTCCTTTGACATCCGTCATCTGCCCATAGAGAATATATTCTGCATGCTACCATCCCCATGCGACGAACATGACCAACTCATTGAAGTCTTCTATGCTTAAGTGCACATGCTTGGTAGACCAGTGAGAGAGTGCACATCTGCATTTGTCGTACATTTGCCTTGTAATTCCAAGAATTGATCGCATGCGTCTCAGGTGGAAAGTTTAGCACCTGCTCTCATCTGGCATTAATTGTCTATGATTTGTTAACATAAATGATAGTGTCGTGGTTATAAATGTAAGTTTATGGTTTTCTAAAAACACGGGTTGTGATTCGATGATATATAGCTTCAGCTTTTCCAACACGACTGTCTATTTCTGGGTCAGGAGAGAGAGCTTGTCGCTGATAAGGCACCCTATAAATGAGAACACAGCTGCCATTTCATTTTCCATGACAATAGCTGGGCGTGTCCCCCGATACTTCCTATCTCAGTAGATTTGTTTTCTTTAAACTTATTGTGAGACCAACATCTTTGCTCTCTGGAAGAAACCATCTCAAGCCCTGAATTACCTGCTGACAATTACAGCATCATCAGCGAAAAGCAAGTCCATGGTAGTAACCACACTGCTTATCGTTTTGGCCATGACCTACTCTCAAGACAGATTCCGTCATTTCCGTTTGCAGATACATGTTTGGGAAGCAAAGAAAAGACGGTCCCAACCATTGTTGGCGTCAAGATACAACCTTGATTAACACCACTGCGAATACCAACTGGTTGTGAATGCCATGCAATTGGGCTGTTCCTTTCATGGCCTCATGAAACAATATTATATACAACAAAAATAGCAACAACAGCTAGAGCAACAACAGTTTTTTTTGGGACAGCTTACTTTAGAAAAGATTTTGAGTCCATCCCTACCAACAAAATCAACTGCCTTTGTCAGATCAATGAAAGCCATATAAAAGGGCTAATTCGATTTGCCAGACTTTTCCAGAAGTTGTCGAAAAGGAAATACATTATGGGGTCATTGATCTTCCAGACCTGAATCCATACTGCGAGTCCAGATACACGCATTTAGCCAATTTTTCTGGCCGTAGTAAAATTACGCTGGCCAAGACTATGCACAACCCTGAGCAGAAAGATACTTCGATAGATGCTGCAGTCACTTACATCACTTTTATTTGTGAATAGTATCACATTTTTTTGTGAATAATATCACATGTATTTGTGTATAATATCACATGTATTTGTGTATAATGTTACAATATTTGCATCTCTATCTTGTGACATAATGATTGACGCTCCAACAAAAGAAACTATGTGCATATCTATCTTGTGACATAATGATTGACGCTCCAACAAAAGAAACTATGTGCATCTCTATCTTGTGGCATAATGATTGACGCTCCAACAAAAGAAACTATGTGCATCTCTATCTTGTGGCATAATGATTGACGCTCCAACAAAAGAAACTATGTGCATCTCTATCTTGTGACATAATGATTGACGCTCCAACAAAAGAAACTATGTGCATCTCTATCTTGTGACATAATGATTGACGCTCCAACAAAAGAAACTATGTGCATCTCTATCTTGTGGCATAATGATTGACGCTCCAACAAAAGAAACTATTTACATTTTTGAGGTTCCAAAATCGTGAATTTCGATTATTACTGAAGATGGATGGAAGCAGCTGAGCTGATTGCAAGTGACGTCAAATGTCGCATGAAATGTCGCATCGAGACTACAGAGCAACTAAGTGATATCAGTACTACGCTTTGCTTACAATTCGTGAAAGTCAGTTGTAAGAGTAATTCACATTAATTCATGTGTCTCTTGTTTGTCTACAAAAATATATATGATTTATATGTATATGTCTCTTGTTTGTCCTTTCTACTTCAGGGTCCCTGTACACAGTTTGATGTTGTGCGGAGCTGTAGGTGTATCCTTAAGCATGTTCTTCATTCCTGTGTGTGACAGCCTTGGCTCGCTCATCTTCGTGCTTACCCTGATGGGTTGGTGCATGGGTTGTCTCGACTGTCTGGCAAACTTGAAGATCATTCAGATGTTTGGGAAAAACGTCGGCCCATTTTTGCAGGTAAGAGCCATGTAGGAGCTGATTCAAAGGATAAGCCGGTGGTAAAATACCTTTTGTCACAGTGTTTCTCCCCCCCCCCCCCCCCCCCGTCGCGTTCTATACTCGCTCCTCGTCTTCTGCCTACTTCATCGCTCTCTGTCTCTCTCTCATCGCTCTGTCTCTCTCTCATCGCTCTGTCTCTCTCTCATCGCCCTGTCTTTCTCATCGCCTGTCTCTCTCATCGCCTGTCTCTCTCTCATCGGTCTGTGTCTCTCTAATCGCTCTGTGTCTCTCTCATCGCCTGTGTCTCTCTCATCGCCTGTGTCTCTCTCATCGCCTGTGTCTCTCTCATCGCCTGTGTCTCTCTCATCGCTCTGTCTCTCTCTCATCGCCTGTGTCTCTCTCATCGCCTGTGTCTCTCTCATCGCTCTGTCTCTCTCTCATCGCCTGTGTCGCTCTCATCGCTCTGTCTCTCTCTCATCGCCTGTGTCGCTCTCATCGCCTGTGTCTCTCTCATCGCTCTGTGTCTCTCTCATCGCCTGTGTCTCTCTCATCGCTCTGTCTATCTCTCTCTCATCGCCTGTGTCTCTCTCATCGCCTGTGTCTCTCTCATCGCTCTGTCTCTCTCTCATCGCCTGTGTCGCTCTCATCGCTCTGTCTCTCTCTCATCGCCTGTGTCTCTCTCATCGCTCTGTCTCTCTCTCATCGCCTGTCTCTCTCTCATCGCTCTGTCTCTCTCTCATCGCCTGTGTCTCTCTCATCGCCTGTGTCGCTCTCATCGCTCTGTCTCTCTCTCATCGCCTGTGTCGCTCTCATCGCTCTGTCTCTCTCTCATCGCTCTGTCTCTCTCTCATCGCCTGTGTCTCTCTCATCGCTCTGTCTCTCTCTCATCGCCTGTGTCTCTCTCATCGCCTGTGTCTCTCTCATCGGTATGTGTCTCTCTCATCGCTCTGTCTCTCTCTCATTGGTCTGTCTCTCTCTCATCGCTCTCTCTCATCGCCCTGTGTCTCTCTCATCCGTCTGTCTCTCTCATCGCTCTGTCTCTCTCTCATCGCCCTGTCTCTCTCTCATCACCTTGTGTCTCTCGTATCGGTCTGTGTCTCTCGTATCGGTCTGTGTCTCTTTCATTGGTCTGTCTCTCTCTCATCGCTCTCTCTCATCGCCCTGTGTCTCTCTTATCGGTCTGTCTCTCTCATCGCCCTGTCACTCTCTCATCGCGCTGTCTCTCTCTCTCATCGTCCTGTCTCTCTCTCATCGCCCTGTCTCTCTCTCTCTCATCGCCCTGTCTCTCTCTCTCTCTCATCGCCCTGTCTCTCTCTCTCATCGCCCTGTGTCGCTCTCATCGCCCTGTCTCTCTTTCATCGCCCTGTCTCTCGCTCTCTCATTGGCCTGTCTCTCTCTCTCATCGGCCTATCTCTCTGGCACTCTCTCTCATTGGCATCTCTCATTGACCTCTCTCTCTCATTGGCCTCTCTCTCTCTCTCATTGGCCTGTCTCTCTCACTCATTGGCCTCTCTCTCTCATTGGCCTGTCTCTCTCTCATTGGCCTGTCTCTCTCTCTCATTGGCCTGTCTCTCTCTCTCATTGGCCTGTCTCTCTCTCTCATTGGCCTCTCTCTCTCTCTCATTGGCCTGTCTCTCTCTCTCTCATTGGCCTGTCTCTCTCTCTCTCATTTACCTGTCTCTCTCTCATTGGCCTCTCTCTCATTGGCCTGTCTCTCTCTCTCATTGGCCTGTCTCTCTCTCATTGGCCTGTCTCTCCCTCAATGGCCTGTCTCTCTCATCGCCCTCTCTCATCGCCCTCTCTCATCGCCCTGTGTCTCTCCAATTACCCTGTTTCTCTTTGATCGCCTTGTATCTCTCTCATCGCCCTGTGTCTTTCCGATCACCCTGTGTCTCTCTCATCGCTCTGTATCTCTCTCATCGCTCTGTCTCGCTCTCTCATTGCCTTGTCCTTCTCAAGTGTGTTTCTCGTTTGTCTTTCTCGAATGCCTCAACACGGAATCGCAGGTTTCAGACACTTGGTCATTGACTGACTAAAAAGCTCTCTCTTGATTCGTTTGGTCTAATAGGGAACGGGTGCTGGTATTATACCCTCGGAAGACAGGTCAGTTTTTCCCTACTAATGACAGGGCGATGCTACGGTAATCCTGCTTAATTCGAGAGGAATCGCAGGTCTGACATTTGGTCCACGTGCTTGGCTGATAAGTCAAAGGTGCGAGGCTACCATCTGAGGGATTACGGCCGAACGCCTCTAAGCCGGAATCCCGCCCTAAATCTCAGCACCACTGCGATGGGAGGCTACGATATGGTTGGGACCTGCGTTGAGATGTGAAACCACTAGTAGAAGACTTAGTTCTCGGTTGGGGGATCGTAAGCAGTAGAACAGCCACTTCACTGCGAACTGTTGAGACTCAGCCCTTGATCATGAGATATGTCCGCACACCAGGCGAACAACATCTCCGTGCCATGACCAGGCTTGTCCCCTGGTTAAATGCACTCCTGCCTCGCTCTTTACCTCTGTCTGCTATCAGTCATCCCAATGGACGCAGAAGAGATGCAGGCAAGAGGACATTGCACCTCTGCCCTATTGTGACAACCTCCCAGGTGGCGGGGAATGCTAGGCGTACCATCACTGCAGATGAGCCGAGAAAATAAAAGGAGCAAAGAGATACCTCACTCACATGCATATGCTACGTTTATGGCAGGACGTGACGATCCTGGGACACAGACACACTGGATTGCCTCTCTTCCGAGATACTTGAAAAACTAGTACATACAGTCCATTATATCATATCATATCATTGCCACACCCTATAGACACGAGTCGGGAAGACTCGATAGTCCTGCAAGACAACTTCCCTAAGAGAGACAACTCTGACCAAAAACAACTGCTGCCTTGCAGGTAGGCTGGGGACGGCCAAAGGCTAAGGAGGGCATCCCTACATAAACACCTGTTGAAATCGGATGTACTGGGCCACAGGCTTAACAAAGTAACACAGCGCAACCTATGTCGCTGTAACCAGCTTACGAAGAAGAAGAAGAATAATGTCTCAACAGTGTCTTTACCTTTTTTCTACTGTCTCAACAGTTTCTTTACCTTTTTTTCTACTGTCTCCCATTCGTCTCTATCTCCCATTCGTCTCTGTCCCATTCGTCTCTGTCCCATTCGTCTCTGTCTCATTCGTCTCTGTCCCATTCGTCTCTGTCCCATTTGTCTCTGTCCCATTCGTCTCTATCTCCCATTCGTCTCTGTCTCATTCGTCTGTCCCATTCATCTTTGTCTCCCATTCGTCTCTGTCCCATTCGTCTCTGTCCCATTTGTCTCTGTCTCATTCGTCTGTCCCATTCGTCTGTCTCATTCGTCTGTCCCATTCGTCTGTCCCATTCATCTCTGTCTCCCATTCGTCTCTGTCTCCCATTCGTCTCTGTCCCATTTGTCTCTCTTCTAATTCGTCTTTCTCTCACATTCGTCTTTCTCTCCCATTCGTCTTTCTCTCCCATTCGTCTTTCTCTCCCATTCGTCTTTCTCTCCCATTCGTCTTTCTCTCCCATTCGTCTTTTTCTCCCATTCGTCTTTCTCCTCCCATTCGTCTCTCTCTCCCATTCGTCTCTCTGTCCCATTCGTCTCTGTTCCATTCGTCTCTCTGTCCCATTCGTCTCTCTGTCCCATTCGTCTCTCTATCCCATTCGTCTTTCTGTCCCATTCGTCTTTCTGTCCCATTCGTCTTTCTGTCCCATTCGTCTTTCACTCCCATTCGTCTCTGTCCTATTCGTCTCTGTCCCACTCGTCTCTCTTTCCTATTCGTCCAATTCGTTTCTCTCCCATTCGTCTTTGTCCCATTCATCTTTCTCTCCCATTCGTCTCTCTATCTCTCTCCCATTCGTCTCTCTCTCCCATTCGTCTCTCTTTCCTATTCGTCTTCGTCTTTGTCCAATTCGTTTCTCTCCCATTCGTCTTTGTCCCATTCGTTTCTCTCCCATTCGTCTTTCTCACCCATTCGTCTCTCGCTCCCATTTGTCTCTCTGTCCCATGCACCTTTCTCTCCCATTCGTCTCTCTGTCCTATTTGCCTCTCATGTCGTTTTCGCTTCTTGCCTCATTCGAGTGTTGTCTCACTCGCCTCTTGTCTCATTCGCCTCTTCCTTCATTCGGGTCTTATCTCACTCACCTCTTGTCTTATTCTAGTCGTGCCTCGCTTGCCTCTTGTCTCATTCGCCTTTTGTCTCATTCGCCTTTTGTCTCATTCGCCTCTTGTCTCATTCGCCTTTTGTCTCATTCGCCTCTTGTCTCATTCGCCTCTTGTCTCATTCGCCTCTTGTCTCATTCGCCTCTTATCTCATTCATGTCTTTTGCTGATCCACCACCCACACTTTCACCTTGTTGGTCTACCACCCACACTTTCACCTTGTTAGTCTACTACCCACACTTTCACCTTGCTGATCTGCCACTCTCTCACCTTGCTGGTCTACCACCCACACTTTCACCTTGTTGGTCTACCACCCACACTTTCATCTTGTTCGTCTACCACCCACACTTTTACCTTGTTGGTCTACCACCCACACTTTTACCTTGCTGGTCTACCACCCACTCTCTCACCTTGCTGGTCTACCACCCACTCTCTCACCTTGCTGGTCTACCACTCTTACCTTGCTGGTCTACCACTCTCACCTTGTTGGTCTACCACCCACTCTCTCACCTTGCTGGTCTACCACTCTCACCTTGTTGGTCTACCACCCACTCTCTCACCTTGCTGGTCTACCACTCTCACCTTGTTGGTCTACCACCCACTCTCTCACCTTGCTGGTCTACCACTCTCACCTTGTTGGTCTACCCCCCACTCTCTCACCTTGCTGGTCTACCACTCTATCATTTTGTTGGTCTACCACCCACACTTTCACCTTGTTGGTCTACCACTCTCACCTTGTTGGTCTACTACCCACACTTTCACCTTGCTGGTCTACCACTCTCTCACCTTGTTAGTCTACCACCCACTCTCTCACCTTGCTGGTCTACCACCCACTCTCTCACCTTGTTGGTCTACCACTCTCACCTTGTTGGTCTACTACCCACTCTCTCACCTTGCTGGTCTACCACCCACTCTCTCACCTTGCTGGTCTACCACTCTCTCACCTTGTTAGTCTACCACCCACACTTTCACCTTGTTGGTCTACCACCCACACTTTCACCTTGTTGGTCTACTATCCACTCTCTCACCTTCGTGCTCTAACCACTGTGTCATTCTGTTCCATCTTTCTCAAGCTACCTCCATTTCTTCTCAAAGCAATCTCTACATCACTGGCTGGTATTTTAACATCACTTGTAAAACATCACGTTTCCCTTCCTGCAGGCTATCCACTGCTCCTACGGCATCGGCGCGTTTGTTAGTCCCATGATTGCATCGGCGTTTCTACTGAACAAGGACTGTACTCCGTATATTGACGGCTTCACCATTGAGACACCTTCATACCATGAGAGCCATACCTCCCAGAACGAGTCTGCAAGCCAGCAAACAATGTTGACAGTACACATCCCACCACAACCTCAGAGAGTCTTCAGATATACGCACATGAGCAAACTACCTAAAGCTTTTTACATTCTAGGTGGTCTGCAGGTAATTCATCCCATACCCACTGACTCTCTCTCTCTCTCTCTCTTTCTCATTGTCTCTCTCTCCCTCTATCTCTCTCTCCCTATCTCTCTCTCTCTCATAAAATATAGATATGAGTCGTGTTTAAATGAAACCGGACCAAACTGCAACAAGTGAACATACGATGCGCATGATTACATTACTTCTGGTGTAAACAGCACATAGTTTCCTCAGATCAGAAGGACAAAGAAGGACGTGAGTTAACGAAACAATATGCGCCTAACCTGGTCTAGAAAGATCTTTCGTTAACTGACGTCCTTCTTTAAACATCGTCAAGTTTATCACAGTTGTCTTCGACACACTTTTGTCACCATACACTGCCTGCATTCTGCGAATAATGTCAACTGGTCATCTTTCAGCTGTTAGAAAACGAATTACCGCTCGCTGATTAATTCAGAACGAAATCCATATCACACTCGCCATGTTTTCAACGGTCTGTTGGGGAAGCTATGAGTCGGAGGATAATGAAATTTTGAAAATTTGACGGTTGGTATGTGCTGATTACACCAGAAGTGACTTCATCATGCGCATCGTACGTATGTTCACTCGTTGCAGTTTTGGTCTGGTTTAATTTGAACACGCCTTGAGTATATATAAATATAAGTATGTATGTATGCTTTCTCAGTGCACTTTCTAAACTTACTCAAGGGCAGCTGATTATAAGTTAACAACAGGGTAACAGAGCCATATGGAGCAGCACAATAGACGGACAAAAGTAGTGAAACCAACGACCCTGGTCTGCTGGTCAGGAAATAGATGGCCAATACCAATCCCAGTACCATAATTCCAGACCATTACATCGCATCATGAGGGCGGCTTCAGTGGGAATGGGCAATCCAATGGCTCACTGGTCACTTTGTGACAAAACTACACGACTTGAGACAGGGTTGGGATGATCCGTACAAGACTAAGTACCTTGTCGAGGACCGGGTCGCATGACTTATGACACATACACACACACACATACACACACACACACATATATATATATATATATGTATGCTTGTATGTTTGTGTATATGTGTTCATTCAGCGCCAAACGCGGCGCATTAATCAGAATTCAATGCTCCCAAGTAGATACGGCTAATACTACCCGGTGTAACTTCTGTATTTTGCTGAGAACATTCATGGCGGCTCTTACTAGTGGTTGTCAAGCATACTGTTTCTCTTGGCTGCTTCTCTGTATGGTGCCACTTGGTCTCCACATAATCGCTTGGACTGAGTGTGTTGCTCTTGAATTTGTCCGATGTACGCCCAACGTTTCTTGGTTTGTTTTGTTTTGTTCATTATGGTCTAAGAAACAAATTTCTGTTTTGATCTCTAATCTTGTTTGGTTGTCTTGAATTATTTCAGGCCAGTGTTCCATGCATCTATTTTCAAATACATTCAGCCTATTTTCAAGAGATTATATAGTGTTCCAGTTTTGTCATCTATATATTAATAGTGATATTGTGTTGAAATTGATCAGCCGTAAGTTTGATGTATTTGCTCAGTGTTTTAAATTTCCAGATACTTGTTAATTTGTTCAATACAATTTTTTAAATTTGTTTTTCGTTTACCCCAAGGCTGTGTGCTTTGCACTATGTTTTCATTTTGCGTCTGTCGGCCTAGTGCATCAAACTTTGGCATGCATTTTATGTAAGGGTCTGGTTCCTCCTGCATTTTATAAGGGTTAGCTTCCTAGGGGTAACGGCCGATGCTGTGATTGGGGAGCGAACTCAGCACACTCGGCTTATGAGCCGTGTTACTTAACCATTAGACCACGCCGTCTCCAAATACAAAGGTTATGACCATTCAAGGGAAGATTTCAATTGATATGTCTCCGTCCTGTTCCATTTTGCTTTCTAGGTAAGAGAAATATTCTACCTTTCGAAATAAATTTCCAACAGTTTGATTTCAATGACTTTGTAAGATTCATTATTTTTGTTTTCGAAGCATTTATCTGCAGGCCCATCTTATAAAGTCTTAGCGTCCCTAGAGTTTATGTTAATTTTGGTTCAGTGCGTAGTTACGCATTACCAAGTCTGTTGCTATGCCAATTAAAAGTGGTGATATAATGTAGACTTGCTTTTCTCCTGTTTCTGCATGGAACTATGCAGATTTATAAGCAGAGGTCCCCATCCAGCACCGTGTATCAGTGCATAATGCTTTTACGATATTAATATAATTGTATTGAAAGTCAAAGTGGTGGGCGGTAATGACTGTCAGACAACATTTTGGAAATCAGTGAAGTGGATGACTAGTGGATATTGCATGTCCACGGATTCTTATACAATTATTCTCTGGATGATCAGTTCTATGACTGGTTGTAAGGTTGTCTGAGCATGTATCTCCATTTGACCCTATTCTCTGGATGATCAGTTCTATGACTGGTTGTAAGGTTGTCTGAGCATGTCTTTATATTTGACCGCGTTTTCTGATTGATCAATCCTAAGACTCGTAAGGTTGTCTGAGAATGCACCTCCATTTGACCATATACTCTGGCTGATCAGTTTTAAGAAAGGTTATATAATACTCTGAGCATATGTCTCCTCATTTAACGTCTGGTTGATCAGTCCTAAGACTGGTTATAAGATTGTCTGGACGTTCCATTTGACTATATCTTCTGGCTAGTATGTCCTAAGATTGGTTGTAATGCTGTCTAAGCTGGTCTTTCCATTTTGTTCTATCCTCTGGTTGATCAGTCCTACAACCAGTAAGGTTGTCTGAGCATGTATCTCCATTTGACCCTATTCTCTGGTTGGTCAGTCCTAAGACTGGTTGTTAGATTGTCTAAACCGATCTCCCCATCTGCCCTAACCTCTTCTGCTATCCATTTCAATATACGAAATTCGTAGTTGTGTACCCTAATGTTTCTGCATGCCTGAGATGTAAAAGATGAGTTTTTGTCGTGTAATTGCGTGTCTCCGCATACTGATCATAGGCACCAATTTACGATATCACGTAGCAGTGATATCCTATTAAGATCTAATCTCACAGATTCACTAACTCATCAAAGACATGTTCTAGTGGTCTTCTCTCACGTCTCCAATTATTCCTTCCACACATTATTTTAACATATAAACATCAAAACATATTTTATTATAAAAACACAAGATCATCCATTTATTGAATATTCTTATACAGTGTGAACAGTTCGACATTAGTGCGACAACAGTGCGACATTATTATAGATTATACGCATGAGCCAGGTGGAACTCTGAATCGCTAACACCCAGTTCTCTCTCTAACACCCAGTTCTCTCTCTAACACCCAGTTCTCTCTTCAACACCCAGTTCTCTCTCTAACACCCATTTCTCTCTCTAACACCCAGTTCTCTCTCTAACACCAAGTTCTCTCTCTAACACCCAGTTCTCTCTCTAACACCCAGTTCTCTCTCTAACACCCAGTTCTCTCTCTAACGCCCAGTTCTCTCTCTAACGCCCAGTTCTCTCTCTAACGCCCAGTTCTCTTTCTAACGCTCAGTTCTATCTTCATCCTATACCTCTTATTATTCCATATACATATATGCAGATCTTGTTCTACAATTGATGGAATGGCGTGTTTCTGGCAGTCTGCAAACTTCGAAACGTCGGAACTGGATGTGGAACAAAGGTGTCCCCACAAGGTTTGTGGGTGTGATCATTTGAAGTCTCTTAAGATACACCTCACTTTCTATCACGGGACTCTGGCCATTTTGGATTCAGATAATGTGCAGTTCTCAATTTGAGCAGTACCCGATGTGGTGAGCAGATCCCGATGTGGTGAACAGATCCCGATGTGGTGAACAGGTCCCGATGTGGTGAGCAGGTCCCGATATGGTGAGCAGTTCCCGGTGTGGTGAGCAGGTCCCGATGTGGTGAACAGGTCCCGATGTGGTGAGCGCAGTTATCGATGTGGTGAGTGCAGTTATCGATGTGGTGAGCGCAGTTATCGATGTGGTGAGCGCAGTTATCGATGTGGTGAGCGCAGTTATCGATGTGGTGAGCGCAGTTATCGATGTGGTGAGCGAAGTTATCGATGGGGTGAGCGCAGTTATCGATGTGGTGAGCGCAGTTATCGATGTGGTGAGCGCAGTTATCGATGTGGTGAGCGCAGTTCCCGATGTGGTGAGCAGATCTCGATGTGGTCCGAGTGACTACTCTTTTATGTGTCCCCTTGCACCTTTTTCGTAAATTCAGACATGCGGCGTTCTCTTTCACTCGCTTTCTGTATGTCTCTCTCTCGCTCTCTCTCTTTCTCTCTCTCGCTCTCTCTCTTTCTCTCTCTCGCTCTCAACAGGCGCAAGTACTGAACCTGAGAGCGATATAACTTCATTCTTTATCGTCTCGCCAGTTCTTCTTCTTATTCTTCTGCGTACGCAGTCAGACAGTAACCATTATTTTTTCGAAAAAAGTGGCGGTCATCCTGAGGCTGTCGACACTGCCATAGAGCTTGTCTTGCAGTTCCACTGGTAATGGCCACATCTGCTCTCTCTGATCCTCGTATGTCGGGCAGTTCTGCAGCAGATGTTCAGCGGTCATTTTACCAGTACCGCACGGGCATTCGTCGGTACACCCTATCTTCAATTTGTTGAATAGGTGGTACCTCAGTCTATTGTGGCCAGTGCGGAGTCTGAAGACAACGACCTGTTCTCTTCGGTTCAACTGGTAATAGGCATCGTTTTTGGTGTAACCAGTATGTTCGGTTTCCCATTTGGTCATGTATCTGGCTTTGATAAGCCGTTTTGACTCTTCGTACGTCATACTGGTATCTGTTTGTGGTAGTCTTGCACCTTCTTTTGCCAGTCTGTCTGCCTCCTCGTTGCCTTGGATGTTGCAGTGTGATGGTACCCACTGTACCACTACCCTTTTTGGTGCGGACTGCTGGCACAGTTTGCAGAGTGCTGCTCTTAAGTCATTAAGCTCAGTGTTTTTCTGGCTTTTTAGCGCTGTGACTACGGGTCTCGCCAGTTCGCACAAGCTCTATCCCAAATGAGGAGTCTCTACTTTTTATTAGAATCTTAGCTCATCCATAAACAACATGATGGATGATCACGAGATACCTCTGTCTCTTCTCCGTTGTTCGATCAGCAGCTGTTGTCCGTCTCTTGACTGCAACACTTGTCAGCCTATCCAGTTCCTTCCTTCTGGCGTCCTGTTAACTTCTCTATCTAGTCACCTTGTCAATCCACATATGACAGCCATCCGTCAAATAATGTGTCACTCAATACATGCCGCATATTGCGCCCCAGCAAACTAAATCTTCATTTGTTTTTTAATTTTTAGTATTGTATTTGTGTAACTTCCTTGGTGATGAAATTGTTACTGGATCTTCGCTCTATTCAACTCACTCATTCCGTTGTACGGTATCACCACATTTGAAACGCTTCCAAGCTGTTCTCATCACTCCTTGCTATAGTCTATGTGTCAGTCCATAATGGTGCAATTTGCAATATATGAGTAGTGATTATTCTTGTCCTTATTTCTATCCTAATATTCTTTGAGGTTAGCAATTATCTTAATCCTTTTCTGCCAGTGCAATCCATGTGATAATTTCCGTCTCATTGTGATCAATTTCTGCAATGGTTTGCCCTAGATATGTAAACTCCTGTTTTGGTTTGCCCTAGATATGTAAACTCCTGTACTTATTCGAGTATTTCTCGATTTATAATTACATGCATTTGCTTGTGTTACTTGGCTTTTACCAAAGTCTTCAATGCGTTTATTGTCATTACAGTCTCTGGCTGTGTTGTTAATTTTGTCAAGCAGTATTTGCAACGTTGCTACTGATTATCCCATTATGACTTGATCATCGGCAAATTTGATGGCATTAACTTTCATACCATTAACTATGGCACTTACACTTCGATCAACTTCCTTCATCTCAAAATACACGTTATAGAGATTTGGTTAAATGAAAGTAACCCGTTCTATCCTTTGGTCTTATTGGAACTTGATCTGTTAGTCTTTTGATTGAAAAGTTCTTTGATTGAAATAATCGTTTCTCGATATTCATAGAGGTTTTGAATTAACCTAATGATTGGTCTATCGATACCTATTTTTCCAACATCTGACAGTGTGTTTTTTTTCCAGGCGACTCGATCAGAGGCATTTGTATTTTCCTACGCAACGCAGTTATTAGCAAACCATTGCAAGAAAACAATGAATATCGGTTTTCATTCTACTGCCCAATATTTGGCATGCTATGTTATCCAACGGTGCGGTTGTTATCACACTGTGGCCGTGTCATCATACTGCGGAGTAGTGTTATCACATTGTTATAATACTACGATGTCCTTTACGCTCTGAAAATAGACAGCATTTGTGTGCTTTGTTTGGTCAGTTGAGTATACCCGGTGTGGTTTGCTCTTTCGAGTCGCTATTCTGCCCAGTATTTATAAAAATGTGTTGTCTGTGTGTTTTAGTTGCTATCCTCTTTTTATAAAATGCATCACCGGGTTGCTGTTCCAAAAACACATCTAGTTCTACAGTGGATTCCGGTCCAATGTGAGATTATTTCAAATGAAAAAGTAGATGAGCCGGAAGTGGCGGCACGCAGAGTCACTATCTACATAACTATAAAGAAACAAAGACATTAATCAAACGATCCATGTAAACGGAATGGAGAGATCAGCATAAAGAATACAAGCTAAAAAAACATAGTTGTCAGAGGTGGGCAGACAAAGATTGTCAGACTCAGAACGAGATATCGCAGACAAAGATTGTCAAATTCAGAACGAGATATCGCAGACAAAGATTGTCAGATTCAGAACTAGATATCTCAGACAAAGATTGTCACTCAGAACGAGATATCGCAGACTTAAAGTCCACCTCCACAGAATGGGTATCAGAGACACTGCCACGTTGCGATTGCATAGCACCGAATCAAACACCAGACACTAACCTGCTGAATTGCCCTACTTCTGTAGACTAAAGAAAGACAGTCTAGTCAGTGGGGGGGGGGGGGGGTGACGATGCTCGAAAAGCTGTGCGAGACCGGGGAAGACCTGAAACACATATTATCCTTCGTGAAAATCATCGGACTAGAAGCGTGTCATCGGTTGATCGTGAACATCATCGGACTAGAAGCATGTCATCGGTTGATCGTGAACCTCATCGGACTAGAAGCGTGTCATCGGTCGATCGAAGTAGAAGGAGAAAAAGCTGACCTCTTTTGGACTTTTCCAGTATCTGGTATCCCAACGTCAAAACATTCCATGCAGCTGATTTATACGGAATCTTCCCCACAAGCTCTCATAACCTCAGTCTTGGAATCTTCCTCGTAAGTAGTCATAACCACAGACTGAATCTTCCACACGTTCTGTCATAACCCTAGACTTGGAATCTTCCACACATTCTTGTCATAACCCTAGACTTGGAATCTTCCACACAAGCTGTCATAACCCTAGACTTGGAATCTTCCACACAAGCTGTCATAACCCTAGACTTGGAATCTTCCACACAAGCTGTCATAACCCTAGACTTGGAATCTTCCACACAAGCTGTCATAACCCTAGACTTGGAATCTTCCACACAAGCTGTCATAACCCTAGACTTGGAATCTTCCACACAAGCTGTCATAACCCTAGACTTGGAATCTTCCACACAAGCTGTCATAACCCTAGACTTGGAATCTTCCACACAAGCTGTCATAACCCTATACTTGGAATCTTCCACACAAAATGTCCTAAGCATAGACCAGGGACCTTCCTCACAAGGTGTCCCAAGCATAGACTGGTGACTTTGATCACATGACTTCCTAACATTCTTCTCCTTTGTCGATCAAATGATGATGTGCTTTCAGTCCGGTGAGGTTCACGAAGAAGACTGTGCGTTTCAGGTCTTCGCCGGAATAGTCCACATAAGCGGTCTTATTTTTATAGACTGGGAATACTTGAATTACTTGGAATCTTGGCATTCATTCATTGCATGTTAATGTTTGTTGCCAGGTACCTGAAGGTCATCGGCTATCCGTAGTCGGTATTTAAACTTACTAGTCCTGGGGGAAGATACAAATAATTTGGGTATATTTTTTTTTTAACTTTTAAATTTCATGCACACAGCTGCTATAACGGCTTACTCTGTATAACGCCTACTCTGTATAACGCCTACTCTTTTCGATTTCTATCAAAAGATTTTCATCGTCCTCGACACTGCACTCGAGAGTCCGATCTCACTACCCATAGATCAGAGGCATTTTTAACAGAAGATTCGCGTGAAAAAAATCCCAGTGTGCACCATGATTCGAACCCGCGACCCCATCCTACCCGAGGAGAACACCTTACCTCGAGACTGTTGAGCCCCCTTGAATGGGAATATTTCTCCCAAGCTGTCCTAACCATGGACTGGGAATCTTTCTCCCAAGCTGTCCTAACCATGGACTGGGAATCTTTCTCCCAAGCTGTCCTAACCATGGACGGAATCTTTCTCCCAAGCTGTCCTAACTATGGACTAGGGATCTTTCTCCCAAGCTGTCCTAACTATGGACTAGGGATCTTTCTCCAAAGCTGTCCTAACCATGAACTGGTAATCTTTCTCCCAATCTGTCATAGCCATGGACTGGAAATATTTCTCCCAAGCTGTCCTAACCATAGACGTGGGAATCTTTCTCCCAAGCTAGCTGTCCTAACCATGGACTGGGAATCATTCTCCCAAGCTGTTCTAGCCATAGACGTGGGAATCTTTCGCCGAATCTGACCTAACCATGGACTGGAAATATTTCTCACAAGCTGAGCTAACCATGGACTGGGAATCTTTCTCCCAAGCTGAGCTAACCATGGACTGGAAATATTTCTATCAAGCTGTCCTAACCATATACGTGGGAATCTTTCTCCCAAGCTAGCTGAGCTAACCATGGACTGGGAATCTTTCTCCCAAGCTGACCTAACCATGGACTGGAAATATTTCTCCCAGGCTGACCTAACCATGGACTGGGAATCTTTCTCCCAAGCTGAGCTAACCATTGACTGGGAATCTTTCTCCCAATCTGTCCTAACCATGGACTGGAAATATTTCTCCCAAGCTGAGCTAACCATGGACTGGGAATCTTTCTCCCAAGCTGAGCTAACCATGGACTGGGAAAATTCCTCACAAAATGTCCTTAGCTTAAGTAAGATATGCTTATATTATTTTCTCAATGCCCTTGCACATGCACGCTGCAGCATGATACAGGCATGCTAGAAATGCCAAGTGTGCTAGCTCACCTACGTTTGGGCCAACAGCAATAAACTGACCAAGACTCCTCACACCCCGTCCGCACACTGCACAACGAATCAGGCTGCTGGCTTGCATCATCCTTACCATTGCGATATGGATCATCACATTGATCCCAATAGTGTTCCTGGAAGCCAAACTTTGCTCTAATGGCGGTTAGCAAGAAACTGAAGTATCGGAAGTTGTTCACAATTGGTACCGATACTTCATGTTCTTGCTAACCACCATTTGAACACGCCTCGTAACTTTGCTCCATGCGATTTTTGTTTGTTTTCTCTTTCCTCTTGTGCGATCATGTGCTGCTTTAGTCTTGAGTTTGAAATTGTGTGGACAAACCAGTTCTCTTTGTAATATTGTTGTTTAACAATGATTGTGGTGGTTGTCTCTATTTTAGAATTGGACGACAGAATGAATTCAGGTGATCTTTATTTATGAGAAATTAATAGGCCCACTACAATAAATAAGGCAACACAGAAACGGTCTGTCTGTCCTAAAATGGTAACTTAATCGTTTAAATAGAATGTGCTAGAGAGACTATTGCCTTTAAATCACGACAATTGTGTAGCATGGGCTTCTTGCAATAAGCTATGTTTACTTGGTGATTTGTATTAAAGTGAGGAAGAAACTGCGCCTGTTGCCAACTTCCCTCTCTGGTCATGAACTACCCTTGGCAAGTGGCAAGATTTTATCGAGACCACTGAAGATAGAACAGGATGCAAATCTTTCCCTCAGGGTTTACTCCTGAAGCCTTTCCCGTAAACAGGTATCCCGCAAACAGGTATCCCGCAAGGCAGCGGAGGGGGGGGATGACATCTAACGTTGTGTGTCATGTCTTTCCCATAACCGCAAGAGGTTGTATGGGTATCACTCAGCGTGGGAGTGAGTTTAGGCATCTCTCCTGGGTTGTGGTCTAGTCCATTATCGTCGAGTCTAAATTTGACACATCAAAATTGTCACTGTTTGCAGTTAGGGAAAGGGTGCCAATCTCGCGAAATTTAGCTGTGTGAACTAGACCGTAAAAATACGACACATTTTTAAGCTTAATGATATTCATATAACCATGTCCATGTCATGATAATCGGACGGAAGTAAACACAAATAACGAACTAATTGACCAGTTCAAATGGAAAACAGCAAGTTTCAATAAACACAAGTCGACTAGTGTGAATTCCAGGCAAATCCGGGGTCTAGCGGCATCCATAATAAAACAGCAGTAGACCCGCAGCCGGTTACGGCGCCTTCTTTGCTGCTATAAGGTATAATTTAGTAGTGACCCTCTGCAGCTATCGGAACCAAAGCTGAAGAAAGGTGCACAGTTATAATTGTCATCACTTGCTGTGGTCGAGTGCTAAGGCACTCGCTTCTCAAATGGAAAAGGTGGACGATCGAATCCATCAAGTTTAAGCAACCCCTGGTGAGAACAGAGTGTCTGCATCCTGTTACATCCAGTCGTCTTGACCCAATGCCTTGCCACTAGTCAAATGTAGCTTGAACCAGCACGTGACGTTGATGCCCAGCGCAGTTTCATCCTCACTGTAATCAAAACACATTTCAAGTTACATCATCAACACACAACCGTCTAATGATGTTACCAGTATCGCTTCCGATGGGCAATTAACATCCACTGGAGTTTAGTACAAATGGAAAAAACAATCTAATCATTAGTAATGCGACTTCCTTAATCACCATTAGACAGCCTTGTCAATGGATCGAAAAAAGCCATGTGTGCGTCTGCTTAATGAGGCGGGTTGTTTTGCATTGTGTTCTAACCTTGTGGACCGAGTGCATCTGTCTTCAGGATATGTCTGTCTTGTCTTGTCTTGTCTATCGCGTCTTTCTATATAGGCAATTTATATATCTGTTGAAGTATATCTGGATTACCTTTCTATTTAGATTATCCATATATCTAGATATCCATCCATCTATCTAGATTAGCCATCTATCTAGAGTATCTATTTATCTAGATTATCCATCTATGTAGATAAGTCATCTATCTAGATTATCTACCTATCTAGATTAACGTATCTAGATTAATTTATATCTAGATTAGCTATCTATTTAGAGTATATCTATCTAGATTGATGGATAATCTAGATACATGGATGATATAGATATGGTTAATAATCTGGATAGTCAAACTATGTATCTAGGTAATATGTCTAGTTAATTAATGTATCTGTTCAATTAATCTATCAATGTAGATTAACACTACCTATCTAAATAATATATCTATGTTCTTTTATCGTCAAATACCCCGTATAACGCTCAACTCAATATGTGTTCTTTCAGCGTCAAACACCCCGTATAACGCTCAACTCAATATGTGTTCTTTCAGCGTCAACACCGCGTATAACGCTCAACTCAGTCTGTGCTCTTTCAGCGTCAAACACCCCGTATAACGCTCAACTCATTTTGTGTTCTTTCAGCGTCAACACCCCGTATAACGCTCAATTCAATCTGTGTTCTTTCAACGTCAAACACCCCGTATAACGCTCAACTTAATCTGTGCTCTTTCAGCGTCAAACACCCCGTATAACGCTCAGCTCAAATCTCTCCCGGCAGACCGGCCTGATACCACTCGTTTGAGTTCTTCTACGCCTTTGAGACCCATAATAGCGTCCTCTCTAGTGTTTGTCCTGCGTAGTGTTCTCCTGGCCTGCTCCACTTTCTTGTGCCACTTGGTCTCCAACAGTGAAGAACAGGACAACGATGTTTAAAGAAAGACGTGAGTTAACGACATGTCTTCTGAGACCAGGGCAGGCGCATATTGTTGCGTTAACTCACGTCCTTCTTTAAACATCGTTGTCCAGTTCTTCACTGTTGTCTTCGACACACTTTTGTCACCATACACTGCCTGCATTCAGCGATGAATGTCAACTAGTCGACATCCTTCATCTGTTAGAAACAGAATCACTGCTCGCTGATCAACTCTGGACGGATTCCGTTTCATACCCGCCATGTTTTCAATGGTCTGTATATATATTACACTGTGCTCATTGCGATGTGCTATGGTGTTGAGGCATGGACACTCACAAAATCTCTAGACGACAAATTGAGAGAAACCCAGGCTTTTGTTGAGAGGCACTTGGTCGGAATCACTCTCCGCAACCAACGTAGCCAAAATCTCCACAATTCTGATGTACGACGATATTCCTTTGTGAATGATGCGGTAATCTATGCAGACAAGGCAAAACATAAATGGGCAGCCACATGTTGGCACGAAACGATGGTCAATGAAGCACTGCAAAAGCAATCTGGTATCTGAATCGGTGACATTATGGTAACACTTCAATGCCAAATATTCACTGAAAACTCCGTCAGAAAAATACTACACTCTAGTGATAGAACAAAAGTTACGAAACTAAAACTTGCACGCGGAGCAATTGACCGAGTCAATGTTCATACTTCTGGAATATGATTTGTCACCACGTCGCAACTCGTGTTGTCCTGGGTCAAAGGACTGACCTCCCATTATACTGACAGTTCCAAACATGAAATAGTCCTAAGACTTCGAGTAACTATATGTACCTTGAGCTGCAAAACTAAACAAAAAAAATTGCGCTGTACAGTTTACCAAAATAATATATTTACTGTAAATAGATTAACTTCCGTAATATTAACACGATATTGGCCGACGATAGATGAAAATAGCTATGTTGACCTATAACTTCCAGATAGAATGAGGTGTTTCCAAATTTCACGTCGTTAGAGATCAGCGTTTGAGTTTTTGCAAAACTGCCAAATAGAAACATGTATTTTCTGTTAAATTTTATTTTTAAATGTATATATTTATGCATGCTTTACACACAAACATAAATGACCAACCAATTTGTTCTTTTCAGCTCGCCATTGCTGCGCTCGTTGCTTACGTCATATTTCAAGAAAAACTGGGGAAGCTCAAACCAAGAAATGTCGCTGCTGATCACCATGACAACAGTCATGTCATAACAGGCGCTAAAGGTACCGATTTAATATTTCATTTTTAGCTCATTTGCTTCGGTTTGGAGCTTGTCAATGTTCATGTGGAGTGTTCAATGTCCATGGGGAGTGTGTCAATGCCCATGTGGAGTGTTCAATGTCCATGGGGAGTGTGTCAATGCCCATGGGGAGTGTGTCAATGCCCATGTGGAGTGTTCAATGCCCATGTGGAGTGTATCAATGTCCATGTGGAGTGTGTCAATGTCCATGTGGACTGTGTCAATGTCCATGTGGAGCTTATCAATGTCCTTGTGGAATGTGTCAATGTCTATGTGGAGTGTGTTAATGTCTATGTGGAGTGTGTTAATGTCCATGTGGAGTGTGTCAATGTCCATGTGGAGCTTGTCAATGTCCATGTGGGGCTTGTTAATGTCCATGTTGAGTGTGTCAATGTCTATATGGAGTGTGTCAATGTGCATGTGGAGTGTGTCAATGTCCACCTGAAGTTCGTCAATCTGTATGTGAAGTTCGAAATAACCACTTCTCCGCGTACAGAAATCATTGACAAAACTGCTGTACTGCCAAGCATCCATAGTGGAACATATTACAGACAGATACAAACACACATCCGTACGCTGGTCAGTGCGTCCACATTACAGACAGAAACACACATTGGACAATAGGTCCTGATATCGTCCGTGTATATGGTGGATTGATTATAAACGTTGGCACAAGATGAGTTTTGTAATTTAGTTGACCTAAGAATGTGACGTTTTATGGGTATTTTCTTGATGAGTATTATGGTCTATCTAAAGTAGGCCATGGCTTAGACATAGTCTATATAAATATTACTTTTTATGTTTAATTCGCTGAACGTATAAGACACGCTGTTACTCGTTTAAACGCAGCAGATACGGTTTTCAAACAATTGACACTGCACACCTCACCTAGCGCACATTCTGGTATTAAAATTTAACTTAAGAAACACATCCCAAAGTATTTACAATCAAAATTTAATAGCTCACTTTCACTCTGATTTCAAACAAAGAACAGGCAGCCCGAGCACAAGAACAATAAAATGTAAAAAAAATATAAAACAAAAGAAGAAGAAGAAGAAGAAACCCATAGAAACCAAGAAGAAAGGAAGCAGTAGAAGAAATTCTTTTCGTGCCTGGTACTCATTCTAACAGAATCCCAAGCCATCTTGTAAGCCACACAATCTTTTTTTAAATGCAACCGCCATTAAGTATTGAAGCACACAATCAGACAGAGTTCATTGATTGGAACAGATCGATTTTGTAGTCGGCACGGAGAAAGATTGCTTTTAATGGCAACTGTTTTGTTTTGTTTGATTTCGTGTTTATTATTGCGGTCTACTGTGCGACTTTTTATTTTTGTATTGAACTATGTTAGTGCAAAGTTAACTGGTTAGAAGAAATGACATTTGTAAATCATACAAGTAAGTAAGAGAAGCGCGTGGCCGAAAGGTTTCGCGGCCTGCCTGCCGACAAGGAGGGCAGCCCGTTCGAATCTCGATATGGTATATGTTGTTTTTCTGTTGGGGGTGAAACAAACAAACATAGCCAGCACACACCGTGGCGACAGCAGTGGCGAAGCGGTCTGTATAGTTCTCAGCCTTAAAAAACCCGCGACTAAACCAACAATGGGATAGAGTCGTATTGACAGTTTAAGTAAGTGTATATACGGCTGAATTGTTTGTGAAACTGTTTTTACTTGTGGCAACCAGCTGTATGAAATCCAAGTGCTAACTTTTGATAACCAAGTGCACATTTTGTATAAGCCAGTGGAAAATATCGACAACACAGTACCCATTTGTGACAACCGCGTTAACTTGTGACAACCAACTGTAGACTTCTAGCAACCCAGCGAGGACCTATAATAACCAATGTCAACTTGTGTCGACCTGTACTTCTACAGGAGCATAAGCTCATGTGCAGGTCCCATTTCTGATGTGAGCTGGATGTAAACAGGAGGATTTCCTGCTTAACGGGCTAGGCTCAAGCAGCTTATTACTCAACTGTGGAGAGTGGTTAACTGATGTGCGAATCCATCTTAATAAACTCAAACACTAGAGCAAAGTAGACCCACAGCCTGTTAGACACCATCTATTCTGCTCTTAACAAACCAGCTAACCATGGCCGGTGTTATGTCATGTCACACAGTTAGTCGTCTCTTACGACATGCTCTCTGTTGGGCAGCGGTGCTATTCTTGTCCTTGTCATACACAAAGACCCCGGAAAACCCATATTTCTCGTGACAGCCCATTGTCATCCAGCGACAACCGCCTTGCAGACTACTCCAACTCCAATACACTAATCACAATCATCGCACCTCTACCCTAGAGGAGCCACACCAAGACAATAGTAACAGCAGAACATTACAAGACCATGACAGCATACCCAATAAAGACCAGATTTGGTGATCTAGCCAATGGATGATGGAAGAGTAGTTGTTTTGTATATCGGTAAAAATCTATATTCAGAACATATAAGAATGAATTACCAGGCACCACTAAGAAGGTATAACAAATACTTCTCCCAACTCTATTCTATTTCTGTTTCTAAGAATCGACGTCACTGTACCCGGGCATACTCATAGGTACTCAGTCTCTCTCAGCAAATGGCGTAGGGTTTGGGTGCAGATGGTCCCTGTAGCTCTCTGATTATAGACTCTCCTGCTCCGTCCTCTCATGCTCCATACTCTGCTCGAAAATCGTTAAATATCGTAACTTTGCAGCCTGTGGATTGCTGCTTCATCTATTGCGGTGTCCTCATCTAACAAGCGGTCATTGATTGATTTCAAAATTTCACCCCTATTCCATCACTAATGTGTCTAACATAGCTTCCGAAGCCATGATGTCAGCTCCTGTATTGCTCCCTCCTGAACTCCAGCATGAGCATTACAGTAGATCTTTGTCCATCCCTGGAGGTTCAAGGCTTCAACAGTTGCTATCCACTCGTACCTAAGCCATTCTTTCTGTACCTTCTGAAGTACGGCTTGCGCGTCTGTCACGATGACTGCCCTTATTATGGAGGTCTCAGATATCCATTTCAGTGCTAATGTCACTGCTTCTGTTTCCATTCTCAAACAGGAGGTTGTTGACATGTATGCCCTACTGCGCTCATCAACGACCTATCATCTCACTCTAGCCAAGAAGCCACAGTCTGGTGTTCCACTGCGCAGCACTGATCCGCCGATACAATGACGCCATCACTCTCCTACGTGTTCTCAGTTACCAGCTGATTCACCTTGTGCTCTATGAGAATAACATCAAAATCTCATCTCAAAAACATTCACAATGGGAAATGAACCACCTAAAGGAAAACAGCAGCATGTAACATATCGAAGAATTATATCGTACAGAAGTACGGATCTAGCAACCAGTGTAACAACACATAGAAGCTCATGAATCTGTTGTCTACCCAAATCAAGGAAACTAAACCACGAGTGTTTTCACGGGACAATTATGTTTAAACTACTCAGCTTGAATCCGGAAACGAAGCATCACTGCAGAAATAATCAACACAACAAGGCAATGGCAGTAGGTTGTATTCCATAAAGATGCAACATCAGTTTTGCGAGTCCTTAAGAGTGATAAATCGCCAGAGCTTGGAGTATAACTTCCCATAGTGAGACATCAGGAAATGAGAGCGGATAAGTTAGCAAAAGCGGGATAAACACTAAAGCAAAAGGAACAAACAATGACCTTCCGGGAAAAGAAGACTCTCATCCAAGTCATAGGACAACACGGGAGACAACTATCACTGCTTTTATCGAGCGAAGTGATCCTGTTCCCAAAACAACAGGACAGAACAGATTGAATAATCAGTTACAGATTAAAAATTGCTCTCTCATTCGTGGATGCATGCGGACCAGCAGCACAGAAAGGAGCACACATCCTACCAGACTGTTACCGCCTTAAGCAATTGTGTACTGACCCGTGGAGACAAACCTCCACACCAGTGTAATTAGGAGACTTAAAAAACCAGAGTAACCTTTATCCAGAGGACTGAACTTCACAAATAGACATCATTTGACAAATGGACGAACGAAGCAGATCTAGCGACAACTCAATGTTAACTTGTGACATCCCAGTGTTGATTTGTGACATCCCAGTGTTGACTTCTGACATTTCAATGTTAACTTGTGACATCCCATTGTTAACTTGTGACATCCCAGTATTGATTTGTGACATCTCAGTGTTGATTTGTGATATCCCAGTGTTTATTTGTGATATCTCAGTGTTGATTTGTGACATCCCAGTGTTGACTTGTGACGTCTCAATGTTAACTTGTGACATCCCAGTGTTGATTTTTGACATCCCAGTGTTAAATTGTGACATCCCAGTGTTAACTTGTGACATCCCAGTGTTGATTTGTGACATCTCAGTGTTGACTTCTGACATTTCAATGTTAACCTGTGACATCTCAGTGTTAACTTGTGACATCCCAGTGTAAAAGACCAGTGTAAACTTGTGACATCCTAGTGTAAACTTGTGACATCCCAGTGTTAACTTGTGACATCCCAGTGTTGATTTGTGACATCCCCGTGTTGACTTGTGACGTCTCAATGTTAACTTGTGACATCCCAGTGTTGATTTGTGACATCCCAGTGTTGATTTGTGACATCCCAGTGTTAACTTGTGACATCCCAGTGTTAACTTGTGTTATCCCGGTGTTGATTTGTGACATCTCAGTGTATTCTTCTGACATTTCAATGTTAAATTGTGACATCCCAGTGTTGATTTGTGATATCCCAGTGTTGATTTGTGATATTCCAGTGTTGACTTGTATCATCCCACTGTTGACTTGTTACATCCCAGTGTTGACTTGTGACATCCCAGTGTTGATTTTTGACATCCCAGTGTTAAATTGTGACATCCCAGTGTTAACTTGTGACATCCCAGTGTTGATTTGTGACATCTCAGTGTTGACTTCTGACATTTCAATGTTAACCTGTGACATCTCGGTGTTAACTTGTGACATCCCAGTGTAAAAGACCAGTGTAAACTTGTGACATCCCAGTGTAAACTTGTGACATCCCAGTGTTAACTTGTGACATCCCAGTGTTGATTTGTGACATCCCTGTGTTGACTTGTGACGTCTCAATGTTAACTTGTGACATCCCAGTGTTGATTTGTGACATCCCAGTGTTAACTTGTGACATCCCAGTGTTAACTTGTGTCATCCCGGTGTTGATTTGTGACATCTCAGTGTATTCTTCTGACATTTCAATGTTAAATTGTGACATCCCAGTGTTGATTTGTGATATCCCAGTGTTGATTTGTGATATTCCAGTGTTGACTTGTATCATCCCACTGTTGACTTGTTACATTCCAGTGTTGACTTGTGACATCCCAGTGTTGACTAGTGACATCCCAGTGTTAACTTGTGACATCCCAGTGTAAACTTGTGTCATCCCGGTGTTAACTTGGGACAACCCAGTATGAATTTATGACAAGCAATTGTGAATTTATGACAACCAATTGTGAATTTATGAGAACACAGTAAAATATAATAGTAACACGCTATTAAGGGTGACAAACCAGTGGTTACTTGAAGCAACTAAGTCATGATGTCTACCATTAAATAAAAGCATTATCTCCTTAGCTCGTGTTGCGCACAGCATTAAACAAAAGCCTTTTATGTTCCTTGTGTCGTGAGAGGACCAAGAACGTACACGTCAATATTTTGAATCAATAATGTGTACCAGTGTAGTACGCACCAGCCTATAACACTAAATATAAATCATACATTTATCAGCATCATTATTAACCGTTGTAGGAAAACAATGGGGAAACTTCAAGGCAGAGGATTGTAAACAACATATATTATAGTGACAACAAGACTATGGTAAACATCGCAGATTATGCGAATAAAATCATCTAATGATAATTGAGTCGTATTTCTTGGAAAAAGAAAAAAAACAAATTTCGAGGTATTGGAAAAGTTGGGGGTGAAAAGGAATTAATGACCGAAATCAGGGTTAGACAGTTTCGTTATTTTGTTCAATATAACAAGACATACCTCCTGGTTGAAGACCATACTGGAGGGTAGAGTAGTGGAAGGCAGTCGTTAAAGAGACAGACAACGTTTTAAGTGGGTGGATAACATCAGGAGATGGACTGGAAAAAGCCTTTCAGATTGCACAATTTTGGCAAGAGATAGAGTACACAGGAGATCCATTACAGCCAACCTTCTATGCAAAGATGGCACCTGAAATGAACTGAATGATAATCACATTGTACTGGGAGATGCGGTATAACAATCGGTAGATTCATTAATAATCTTGGTACCAACATAGGCAAGATGGAAGGCACTAATAGAGATACCACATTTTGAATAGAAAATGCGAGAGCGGCTTTTATTGCTCTACGGATCTTGTAGAAATGTAAAGAAATGAAGTTCGCCACAAAAATACAGATATTCAAGTTCAATGTGAAGTCCACCATATTGTATGGCTCTGTGATGTGAACAAAGAAAAGTACAACTACAAAGGTCTAAGCTTTCATCACGAAGTTTGCGCCGAATTGACGGAATATAATGGTATGTTAAAAAAAAAGTCACCAATATAGAACTGTGAGAAAGAACCGGACAGATGCCAGGTGGACTGGACGTAAAGAGAAGACTTCTCTGAGGGTAGAAAACACATTACGGAAACCAGCTGATAGCATTACAAGGAAGGTCAAGGCTAACAAAAAACGGCAGGAAAGACGTGGAGGACCCTGGAAATGACGATACATGACAGGAAGACATTTTGGTTGTAACTTAGATTGTTTGTGTGCTCTTCTGACAGTTGACTCAAATCTTTTTCTAAGTTACTATCGACATTTTGTTGCCTGTTTAACTCAGTTTCTCAGATTATGGGCATAACTTATCTCATTTATCGTTGGGTGGCGCTGAGGAAGGTGTGTCATGGGCTCGTGTGTTCTCAGTAACATATATCGTTCTAGCATTCATTACGACTGCTTGTATTTTATGGATGGATTTATGAGGTTGAGGAAAAATGCCAGTTTGCTTTTGCTGTCGTGGTGTAGTGCATAGACTAGGTTTTGTTTATTTCAAGATCGATAGAAATAGACAAATGCCTTAACGGAGTCTCGAACATGCACGCATTAATCATAAAACTAGTATCCAATCGGCTCGGCCACCATTTTGGGAGTGCTGTCGTCGTATGATTTTATTCCGATTGCTGGGGTAGTCCAGGGGTTTTTAGGTTGATGACTAAAGGCCGCTTTGTTGCTGCTGTCGCCACGTCGTGTTCTGGCTATGTTGTTTATTTCACCCCCACCAGAAAAAACTGCATATGCTGTATCGGGGATTCGATCCGCTGCCCTCTTTGTCAGCAGGCAGGCATCGACACCATTCAGCCGGGCACTTCTCGGAGTATCTTGCATTATTTAGGAAAGTGTTTCTGAAGCGTTCTTTCAATACTGATCGGCCTTTCGTCCGTTGATGATGTTGGGCCGGCCATATATTCCCAGTCTTTCATCGTTGTAAACCCAACCACAGAGCACGAACTCGGCGGCTCCAACATGTTTCTGACTTCTTCAGATACCCAATTACGGCTAGGTAGACTGGGAGGAGCGATTTTACCATAAATAATTAGGGACAACTTCACGTTAGGGACGGTTTCACACTAGGGACGGCTTCACACTAGGGATGGCGTCACATTAGGGACGGCTTCACGTTAGGGGCGGATTCACATTAGGGACGACTTCACATTAGGGACGGCTTCACATTAGGGACGGCTTCACATTAGGGACGGCTTCACATTAGGGGCGGTTTCACATTTGGGGCGGCTTCACATTTGGGGCGGCTTCACTTTTGGGACGGCTTCACATTAGGGGTGGCTTCACATTTGGGGCGGCTTCACATTAGGGGCGGCTTCACATTAGGGGTGGCTTCACATTTGGAGCGGCTTCACATTAGGGACGGCTTCACATTTGGGGCGGTTTCACATTAGGGGCGGCTTCACATTTGGGGCGGTTTCACATATGGGCCGTTTTCACATTAGGGACGGCTTCACATTGGGGACTGCACATTTCCTTAGCGAACACCAATATTCAAAGTGTTGGCAGTGGTCTGTATGAGGCGGGTATCACTACCAACGGCAATCACGTGAGTCCAACCTAGGTCATGACCTTTCTGGGCAGGACACTGATCTAAGATGCCCTCAGTGACCTGGAAACCACTCAGAGGATCGGACGCGAGATATTCTTTGAAAAGTCTGCACAGAGTATAGCTAGCATCAGTAGCGGATCTCCCTGGAAAAAAAGCTGCACCTAAATATATTCTGTGGCATTTCAATGCTCGTGTATAGCTCCGAGACCGGGGCGATCTTTTAGGGACATCTGCTACGGCTCGAGGTCTTCCATATGTGCAGCCAACATCGTACACTTCAAGGCCGCTTACAAGACCTAGTACTAACATCGAAGTCTCCCGACGGATATAATTATTCTTCTTCGTCGTGGTTCGTTCTCAAGCCCTGGACGTTCTCAAACTCTCGCTACCAAACCCTGGACGTTCTCAAACTCCTGCTACCAAGCCATGGACGTTCTCAAACTCCCGCTACCAAGCCCTGGACGTTCTCAAACTCCCGCTCCCAAGCCCTGGACGTTCTCAAACTCCCGCTACCAAGCCCTGGACGTTCTCAAACTCCCGCTACCAAGCCCTGGACGTTCTCAAACTCCCGCTACCAAGCCCTGGACGTTCTCAAACTCCCGCTACCAAGCCCTGGACGTTCTCAAACTCCCGCTACCAAGCCCTGGACGTTCTCAAACTCCCGCTACCAAGCCCTGGACGTTCTCAAACTCCCGCTACCAAGCCCTGGACATTCTCAAACTCCCGCTCCCAAGCCCTGGACGTTCTCAAACTCCCGCTACCAAGCCCTGGACGTTCTCAAACTCCCGCTACCAAGCCCTGGACGTTCTCAAACTCCCGCTACCAAGCCCTGGACGTTCTCAAACTCTCGCTACCAAGCCCTGGGCGTTCTAAAACTCTCGCTACTAATTCAGGAACGTTTTCATTCTCCCGCTATCAAGCCCTGGACGTTCTCAAACTCTCACTACTAATTCAGGAACGTTTTCATTCTCCCGCTACCAAGCCCTGGACGTTCTCAAACTCCCGCTCCCAAGCCCTGGACGTTCTCAAACTCTCACTACTAATTCAGGAACGTTTTCATTCTCCCGCTACCAAGCCCTGGACGTTCTCAAACTCGCGCTCTCAAACCCTGCAAAGGGATTTGCACTTAGCAGAATGTTTTCCTGAGAAAGAAATGCGCTGTGTCGTAGTTTACAGCTTGACTGCGATATTCGCGTGCCTCAGGTCGACACATCCGACTTCATGTTTGGGTACCGGGCTACTCTGCGCTTTTGGATCCCTTCTCTTTGGCCAATCTGCTCTGTTGTATCCTGATATCCAGGATCAGCGGGTTGATGTGTAGAGTCTTGACAGCTTTGGGTCGCTGACCATGACGCTATCAGTGAGCTTTGAGTCGCTGACCCTGACGCTATCAGTGAGATTTGGGTCGCTGACCCTGACGCTATCAGTGAGATTTGGGTCGCTGACCCTGACTCTTATCAGTGAACTTTGGATCGCTGACCCTGACGCTATCAGTGAGATTTGGGTCGCTGACCCTGACGCTATCAGTGAGCTTTGGGTCGCTGACTGCTGTTCACCATCTTGACATAATTCGAGAGCATTTCCTCTACGCTGGATCGGCGCTGCCTTTATTTCTTTGGTCATGTCGCTCGCCTCTCCCAGAACGTCCCGACTGGACAGCTTCTACACTTGTCCCTTGTCATCGGTGGCGGGAAATGACCGCATCCTTCATGGAGCAGTCCCCTGGGTCGCCCATGCAACGCCTTACTGAGACACATTGTCTCTACTCCACGTGCCCTCCATCTGCCCTCTCATCGCAGCCGGTCCTGATTACGTAGACGAATTACTTGACTTGAAATATTTCAAACCACAATGGTAACCGTATTGTGATGGCTTATTTGCAACTATATATATTACTTGAAAGGAGTTTGTTTTCGTCAAAACGTTCTGGGCATTTTGGCTTCATAAGCAGCCATCATGGACGCGTTAGTGACGGATAAGAGTAATATTTTGAAATAAATTAGCGGACGTCTGTTGGATGAGGACATCGAATAAATAAAGCAGCAATCCATAGACTCCAAAAGTTTCCACATCAAACGAGGTTCGAGCGTGTGGGGCACATGAGCGGAAAGAGGGAAAGAGCAGAAGAGTACAACCAACTTATTAAACAACTTATTACACGTGAAGGCCCCCTTCCTATCATAACTTCCCGAAGCCTGTGCTTAGAGCAGGTAGCCAATAACCAACTATGTTAATATGAGCGTTAAATAATCGTGTGAAATTAAAGCAGCCAGAAATAATTGCTGGCTAATGTAGGGGAAACAACCAAGTAAATGTCAAAATCCAAATTGGGAATAACACGGCGTTTTAATAGTGATTGCGCCATCTCTGTCACCGTATTTTACGAGGAGCATTCATTAACATCAATGTTATTGTAAAGTGCATGGAAGAGCATGTACAACGGAAAATCGTATTTCTGGACACATGTCTTATTTACGGTACTCTATGTAGGGATCGAGCAGAATACGCAGGCTCAATATAGCCTACAACATGGCCCCCCCACTGTCAGCTTACTCCGCGAAAGAACAGCTAGGCTTTATTCGGTTTTTTATTCTGTGGTCAGAGGGTGTCTGAAATCTACAGAGGAATGATGGGGACACTTGTTTGAGACAGAGTAGAGCATGAATGGATAGAAAGATTTCAAGGGTGTTGTGTGATGGTAGACTTGTTACGTGGCCAAACCATTTTAGTTGCTGTCTTTTAATGTAGTCCAATACTTTTCATTTCTGTTCTTACGATGATGGGTTTTTCGTTTGTTGTTAGTGTATAGTTTTGACATTGGTAGTATAATGTCGGGACGGAAATCGTGTTGTGGAAAGCTATTTTGGTAATTGTTGTCACGTGCTTGCAAATTAGGTATTGGAGTTTATGGTCCAATGATCTGATTTGCCTTATTGCATCTTTATTGGATTTCCACTGTAATTCTACTAATTGGACGAAAGGGTGGACGTTGGAACACGTTGACATCAACCTGATGCCCTGGAAGCGGAAATAGACCGCGGAAAAGACCCCCAATGCGAAGATCAGACTCCCTAGCGCTCCGCTACATCACCTTCGATACGTTGAAAGGAAAGCTTTTTACGCTCTGGATCATCAACACTTAGGACATATGTCGGAGATGAAGTTGAGGCCCGCTGCCTCGTTGAGCTCGTTAAGCATTGCTCAAAATATGGCTATGTTCTCCGCAGTCCTTGGGTGAGAAAGATCTTCCGACACTCACTGAGTATGGCTATGTTCTCCGCAGTCCTTGGGTGAGCAAGATCTTCCGACACTCACTGAGTATGGCTATGTTCTCTCTCCTTGGGTGAGAAAGATCTTCCGACACTCACTGAATATGGCTATGTTCTCTCTCCTTGGGTGAGAAAGATCTTCCGACACTCACTGAGTATGGCTATGTTTTCTCTCCTTGGGTGAGCAAGATCTTCCGACACTTACTGAGTAGGGCTATGTTCTCTCTCCTTGGGTGAGAAAGATCTTCCGACACTCACTGAGTATGGCTATGCTCTCTCTCCTTGGGTGAGAAAGATCTTCCGACACTCACTGAGTATGGCTATGTTCTCTCTCCTTGGGTGAGAAAGATCTTCCGACACTCACTGAGTATGGAAATGTTCTCCGCAGTCCTTGGGTGACCAAGATCTTCCCACACTCACTGAGTATGGCTATGTTGTCTGCAGCCCTTGGGTGAGCAAACTTCGTGCATGACACAAAACATGCAGGATCAAATTCGGGAATGGCCTGAGAGCTAGTAGCGTTTAATATATATAAATGTAGAGTCATCTACGCGGGTAGATCCATTATGAAACATAATTACAGAAGGGGAGAAAACAATATTAGTGAGATAGAAAAGGAAAGGGATCTAGGGGTTATGACAGATCATACAAGTAAGTTGAACGAGCAGGTTCGGGTAGCAATGAAAAAGTCAAATGCAATGTTAAGTGTGATTAAAAATAAATATTAAACAGGAATATGGAAGTGATAGACAAACTATATAAAGCATTAGTTAGACCTAGATCAGGTGTGGACTCATTATCGTAGAGGATATATAAACATGCTGAAAAGAATACAAAGAAGAGCGACAAAACTGATAGTAGGATTCCAGAACTATAGTTATGAGGGAAAACTCATAAATACCGGCCCACAGTGTCTAGAAAAGATAAGAATCAATGTGATTTAATGCGGGTTTATAAGATAATTAACTGAAAGGATCAATTAAACTTTAACAATTTTTGTCCAAACGCAGTAGCCTACAAGAACAAGATTGCACAGCTACAAATTAATTAAAGAAAAGTTTAGATTAGATATCAAAATATATTTATTTAGTCAGAGGGTTGTGAAAGCTTAGAATGCATTGCCACAGGAAGTAGTGGAGGCATGATCAATGTGTGCTTTCAATCATAGGTATTATTATATGTAAAAGAAACTGGTTGTAAAGCAGTCTACCAGTATAAAGACTTGTAAGTTAAGTCAATGTATATGACCTTTTCGTTACAGTTTCGTTTTCTAAGGATTTCCTCACGTGCTCCAGTGAAACGTTTTTCGGTGAGATTATTTTCCTCCGTTTCTGTACTCATGTTTAACTATTTTAACCTTGTTTTTCTCTACAAACTAGAAACTCGGACGTTTTGCATTATTGGAGCAATGTGTTCGGACGATGAAACATCGAAAGATGTTAGCAAAGATAGCAAAACTAGTTAAATAATGTACCCGGTAGAAGAATGTACCTGGTTGAAGAATGTACTTGGTAGAAGAATGTACCTGGTTGAAGAATGTACCTTCTTTTATTCACCAGGTTTCAAAGTGGACAGACTGAGCGGGTGGTTAAGAGACACGTGCTGTGCATGCGGACCTCGAGAGGTCATTGTTGTCACTCTCCTGACCTGCTTGTCACTGTTTGTGTTTGACGGACTGCAGGTGAGTGGTCTTTATGTAGATTAGTCTCTACTGGTGTGAATGTCCTGAGTTTCATGTGCACATGTGCATTGTTTTAATGTTTGTCCATGTCTGCAAGTGAGGTGTCAAAATGTAGGTATATATCTACTGTGTCGCTGGCGTCGAGAGGTAAGACGCTCGACTCTCAAAGCGATGCACGTAAACGGCGAGGGTTCGAGCCTCTCAGGTTTCAAGCGAACCATGGTCTCAAATGACGTGGGACCAGATTGCCTGCATCATGAATTACCTCCAGTCGTCTTGACTAACGTCTTGCCACTGGCTCAAGGTAGCTCGGAACAAGAGAGTAATGTTGATGACCAGCGCAGTTGTTTCCTAACTATAATTTAAATACAACGCAAGTTACATCATCAAGACAAAACCATCTGATGTCGCCATAATCGCTTGCGATGGGAAACTGTCTGCAGTTGAGTTGCCATAATGTCCCAGTCTACTGGTGAGTTATCATAATAGGTCAATGGTAGGTCAATGTGTACTGGTGGGTTGTCAGATTGTAGGTCAGTATATACTGGTGGGTTGTCGTAATGTAGGTCAATGTCTACTGATGGGTTGTCGTAATGTAGGTCAATGTCCACTGGTGAGTTGTCAGATTTAAGGTCAATGTCTACTGGTGGGTTGTCAGATTGTAGGTTAATGTCTACCGGTGGGTTGTCGTAATGTAGATCTATTGCAATTGGCGAGGTGTCTTAAATCAGTTTCGTGTCTACATGTAAGCAATTCCTATATAGATCACTGTATGTAATTTACCGTCTTCAGGTATGCTGTCCTTCATTGGATCACCACTTTCATATCAAATGCTCATAGTAAAACAGTCCTTAGTTTAATGAAATAGTGTGATAATGTCATGGGGCGAGGTCTGGGAATAATATTAGCAACATCTTGCTTACATTTACCGTTACATGCTGTTTGTAAATAATCATTTTATGACAGAACAGAACGTAAATCAGACTAGTACATACACGAAAGGAAACGTTAAGGGTTCAATTTTGCAATTAACAACTTCAGCAAATAAAATAAATTATGCAAACACATTATACACATACTATAATACCTATTTTCCACACACAAAATGCCTATTAACAATTTCAATATGGATGTCAACTGAACACATTTATATTGCAAATTTTAGATGTGTGTGCATGTGTATGTATGTATGTGTGTGTGTGTGTGTGTGTGTGTGTGTGTGTGTGTGTGTGTGTGTGTGTGTGTGTGTGTGTGTGTGTGTGTGTGTGTGTGTGCGTGCGTGCGTGCGTGCGTGTGTATGTGTGTATATATATATATATATATATATGAATTGCAGGTCAATGTCTACTGGTGGGTTGCCGTATTGTAGATCACTGTCTACTGTTGGGTTGTCAGATTGTAGGTCAATGTCTACTGGTAGGTTGCCGAAATGAAGGTCAATGTCTACTGCTGGGTTGTCAGATTGTAGGTCAATGTCTACTGGTAGGTTGCCGAAATGAAGGTCAATGTCTACTGGTTGGCTGTTGTAATGTAGGTCAATGTCTACTGGTGGGTTGTCGTAATGTAGGGCAATGTCTACTGGTGGGTTGTCGTAATGTAGGTCAATGTCTACTGGTAGGTTGTCGTAATGTAGGTCAATGTCTACTGGTGGGTTGTGGCGAATCGGTCTGTAGTTCTCAATCTTCAAAACCCCTCGACTACCCCAGTAATGGGAAAAATGTCGTATTACAGTTTTAAAAAAAAGACAGTAAAATATATATATATATCATTGGCATCATAGTATCTATAGATGATGCGCGTGGCGCTTGTGTGTTATAATATATATAATAGTAAGTAGCTTGCCCTTTGCAGAGCGTCGCTTCTTACAACTGCCACCTTTTTGTACAGGAAAATAATACTCCTTCTTCCACCGGGGTTGAATAAGGGTTGATGTGAGTTGACTTGCGGACCGATCGTTTCTGTGTGGCCTCATCTATTCTTGGTGCCTCATGTCTCTGAAAACCTTCAGCAATAGTTCTGCACCAGTCGGTGTGATTTGTGGCGATTCTCTCCCAGTCACCATGGTTAATTCTGCACTGTATCAGTTATCTCTTTTGTGTGTCCTTGTGCGTTTTTCGCTGCCCAGCGCTTGCTCTCTTGCCATTTTGGAGTTCACTATAGAGGTTCTCTTTTGGTAGACGTTGATCCGACATACATACCACATGACCAGAACATGTCAGCTTTGCTTCACATAACCTGCTGTGTATACTGGACATACCCTATCGCGCTAACACATCTGTATTTGTCACTATGTTCTGCCATCTAATCATCAGTAGTTTCCGCAGGCAGTGTATGTGGAAATGGTGTAATTTCCTGGCATGGCGACTATAGACGGTCCAGGTTTCACATGTATACAATAGGGTCGGTAGAACAATAGCAGCGTAAACTTTTATTTTTGTTTGAGTCCTGATCCCTCGCCTATCCCACACTTTAGTATGAAGTCTACCAAATGTTTGAGACCTGATCCCTCGCCTATCCCACACTTTAGTATGAAGTCTTCCAAATGTTTGAGTCCTGATCCCTCGCCTATCCCACAATTTAGAATGGTCTACCAAATGTTTGAGACCTGATCCCTCGCATATCCAATAATTTAGAATGGTCTACCAAATGTTTGAGTCCTGATCCCTCACCTATCCCACACCTTAGTATGAAGTCTACCAAATGTTTGAGACCTGATCCCTCGCCTATCCCATAATTTAGTATGAAGTCTACCAAATGTTTGAGACCTGATCCCTCGCCTATCCCACAATTTAGTATGAAGTCTACCAAATGTTTGAGACCTGATCCCTCGCCTATCCCATAATTTAGTATGAAGTCTACCAAATTTTTTAGTCCTGATCCCTCGCCTATCCCACAATTTAGTATGAAGTCTACCAAATATTTGAGACCTGATTCCTCGCCTATCCCATAATTTAGTATGAAGTCTACCAAATGTTTGAGACCTGATCCCTCGCCTATCCCACAATTTAGTATGAAGTCTACCAAATGTTTGAGACCTGATCCCTCGCCTATCCCATAATTTAGTATGAAGTCTACCAAATGTTTGAGACCTGATCCCTCGCCTATCCCACAATTTAGTATGAAGTCTACCAAATGCCACACTTGCGCTAGCTATTCGAATCATCTCTGTGAATGACTTGGATAAAGGTACGTGAATTTATTAACATTTTTTAAACAGTAGCCGTGTACCTTGATTGAAGGCTCTGAACAGGTAATATCTGGAGCCGGTTGACGTAGGACCTCTGTTTTTGTGATAGAGATGGTGAGGCTGAAGTTTTCACAAGCTGTGACGAACAAATCCACACATTCCTGCATGTCAACCTCCATATTGGAATTTAAGGCCCAGTCATCCGCATAAAGAAAATCACGTATGATTATGTGGATTTTCGTTTTGACCTTGAACCTTCTCAGATTGAATAGCCCGCCGTCAGTGCGGCAATGAAGCCCAACTTGGACGTTGCAATCGATGTAGACATTCCACAGCATGGGAGAAAACATCTTACTGAAAAGAGCCGGGGCCAGCACCCGTCCCTGCTTCACACCGTTAGTAACACTAAAGTGGGCAAAATAGTTTCCCTGATCAATAACTTGGACACACATGTCATCATGAATCTGTTGTATAATTGCAACGTATGTTGCTGGGCACCCAAACTTGGCCATAACTCTCCACAGACCGTTGCGATTTACAGTATCAAATGCCTTAGTGAGGTCCACAAACGTCGTATAGAGAGAACCATTCTGTTCTTGACACTTCTCTTAGATCTGTTTTGCAGCAAAGATCATATGGATGATCCCACAGTTCTTCCTAAAGCCACATTGAGTCTTGGGTAGTAACACCTGCTCCATGTGAAGAGTTAATCTGCGGAGAAGAATTTTTGCAAGCACTTTTCCTCCTACCCACAGCAGAGATATCCCTCTGTGGTTATCACATATTTCTTTACTGCCTTTACTCTTATGTAAATGAACAATGGAAGCGTCATTGAATTCTTGTAGGATGCTCTTTTTCTTCCACATTTCGCAAAACAACTGAGTAATCTACTAAACCATTTTTTGGCCGCCAGCTTTATAGATCTCTGCTGGTGTGGCGTCAGCGACCAGAGTTGTGTCGTTTGCGAGGAGGTCAGTCTCTGCTGGGATGGCGTCAGCGACCAGAGTTGTGTCGTTTGCGAGGAGGTCAGTCTCTGCTGGGATGGCGTCAGCGACCAGAGCTTTGTCATTTGCGAGGAGGTAAATCGCGGCCCTAGTTTCCTGCTCTGTCGGAGGATCATCTATGCTCTCATGTATTTCTATTTGTGGTAGATGATCAATTACCTCTTCATTAACAATAGAGGGTCTATTAAGGACCTTAGCAAAATGTTCGACCCATCTGACCAGAAGCTTATCTTTCTCACTGATTACAGAATTGCCATCTTCACTTAGGAGCGGCATCAGATCTGATTTGTACGAACGGTAGACAGCCTGCAGAGCACTGTCAAAATTCATAATATCATGCCTGTTAGCAATAGTCTGAATCTCATTAGCCTTCTGACTCAGCCACTTATCTAACATATCAAGGATCTGTCACTGTACAGTCGCTCGAGCTGTTATGAACTCATTCCTTTTCGCCGCAGATTGAGGATCGTTAGTGTATGCACGGTGGGTGCGGTGCTTCTCGTCTAGCAGGGGCTTGATCAATTCACAGTTCTCATTAAACCAATCTTGATGGCTGCATTTAAAGGTACTGAGAGGATCAATGGCAGTAGAGTGAACCGTTTTGGTAAAGGTGGCCCAACTGGATTCTATGTCAGTCATAGCATTGTCCATTTTATTTAGCCGATCTGTCAGAGTTTGAGCAATAGATTGTCGTGCGCAGTTATCTCTGAGATCGGAGATGTTGAGACGTTTTGAGGTTATAGTGTTTTGTGGGTGCCTAGGAGCCTGAATACGAAGGTTCATTTTAGAAATCACCAGTCTGTGGACCATCCAGCATTCTGCTCCACACATATCCTTTGTCTCACGTACATCCTGGCAATCCCCATTTGTTAACAATGACATAACCAATCAGATGCCAGTGCTTTGGCCGTGGGTGCATCCAAGTGGTTTTATTGTCGTTAGGGGGACATCTATGCTATCTCCAGTCGTCTCGATGAATGTCTTGCCACTGGCAAAAGGTAGCTTAGGCTCTGTGAGTGAGATTGACAAAAGGCGCAGTTTCTTCCTCACTTTAATCCAAATCACCGCGCAAGTCACCCATTTCAGCGGACACAGCAAGAGATACGACTGTCCACACGGCTGAACAAAGAGAGTGGTCTTCATCACTTGTGATGGACAACTATTAGGGGAACGACACACTGTATTGGTAATCAGAAGTTCGTTCGCCGCACATGTCTTCAAGAGTAGGTGTCCGTTACTATGGCAGCTACCGATGCCATGTCTGACAATCACCCCGTCCCATGAAACAAAGTCAGCACCCACTCGAGCATTGAAGTTACACAGAATAACCAACTTATTTTTCTTTGGTTCAGCGTCGATTAGTGTCTCCAAATCATGGTAGAACTTTTCCTTCCTGTCTTTCGAGTTACTCATAGTTGGGGCATATGCACTGATGATGGAGGCTTGTTTGTTCCGGCCAAGGTAATCCTCAGCACCATTAGACGGTCATTAATCCCCCTTTGGAGCACTGGGGAGAACACTTACCAAGCTTAATTGTATAGCAAAGCCAACACCAGACTCACGCCGGTTTTCGACTTCACGTCCTTTCCAGAAAAAAGTCTAGCCGGCTTCAATTTCTGTAAGTTGGCCCCCTTCTGCCCAGCGAGTCTCAGAGCTGTTATATCAATTATGTATCTGCCAAACTCGTTGGCAATCACAGCTGGCCTTCTCTCGGGTCTTTTAGCTTTTGCCCGATCCATGAGGGTGCGAATATTCCCTACACCAAATATCAAGGGCACTCTTTTTGTTTTTTTCATCATAGACAGTTGCGCTTGTGAAACAGTTCGTAAAAAGGTGACTTGCTCGTGAATGTGATTATAGTGAAGAAGGGTTGCGCACATCAGCCTCACTCTCTCGTCCTCAGCTACCCTTATTCAGTTGCAAGACATGGTCAAGACGACTAACTCGCCCCACCTAACGTCCTCGTTTGAACCCATCGAAACAGAATATGTTTGGCCAACGAGTGGAGATCGACACCGTAATCACCATAGTGTTAAGTTTACTTAGGAATCTTATATTGCACAACAGCCAGGAGGACACCGGTCTACCTTCTCACGTACGCCTCAGAATGTAAGAAGAGCCACTGAAACCCTCTTATCTCAACCTGCTATCACATATTAAAAATTCACAGAGCGTGTGCCTTTATTCCATCATGCAATGCATCCCCGTTCCCCACCCACCACACCCATGTTTTACATTTTCCTTTCAATTTTATTCTCGTTCTTATCTCGATTTTTGTTTGAATATTTACAGTCCTCTTTTGCTAACTACATCTACACTTATGCTCACGAGTCTGGGGTGGAAGGATTACAGAAATATGAAGGAGCCATATTGGATGCCAGCTTTTGGGTAAGTGCCATTTCCTTATTGTTATTGAGTTCTCGCGTCAGGTAACATCAATATTAATGCGGTTATACAGAAGAAAGTATCGCATTTCGTGACAAGAGAAACAAACAAATAGTGAGGTCCTGACCAGGGTAGGCTTGGGTAGAGAACTTTTGACAGACATTACAATTAGACGAGTCAAATATTTGACATATGCAAAAAAACTACAAACTTTATTGAAAGAAATACTGGATGGGAAGATTTAAGACCTGCTAACAGGAAGCAGGCAGTGTGATAAGTAGAAGAGCAACATCGAAAGATGGACTAATGTCATTCCAACAGTAGGATGTAAAGAGTGAAATTGACATTTAAAATGTCAAACGAACAAGTGCTGAACGATATAGCGACACACTTTTAAAAATCTAAAACAAGGCAGATTGTCTTGGTCACAATATAAGAAATGGGAGGTCTACTATTGAAAATACTGAAAGGTTAGATTCAGGAGAAAAGAAGAGGACATCTAAGTAACAAGTACATCACACAGGCCTGCAAGAATATCGGGGTGCAGACGTATACTAAGCTGAAGAGATCTGCTGAGAACAGAGGACAGTTGTGTAATATGATCAGACGACTTCAACACCAATCTCTGGACTGCCTAACCTGGTGATCATGATGCTGATAATACGATCGACTTGGTTTGATTGGTTGTTTAATGACAGGGCGTGCAATTGATAGGCTGATGCGGGGTAAATTATAAAACTTTTTTTTTGTGTGTTCGCTGTGTATGTGTACACTATTGTATGCCTATAGCCATAATTCAACCCTTTTTGTGTCGTTAGACGCCATGTGGAGGTGGTATTATTTCGTGTGCGAGATGTGTCGTTAGACGCCATGGGGCGTTACAGTTTTTTATGTGTGCCAGATGTATCGCCAATGCGATTATCGTTCCGTATTTCTTCGTATTTTCACCTAGAAAACTGAAGTTTGTAAGACAGAGATTTACTATGAGGGTCATTGTTGTTGAATGCCTACAATGAGTAGATTTACTCTTTTGCGCGCTCTGTAAAAGACGTTAAGTGGCGGTTTGTTGTAGCTTTCCTTACATCTCGAGCGTGCTGATGAAAATGGACAGGGGTCCTCCAGGCAGTTATTTTATGCTTGGCTTCATCTGCATGTCGCTCACTACTACAGGGATCACGTCGATCTCTGACCTCGTTCCCTGACCGCGTTTGCCAGACTGCCATTGAAACAGCCCATTTCCGGTGAAGACAACTAGGTAGTCTAGTTGAGGGTCTTGGCCATTATATTTAGCGTGATCCTGACTAACATGTCTGATCAGTATGTTTAGCCTGACCCTGACTAACATGTCTGATCAGTATATTTTGCTGGACCCTAACTAACATGTCTGATTAGTATGTTTAGCCTGACACTGACTAACATGTCTGGTCAGTATGTTTAGCCTGACCCTGACTAATATGTCTGGTCAGTATGCTTAGCCTGACCCTGACTAACATGTCTGGTCAGTATGCTTAGCCTGACCCTGACTAACATGTCTGATCAGTTTGTTTTGCATGATCTTGACTAACATAGTCTGATAAGCATGTTTTGCATGACCTTGACTAACATGACTGATCAGTATGTTTTGCATGATCCTGACTAACATAGTCTGATCAGTATGTTTCACCTGACCCTGAATAGCAGTCTGAAAACAGTCTGGTCAATATATTTTGTTATAGCAGACAAGGCGCTCTTAAGTAATGTTGGGTAGGGTTCGTTTCTTGTATTATAGCAGACTAGCAAGCTGCTCATCTCTTCTCTTAAGGTATGTTGTTATGTCATAGCAGACAAGGCGCTCGTTTCCTAAGAAACTAACAAAAGCACGAAACAGTGGGTGCTCGAATCTCTCAGGTTGCAAGCGATCCCTGGTCTCAAATATTGTGAAGTCGTGTTCCTAGTTCTATCGGAGATGGACGATACACTTGCATGTTCTGCGTTTAACGCTGTGCACTTAAAATAACTTGTCACTTCAAAAACGAAAAGAGCGAGTTGTTAGCTTCTGTTTAGGCAAAATATTTGGGAAATGAATATTGCTACCCAATCCGCGTGGCAAGAAGTAAATGCAAGGAAAAAATAATGTGCGTCCTGTGCCATCTCCAGTCGTTTCACCTAGTGCGTCTTGTCCACTGAGGAATGTAGGTCAGGACAAAAGAGTGATGATAGCGCAAATCTTCCTCGCTCAAAATCTAATTAAAGCACAAGGAGCATTGTCAGACCTTAAGACAGTTGACACAAATTTCAATCCTGACGTGGTCGCATCATCGCCTGGGATGGGCGTCAGATTTAAGGGATTCTTCTTTCTTCTTCTTCCACGTACTCTGTCAGACGTCAACCTTTATTTTTTTCGAAAAAAAAGCAGCGGTCATCCTGAGGCTGTCGACACTGCCATAGAGCTTGTATAGTGTTGCACTGCTGATGGCCACATCTGCTTTCTCTGGTCCTCGTATGTCGGGCAGTTTTGCAGAAAATCTTCAGCGGTCATTTTCCCGGTACCGCACGTGCATTCGTCAGTGCCACCTATCTTCAATTTATTGAATAGGTGGTACCTCAGTCTATTGTGGCCTGTGCGAAGTCTGAAGACCACGACCTGCTCTCTTCTGTTCAACTGGTAATAGGCATCGTTTTTTTGTGTAGTCAGTATGTTCTGTTTCCCATTTGGTCATGTATCAAGCTCTAATAAGCCTTTTTGACTCTTCGTATGTCACACTAGAATCTGGTTGTGGTAGTCTTGCACCTTCTTTTGCCATTCTGTATGCCTCCTCGTTGCCTTGGATGTTACAGTGGGATGGAACCCACTGTACCACTACTCTTATTGGTGCGGACTGCTGGCATAGTTGACAGAGTACTGCTGTTAAATCATTAAGTTCAGTATTTTTCTGGCTTTTTAGTGCTGTGACTACGGCCAGGGCATCTGTAAGCAGGACTATATGGCTTTCATTTCTTTTGCCTGTCACCATTTCTTCTACTGCAGCCCTCAGTGCCTCTGCCTCCGCTCTGAAATTGCTTGAGTATTTTCCAGTTGCCACTGACCGTGTTATTTTTCTACCATTTGGTAGGCTCAGGAATACCCATGCCCCTCCGTTCTGTGTTGTGTTTGAAAGAGAGCCGTCGGTGTATGCATGGGTCCAGTCCATGCTTGGGTAGTTTTTCGTTATATACCTCAGGGTTGTATCTGTTCTTTCTTTTAAGTCTGGCTGTTTTTATTTTCAATACCTGGTATATTTTCTACCACCTCTTGAAATATATGCTGCCTCCAGGTAGGTTTGCGTACAGTAGGGATGGACTTTGGTGTTGTTAATGCGTTAATAGGGTCTTCGCTCATCTTTGCTTTGGCTATTTCTGCAAAGTTTCTCCGCTTTAGTTTCCCATTTCCAAAAATTAGTTAGTCTCTGGTGCATTGGATGGTCAGTCAGTCTTCTGAGTTTCTCTGCTTGCTGCTGGGCCCTGCAGTCTCTTCTGTCGGACATGGATTGCAGATTTGTAATCTTTTCGAGTTCTACATTTGGCGTTGACTTCATGCCTCCTGTTATAACTCTCATGGCTTGGTTTTGGAGTTTGCTAATTTTATCAAAGTTCGCCTTTGCTGCTGTTGTCCATGCCGCAATGCCATACTCGAGAACTGGTCTCACTCTTCCAGTGTACAGCTTCTTTAGTATACTTTCGTCTGCTCCCCAGCTTGTGCCAGCAAGTTTCCTCATGATTGCCATTCTTTCTCTGTCTCTCATTCGGTTTCTCTCGATCTAACTTTTCCATGTCATGCGCCGATCAAATGTAATTCCTAAGTAGTTTGGGTTGTCGTTTGGCCGCAGATATTTGCCGTTAAGACTTATTTTGGTGTTTTGGTGGTTTGTTTGAAAGCGAGAATATCGTGCATGTTGTTTTTTCCTCATTTAATTTGACCAGCCATGAGTTTGCCTACTCATCCAGCGATGTTAGGGCCTGCTGCATCCGATTACTTGCTATGGTGAGATTCTTTTCGGCGATCCACATAGCCAGATCGTCTGCAAACATGGAGCTGTGGACTCTTCTTGGTATATTCTCTGTGATGTCATTTATATACACCAGGAAAAGTGTGGAAGACAGTACTCCCCCTTGGGGTACTCCCTGCTCAAGTGTCACCTTTTTGCCCATCTGCCCTTGTACTTGAACTCTGGCTGTTCTGTTTTTTTTTTTTGAGGTAGTGGCTGAGCCATCTGTACATTTTCCCACAAACATCACTGCTTCGTAGCTCGACTTTAAGTCGCTCTTTCCAGACCTTGTCAAATGCCTTTTCTAGATCCACCAAACCCGCTACTGTGTGTTTGTTCTCCTGGTAAGCATCCTCTATTTCTTGGGCTATTAGAGTGGTCTGATCCTCATTGGATCTGTGCTGTCTAAAGCCTGCTTGCTGTGGGATTAGTATGTATTTTTCTTCCAGATGCCACATCAGTCTGGACTTTATCATACGCTCCATAAGTTTGCCGACACAGCTCAGTAGACTGATAGGCCTGTATCCATTTGAATCTACTCTATATTTCTCTTTCTTTGGTACTGGTATAATTACAGCATCTTTCAATGCCTGAGGTACAATTCCCCTTTTCCAGCTTTGGTTCAGGACTGATATTAACTTCCTCTTTGCTGTTTGGCCCAACCCCATCAGCATTTCGTTTGTTACGCCATCTTTTCCGGGCGATTTCTTTTTCTTTAGAGTTCTCATGGCCTCTTACATTTCATTCATTGTTAGTTTTGCCATCATGTGTTCTTCTGGTGCCATTTTGATGTTGTCGTGCATCTCTTGTTCTTCATTAATGTATGTATGCCTGTCTGCAGGGACATCAATGTGGTTTGCTCTGGCATAATGTTCTATAAAGGCGTTTGCTGCTTTTTTTCCAGTGATGATGTTGTCACCCTGCTTGATGGTAATTTGTTTGTTTGATGGAGTTTCGTCATTCATGGCTCTGACTAACTTCCATAGTTTGTTCCCTTCTTTGTCTAAGTTGAGGCTTTCTGTTTTGTTTTTCCAGCTTTCTCTTGTTATTTGGTTTAGAGTGTATTTGTATTTCGCCGTGATGGCTTTTGGGGCGATATTTGCCTCCATAGATTGTTCTCTCTCTGCCATGTTTCTAGCATTTATGACTTCGTCTTCCGCTTTCTGCAATTCATCATTCCAATAATGCCTGTAGTTTTTCCTTGCCCCTCTTGGGATGGTTTCAGTGGCTGCTTGTTTTATTGCTTTCCTTAGGCTTTCCACCATGGGTTTCATATTGTTATTCGGTGTGTTGATGGTTTCACACAGCCCATCTGTGAGGATTGCAATTCTGTCCCAGTCGGCTCGTTTATAATTCCAACGTGGGAGCGGTTTTATTTCCTGTGGGCCTACTTCCATATCAACTTCTAGCCTAATTGGCCTGTGGTCGCTACCTGCCAATTGGTTTAGCACCTGGCGGTCTTTTTTGTGGTGAATATCCACCGTGGAAAAGGCCAAGTCTGGAGTAGAGGTGGTATGCCATGTTCTAGAATAGAAACTAGGGCTATCCTCCGGCCTATTGATAAGATAGAAATTTGTGTCTATCTCACAATCTTCCACTTCATCCCCTCTGTTGTCTGTGTCCGAATATTCCCATCTCTCCGAGTGGCTGTTGAAGTCTCCAACTACTAGACAGCTGGAGTCCTTGATCTCTATACTCGAGAGCCACAGGTCTTTGTTTGGTGGGCCATACAGTTTGAAGATGCGGATCTTCGTCTCTTGAGCCATTATGTCGACTCCTACAATTTCTGCTTGTCCGGTGTGATTGACAGCTACCGCGCTACTCGGTATGCAGTTGCGTGTCAGTATCAGAACTCCTCCTTTGTGACCTTCTCTATCGAGACGGAAGGTCTGGTATCCTCTGATTGAGAATGTGTGATTGTTGTTGAGGTGCGTTTCTTGGATACATGCCACGTCAGATTTTAAGTGATTCAAAAAAAGAGAAGTTTAGTTTTTTTATTAAGTTTTTTCGGTGCAACATTTTATTTATACTAAATGTCTTTTGAAAATATCATTTTGGGACTAGGAAGAATACAGAAGCGTGTTAAAAATATGGAGGGGAGTGGGGCAAGCGGCAATGTAAAAAAAGGAGGTATTAGCCTTCTTTAGTGTCCCTGGTAACGTAAATTTTAATTTATTTTGGTGAATTGGTGCTTTGGCGTTTTTTTAAATTCACTCGTGCAATATTCAGTCAAAATTTTGTAGATTAACAAAAAAGGTTGCACTTATAACAGGCTGTGTACACAATTGCAGCTCTGTGGGTTATGGGGAAGTTGGTTAAAATATGAGAAATAAAAGTTCACTAAACCAACAACGGTTACTCATGTCAAGTTAAATAAAAGCTTGGGGAAAAAAAACTTGTGCTTGAATTTCGCACGCCACAAAGCCAGTCGTTGCTGTTATGGTTCTGTCATATGGTGAACATGTTAAAATTGATATGGCCAGACTTTCGATACATTCATAATTTATTGTATTTCTTCTTTGGCCGTTTCTTTCAATAAAAATGGTAGGTTCAGCACACTGCTAGTCTCATTTACAGGTAGCCTGTGTCAGACCACCGTTTCTGCTGGTCCCATTTATAGGTAGCCTGTGTCAGACTACCGTTACTGCTGGTCCCATTTACAGGTAGCCTGTGTCAGACTACCGTTACTGCTGGTCTCATTTACAGGTAGCCTGTGTCAGACCACCGTTACTGCTGGTCCCGCTTTCAGGTAGCCTGTGTCAGACCACCGTAACTGCTGGTCCCGCTTTCGGGTAGCCTGTGTCAGACCACCGTTACTGCTGGTCCCATTTACAGGTAGCCTGTGTCAGACCACCGTTACTGCTGGTCCCGTTTTCAGGTAGCCTGTGTCAGACCACTGTTACTGCTGGTCCCGTTTACAGACAGCTCCATGTGGGCACTATTACTGTCGGTCCTTCTTTCTTCTTCTTCTTCATCGTACGCAGTCAGACAGTAACCATTATTTTTTTCGAGAAAAGCAGCCGTCGTCCTGAGGCTGTCGACACTGCCATAGAGCTTGTCTAGTGTTGCCTCTGGTGATAGCCACATCTGCTCTCTCTGATCCTCGTATGTCAGGCAGTTTTGCAGAAAATGCTCAGCGGTCATTTTGCCGGTACCACACGGGCATTCGTCGGTGCCACCTATCTTCAATTTGTTGAATAGGTGGTACCTGAGTCTATTGTGGCCAGTGCGAAGTCTGAAGACCACGACCTGCTCTCTTCTGTTCAACTGGTAATAGGCATCGTTTTTTTGTGTAGTCAGTATGTTCTGTTTCCCATTTGGTCATGTATCAAGCTCTAATAAGCCTTTTTGACTCTTCGTATGTCACACTAGAATCTGGTTGTGGTAGTCTTGCACCTTCTTTTGCCATTCTGTATGCCTCCTCGTTGCCTTGGATGTTACAGTGGGATGGAACACACTGTACCACTACTCTTATTGGTGAGGACTGCTGGCATAGTTGACAGAGTACTGCTGTTAAATCATTAAGTTCAGTATTTTTCTGGCTTTTTAGTGCTGTGACTACGGCCAGGGCATCTGTAAGCAGGACTATATGGCTTTCATTTCTTTTGCCTGTCACCATTTCTTCTACTGCATCCCTCAGTGCCTCTGCCTCCGCTCTGAAATTGCTTGTGTATTTTCCAGTAGCGAATGACAGTGTTATTTTTTCTGCCATTTGGTAGGCTCAGGAATGCTCCTGCCCCTCCGTTCTGTGTTGTATTTGTTACGGAAACGTCGGTGTATGCATGGGTCCAGTCCATGCTTGGGTAGTTTTCCGTAATGAAACTCAGGGTAGTATCTCTTCCTTCTTTTTCAGACTGGCAGTTTTTTGTTTCCAATACCTGGTATATTTTCTACCACCTCTGGAAATATATGCTGCCTCCAGGTAGGTTTTCGTACTATAGGAATGGGCTTTGGTGTTAGTGCGTTCATGGGGTTTTCGTGCATCTTTGCTTTGGCTATTTCTGCAAAGTTTCTTCGCTTTAGCTTCCTATTTCCGAAAATTGTTTAGTCTCTGGTGCATTGGGTGGTCAGTCAGTCTTCTCAGTTTCTCTGATTGCAGCTGGGCTCTGCAGTCTCTTCTGTCGGCCATGGATTGCAGTTTTGTAATCTTTTCAAGTTCTACATTTGGCGTTGACTTCATGCCTCCTTTTATAACTCTCATGGCTTGGTTTTGGAGTTTGCTAACTTTATCGAAGTTCGCCTTTGCTGCTGTTGTCCGTGCCGCAATGCCTTACTCGAGAACTGGTCTCACTCTTCCAGTGTACAGTTTCTTTAGTATGCTTTCGTCTGCTCCCCAGCTTGTGCCAGCAAGTTTCCTCATGATTGCCATTCTTTCTCTGGCTCTCATTCGGTTTCTCTCGATCTGACTTTTCCATGTCATGCGCCGATCAAATGTGACTCCCAGATAGTTTGGGTTGTCGTTTGGTTGAAGGTATTTGCCGTTTAGACTTAATTTGGTGTTTTGGGGTTTGATTGATAGCGAGAATGTACATGTGGTTTTGTCCTCGTTTATTTTGACCAGCTATGAATTCGCCCACTCTTCCAGCGATGTTAGGGCCTGCTGCATGCGATTTCTTGCTATGGTGAGATTCTTTTCAGAGGTCCACATAGCCAGATCGTCTGCAAACATTGAGCTATGAACTCTTCTTTTTATATTCTCTGTAATGTCATTTATATACACCAGGAAGAGTGTGGGTGACAGTACGCCCCCTTGGGGTACTCCCTGCTCAAGTGTCACCTTTTTGCTCATCGGCCCTTGTACTTGGACTCTGGCCGTTCTGTTTTTGAGGTAGTGGTTGATCCACTTGTACATTTTCCCACAAACTTCAATTCTTTTTAGCTTGACTCAAAGTCCATCTTTCCAGACTTTGTCAAATGCCTTTTCCAGGTCCACCCAAACCGCTACTGTATGCTTTTGCTCCTGGTAGGTATCTTCTATTGTTTGGGCTATGAGGATGACCTGGTCCTCAGTGGATCTGTGCTGTCTAAAGCCTGCTTGCTGTGGAATTAGTATCCGTTTTTCTTCCAGATGCCACATCAGTCTGGTGTTTATCATACGTTCCAACAGTTTGCCGACACAGCTCAGTAGGCTGATAGGCCTGTATCCATTTGGATCGGTTTTGTCTTTTCCTTTTTTTGGTACTGGTACAAGTACTGCGTCTTTCCCTGCCTGGGGTACAATACCCCTTTTCCAGCTTTGGTTCAGGACTGATAGCAGTTTCCTCTTTGCTGTTTGGCCCAGCCCCATCAGTATTTCGTTTGTTATCCCGTCTTTTCCGGGAGATTTCCTTTTCTTTAATGTTCTCATGGCCTCTTCCATTTCGCTCATTGTTAGTTTTGCCATCATATGCTCTTCTGGTGCCATATTGATGTTGTCGTGCACCATTTGCTCTTCATTGATGTCCGTATGCCTATCTGCAGGGACATCTATGTGGTTCGCTCTGGCATAGTGTTTGGCAAAAGCGTTTTCGGCTTTTTTTCCAGTGAGCAAGTTTTCACCCTGCTTGATGGTAATTTGTTTGTTTGACGGGGTTTCGTCATTCATGGCTCTGACTAATTCCATAGTTTGTTCCCTTCTTTGTCTAAGTTGAGACTTTCTGTTTTGTTTTTCCCGCTTTCTATTGCCGTTTGGTTTAAAGTGTATTTGTATATCGCCGTGGCGGCTTTGAGGGCGATGTTTGCCTCCATAGATTGTTCTCTCTCTGCCATATTCCTAGTATTTGTAACTGCGTCTTCCACTTTCTGCAACTCATCATTCCAATAGGGCTTATAATTTTTCCTTGCCCTTCTTGGGATGGTTTCAGTGGCAGCTTGCATTATTGCTTTGCTTAGGCTTTCCACCATGGGCTTCATTTTGTTATTCGGTGTGTTGATGGTTTCACACAGCCCATCTGTCAGGATTGCAAATCTGTCCCAGTCGGCTCGTTTGTAATTCCAACGTGTGAGCGGTTTTGTTTCATGTGGGCCTACTTCCATATCGATTTCTAGCCTAATTGGCTTGTGGTCGCTACCTGCCAATTGGTTTAGCACCTGGCGGTCTATTTTATAGTGAATTTCCTTTGTGGAGAAGGCCAACTCTGGAGTCGAGGTGGTATACCATGTTCTAGAATAGAAGCTAGGGCTATCCTCCGGCCTATTGATTAGATGGAGATTTGTGTCTATCTCCCAATCTTCATCTTCGTCACCTCTGCTGTCTGTGTCCGAGTATCCCCATCTCTCCGAGTGGCTGTTGAAGTCTCCAACTACAATGCAGTTGGAGTCTTTGACTTCCATACTCGAGAGCGATAGGTCTTTATTTGGTGGTCCGTACAGGTTGAAGATGCGGATCTTCGTCTCTTGAGCCATTATGTCAACTCCTACAATTTTTACTGCCGGTCCGATTTACAGGTAACCTGTGTCAGACCACCATTACTGCCGGTCCGATTTACAGGTAACCTGTGTCAGACCACCATTACTGCTGGTCCGATTTACAGGTAACCTGTGTCAGACCACCATTACTGCTGGTCCGATTTATAGTTAACCTGTGTCAGACCACCATTACTGTTGGTCCCATTTACAGGTAGCCTTTACATGGGAACCGTTACTACTGGCCCCATTTACAGGTAACCTGTGTCAGACCACCATTACTGCTGGTCCGATTTATAGTTAACCTGTGTCAGACCACCATTACTGCTGGTCCCATTTACAGGTAGCCTATTGGGCACCACTATTGCTGGCCCCATTTACAGGTAACCTGTGTCAGACCACTATTACTGCTGGTCCTATTTACATGCAGCCTGTATATGCCCACCATTTTTGTTGATCCCAGTACAGAAGCAGATGCCCCTGTACAGGTCCCATCCCTGGTATGAGCTGGATGTAGCTGGGAAAAGGGTTTCTTGCTTAGGGGGCTAGGCTTGAGCAGCTTAATACTCCACTGCGTTTGGACAAGCTATTATGGAGAGTGGGTAACCGATGTGGGAGTCCATCTTAATATACCAGAGCAAAGTAGACCCGCAGCCTGTTAGGCGCCATCTGTGCTGCTCTAAACAAATCACCTAACCATGGCCGGTGTCAGGCTACGTCACACAGTTAGTTGCCTCTTACGACATGCTCTCTGTGGGGCAGTGGTGCTATTCTTGTCCTTGTCATACACAAAGACTCCGGCAGACCAGTTGGGCATTAAGCCACCATTACTGCTTGTCCTGTTTACTGGTAGCTTGCATTTTGTCACCATTACTGCTTGTCCTGTTTACTGGTAGCCTGCATTTTGTCACCATTACTTTTTGTCCCGTTTACTGGTAGCCTGCATTTTGTCACCATTACTGCTTATCCTGTTTACTGGTAGCCTGCATTTTGTCACCATTACTTTTTGTCCCAGTTACATGTAGCCTGTGTTTGGTCACCATTCCTACTGTTCTAATTTTGAGGTAGCCTATATTAGACAGCCATTATTGCAGATTCCATTTACAGGTAACTTGAGGGGTGCTCAGTGGTCTCAAGGTAAGGTGTCCACCTCGGGTGTCGGAGGTTGCTGGTTCAAATCATGGTTGAGATCAGGATCTGTTTTACATGAATTAAAAATTGTTCTTATCTCTGGGTAGTGAGATCGGACTCCCGTGTTCATTGTCGAGCACTTTAAAAATTCCTTGGCAGTTATAAATTCAAAAGGGTAGGCTTCGGATTCTGTTCGCTCCAGATGCCACTCAAATAAAATATTGTATATGTACTGTCTAGTAATTCCCAATGCCAAATGGCTTCTTCACAACATTTTTTATGTTACGTGTTTGCCTCACTAGTTTCTACCGGCAGAGACCGGAAATGTGCCTTTTCCACACCAGACCGTAGTCAATTGAGTGATATTAAGGCGCATAAACCAGTGCTTGGATGCATGTTTGCGTCTGTATGTACCTATGCTAGTTTTGTGCAATCTCAGAAGCCAACCCAACCAAAGTGCAATGGAAGGGTCTCACCCTGAAGACACATGTGCAAGAGTGTGATTTTTGGACAGAGTCAAATGAAACAAGATTGTTGGACAGAGTCAAATGAAACAAGATTGTTGGACAGAGTCAAATGAAACAAGAGTGTGATTGTTGGACAGACAAATGAAACAAGATTGTTGGACAGACAAATGAAACAAGATTGTTGGACAGAGTCAAATGAAACAAGAGTGTGATTGTTGGACAGAGTCAAATGAAACAAGAGTGGGATTGTTGGACAGAGACAAATGAAACAAGATTGTTGGACAGTGTCAAATGAAACAAGATTGTTGGACAGTGTCAAATGAAACAAGATTGTTGGACAGAGTCAAATGAAACAAGATTGTTGGACAGAGTCAAATGAAACAAGATTGTTGGACAGAGTCAAATGAAACAAGAGTGTGATTGTTGGACAGACAAATGAAACAAGATTGTTGGACAGAGTCAAATGAAACAAGATTGTTGGACAGAGTCAAATGAAACAAGAGTGTGATTGTTGGACAGACAAATGAAACAAGAGTGTGATTGTTGGACAGAGACAAATGAAACAAGATTGTTGGACAGAGCCAAATGAAACAAGATTGTTGGACAGTGTCAAATGAAACAAGAGTGTGATTGTTGGACAGAGTCAAATGAAACAAGATTGTTGGACAGAGTCAAATGAAGCAAGATTGTTGGACAGAGACAAATGAAACAAGAGTGTGATTGTTGGACAGAGTCAAATGAAACAAGAGTGTGATTGTTGGACAGAGTCAAATGAAACAAGAGTGTGATTGTTGGACAGAGTCAAATGAAACAAGAGTGTGATTGTTGGACAGAGTAAAATGAAACAAGAGTGTGATTGTTGGACAGAGTCAAATGAAACAAGAGTGTGTGGAAAGAAGTTGTAAGGTAAGGTAGGCATATAATAAAAACATGAAATAAAAACAACAATGAAGTTTATACAAATACAATGATCTTACTTTTATTCAGTAACCATTTTGATTTTTGTCTGCTAAGGAAATGCCCAAATACATCATTTTAAAATGTTCACAATATTTGCTCTGTAAAAATACGTAAATTCCAAACCAAATGTTCACAATATTTGCTCTGTAAAAATACGTCAATTCCAAACCAAATGTTCACAATATTTTCTCTGTAAAAATACGTCAATTCCAAACCAAATGTTCACAATATTCGCTCTGTAAAAATTCGCCATGTCTAAATGTTTCACAATATTCGCTCTGTAAAAATGAATCATGTAAGTTGTATTTCACCATAGAGACTATTTGTATGATATACGTAAGTGATAACATTATTCCCCCCTTTGATAAATTGTGTTCCTTGTCTTATTTGCTGCAGAGCTGTTTAAACTTGGTAATTAGATTTTCTAAAAAATTTAGAACTTCATTACCAATTACTGTCTTTTCAACTTTAAACAAGAAACCAGTAAGGATATAAAAGGAAATGAGTTGACTTTTAATAAATGATATTCACAATTAGATAACTTGTCTTCTGATACTTGATCTGTTACATGCATTGATTTTTTACTCTTTGCACCATAAAAACAAAGCAACAAATTAAAAATGTTTAATATATTTAAAAAACGACACAGCAAGCAAGACATGTACTCATGTGAACCTGCAAGCAGCGTACACCTAGCTGTCTTGCACTATACTATATCTACTTTCACCTATACTACTATATCTATAGACAGGCAGTACCATTGTCTCTTCTCTACTCAACTACAAATCCTTGAGGATCTCCTTGAGAAACTCTTCAAAATTGATTTTGCCATCCTTGTTCGTATCAGCCCTCTCAATGGCTTTTGCTGCATTTCCCTTCAAACCTAGTTTATCCATTAGTTCCTTCAGCTCATTCACTGTGATGAAGCCTGATTTGTCTTTGTCAAACTCTTGGAAGCAAGCCCGGATTTCACACTCTCTGTAATAAACGAAGGGTAGGATTCAGGTGTGAAATATTCATGATATAAACCAGAAATCCAGAATAGAAGTTATGACAGCTAATAAATATTGTAAAATCTTTACAAAAAAATCAGCTAGTGGATCAGATGCAACAAAATGAACAAATACGAGATTGATTGCAACCTACTAGACTATAAAATATAGATACTAAAACACAGTTAAAAAACATATTTAAAGATGGACACACTGAGGTATTACACAAGTTATACAAAATATATAGAGTTGGACAGAATGAGGTATTAAAATAGCTGTATTTAATATTTACAGTGGACAGAATGGGGTATTCCAATAGTTATATATAATATTTACAGTGGACAGAATGGCGTGTGTGTTGCACTATGGTTTTTATTTTGTGCCTGTTTGCTTCCCCAGTTTAAAAGCCGGTGCTGTGATGGGGGAGAACCCAGCACCTTTGGATTGGGAGTCGTGTCACTTAACCACTAGCCCATGCCTCCCCCGATGTAGATAATACAATAGTTATTTAAAATATATGTAGTTGGACCAATGGAGGAATAAAATATTTACAGCTGAATGGATGGATGTATTACAATAGTTATTTAACAAGTGCTATAAAACATAAATAATATAAACCATCTCTAGCTAATAAAAGAGCAGTTATAAAATATAGTTAAAATTTGCGAAACTTTTAATTAGGAGAAACTGGTTCTATACAGACTCTGCAGAGTCTTCTAAACCAGTATAAAGATGTTAAGTTAATTAAGTTAGACCAGTTATAAGGGGACGGCGTGGCCTAGTGGATAAGTGGCACGGCTCACAATCCGAAGGTGCTGGGTTCGATCCCCATCACAGCACCGGCCGTTACCCCGGGGAAGCAAACCCTTAGAAAATGCAGGAGGAAGCAGACCCTTACATAAAATGCATGCTGAAGTCGGATGCATTGGGCCGACAGGCGCAAAATAAAAACCACAGTGCAACGCACACCGCCTTGGGGATTAGAGAAATAAGGCGAACGCAAAAAAAAAAAAAAAAAAAAAAAAAAAAAGACCAGTTATAAAACGTGGTTAAAATGGGCCAAACTGTTAGCTATGAGACCAGTTATAAAACTTAGTAAAAATTAGCGAGATTAGATGATATTCGTGATATTCCTCTTCTTGTCGCATTTAACTGCAGCCAGAATACAGATTATAATAGACATTAGGCCAGTTTGAAACATGTTTTTCTTCCTTTTCGGCATTCGCTCTCAAAAGGATGTTTGTGTTTGTAACGATCTGTCGGAGCGTAGAGGAATGCTACAGCTACAAATAAATTAAAGAAAAGTCCAGATTAGATATTAAGAATAATATTTGGAGTCAAAGACTGGTGAATGTTTGTAATGCATTGCCACAGAAAATAGTAGATGCAGGACCAGTTAATACATTTAAAAAATACATCGTATACACATAGTTATTATTAGATTAACTTGAGTAGAAGAAACTGGTTGTATACAGACTCTGCAGAGTCTTCTAATTCAGTATAAAGAAGTTTAGTGTATATGGATTGTTCATTGCTCAAATTGGTAGTTTTTGTTGTTTTAATATAACTAAAACAGAGCCTAACTTCCCATGGTAATACCTATTTGTTGCATTTCATGAGAAACTGCACGGAAGCATAAAGAGCCTTGAGTTGCCCGCTGCATTCGTTAGAGTCATTGAAGTTGAGGTCTGAAGATGAACGAGGAAGAAGAAGAAGAAGATTTGTTGCATTTAAAAGAAAATGTTGATATAATTCTTTGCACATACTTAACATCCTTGGGATCTCTCAGATGGAACGCCTTTAATAGTTCATCAAGTGACATTTTGTCATCGCGGTTTTTGTCAATTTCGTCGAACCATTCCTGTAACAGTTTTAGAACACTGTAGTACAGTACAAATATAATGATACAATGAGCGTGTACACTAATCAATTGGCACAGATCAATTCAATGGTTGCCATGACAACCGTACTACACCATCATCCACCCAACCATACTTATCCCCATCATCCACCCAACCATACTTATCCCCATCATCCACCCAACCATACTTATCCCCATCATCCACCCAACCATACTTATCCCCATCATCCACCCAACCATACTTATCCCCATCATCCACCCAACCATACTTATCCCCATCATCCACCCAACCATACTTATCCCCATCATCCACCCAACCATACTTATCCCCATCATCCACCCAACCATACTTATCCCCATCATCCACCCAACCATACTTATCCCCATCATCCACCCAACCATACTTATCCCCATCATCCACCCAACCATACTTATCCCCATCATCCACCCAACCATACTTATCCCCATCATCCACCCAACCATACTTATCCCATACATAAACTATATTTCAGACCATAATTAACTTAACCATATTCATCACCATTATCAACGCAACCATCGTTACAAACCAAACCATTTTTATCATCATCCTGAGCCAACTAATATTTATCACCATCAACCACTTCAGCATATTTGTCACCATCTATAACCTCACCATATTTTTCACCTTCAACCACCTCACCATATGTATCACTGTCAAACACCTTATCAACAACCTCACCATATTTGTCACCATCAACCACCTCACCTCATTTTTCACCTTCAACCACCTCACTATATTTTTCACCTTCAACCACCTCACTATATTTTTCACCTTCAACCACCTCACCATATGCATCACCGTCAACAACCTCATCATCAACAACCTCACAATATCTATCACCATCAACAACCTGATCATATTTGTTACCTTAAATTACCAATTAGCCGAGCCTTTGAAATGTGAGATAGCTAACACCTCACACCCCTACGGCAGTAATGCTATAGGTTACTTTACTTTACAATCACCTTACCATATTTATCACCATCAACAACCTGATAATATTTGTCACTTTCAACAACCTCACATTTATCACCATCAACCACCTCACCATATTTTTCACCTTCAACCGCTTCACCATATTTGTCACCTTCAACCACCTCACCATATTTGTCACCTTCAACCACCTCCCATTTATCACCATCAACCACCTCACATTTGTCACCATCAACCACCTCACCATATTTAACATCATCAACCGCCCTCACCATATTTGTCACCAACCACCACCTCACCATATTTGTCACCATCAACCACCTCACCATATTTAACATCATCAACCACCTCACCATATTTTTCACCAACCACCACATCACCATATTTGTCACCATCAACCACCTCACCTTATTTAACATCATCAACGCCTCACAATATTTGTCAGCAGGCCTAACCGCATTGACATCATCACCATCATCAACTCAGCCCTATGCGTCATCTTCTTGAACGCATCTATTTATTTCCCCCTCATCAGCCCTAATCATTTGTATCGACATCACCAGCCTAGCCGTATCGATCATCTACAAACGTATTATCACTGCTGATCGCTGTGCCTGGCGCAGGAAAATCTCTTCTGGCACGACACATATGGAGCAGACAAGAATCAAGGAAGCTGCACGGAGACTAGCGACACGAAAGGAAAGAGACGAGTTGCCTCTGTCTGACGGTCACACAGTGTTTCTCTGCCCTCAGTATGACAGTCGCTTTCGGGCTCGGATTGGTTTGAGCAGCCATCTACGAACCCACTCCAGGATTGACGGATGGCAATGTGGTCTTCTCCGGAAACGATGGGCAAACATCACCACCACCAATCAATCAAAGTCCGCCGCTCCCTCTTTTCAGTATCATTACAAAGATGATGGTAGCCCAATAGGAAACTTCATCGGGGATGAAGTGTTACGAGACTTTATTACATAAATTCTTAGCTTTTAGAACGCTCTGCAGCTTATTCCATTCCTAAATATATGTGTCTCCTAAATATATGTGTCTCCTAAATATATGTGTCGGGTATATCCATTTACTGTTGGTTAAACGGACACATTTCACGTCACAGGCACAGGTTCATCCAATTGTATCTGTAACAAGAAAGTACGGTAAACATGTTTCGAACAACAATAACCCGTGCGGTGAGCGTACACATGTGCACACATGAAAGATACAAACAAGTGTCCATTTAGGTTGTCAAAACGTAACCATAATCATCGAGCATTGTTTTTAATGGGACGCTGCTCTCGTGACCTTCACTTGTGCTCGTCTGGATGTTATGTTAAGCAGAAATGACATCACTGCATTTCACGAGGGCCTGTAGGTGCTTCGTTACTTTTAGTAGGTGGCCAGTTGTGTGTATACTGGTGATTCATAACGCTCTTAACTTTTAGTAGGTGGCCAGTGGTGTGTATACTGGTGATTCATAACGCTCTTAACTTTTAGTAGGTGGCCAGTGGTGTGTATACTGGTGATTCATAACGCTCTTAACTTTTAGTAGGTGGCCAGTGGTGTGTATACTGGTGATTCATAACGCTCTTAACTTTTAGTAGGTTACCAGTGGTGTGTATACTGGTGATTCATAACGCTCTTAACTTTTAGTAGGTGGCCAGTGGTGTGTATACTGGTGATTCATAACGCTCTTAACTTTTAGTAGGTGGCCAGTGGTGTGTATACTGGTGATTCATAACGCTCTTAGGCACTTACTGATATCTCACAGGCTTCGCGTTTATCTCCTGCCTTTCTGAGGACCTTGCAGAGTTCAAGTCTAGTCAAGAAACCGCTGCCATCAACATCAGCAGCCTTAAAGAATTCCTTGACTTTTTCGTCAAAGGCACTCATTGTCTCTTATAGCACTGGACACTTCGTCTGTGGAGTAGATACATGGTATGTTCAATGACAGCTCCAGACACCTTGGAAATAACATCAAGGTATGGTCTCTGATAGCAGTGGACACTCGGGAATAGAGATATAATATCATAGCTGATAGCACTGGGCTCTCGGGAATAGAGACATAATATCATAGCTGATAGCACTGGGCTCTCGGGAATAGAGACATAATATCATAGCTGATAGCACTGGGCTCTCGGGAATAGAGACATAATACCATAGCTGATAGCACTAGGCTCTCGGGAATAGAGACATAATATCATAGCTGATAGCACTGGGCTCTCGGGAATAGAGACATAATATCATAGCTGATAGCACTGGGCTCTCGGGAATAGCAACATGATATGATCACAGATAGCACTGGACACTTCGAAAATAGTGACACGACATTGTTACGAGAGCACTGGTTACTTCTAAAATAGTGATACGACATGGTTACTGATAGCACTTTACATTTAGAAAATAGTGACACGATATGGTTAATGATAGTATTGGACACTTGGAAAATGGTGAGACGATATGGTCAGTGATATTACTGTACACTTGGATAATGGCGAGACGATATGGTCAGTTATATTACTGGACTCTCGGAAAATGGCGAGACGATATGGTCAGTTATATTACTGTACACTTGGAAAATGGCGAGACGATATGGTCAGTTATATTACTGTACACTTGGAAAATGGCGAGACGATATGGTCAGTGATAGTACTGGACTCTCGGAAAATAGTGACACAATGTGGGCATTGATGGCACTTTACATTTGGAAAATGACAACACGACATGGTTAATGGCAGCACTGGACACTTAGAAAATAGTGACACGACATTGTTACGAGAGCATGGTTACTTCTAAAATAGTGATACGACATGGTTAATGACAGCACTGGACACTTAGAAAATAGCATCATGATATAATCACTGATAGTACTGGACATAGCAACATAGTGTGAACATTGAGCAGCTGGTAGAAATAACCTGGTAGAAATAACATGATATGGACATTGACAGCATTGGACATCTATGAGACAGACATACGAGATTGTCTCGGACAGCAATGGCCATCAGACAAATAGCAACATGGGATGGACACTAATGAGTTCCCTTGCAAACTTGTCTTTCTGCTTTTGTCCTGTTGCCCTTGCCATGAGGCGTCGCAGTGAGGCAGGATGTGTATATATCTGATAATCGCCGGTGGACCGGAGACCTGGATAAGCTCTCGTTGCAGGCTGGTCATAATGCATTCTGACTCAGTGATGAAACCACTTGATTTGTTGAGAGTCAGTGTAGGCACTAACTGAGTTTGTCCCCACTTATAGGAGGTAATGTTTTTTTTCAGACCGCAATGGCTCCCGGGTCGACCCAGCCTTAAATGGGTACCGGTTCAGTCCGGGAAGTAAAAGCGGCGAGGGAGAGGAGATGGCTACCGCCCTCATATAGCCGAGCCTTTAAAATGTGATATCGCTAACACCTCACACCCCTACAGCAGTAATGCTATGGGATACTTTACTTTACTTTTACCACGGATTGCGAGGCCCTAAAATGTAGCGTTTTTAGTTTAGACATGTCCGGCACTCTCCCTAACACTAAATCAGGTACCAATTTACAGCTTGGTACAACGGTATTATTTAACACACGCAGACGATTTTGGTGCACAACATCACGTAATCACATACTCTAACTCGTATAAAAATAAAAACCAGAAGTTACATACAGCCTCGTTTCTGAATGCCTACCTGAAATCTCGTGTTGTCTTGTGAGAGAGCAAATATGAAATGTGTGAAAACACTGTCCAGGTCTGTTTTAAAATGTCCTGGTTTCTGGGCTGACAGGTGACACATCCTGCGACGAAGCCAGGAAGGGAGGGACATACATCGTGTGGTATGTAGGTGGTAGTTGAGCGTATAGCTAGGAAGGAGCGGGTGTAGCACAGGGTTATGTGTGTAGGGATTTGAATTTGAAAATATCGTTTGTTTATCTGTCTATGCTTGTATGGTTTTGTGTGTAAGGGAAAATGATTTTTTAATAGATAAGAAATAAATGCAAGTCCACATAGATCGCACGTCATTGTTGTAGCCAGGAAGAAATAAGGATATTTAAATCGACCAACTACTATACTCTATAGTCTTAGTCGCGATCTTCTACAAGGACATATATCCTTGTTCGTGTACCAGCTCTGGTGTCAACCGGATGTAGTCGGATTTCTTGATCTATCGGGCTAGGCTCGAGCAGCTTATTACTCCTTTGCATCGGGAAAAGCTCCGCAGAGGGTGTTAAACCGATGTGCGAGACCATCTTAATAGACTCAAACACTAGAGCAAAGTAGACCCGAAGCCGGTTAGGCACCATCTATGATGCTCTTAACAAACCACCTAATCATGGCCGGTGTTATGCCAAGTTACACAGACGTCTCTTACGACAAGCTCTCTGTGGGGGCAGTGGGCTATTCTTGTCCTTGTCATACACAAAGACCCTGACGGACCACTGGGAAACAGTTTTATAACAATTATAGTTTATATCCTCAAATGTTAGTTATAGTTTATATCCTCAAATGTTACAGTTATAGTGTATATCCTCAAATGGTACAGTTATAGTTTATATCCTCAAATGTTACAGTTATAGTTTATATCCTCAAATGTTACAGTTAAAGTTTATATCCTCAAATGTTAGTTATAGTTTATATCCTCAAATGTTAGTTATAGTTTATATCCTCAAATGTTACAATTATAGTTTATATCCTCAAATGTTAGTTATAGTTTATATCCTCAAATGTTACAGAAAATGCCCTCTGTGAGCTTGAAATTATAAATCTCGCTGAAGTCGGATGTGTTGGACCGAAACATGCAAATAGCGCAGTCAAGCTGTGAACTACGACACAATGTATTCCGTTCTCTGGACTACATTCTGCTACTTAAGCCCTTTTAGGGTTTGGTAGCAGGAGATTGAGAACGAACGAAGCCAAGCCAAGCCAAATTATAACTCGGACCGCCGTAGACAAAAAGGCATTCCGTGAGAAACAAAAACATGTAACTAAAAATAACATCAATATCGAGCATCGGAATAGAATAATCACTACATATATCTGGCCCGTTGTATTGTACGTCTTTGAAACATGGACTCTGAAACAAAAAGGATGAACAAACATAAGATTTTGAGAAGTTATGCTATCGCAGGATGTAAAGAGCAAACTGGACAGAAATAAATGTCAAATGAAGAAGTGCTTAAAGACATGGGGTTACAAAGACAACTAATGATGAGTATACACAAAGGTGGAATGTCTTGTTTTAGTCATAACATGAGACATTAAGAAGTATTATTGAACATACCACAAGACAAAATTCAGGGGGAAAGCGGTAGGTGGAGTCCAAGAAACAATTGGATCACACATTCTTGTAAAGCCAAAGGGGTGCAGGCTAATTCTGCGCTGAAGAGATCTGCTGGGAACGGAGGACAGTGGCATGACATGATTAGAAGACATATACACCAGTCTCCGGACAGAATACCATGTGTTTTTAATGATTTTAGAGTCTAGCCTTTGGCCTGACTAGTCGCGATGACACACTATATCAGATTAGACCATTTTTTGTCTAATATGTTGAGTTCCTAGTTCAGCATTGTTGTTATTTGTTGTCATTGGTGAAGACCTATTGGTCGTAGCGTATGTTTTGTTTGTGTTCTCGTCTCGGTGCGGTATCTGACCATACCTATTTTTTTTTTTCTGATTAAATTTAATTTTAATAAACTTTAAGCATTTTTTATTCATTAATTTGTTCTCACTTTCGATCTATTGTGGCGTCTGTTGCAAAAATGGAGAGGTCTGGCAGGAATTGCGAGCTTAGTTTACAAACCCGCGTGTTCGAATCACGAGGATCTCCGTTTTGAGATACCCGACATGCTGGTTGCTCGCTTCGCCCCGTCGTCCCAGCACTAGCAGATGCAGTCTTATCTTAATCTTAATCGATCCGTTCTTCAACAAGGTGGTTGGCCTTGTGCGGGTCCCGACTCTTGTTTCCACTCCTTGCAGTCTCGGGTTCTAGTTGACCAGCAGTTTATTCCATATAGGACCGCGAATGTTGTTGTTCCTCTCTATCTAGTTTTGCCGTCTGGTGGGTGGCCCACCACGGTATCTCTTCTTTTCCCGATGATACCATGGAGCAGTTCTGGAACTCCAACTCTCGTCTTTCCTTCTTGCGATATGGCCAGCCCATCTATGTTTTGAATGGGTTATATGCTGAACGTCTTTGACTTGCGACACTTTTCGGATGTCGCTGCTGTGTCGCAGTTGCGTAATAATCAGTCCGGCAAGACAGCGTTCAAGTGCGGTGTGCTTCGTCAATTTCTTCTCTGCTTTCGTTAGTGGGCATGTTTCGCTGCCATCACACAGTGCTAACAGGACAGTTGAGTCGAATAAGTCCGCACGCAGTTTAGTGTTTTGTGTGACATCTACCGCTATCTTGATATAGTTGAGAGCCACCCAATCTGCTCGTCTGCGTCTCGCGACCTCTAACTCCATGTTCTTCAAATTGATGAGACGTCCGAGGTAGACTTAATAAACAAGGTTTTCTGCGGGTGCTTCGCTTTGAAGCGCGGGGTTGGGCTCTGGCAAAACGATTACGCATGACTTTTGTTTTATCTCGGTTTATTGTGAGGCCTGCCTTCCTGCCCTCTACATCCAGCGCTGTAAGCATCTTTGTAGCATCCGACAGTGTCTTCGTGATGAGCTCAATATTGTCGGCAAAATCAGAGTTAAACCATGAGTAGGTACGAGATAACCACCTCAGATAAAAACCATGAGGAGGCACGAGATAACCACCACACAGGAAAACTATGAGGAGGCACGAGATAACCACCACACAGGAAAACTATGAGGAGGCACGAGATAACCACCACACAGAAAAACTATGAGGAGGCAAGAGATAACCACCTCACAGGAAAACTATGAGGAGGCACGAGATAACCACCACACAGGAAAACCACGAGGAGGCACGAGATAACCACCACACAGGAAAACCACGAGGAGGCACGAGATAACCACCACACAGGAAAACCACGAGGAGGTACGAGATAACCACCTCAGATGAAAACCATGAGGAGGTACGAGATAATCACCTCACAGGAAAACTATCATCCACAATCAGTACAACTCAAAATGGAAGGACATGGAATTGTGCAATAAACCTGACCCAATAAATCTGACCCAATAAACCTGACCCAATAAATCTGACCCAATAAACCTGACCCAATAAATCTGACCCAATGAACCTGATCCAATCCACCAGCTCCACAGACACCAACAATCCACCAGCTCCACAGAGACCAACAATCCACCAGCTCCACATACACCAACAATCCACCAGCTCCACATACACCAACAATCCACCAGCTCCACAGACATCAACAATCCACCAGCTCCCCAGACACCAATCCACCAGCTCCACATACACCAACAAACCACCATCGTTCGTCTAAGAACTGGCCACAGACTATTGGGCCACCTACATCGGATCAAGATATCACCCACAAGTCACTGCCCTTATGAAACCGGAGTCTAAAACCCCTGAACACATCCCACACGACTGCCCAATACACAGAGACATATGATGTCAAACCTGGCCAGCGGGAGCCGAGGTGACACAGAAGCTGTGAGGCTGCCACCAGGTTCTGGAGAGGATTGTAGACTTCGACCTAGCGACGGGACTACAGATCTAGCTTGACCAAAAAGCCCGAACGCAGAAAGGCTATCTCATAGCCGAGGTCATTGGATAGATCTCACTCTGATACTGCATCTTGTTAAGTATGCGCCGCTCCAGTCAGCAACGACGCTGCTTCTCACTCTGGCTGAGAAACCCTTACCGACAATTACCGTGCAGCACAGATCCAACGTTATTTACGACATTTAGACATTTTCACCTATAATTTGTTTAACCTGGAAGGCAGCTTTCCCACTGTACCAGTCTCTGCATTCTCTGCTAATAGTAATGACCCGGTGGTAGTCTGACAGTTTTATCTCTAGCGTGACTTCATTCTTCAGCTTTGTTTACGGTCTCTACTGTGATTGAGTGAATCGACAGTGAGCTGACTTGCCAGACTGTGATTACAGCGTTCGAGAGCTCGAATTCATGGACAAGCATTTTTTTTTTAAAAATTCGGACGTGGTTCGTGCCTGCTACGCCCGCTCAAGTCGACCCAGCTGTAAATTGACACCTGGCGTATGAATTGGAAGGTTAAAAACAACAAGGGTAGGAACTGGCCACCCCACCTCACATAGACTTCGTCTTAGTGCATGAAGAGTTATCTTCATCCTCGACGGCATTTTTTGCCATGGGACTGATGTTTACGTACTCTGATTACCTGACGAATCGTTCTCTCTGGTCTGTGCCATCTGACATCCCACTCCTGATTCTGTTACCCCTGGTATCAGCAATGTTCGTGCCCAGTGGGTGCCTGTCTGCAGATTCTGTGCCAGGAACTCCTTTATAGATGTTTAGACTTGAGATTTGCCTGGGGGTTGGAGTGGTCTCGAACTTGTCCCCTTTGCACAGAGAGATAATCACTAACCGCTCAGTGGCTTTTGAGAAACAACGGATAGGACCAGAAATACATTTTTGTTAAATCCTTAACATCAACTGCGCACAAAAATAAAGGACCGAGATAAAAGGCACACGGTGACCACAGGTTTACATTTTTTAGCCCTGTTGTATTTTCTTCCCACTGACACTGTCATTTGTCAAATTTCTACAAGGCTAGGAATAGGCACGAACGGCGAGTGTGTGATAGAAACTCTGCTGTCACGTACCTACGTTCCTACGCTAGTCCTGCGCACGTAAACATATATTGCCGTCCGTATGTCTCACTTTTTTTTGTTTCCGGATTACAAAAGTTGAGGTAGTCTACCTGTGTAAAAGATGTTTAAAGGAGATTCACAACGCTTATAAGTATAACAATACAAACGTCTTATGCTTTTTGACGATCCACTCTTTCTACGTTTTTGAATTAAAATCAGAACTCGTATGTTTAACATGGGTCTGCTATTTCAACATATTTCTTCAAGTGTTAATGAATATATATGTGTATTCTTCATGCTTTATATATATCAATTATATATCAGTAAAGATCCTATCACGCTATACGACGTTTAGGAAATATGGTGTTAGGCCCATATTATTTTGTGACCCGCGGCACATAGTGGATGATGTGGTCAGCATCATGCCGGCTGCCTTTACTTCCCAGATTTGTTCTGGTACCAATTTGTGTCTGGCTCGACCACAGACTGCGGTTTGTGATTGGATAAAAATCCGGCACCAACTGTGGATTGAACCCTGATCCGTTGTATGGGAAGCCAATGTACTAACTACTGCGCTACCTACATATATATATATATATATATATATATATATATATATATATATATATATATATATATATATATATATATATATATATATATACGGGGGCACTTCAAATGAAAACCGTAAAAGTAGGAAAAACCATATCTTTGTATTGCAATATGTTAATAAGATTGCTAAGGATGTCAAGAGTGCCCTGCACATGTCATCAAGGTACAGACGACCAATATGACGTCATAAACTGCAGTTGAAAAATGGTCGTGCAACTATTGACATGCACCAAAGAGTAGCAGCGTTCTGTTTTTTTTTTCTTTAGCAGCGAAGGTGCGAAGTCTATATTAATGAAGACCAAATACCGTGATGCATGCCTTTCACTCCAGAAAATGTATGAGTGGAGTAGGAACTTCCAAAACCGCGTGAGTTCTGTGACAGACCAGATCAGGCACACCGAGTAGTGACCCTAGAGTCGATTGCAGCCGTTGAGCCGTAAAGGAAAATCGCCGGTTGACTGTGAATGAAATCGCCGTAAATCTGGACAACAGTCAAGCTCCAGCACAGCACATCATTCATGATGTGCCACAGTACCACAAAGTGTCTGCAAGGTGGGTGCCACGGCAGCTTACGGCTGTAAACAGTCTGTCACAGAAATCACGCCGTTTTGGAAGTTCCTATTACACTCATACATTTGCTTGAGTGATAGGCATGCATCGCCGTACTGGACCTTCATTAGCCGGTAATGTATGTATGTTTCACCTCTTTACTGCTCACAAAATGGATAACAAAACACTGCTCCTCCTTGCTGCATGTCAATAGTAGGGCGGCCATCTTTTAACTGTAATTAGGACGTAATGTTTGTCTGCACCGTGATGACACGTGCAGGACATTCTTGACATCCTTAGCCACCATCAACCTTAGCAACCATATTAACAAGTTACAGTGAAACGACATGGTTTTTCTCATGTATATCCCACATTCTTTTCAGGATTTTATTTGAAGCCTGCTCATGTATGTATGTGTATGTATATAATGTGTGGGACCTTTAGCTTTGGCGTGTGTTATGATATGAAATGTGCGCTATTTACTCTGGTCAGTGAGCTGTTGAAAAATGGCGAGGAAGGAGGCGGGGATATAGAGGTAAAGAGTACATTGATACCAACTGAATGTTAGTAGTGTCATATTTGGTCCATATGCAAGGCACAGGCGGAAAATGACGACATTTGAAATGAAAGGCCTAAGGCTAGACAGCAATGTCCACTGGGGAGATGATGACATAAATATTGTGAGAACTGGTTTTTGGTGCTGAGTACACAGTAAAGCAGAACACACGATTGGGTCTGAGTACACAGTAAAGCAGAACACACGATTGGGTCTGAGTACACAGTAAAGCAGAACACACGATTGGGTCTGAGTACACAGTAAAGCAGAACACACGATTGGGTCTGAGTACACAGTAAAGCAGAACACACGATTGGGTCTGAGTAGTACACAGTAAAGCAGAACACACGATTGGGTCGATCTCACGAGAATGGGGATAATAAAAACACGTTATAGCTGTGGTCAGATTTAGCCATGAAAACGGAAACGAAACCGTTATGACCTACACGCCTTAATCAGGAACAACAACCAACATAAATATGAGCTAACAAATCACAGAGGAAGGGATGAAAGCATCGAATATAGATTTAGTTGCACACAAATAGTTAGAAAATGTACTTAGTTGGATACGACATGCAAGCTGTCACTAGAAGCCTCGCCTGTGGACACGTCCTAGGCACGATAACAAGTGTGTAAGGTGAGAATACAGACGCAACAGGTACAATTGCATGCACGTAATACGAGAAGATCTGGTGGTAGGAGACAAACATGCCTGCGTGGCAGAAGGAAAGATGGTATAACATAAATCCGGTCACAACACAGGCTTACATCGACTTGTGTAACACGCTTGCCACACAAAAAAGGCAAATGCAGCTTCCCACTGCGCTTAGCGTAGTAAGAAGACGGAAACTTACATGAACAAATGGCTTGGCTTGGCTTGGCTTGGCTTCGTTCATTCTCAATCTCCCAATACCAAACACTGAAGGGCTTAAGTAGCAGAATGTAGTCCAGAGAACGGAATGCGTTGTGTCATAGTTTACAGCTTCACTGCGATATTTGCACCTTTCGGTCCAACACATCCGACTTCAACAAGCATTTGTTGAGTACCGGGTCAGCATTCCCTCATCGATCCCTTCTCCTTAGCCAGTCTGCCATGCTGCAGCCTATTATCCAGGATCACCGCGTGGAGGTGTAGAAGGGTCTTGGCAGCTTTTGGTTTGCTGACCCTAACACTAGCAGTCAGCTATGAGTCGCTGACCACTGCAGCGTTCTGTAGTTGGAGCAAAATAAAATCTTGAAAGTGACATTTCGGTTTGAGTTCTCATCCCTCACATCAAAAAGATTCGCACAACGGCAGATTGGACGTTATTTTTTTTTTATTTATGTGTTTGCCTCACTAGTTTCTACTGGCGGAAGTGTGCCTGTTCCACCCTAGACCGTAGTCAACTGGGCGATACTAAGACGCAACACCAGTGCTTGGATGTATGTGTGCGTCTGTATGTACCTATGCTATTTCTGCGCTCTCAGAAGCCAGCCCCACCAAAGTGCAATGGAAGGGTTTCACCCTGAAAGATGTGCGAGGCTTCCATTGTAGTAGTCAAATGAAACAAGAGTGAAGTAAGAAGAGAGAGCCCAGAGATGATTTATCCAGCTATAAATAGGTATTGGGCGGACAGTTAGGGAGATCAAAACTGCGAAGAAGACTTATCAATACAGATCAAGCACCTTCAACAAGGAAGTTACCAACACATCATTCCCTACGGCAGTGCCCGCTAGGAGATTACCTTTATATGTGACCCTCTTCTTTATTCTTTTGTCCAATTGTTCTTGTTATGCGGCGTCGCAGAGGAGGTAAGCGTAGATCTTTGGTTTGCGCTAGATGTGAGACTTGTGCTGCCGACAATTATTTCTTTGATCCTCTTTATCCATCATCGCCAGGGTCAACCTCTTTATCGTGGCCATGAAACCTCCACATTCGAGGTCTGTTCTAAATGTATCGGACTTATGACCCATAAATATACAATGATTCACTTGCAGGTCTGAATCCCCAATCCCCTTCAAAGTACTCTCCTATGGACGTCTCCCAGCGGTTACGCCATTGTTCGAAGCATTTCAGGAAGGCCTTTATGGGAATGACATGCGGCTGGGCCGTTGCGTTCCGCAAAATGTGTTATCGGGATTCAAATCGGGTTCCTATCAGCGCCATTTTGCGCTTGAAGAAGAGCCAAACATCGCAAACAACCATGTCGGGAGAGCAAGTAGCCTGATGAACCATGGGAATGTTATGTTTGGCCAGGGAAGTCTGAATCAGAAATGACAAATGAACAGTTGCTTTCTCATCATGAAGCCGCTAAGTTCCCGTTCACCACAGGTTTGGTTGTTTGCGTGTCACAGAATAATGAAGGCTAAATACAGCATGTCTCTGGTTCGTCAAGCACCATACTCTCCAGCCATGTCTTATTGCAATTTTTGGCTCTTCCACAAGCTGAAAATGGCGCAGAAAGGTACCAGCTTTGAGTCATGGGAAGACATGCAGATCGAGACGTAGAAAGCTATACTCCATTCTCAGATAGGTCTTCTGAAATGTTTCCAACGATTGTGGTGGGGTGGTTGGGAGAAGTGTGTGCAGTACAAATGAGAGTGCTTTCAATATAATTCTGGTTTCAGACCTCGAAGTAATTGTATTTTCCGAGCCAAAGGTCCGAAGCATTTTGAATAGACCTCATATCACCTCTCTTCAGGTTGATTATACTGCACCTTTGTTAAATGTTCAAACCACTTTATCTTCTGTACATCAATATAGCATTTAATCAATGAAATCCTTACTAATGTCACCAACTTCCTGCTCCGATCAGCCAAATCAAGAACATGAAATCTATAAGGACAATGATCCGTCCTACACATCGCACGTCATCCAGGATTGTTTGCAGAAACACAGCATTAGACAGACATACCACTCTTTCTACCTACAGACATGGCTCTCCCACTACCTACAGACATACCACACCTTCTCCCTACAGACATTGTACTATATATACCTACATACATGGCTCTCTCTATCTACAGACATGGCTCTCTCTATCTACAGACATGACTCTCTCTATCTACAGACATGACTCTCTCTATCTACAGACATGACTCTCTCTACCTACAGACACGCCACTCCCTCTACCTACAGACATGGCTCTCTCTCTACCTACAGACATGGCTCTCTCTCTACCTACAGACATGGCTCTCTCTCTACCTACAGACATGGCTCTCTCTCTACCTACAGACATACCACTCTTTCTAGCTACAGACATGGCTCTCTCTCTACCTACAGAGATGGCTCTCTCTACCTACAGACATGGCTCTCTCTCTACCTACAGACATGGCTCTCTCTCTACCTACAGACATACCACTCTTTCTAGCTACAGACATGGCTCTCTCTCTACCTACAGACATGGCTCTCTCTCTACCTACAGACATGGCTCTCTCTCTCCCTACAGACATGGCTCTCTCTCTACCTACAGACATACCACTCTTTCTAGCTACAGACATGGCTCTCTCTCTCTACCTACAGACATGGCTCTCTCTCTACCTACAGACATGGCTCTCTCTCTACCTACAGACATGGCTCTCTCTACCTACATTCATGACTCTCTCTACCTACAGACATGGCTCTACCTCTACCTACAGACATGGCTCTACCTCTACCTACAGACATGGCCCTCCCTCTACCTACAGACATGGCTGTCCCTCTACCTACAGACATGACACTCTTTCTACCTACAGACATGACACTCTTTCTACCTACAGACATGGCACTTTTTCTACCTACAGACATGGCACTTTTTCTACCTACAGACATACCACTCCCTCTACCTACAGACATGCCACCCCCTCTAAAAAAAATTAAACATTAACCTTTTCTTTCATGACATTTTTTTTTCGCTTCTGGTTTAGTCGGGAAGACCGAGGAAGTCTGGCCTATGTACACACATCTGAATGTAATGCGTTGTAGGAATATAGGACGCTGCATGCTTCAGTGGCTCCGAGCAGGTGACTCAGGCGTGATCACAAATATCTATAATGTTGGTGTGCTGGTTTGCTTTGTCCTCTTCTTACCTCGTGAAATATCGAGTTCTTCTTCTTCTTCTTCTTCGTTCGTTCTCAATCTCCAGCTACCAAACCCTGAAAGGGCTTAAGTAGCAGAATGTAGTCCAGAGAACGGAATGCGCTGTGTCGTAGTTTACAGCTTGGCTGCGATATTTGCACCTTTCGGTCCAACACATCCGACTTCAGCAAGCATTTTTTGAGTACCGGGTTAGCATTCCCTCTTCGATCCCTCCTCCTTAGCCAGTCTGCCCTAATGCAGCCTGTTATCCAGGATCACCGCGTGGAGGTGTAGAAGGGTCTAGGCAGCTATGGTTCGCTAGCCCTGACGCTAATGGTCAGCTATGGGTCGCTGACCACTGCAACTCATGTGCTGCTCAGCATCTTGATCCCATATCGAGTTCAATTAGATGTGCAATTTAAAAAGCATTTTACATTACATTGTTACTTCATTTTGGGTGGGAAAGAAGCTACGGTAGAGAATGTTATAAAAGTGTACGTATGCGTGCTTGCCCTAGTACATTCCTTATTGATCTAAGTTATTTACTTGCCTTGAGTCTGTTAAGGAAGTAAACTATAAAACATGTTTCAAGCACAGATCGGCATCTTGAACGAAATGATAAAAAATATGTCGCAAGCATCAAGCGACCTTTGGTATCAAGGAAGGTTGGACCAAAATGCATGCATCCTGAATTACCTCCCGTCGTATTGACCTAATGTGAAGCCACTGATCCAAGGTAGCTCGGGACAGTGGGAGTGAGGTTGATAACCAGCGCAGTTACTTCCTCGCTATAATCCTCATACAGCGCAAGTTACATCATCAAGACAACCGTCCGCTGATGTCGTCATCACCGTTTGCGATGGTCGTCCACCTTGTTACTGATTCACCGTAAACAGTAATATACTAGACTTGCTTCATGGAAATGCACCTGTGACTACTTTATTAAAACACACACATACACACCCACACCACCTTGTTACTGATTCACCGTAAACAGTAATATACTAGACTTGCTTCATGGAAATGCACCTGTGACTACTTTATTAATACACACACATACACACCCACACCCACCCACACCACCTTGTTACTGATTCACCGTAAACAGTAATATACTAGACTTGCTTCATGGAAATGCACCTGTGACTACTTTATTAAAACACACACATACACACACACACCACCTTGTTACTGATTCACCGTAAACAGTAATATACTAGACTTGCTTCATGGAAATGCAGCTGTGACTACTTTATTAAAACACACACATACACACACACACCACCTTGTTACTGATTCCCCGTAAACAGTAATATACTAGACTTGCTTCATGGAAATGCACCTGTGACTACTTTATTAAAACACACACATACACACACACACCACCTTGTTACTGATTCACCGTAAACAGTAATATACTAGACTTGCTTCATGGAAATGCAGCTGTGACTACTTTATTAAAACACACACATACACACACACACCACCTTGTTACTGATTCCCCGTAAACAGTAATATACTAGACTTGCTTCATGGAAATGCACATGTGACTACTTTATTAAAACACACACATACACACCCACACCCACCCACACCACCTTGTTACTGATTCACCGTAAACAGTAATATACTAGACTTGCTTCATGGAAATGCACCTGTGACTACTTTATTAAAACACACACATACACACCCACACCACCTTGTTACTGATTCACCGTAAACAGTAATATACTAGACTTGCTTCATGGAAATGCACCTGTGACTACTTTATTAATACACACACATACACACCCACACCCACCCACACCACCTTGTTACTGATTCACCGTAAACAGTAATATACTAGACTTGCTTCATGGAAATGCACCTGTGACTACTTTATTAAAACACACACATACACACACACACCACCTTGTTACTGATTCACCGTAAACAGTAATATACTAGACTTGCTTCATGGAAATGCAGCTGTGACTACTTTATTAAAACACACACATACACACACACACCACCTTGTTACTGATTCCCCGTAAACAGTAATATACTAGACTTGCTTCATGGAAATGCACCTGTGACTACTTTATTAAAACACACACATACACACACACACCACCTTGTTACTGATTCACCGTAAACAGTAATATACTAGACTTGCTTCATGGAAATGCAGCTGTGACTACTTTATTAAAACACACACATACACACACACACCACCTTGTTACTGATTCCCCGTAAACAGTAATATACTAGACTTGCTTCATGGAAATGCACCTGTGACTACTTTATTAAAACACACACATACACACCCACACCCACCCACACCACCTTGTTACTGATTCACCGTAAACAGTAATATACTAGACTTGCTTCATGGAAATGCACCTGTGACTACTTTATTAAAACACACACATACACACACACACCACCTTGTTACTGATTCACCGTAAACAGTAATATACTAGACTTGCTTCATGGAAATGCACCTGTGACTACTTTATTAAAACACACACATACACACACACACCACCTTGTTACTGATTCACCGTAAACAGTAATATACTAGACTTGCTTCATGGAAATGCACCTGTGACTACTTTATTAATACACACACATACACACACACACCACCCACACCACCTTGTTACTGATTCACCGTAAACAGTAATATACTAGACTTGCTTCATGGAAATGCACCTGTGACTACTTTATTAATACACACACATACACACACACACCACCCACACCACCTTGTTACTGATTCACCGTAAACAGTAATATACTAGACTTGCTTCATGGAAATGCACCTGTGACTACTTTATTAAAACACACACATACACACACACACCACCTTGTTACTGATTCACCGTAAACAGTAATATACTAGACTTGCTTCATGGAAATGCACCTGTGACTACTTTATTAATACACACACATACACACACACACCACCCACACCACCTTGTTACTGATTCACCGTAAACAGTAATATACTAGACTTGCTTCATGGAAATGCACCTGTGACTACTTTATTAATACACACACATACACACCCACACCCACCCACACCACCTTGTTACTGATTCACCGTAAACAGTAATATACTAGACTTGCTTCATGGAAATGCACCTGTGACTACTTTATTAATACACACACATACACACCCACACCCACCCACACCACACCACCTTGTTACTGATTACCCATAAACAGTAATGTACTAGACTTGCTTCATATAAATGCACCTGTGACTACTTTATTAATACACACACATACACACCCACACCACACCACCTTGTTACTGATTCCCCGTAAACAGTAATATACTAGACTTGCTTCATAGAAATGCACCTGTGACTACTTTATATATATATACACACACATACACACCCACACCACACCTACCCATAAAAATATTCTTGGAATGTTACAATGACCCGGTTGTTTTCAATTCAGGAACCACTCGAAAATACAAGAGGCTTGTCATAAGTCTTTACCCTGACCATGAAGAAGTAGGAGGAGAAAGTTAACATTTGGCACAGGGCTTATTCCTTCTCAATGTAGCCACCACCTAAAGTTATATTTTTCTGCCATCTGCGTGACCTTGAAAAGACCTTCAGAATAAAGTAACCTATTTTTCGAACTAAACCAGTTATCACAAGCCAGTGTGACATCTTCGTCACTATCACAATGATTTCCTTTAAGCTGTTTTTTTTTAAAGTTTTGGGGGAAGAATACAAATCTGGGTCATAATGGTGAACCAATAAAAATCTGGGTCATAATGGTGAACCCAAGTCTCAATTCACTGTCACCATGGTCGGTAACATGTTTTTCCACCGACACATTTTGAGCAAATGGCCACAGCAATCAACCCTCGTTTGTTTCTGTTCACATGTTAGCAGACGCGGGACCCAGCAGGCACACACTTTTCTAATGTTCAGTCTGTTGTGTAAAATTATAAAAACTGCACTTTCATTCAGTTTTGTTGACCTAGATATCTCTGCAATTGTCATTGTCCTATCCTGGTTAATGATTTTCTTCACTCCTGCAGCATTTTCATCGCTGCACTCAGAGGATGGTCTTCCTGATCTTGGAAGATCAGCAACATTGGAACGGCCACACTTAAACTGCCTAGACCAGTTTTTTACAGAAGCATACGAAGGACAGAATTCCTCAAACACTGGTTCCATCTCCCTGTGTATTTCTGTAGGTGTTTTTCCCTGCAACATCAAGAACTTTATCGCAGTTCTGGCTTTTGATTTCTCCATTGTTCTGATAAACCGTTAGAGTAGCAGATCCGGTCAATAAGGTGTGTTGCGCCGTGCACCATACTGGATAAACCCGTCGAGGAGGGAAATTTTCATACTTCTCAAGTCCAGCACACATTGAATAAGCTACATATGTGCCAAATTTCAACTTTCTCCTCCTGCTCCTTCATAGTAAGGGTAAAGACTTATGACAAAATGAGCCCTTTTCTCAATACGCTACTCAATTTTTAAAAGAGACTCAAGACGACGCCTATTCTCGACCACTATTCCGAAAGGTCCACTTCGAACCCGTTTCGTCCAATTGAAGCATATGGACGCAGCTACAGCCGGGCCTATACATTTAGCCTGTATTCAAGCACTTGCAGTGGTGGCTTCAATAGCGACGGTCCAACTTGTTGAGGTTGTTATCCCCATGTACAACCTCCTATAGTCATCGTTACGACACGCTTGGAAGGTTACACTGATCTTAGCATTTTCACACCGGAAGCCACTCATGGAATAAGTCCCTTTTTATTCAGATGCATTTTTTTTCCAGCTGAAAGCTTCTCTTATGTTGGTTATTATAGTGAAAAACTAACGTCTTCTATGCCTTAAAAAGTGTTTCCTGTGTATTGTATTCAGTAAAAAAGGACCTTTTTAAATTTAAAAGCCCATTGACTTTTTCTGAGCTCTAGGCCTCTTTCATATACAACGCGGGCTTTTCTCAGGTGATGGCAGTGAATAGGTAACGTCAAATGATTTCAAGCATTGCTAGCTTGCTGGTATGAAAAAAGGTACACAAGCGTTTGAATATAAATGCTACAGAAGAATGTTGTGCATCTCTTGAAAAGAACATAAAGCACATCTTTATGTGAGAGATAAATAAATTTCTTTGCAGATCAACAGGAACAATTCGTCAGTTGAAACGTTGAAAACAGACGTGGTTTGAGCATGTAAGGAGACATGACTCTAATTCAACAATAATACTCAAGGGAACAGATGAAGATGGAAGGAAGCCGGGGAGACAAAGAAAGTCGTGACCTGAAAACATCAAAGAGTGAACATGACAAAATTATTCCACATTCGTTGGCAGGACTTAGAACTATGGAGGACCGTATGTGCTAATGTTTACACAATTGCACCCCTACGGTCCTATCACGTTAATTAAGGGCTTATTGATTGTCTGATATCTGCTGGTTCTATTGGGCCTATTATACCGTTTGTTGAGTTCTCATCGAGTGGATCCAGCGCGTAACGTGCAGAAGAATTACTGTTTTCTTGTTGCTAATAATTCTTATTGAGTAAAGGTTAAGGCTGTCTGATAGCAACCATTGTCAACAGTAATCTTCTGCTGCGTCAGGTTCGTTGGCTGTGTTGTATTTGCAGGCCCCTCCCCAAGACGAAGTCTATAGTCTTTACCAGGTCGAGCGGACAGGCCCATTGTAATTTTATGGGCTGATAGAGTTCTGTGATTCTGGCTTACGGTGATAGAAGCTTCAGGGCTCAAATCCCGGACATAGCTCAAATATTTTTTTTTCTCATTTTGTTTAAAATCTGATTAATACATTCCATTCTATTATGGCATCAATCAATGAATGGTTGAGATCTGGAAACCGCTGCGGTTTGTTTATTTTGTGGTCGTAAGCGCCACCAAATCCATATGGTCATAGAGCGAGCACATTTGTTTAAATCAGTTAAGTGTGATACATTTTTTTACGAAACGAAACGTGTTTGTATCTGTCTGGGTAGTCAATACAAACTAACTACATAATTCCTTTGCGAAACTGAATTTTCCATCTGTGGGGTGGGCTAGGAATGTGATCCTCGCCTATGATGCTAGAGGTTCGTATTTCAAATCCTAGACGAGTCTTATGTTGTTGTTTTTTTTTCTTCTAATATTCTATTTAAAACGTGATTTAAATTTGTCTCAGTAGTACGGATCCACTGGCGAGTGGGCAGATGTTGTGCACGCGTCTCCTAGTATACCACAAAATACGTCAGTATATATTTGTAGGTATGTATGTATGTATGCCGATCCTAATTCTTCTCTTTTTGCACCATGCGGCACTCGGTGATGAGTGTGGCGTTAAGTGGTTGTAAACTTTGTTTGCAAACCAAACGTACTAGTTCAAATCACGTCACATTCGGTTTTGTAGACTGAATAGTTAGTGATGTTTTTTGCACGGTACGACCGTTTCTCCCAGTCTACTGAGCTGTAAATGAATACCCGACGAACGTCGTTACTTTCAGCAGAGAAAGCGACTAAGAACACATTAGGGCTCCCTCGTGCAATGAAGTCGTTTCTACGAGCCATGTTGCCATTATTTTTCCACTTTCCATCACGTGTTTCGCTTCGTTACGATTGTTATAAACTTCCCTCTCTCCCACAGACCTCAAGTGTCCCTAAATGTTAGACGTTGACAACTCGACATCCCCCGTTCACGCATAGAAATATTAAAAGTTGTCTCAATAGAATGTCGCCTTCAAAATTCACGCACAGAAACTGTAATAGCCCTACATTGTTCAAACATTTTTTAAAGCCCAACTCGTTTTTACGCAACAAACCTTGAAGGACGATCGTCAAAACGCATTGAAATCTGACGTCGGACTGAATAATCAGTGAATGAGTCACGCTCCATGGTGTGACTAGCACCGACATCGAGCGTGGGACGAGGTGGGGTAACTTTAAAATAATCTGAGAGACTTTTGATAGAGAATTTGTCCGCAAAGTTTTATACTGCGCCACTATATGCTATTAAGTATTTCTTGTTATGTACATTAGGGACTTTTCTTCTTTCATTACTTTTCAATCTTGATGTCTATTGTAAAATGAATGTTAGGCCCCACCTATTTATTTCCAATTTATGTGTGCAAATATGTGTTATAGAAACGACTGATTTTAGTGTCTGTTAGAGGGGGAGGCGGGTGTTTGGTGGGCGCAGCGTCAAATGGAAGTGTTTATGAAGGTGGACGTGGCAGGCATAGAGGATGTGAACGAATGGGCATTTATGGAGGGGGGGGGGTAAGCACATGGATGTCCTAGAAGGGGAGGTAAGCACAAGAAAACTTTGGAGTGGTGATTGAAAGGGAGACAAGTTTTGATAAGTATTAGTAGTGAAGACAAGCTTAGAGTAGTGTTAGGAGGGCATTCAGCTTAGAGGATAGATAGAAAGGGAAACAGCGAATTGATAATAGCAGTCAAATTATATGTAGAGTTGGTTGGCGTGATATATTTTTGGGGAATGATGGTGATTGCTAAATATAGTTAATTTAAATCAGTAAGCGTATATTACCGGGTTTTTTTCAAATTTTTGTTTTATTTTTAGTTTCCATCCAGACCGCATTCATTTTAGGCGATTTCATAACGTATTAGTGCTTGGATGCGTGTGATCATCTGAATCTACCTATGCTCTGCTGAAGACGGATATGTCGGACCGAAAGCTGCAAATATCGCAGTCAAACTGTAAACTAGCGACACAACTCAAACCCGTTCTCCAAGGGACGGCGTGGCCTAGTGGTTAAGTGGCACGGCTTACAAGCTGAAGGTGCTGGGTTCGCTCCCCATCACAGCACCGGTCGTACGCCGGGGAAGCAAACCCTTACAAAATGCAGGAGGAAGCAGACCCTTACATAAAATGAATGCTGAAGTCGGATGCACTGGGCCGACAGGAGCAAAATAAAAACCACAGTGCAACGCACACCGCCTTTGTGGATTAGAGAAATAAGGCGAACGCAAACAAAAATTTTTTAAAAAAAACGTTCTTCGGACTACATCCTGCTACTTGCAAAGCCCTATTCAGGGCTTGGTAGCGGGAAATTGAGAACGAACGCAGAAGAAGAAGTACATGCTAGTTATGGCGACCCCAGTGATCATCCTCAATCAAAGTGCAATGGAAGGATCTCATCCTGAACTCGTGTTAATGGTGTGAAATAGTGTCATTGCTGGACGGAGTTCAATCAAATATAGTGTGTGGTAAGAGGTGTGCCATATCCAGTGATAAATGGAGAAGGCAAAAGTGATATGATTTCTATTGGCATTATTTGATAACTAAGAACAGTGCAACCTATTGTACGGTAATATGACAAGCGCACCTTCCAAGTGTGCCCACCGCGTAGCTATCTTACTCGTATCCTTAAGTCTTAGGACGGGCGCTGGGCGTGCAGCAATGCCTTTGAGGAAGGTTATATCCACAATGTGGTTTGTGGAACTCCTTTATAGATAAGACCTAGTTCCCTCTTGCTACGGCCATCTAGTCGCCCTTCCTCTCACGGACGACAGCAGTGAATTGACTACATGGGAATGTCAGACCGATATGCCCTGCAGTGGAATGTGATAGTGTGTATGTATTTATGTGCATATATGCAATCCATCCATACATGCCAATAAGATAATAAACGGTGTTGGATTTATGCTGGACATGAATTTTTATATTTTTAAAGTCCCAATATACTTTGTAATGTCTGTTTTTATTCGTTAGCACAAGTAGCCTTTTTAGGGATGTACATCGAGTGCAGGCGTGGTTCGCAATCCCAGAATACCGGATTCAAAATCGTCAATTCGTGTCCAGTTTGACTGAGCATGTCAGAGACATTTCTCAGTATGACCACTTCTCCACGTACAGAAGGATTCGCAATTCTAATTTATCTGAAAAAGAAACTGCCACAGTGGAACACATTACAAACACACGCATTCATACACTGACCAATTCATCCACATTACAAAAAGATACATACAAGCATCCATATATAGGCCAATACGCCCACATTACAAAAAGATACACATACCCATCCATATATAGGCCAATACGCCCACATTACAAAAAGATACACATACCTATCCATATATAGGCCAATACGCCCACATTACAAAAAGATACACATACCCATCCATATATAGGCCAATACGCCCACATTACAAAAAGATACACATACCTATCCATATATAGGCCAATACGCCCACATTACAAAAAGATACACATACCCATCCATATATAGGCCAATACGCCCACATTACAACAAGATACACATACCTATCCATACACCGGTCAATGTCCCTTTAGTTTTAGTTAGTTGCCCATTGCAAGCGAAGATGGCGACAGCGTCATATGTGGTTATTCAGATTGAACGCAAATGACTGCACAGTCTGTTCTGAGCGTGGCAAGTAGGCGAGCAGTAGGCTGCACCTGAACAGCGTTAGTGATCGGGCCGTGTTATATTATTTTTTCGTTCAGCTTGCTTTTTCGTTATGTTTCCCTGCTCAGAAAGGAGGGCAGTGAGCCAAGCTGGGCGGATCGGAGCAGACAGCGACATCAATGGAGTAATTATTCAAAGAAACTGTCAGTCTCATTGTATCGTTTCATTTTGTCTCCGACCATACCCCAGCGAGCTGCTGTCCTGTCCTGAGCTCACCATACAGTAGTTATTTAGGAAGGCGTTTATCTGACATGCGAACAACATGCCTAGTCCATCTAATCTGGGCTCTCCCTATCAGTGTATAGAGTCTGGCCCTGCTGAGGACCACAGAGATGGACATTCTATCCTGCTAATCGATCCTGAGCAGCATGTGGAGGCAATTCACTGGGAAATGATTACGTTTCCTGACATGCCGGCTATTGAAGTCATGATATCGCCCAAACGACTGCGGTCTGGGTGGAAAGTGTCGTACCTTCGTCATTAAAATCCAGAAAGACAATCCTTTAATCAAACAAAATAAATGACATGTTGATCAGCAATGTAAAAACGTATAGCTACATTTTAAGTATCCTTGGAGAATTGGTGCAAACAACTTCATGATGTTTGTTCCTTTCTTTTGCAACATATTTCTATTTTTAGACGTTCTCTTGAGACCCATTTGGCCCCGAATTATTTAGTTTCCTTGTCTGTCTTTTCACCAGGTGGTCTTCAGTGCCACGTACTCGTCTCTTCCCATCAGGTTATTGTTGTTGTTGTTTCTGCTGTCACTTGTACTTGAGTTAGGTACTCTTGACGACTTTCTGTTGGGACGGGTTACAGTGGTTCTCCTCACAACCGGAGACGTCTTCTCTTTTTCCCTCATCCAACCCCCTCCCCCTATCCCCGGATGACATTCCAGCGTGAATGGCGTTCCGATTTAGGTAGTGGAGGAGGTTGATGTCTGACTGCGTAAGAAGAAGAAGGTAGTGGAGGGTTGGTGACAGTCCGCCACGTTCTGCTGCAACATTTAGAGTGACAGGAATTCTGAGTGATTTGTCCAATAACAACTAGCTGGAGGTAGATTCAAACTAGGGTGATGGCTAAGTCAGACAACAGACGTCATTGGACGGCCATGAAGTTTCTTGAGACTATATAATACTCGACAAAGATGAACTCAGAAGACTGGCCGGGAGAGAGATATAATGAGAGACTAGCTAGCAGGCTGACTAGGAGAGCGTTTGATAGGCTGCTACTAGCTAGCAGGCTGACTAGGAGAGCGTTTGATAGACTGCTACTAGCTAGCAGGCTGACTAGGAGAGCGTTTGATAGGCTGCTACTAGCTAGCTGGTTGATTAGGAGAGCGTTTGATAGGCTGCTACTAACTAGCAGTTTGATTAGGAGTTTATGAGAGAGAGAATGAGTTGCATGGTGACTGAACCAGAATACACGTTCGAGTTTCGACCAGTCGCTCTATAAGTGTATGTGTTGGACACCCTGTGGTTAGAAGATATCTGAATATGTGTGGTGCGTGCAGGAGACATAGTGAACGATGTGTGTTCTGAAATATATCAATGCACCGATCGACAGAGTTTGGGACCATAAGTGAGTACATGGTTCCGACTAGTAGGACGTGATCGAAGTATTTGTAAATGTACAGATCACCTGAATGAAGGGATCTGCGTGTGAATGTGTGCACAGAATGACAGAGTACAAAATACGATCGTGAAGACGAGTTTGTGAGAGTGTGTTGAGTGTGCAGATAAGGGGAGTAGCGGCGCGAATACTGGGTATATTCGTTTGGGGGAAATATTCAGAAGCTATTGCTTACAACCTCCGAGATAGTTAGTAGTACAAATATATATACTATTAAGATTATTTAGTTCGGATGTATTTTGTTCTTTTTGCTAATATTGGTTTTGTTAATATTCATGTAATAAATCATATATAGGGTTTACTGTGTAATTTACTGTGTGCAGTGGTGTCGTAGTGTGAATACATGTAACATTTTAGATAAATAACTACTTAGTAAAACATGGACTCTGTCACACTAGCACCATATGTGGGTGCAGGAGACGGGCAGAGTAATGGACAGGGTGATAGGCCGGTTGGCGAAGGAAAAGATGAGTGGGTTGATAGATGGCAGCATTGGTTGATTGGGGGAGTGGTAGAGATGGATATGTGGCAAGCAAAGGGTGTAGAAAGTGATGATCCTTTAATTGTTAAACTGTTGTTTCTTGCCTATTTTGCAGGATTGGCGGACAGATCATCTGCACGGATATTGTTAGTTTGTCATAAGTGGTTTCCTGTTATTATATTTGCAGGGCTTGTTTGCCGCTGGACGACTTGTGGCCGTGCCTTTAGCATCTCGTTTTACAGCATCCTTCATGCTCGTGGTTAACATTGTAAGTATCATCCTAGTCTTCGTTACAAAGATCATAATCTTCGTTACAAACAGAGATCATAATCTTCGTTACAAACAGAGATCATAATCTTCGTTACAAACAGAGATCATAATCTTCGTTACAGATATCATAATCTTCATTACAAACAGAGATCATAATCTTCGTTACAAACAGAGATCATAATCTTCGTTACAAACAGAGATCATAATCTTCGTTACAAACAGAGATCATAACCTTCGTTACAAACAGAGATCATAACCTTCGTTACAAACAGAGATCATAACCTTCGTTACAAACAGAGATCATAACCTTCGTTACAAACAGAGATCATAATCTTCGTTACAAACAGAGATCAAAATCTTCGTTACAAACAGAGATCATAACCTTCGTTACAAACAGAGATCATAATCTTCGTTACAAACAGAGATCCTAATCTTCGTTACAAACAGAGATCATAATCTTCGTTACAAACAGAGATCATAATCTTCGTTACAAACAGAGATCATAATCATTGTAATCATCAGTCTCAACTAGCCACTTGTCACCACAACCTCACCACCCAAACCTTAGTTTGGGAAATAACTGTTGTTTTTATTAGTGTTATGGATCCAGCAGCATCTGGGCTCTCATCCTTCGGTCCAATGGCATTTAATAGTAATATGCACTCGTTTGGTACTTGTTTAGTGTCATATGTATCTGGCCTCAGAGAAAGAAATATTTTTCTATCATCTTTGAGCGCAGAGCACTCAAATGAGAAAATGATCAATGGTGTCGTATTGGTGAATACACAGCTGGCAGAGTGTGTTGTGTTTGGATTACGTTCAAGCTCTTGTTAAGTCGGACGGTGTTGAGTTCTCAGCCGGAACAAAAGGTGCTCTTATCCGTCCTTGTGAGTGGATTAATACTGTCATTTGGATTAGGTCTGTAGACCTTCCTCCCCGTGTTCCCCATGGCCCATATGTTTAGGTCTGTAGACCTCACTATCCGTGTTCCCTATGTCCCATTTGTTTAGGCCAGTGTTCCCCATGTTCCATATGTTTAAGTCAGTGTTCCCCATGTCCCATATGTTGAGGTCAGTGCTCCCCATGTCCCATATGTTGAGGTCCGTGTTTTCTATGTCCCATGTGTTTAGGTCAGTGTTCCCCATGTCCCATATGTTGAGGTCCGTGTTTTCTATGTCCCATGTGTTTAGGTCAGTGTTCCCCATGTCCCATATGTTGAGGTCCGTGTTCTCCCTGTCCCATATGTTGAGGTCCGTGTTCCCTGTGTCCCATATGTTTAGGTCCGTGTTCTTGATGTCCTATATGTTTAGGTCCGTGTTCTCGATGTCCCATATGTTTAGGTCCGTGTTCGCTGTGTCTCATGTGTTTAGGTCCGTGTTCGCTGTGTCTCATGTGTTTAGGTCCGTGTTCCCCATGTCTCATATGTTTAGATCAGTGTTCCCCATGTCCCATATGTTGAGCAAAGTTTCTTTGTTTGCTGTTCTTATGAGCAAGTCAACTGTTTGTATAGTTGTTGCTGTATGTCTCCCCCTTGTCATTGCTATGTGTGTTTTGTCCAGGGATCCACTTCGTAACTAATTTGGCAGCTGATAATGAAAAACAGTATATTCTGTCCCTCTGTTGTTACATGGTCAATATTCAAGACAAACAGGAGAAAATGTACATCTGTTTCAGCTAGAGATTAAGGCATGTCAAAATCACCATACTATACGACATGCTGGGAAAGAGAACTGAGACACTAGTCCGGTCTGGCACACCATACTGACCAGGGCGTCGCGTTAGCCAGGCGTAATGTACTGACCAAGACCCCATCTCTCTTTCATTTGGCGATCCCTGGTAACAGGCTATTTTCAAGACTGTTTGGCTAACGAGATCGGGATCGACGTGATCCCCGTAGTAGTGAGCGTAAAACAGATGAAGAAAAGCAGGGCAGAATAGCCTGGAGAATATCCCTGTCCTACGTCATCAACAGGCTGTGGACGTGAGGAAAGCTGCTACAACCCGCCATTTAAAGCCAATTTCAAGGCGCACAATAGAGTAAACTAACTCATCGTGGACACTCAGTAACAACAACAGCAAAAGCAGCGTCAGTAGCAGCAACATCAACAGCAGCTACATCAACAGCAGCAACATCAACATTAACAGCAGCAACATTAACAGCAACAGCAGCATCAACAGCACCAGCAGCTACATCAACAGCAGCTACATCAACAGCAGCAACAACAGCACCAGCAGCAACATTAACAGCAGCAGCAGCATCAACAGTACCAACAGTAGCAGCAGGAACAACAGCAGCAACAACATCAATAGCAGCAACATCAATAACATCAACAACAACAACATCAACAGCAGCAGCATCAACAGCAGCAGCAACAATATCAACATCAAAAGCAGCAACAGAAGCAGCAACAACAACATCAAAAGCAGCAACAGAAGCAGCAACAACATCAACAACAGCAGCAGCAATATCAACAGCAGCAGCAGCAACAACAACATCAACAGCAGCAACATCATCATCATTAGCAGCAACAACATCAACGGCAGTAGCAACATCAACAGCAGCAATGGCAGCAGCAACATCATCAACATCAGCAACAACATCAACATCAGCAACAACATCAACAGCAGCAACAAAATCAACATCAGCAACAACATAAACAGCAGCAACAACATCAACAACAACATCAACAGCAGCAACAATATCAACAGCAGCAACAACATCAACAGCAGCAACAACATCAACAGCAGCAACAACATAAACAGCAGCAACAACATCAACAACAACATCAACAGCAGCAACAATATCAACAGCAGCAACAACATCAACAGCAGCAACAACATCAACAGCAGCAACAACATAAACAACAACATCAACAGCAGCAACAATATCAACAGCAGCAACAACATCAACAGCAGCAACAACATCAATAGCAGCAACAACATCAACAGCAGCAACAACATCAACAGCGGCAACAACATCAACAGCAGCAACAACATCAACAGCAGCAACAATATCAACAGCAACAACATCAACAGCAGCAACAACATCAACAGCAGCAACAATATCAACAGCAGCAATAACATCAACAGCAGCAACATCATCAACAGCAGCAACAACATCAACAGCAGCAACAATATCAACAGCAGCAATAACATCAACAGCAGCAACAATATCAACAGCAGCAACAATATCAACAGCAGCAATAACATCAACAGCAGCAACATCATCAATGGCAGCAACAACAATGGCAACATCAGCAGAAACAACAGCGGCAACAACATCAACAGCAGCAAGAACATCAACAGAAGCAACGGTAGCAACATCAGCAGCAGCATGAACAACAGCAACAGCAGCAACAACATCAATAACAGCAACAGCAACAACATCAACAGCAGCAGCATCAACATCAACAACAGCAGCAGCAACAACATCAACAACATCAGCAACAACAGCAGCAGCAGCAACTGAAGCAGCAACAACAGAAGCAGCAACAACAGAAGCAGCAACAACACCAACAACAACATCAGCAACAGAAGCAGCAGCAACATAAACAGCAGCAACAACAGAAGCAGCAGCAACAACAACAGCAGCAGCAACAACACATATTGAGAATCAATGACATCAGAAATATTATTGGAATTATTTTCTACGTAGAATACATACAGAACATACATACAGAACGGAACCTTGTTGCAAATTCGTTCTGAATAAATATGAAATATCTTGTTATAATGTTAAGTTATGGTATTCAGAATCGATATCACTGTACTCCCGGCAGACCCATAGTTATTAAAAATGTATCCGCATATAGCGAAGAGTATGAATACTTATTACAGTAGCTGGCTGGTTGTACACACTCAAGTCGGTTCTCTGACAGACCCAAATTGAAATCCAACTCTGGTCTATTGATCACAATATCATCAATGACGAGTATCAAATGAATGCATCATGCAAGTGGCGATTATTGAATAAATGGAACATCCAACAGACTATTATTGAATGAATTGAACATCCTCCCCTTCCAGTTTTTATGTTAAATACCCTCACCACGACTGCTCCTAAAGCCAAAGTGTCAGTCCTTTCATTGCAGTTAACACCAACATGACGAGGACAGTAGATCCACATCATCCCCTACAGGTTTAAGGCCTCTGTGTCCTGCTGTCCATTCTCGTCCCAATTATTCCTCCTGTGCCTACCGAGCCAGGGGCTCAGTCGGACACGCTGACTGCCCTGATTAAAGTGCTCTTAGATAATTCTCATCAGAGCTGGTCTCAATCACCATTACCATACTGAGATTGTTATCACGTGCGACAGTGTCTCACTCTAGCCGTGAAGTCCATAATAATTTCTCAGCGCACTTTTGTGATTCACACGTAATTGGTTGTACGTCTCCATTATTAATCCGTGTTTTGTGTTTTTTTTGGTGTTTTTTTATATTAATGTCCACAATGAGTAAGTTTACTGTTTTGGGCGCCCTGAAAAGGGCGTTAAGTTGTGGGATATAGTAGCTTTCCTCACGTTCTGAGTGTGCAGATGGTGGACTGTGGTCCACCAGGCGGTTGTGCTATGCATGGTTTCATCTGTGTGACGCTAACTACTACGGGGATCACGTTGATCCAGACTGCCTTGAAAACAGCATGTTTCCATGGAACGCTACGTGGAAGAGAGATAATGGTCTTGGTCAGTATATTGTCCTGACCGGACTAACGTCTCAGTTTCCCGAGTGTATATCCGAGTGGTCCGCCGGGGTCTTTGTGTATGACACGGACGAGAATAGCACTAGTGTCCCACGGAGAGCATGTTGAAGTAGGCGACTAATTGTGTGACATGGCATAACACCGCAAATGTGTAGGTGGTTTAATAAGAGCAGCATAGATGACGCCTAACAGGCTGCGGGTTTACTTTGCTCTAGTGTTTGAGTCTATTAAAATGTACTCGTACATCGGTTAACCACCCTCGGCGGCACTTGTCCCAACGCAGTGGAGTAATAATAAGCTGCCCAAGCCTACTCTGCTATGCAGTAAATATTCATCCCGGCTACATCCTACTCACACCATAGCTGGGACCTGCACAGTGGCATCTGTCCCTGTAGAAGTGCAGGTCTACTAAGACTAAGAACATCCGTTATTAACATTTTAACATAAAATACAATATTTTGTTAATGTTTAAAAACATTCTATTTCAAAATGCACTAAAGAAGAATACAGTAGTTCAGTACTACTAACAGCTTAACTGTTACGTCTTACGCCAATTACTCGTCATGTTTCATCACAAATATGAAATAAACGCGTGAGACGCCGAATACTTAACAACAGTTTTCATTTGAAGAAACTGTTACTTTAGTTAATCTTAAGCTATAGACCTCATAGCCCGTCTATGATTTCAGACCTTATGTAGTTTGTGTCTGTAAAACTCTGTCGCAAATGTCTGTTATTTGCTTTAATGCTTTTTCTTCAATCGATCTTCGACTTTTGTCGATGTTTTTGTTTCTAGTCTATTGATTATGTCGGGCCTGAATTGTACGTCTGAACTGAGCAAATTACATAGATTAAAGACACCTGTAAACTGAGCAAATTACATAGATTAAAGACACCTGTAAACTGAGCAAATTAAATAGATTAAAGACACCTGTAAACTGAACGAATTACATAGATTAAATACACCTGTAAACTGAGCAAATTACATAGATTAAAGACACCTGTAAATTGAACAAATTACATAGATTAATACCTATCATACATCATTACAGTTATGCAAGCTGTATATAAGTGCAACAAAACCGTTAACTAATAGCTCTTCTTCCTCCTCTTCTTCATCTTCTTCTTCTTCATCTTCTTCTTCTTCATCTTCTTCTTCATCTTCTTCTTCTTCTTCCTCTTCTTCTTCTTATTCCTATTCTTATTCCTATTCTTATTATTATTCCCATTACTCTTCTAATTACTCCTCTTCTGTTGGGACGGCGTGGCCTAGTGGTTAAGTGACACGGCTCACAAACACAAGGTGCTGGGTTCGATCCCCATCACAGCACCGGCCATTACCCCGGGGAAGCAAACCCTTAGAAAATGCAGGAGGAAGCAGACCCTTACATAAAATGCATGCTGAAGTCGGATGCACTGGGCCGACAGGCGCAAAATAAAAACCACAGTGCAACGCACACCGCCTTGGGGATAAGAGAAATAAGGCGAACGCAAAAACAAAACAAAAAAACTCCTTTTTTTTCTTTGTCGTTTCGTTTTCTTCTTCTTCTAAACTTAACCTCTATATTGGTTTAGCTCTATACTGGTTTAGGAGACTTTGCAGAGTCTGTATACAACTAGTTTCTTGTAGATACTTGGTCTAGACCTATGCGTATCCAATCTATTATTGAATGTATTAACTTAACCTGCCTCCACTATTTCATATGGCAATGCATTTCAAGTATTCACCACTTACTGACTGACTAAACAAATATTTTCTAATATCTAATCTGGATCTTTCTTTAATGTGTGGCTGTGCCCCCTTGTTCTTGTAGGCGATTGTATTTTGAAGAGAGAAAAACTTTCTTTTAATAATCTAGTTTTTCCATTCCCTTGATTATTTAGAAAAAATCTGTATTTGATCACTTCTCTTTTCTAGACACTGTAGGCCATTTTTTCTACTAACTGCATTTCTTAAATCCCAATATCAGTTTTATTGCCCTTCGTCCCTTCCTTGTAGCACCTGGACTTGCTCACTCACTTTACATGTATGATCTGTTATAACCTCTAGGCCCCTTTCCTTTTCCATCATTCTAATATTGTTCTCGCCCATTCTGTAATTATGTTCCATATTGGATCTACCCATGTGGCTGACTACATTTCTCTACATTAAACTCCCATTTGCCAGCTCAAGGCCATTATTGAATTGTATCTATATCCTACCTCAATATATTCACTTCTGCTTAAGATGTAGCATCTTCGCATAGTTTGTGTCAGCGAGTTTTGCAAACATGGATCCGAAATTATTGTCCAAATCGTTCAAGAATAAACGACCCGGCATGCTTTCGTGGTGTGATTCTGTTTTACGACAATGCGCGTCCACGTGTCGCGAACATTGTTCAAAAAGCGTAAGCACAGAAAAGGTGGGAAGTACTGCCACACTCATCATATAGCCCCGTTATGTCCCCTTGTGACTTCCATTTGTTCGGACCCTTAAACAAATTTCTGAAGGGACAAAAGATTCGACTACGATGCAGATGTCATGACCTCGATGACCAACTGGTTTAAAGAGCAACCAAAGTCATTTTTTTCGGTTGGCATCTGCCATCTACCCAGGCAGTGGGATGCGTGTCTGAATGCCTGTGGCACCTTTTTTTTTTTACTAACCCTTTGGCATGTTTGCTTCATAACAATTGCTATATTTAATTATGTCACAACAGATGATGTAACTTTCATTTGTTTATAATAAAGCCAGTAAGTCCGGTTTCATTTGAACACGTCTCATATATCGATCTGTCTGTGGATATGCTCGTAATAATTTGTAAGCAGGATCCTAGACATCCAATTTTTAGATATCAGGAGCAGGTCACAAGACTCAAATCCAGGCATAGTTTCCTTGAATCAACCAAGTCCATACAGTCAAGCCCTGAAAGTCGTTGCATTTAATTATGGCACGAAAATATACAGGACCCATGCATCGAGTTTCAGGAGGAATCTGCCCCTGGCCATCACCTTACCCTAATCACCTTGGAAGACTTCGAACTGGCGTATCACGATGCAGGGTGATGAGATGGGATCTCTCAGACGGCGATACACGTGACTTCGGTGCGGTACAATATCCAGGTCATCTGATGATTTGTCCCAACCTCCCGGATACATGTGACGAGAGCGACATGCTGAAGGTGAATGTCAGGGCAATTCAAGTCGCTGAGCACTGAATGAACGCTATATGACGTGGTGCTTGGACACGGAAAGTAAGACTGGGACTGAACTTAGCCTCAATGTTCTTTCATTTTAACAATTGGAGACATGACTGTCTATAATTCACATCGTTAACAATAGTCTCATTAATTGTAATGTACACACAGTTATGTTATTTACGTATTACCACCATTATAATGAAGATGTCGTGCAAGTAGTCCAACTGTTCATCTCCACAGATCGGTTGTTCTGTGGGTCTGCTCATCACTATCATATTCCGCTGGAGTCACGTGGTCATCTATATTGGCACTTGCAGTGTAGGCCTCTTTGTGAGCAGCATGTCCCCTACTGTGATGTCAATGGCGGAGCAGTTTGTGGATATCAACCGTGAGTTAATGGAGAGCGAGTGACCGTTAGGCCGAGATTTAAAAAATCGATAAATATAAATATGTATATATTATACTTATGTGTGTGCGTGCGTGCGTGGTTGTCGTCGTTTATAGCAGTGCTTTCCAACCGCTGTTCCAAGGAACGGTACCTGTACGCAGACGTTTGCTGCTGGTCCGCGGGAATATTATTGCGGCTCAACTCCTGAAATGTGGAAATCGCCTTGAGGTGATCTAAGGTATAATGGACTAATTTTGTTAACTCAAATGACGTCAGCTACACAAAGTATCCGTACTATCCGGACACACGAAGGTGTTTGTGAGTTTGGTTTCTTTGTAATTTTTTATTTAGATGGGTGAGGGAGGGTCAAAGGGGTTCTTCAAATGACCAGGCGTAAATTAGGTTAATTAGAAATTGATGGACAAGTTTTAAAAATGAAGTGATTGTACCTGCTAATATTGTGTTGTAGCATTTCGGAAGACAAGTTTTTTTCTATAATGGATTATTTTTGTAATTTCTATCTGATCTGTCCGAGAAAATTGTTCCCAGCTTCACTGGTCCCAGAAAATTGTTCCTAACTTCACTGGTCCCAGAAAATTGTTCCTAACTTCACTGGTCCCAGAATTGTTCCAAACTTCACTGGTATCAGAAAATTGTTCCTAACTTCACTGGTCCCAGAAAATTGTTCATAACTTCACTGGTCCCAGAAAATTGTTCCTAGCTTCACTGGTCCCAGAAAATTGTTCCTAACTTCACTGATCCCAGAAAATTGTTCCTAACTTCACTGGTCCCAGGAAAATGTTTCATAGTTCCACCGGTCCGCATGTGTACACAGGTTGGGAAGCACTGGTTTGGAGTTTAAGAACGGGAACATGGAGGACGTTTACAAATGTTTGATTTCATGACGTTTACACGTTTCATGACGTCAGCTATAAAACGATATCTGGCACCAATCTATTAAAGACAGAAGGTCAAGAGTTAGTTTATGATCAAATTTACGACTTCTCAGCATGTATACGTAGAATATGTGTATGTTGATTTTTTTAATTATTTTATATTATTGAGATCAGTGAATTAATTCAGGGTTGTTTTTTTGTTCCTTGGGGGGGAAGTAGATTTTTATTACCAACAACGCCGAGTGTTTCAACAGTAGGATAAAAGCTAATGGCCAGGAACTCGAAGTGGTTGATCGTTTTAAATATCTGGATTCGATTGTCGGTTATGAAGGATCAAAATGTGAGGTGTTGGTCAGAATAGCACAGACAATAGCGGCGCTTGTACGGTTTAACAAAATCTGGCAATATAAACGGTTAGCACTATGTACGAAAATCAGATTAATGCGTACATTGGTCTTGTCAATATTTATCTATGCTTGTGAGACATGGACAGTTACAGCTGACCTTAAGCGAAGGATATAAGCCTTGGAGATGTATTTCCGAAGACTTTTAAACGTCACGTACAAAGATCGAGTTACAAATTAGGAAATACCGAGATATAATTACAACAGCAATTTGGCCTTTTGAAGACTTCTTGGCAACTGTCAAAAGAAGGAAACTCGCTTGTAAGTTCACATATCGAGAAACTTGCTTGGTACGGCCACATATCGAAAAACTTGCTTCGTACGGCCACATATCGAGATCAAATGGTCTTGCAAATACGATCCTCCACGGAAAGGTGCAAGACAGACGACGGAAAGGTGCAAGGCAGACGACGGAAAGGTGCAAGGCAGACGACGGAAAGGTGCAAGGCAGACGACGGAAAGGTTCATGGCAGACGACGAATAGGTCGTTCCATAAAGAGGTGGAAGGACAACATTAAAAAATGGACCAATCTTCGACCAGAAGAGGAACAGTCAGCGGCCACTGAGCGAGAGGCGTGGAGTGGGGTTGTGAGGATGTCTTCATGTGTGCCCCGACGACCTCAACGGTTACGGGATGACCTGAAAACGTTATCGTATAAGGAGCACCATACTTATTTGATGGGCCAGAACAACTAACATTGTAGTGACGCCTTTGTTCTATAAGCAGTAACAGTTTACTTAGCCAGCAAGGAGAGAGCTGCTTAATATGAGCTGCATGTCTTGAACTGGTATGTCATTAACATAAATTATTATACATAACTTTCCTCAACAGCTTGTATAACAACGTGCTTAGTAGTAGTCGCTGCCCTGGGCGAGGCTTTGTGTCCTGTCATAGTTGGAAATGTGAGTACTGTCATTCTCTCTTTCTCTCTCTCTCTCTCTCTCTCTCTCTCTCTGAGACATTTGCACTTCGCGTTCAAAAACTTCAAGACAGTAACATCTCACTCCAGACAAATCTCAGATCTATTACATTCAAGACAGTATCATCTCACTCCAGACAAATCTCAGATCTATTACATTCAAGACAGTAACATCTCACTCCAGACAAATCTCAGATCTATTACATTCAAGGCAGTAACATCTCACTCTAGACAAATCTCAGATCTATTACATTCAAGACAGTAACATCTCACTCCAGACAAATCTCAGATCTATTACATTCAAGACAGTAACATCTCACTCTAGACAAATCTCAGATCTATTACATTCAAGACAGTAACATCTCACTCCAGACAAATCTCAGATCTATTACATTCAAGGCAGTAACATCTCACTCTAGACAAATCTCAGATCTATTACATTCAAGACAGTAACATCTCACTACAAACAAATCTCAGATCTATTACATTCAAGACAGTAACATCTCACTCCAGACAAATCTCAGATCTATTACATTCAAAACAGTAACATCTCACTCTAGACAAATCTCAGATCTATTACATTCAAGACAGTAACATCTCACTCCAGACAAATCTCAGATCTATTACATTCAAGACAGTAACATCTCACTACAAACAAATCTCAGATCTATTACATTCAAGACAGTAACATCTCACTCCAGACAAATCTCAGATCTATTACATTCAAAACAGTAACATCTCACTCCAGACAAATCTCAGATCTATTACATTCAAGATAGTAACATCTCACTCCAGACAAATCTCAGATCTATTACATTCAAGGCAGTAACATCTCACTCTAGACAAATCTCAGATCTATTACATTCAAAACAGTAACATCTCACTCCAGTCAAATCTCAGATCTATTACATTCAAAACAGTAACATCTCACTCTAGACAAATCTCAGATCTATTACATTCAAGACAGTAACATCTCACTCCAGACAAATCTCAGATATATTACATTCAAGACAGTAACATCTCACTACAAACAAATCTCAGATCTATTACATTCAAGACAGTAACATCTCACTCCAGACAAATCTCAGATCTATTACATTCAAAACAGTAACATCTCACTCCAGACAAATCTCAGATCTATTACATTCAAGATAGTAACATCTCACTCCAGACAAATCTCAGATCTATTACATTCAAGACAGTAACATCTCACTCCAGACAAATCTCAGATCTATTACATTCAAGACAGTAACATCTCACTCCAGACAAATCTCAGATCTATTACATTCAAGGCAGTAACATCTCACTCTAGACAAATCTCAGATCTATTACATTCAAGACAGTAACATCTCACCCCGGACACATCTCAGATCTATTTCATTCAAGTCAGTAACATCTCACTACAAACAAATCTCAGATCTATTACATTCAAGGCAGTAACATCTCACTCTAGACAAATCTCAGATCTATTACATTCAAGACAGTAACATGTCACTCCAGACAAATCTCAGATCTATTACATTCAAGACAGTAACATCTCACTCCAGACAAAATCTCAGATCTATTACATTCAAGACAGTAACATCTCACTCTAGACAAATCTCAGATCTATTACATTCAAGGCAGTAACATCTCACTCATGGCAAATCTCAGATCTATTACATTCAAGACAGTAACATCTCACTCCAGACAAATCTCAGATCTATTACATTCAAGACAGTAACATCTCACCCCGGACACATCTCAGATCTATTACATTCAAGTCAGTAACATCTCACTACAAACAAATCTCAGATCTATTACATTCAAGGCAGTAACATCTCACTTTAGACAAATCTCAGATCTATTACATTCAAGGCAGTAACATGTCACTCCAGACAAATCTCAGGTCTATTACATTCAAGACAGTAACATGTCACTCCAGACAAATCTCAGGTCTATTACATTCAAGACAGTAACATCTCACTCCAGACACATCTCAGATCTATTATATTCAAGACAGTAACATTTCACTCCAGACACATCTCAGATCTATTAGAATCACAACAATAACACTTTATTCTTGATTGCATTTTCTGCTATTTAAGATGGCTGACATTTGTACATTGACCTTTCCTTTCAGCTGTTGGTAAACTCCGGACCAGGCAGTTTCCTGGTCTTCTGCTTCACCTTCAGTGTATCAGCCATCTTCTTGTATGCTGTGCTGCTCATGGCTGGTCGGCGGACGGATAAATATAGAGGTATATCAACACAATTGAGTTTGTGTTAGTAGTCGATGTGTTGTAGTTGTCACAGGAACATGGGTTCAGGTATTTGGGCAGTATTTTTTTTGACAAATGGTAGACCAGACATGGAAATCAGGACTAAGTTTACAAGAAAGGTCTCAGCCTAACTTCCAGCATGGGGAGGAAGACTAACATCTGGTGAGGTAAAACATACTGATCAGAAATATTAATCAGGATCAGGCAAAACATACTGATCAGAAATATTAATCAGGATCAGGCAAAACATACTGATCAGAAATATTAGCCAGGATCAGGCAAAACATACTGATCAGAAATATTAGTCAGTGTCAGTCAAAACATACTGATCAGAAATATAAGTCAGGGTCAGGCAAAACATACTAATCGGACATGTTAGTCAGTGTCAGTCAAAACATACTGATCAGACATGTTAGTCAGGGTCGTGCAAAATATACCGCCCAAGACCATCACCTCGACTTTCCTTGGAAACGGGCTGTTTTCATTGCAGACTGATTAACGATGTGAGGGATCGACGCGATCTCCATAGTAGTGAGCGACACACAGATGAAGCCAAACATAGCACAGCCACCTGGAAGACCCCGTTTGCCTTTAGCAGAACGCTAGGGATGTGAGGAAAGCTACAACTAACCACCACTTAACGTCCTTTTCAAGGCGCGCAAAGGGTGCCGCATAGCGCAATGGTAAGCGAGCTGGCTTCGCATCTGAGTAGTTCTGGGTTCATTCTCAAATTGAGGCAGAAATTTTTTTCCAGTGGGTACCGGTTCAGTCAGTGAAGTTAAAGCGGCGAGGGAGAGGAGATGGCTACCGCCCTCATATAGCCGAGCCTTTGAAATGTGAGATCGCTAACACCTCAAACCCCAGTCATGCTTTGGGTTACTTTGCTCTATTGGAATTCAAAAACTACTTCCAGCCTAGGGCGATATGAAGGATACGTGCAGCACAGTCTTTAACGACAATTGTACTATTATGTACCGACCTAATTTTTTCATCTATAATAAATATTTAAGAAATTCCTTTAAAGTAGTTATTTCATTTGACAGGAAACAAGGAAACAGAATCATTGTTCAGTTTTATTTTTTTCAGCGGCGAAAGGCGAGTCATTTTTCTGGTTGTCAGGCAGGCAGATCATATTGGAAGGGGAAAGCACCTTGATAAAACCATGCAGTATTAAGTACTACAGCCGCATGTCCGAGAGTGATTCAAACATGGAGCTTGGACCCGTAGGATCACAGGACAGTTTGAAAGATCTTCCAGCAGGGAAGTAAATAGCATGTGTCAGAAATTGTCTTATGTTTGAGTAGTTAACGCATGAAATTAAACATTCTTGGCTTTGACACATTTAGCAATCTTTCGATTAGTCTCCCTTTGAAGCATTGTGAAATTTATTAGTCTCCCTTTGAAGCATTTTGTATTCTGAATTTGAATGAGTTCCTTTTAAAACATTGTGTAATCTGAAATTTATTTAGATTCTTTTGGAAACATGCGTTATATGAAATTTGATTTGCCTCCTTTTTGACATATTGTGTAATCTATAATGCAATTGGCCACGCTTATGTATACCTTTGATTGAATCCTTACGTTACCACTGACTTCAACCCATTTCAAGGCAAAGTGCTTTTTAGCTCTGCATAGTTTAGGCCTGAATGCTGAATATTTTGATATGCTCAGTTGCTCTCATATAACCAAGGATATAGCCCAGATATTTAAACTTAAATACCAGAATTTGGACATTATAAGATTGATTAATACCTAGAAAGCTGTTATTTGAAACTTCTCCCAAAAATATACAGCTGTGAGAAATGGCAGTGAATGAACCGATATGGATGCATAATTTTTTTAAATAATTATTTATGTAGCAATAGTTTATTCTTGTACATTAAAGGTGAAGGTCAGTCCCAAGGGAACAATTGCCGTCGGGGATGAAGATAACTCTTCATATACTAAGTCGCAGTCTGTCTAAGATGTGGTGGCCAGTTCCCTTCCTTGCCCAACTTCTTTTCCCCATCTTTTATGTCAGGTACTCATTTACATCTGGGTCGACTATAGGAGCAGTCATACCAAGGAACTAACCACGCCTGGATTTTTTTCTTTCCGTTCGTGATTTCGAACCCTGGCACACTGTAATTCCAGTCTTAGCAAGCCAGCTCACTGTCAACTACTAGGCTACACACTCCACCCTTGTACATTACATTTTCTTAAATTATCTGCTACAAATATATTTCATTGTCCTTGCTAGTGTGCAGATGCAAACTTTCTTTTGGATACAAATAGAATGATAGTTCATAAGTGTTCTGTTTTGTTAGAAATCGGCATCACTGTACTCCAGGCTGACACTGGAAGTAACATTGAGGCTGTTTTATAAAAACATTGCAGGAGAACCAACATCAGACCTCTACATTGTTGAGGCCCTAGACTGCAGCATAGTTGACCAATTTGTAATCCAGCACTACTCATTGACGCTCAAACTTCCCAGCAAATAGCGAAGAGTGTGGAAATCAGTTGTTCCAATAGCCTGTTGGTTATACATACTCCTGCTTCCATTCTTTTTTGGTGCCCCTCCCTGCTCAACCTACAAGTAAAACCGAAACCTCTGAAGTTTGTGGATTGTTGATTCATCAATTACGTTATCCACATCCAAGAGGTGGTCATTAATCAACCTCAGAATGCCAACTCTATCCATATCCAAAGTCATCCGTAGCTGTTTTTTAGGTGAGGATGTCATCCCTTCATTGCCATGAGTTGAAGCATGAACAGAACTTTCTGCAAAGTCTAGTCACAGCAGCGGTTGTCCCTGAAAACTAAGCTACACCTTTACAAATCCTGCATCATTCCAATCCTTCTGTATGGCTCTGAAACATGGAAGGTCCTGCTAAGAAATCAGAACAGTGTTGAATTATTTTATATGCGCAGTCAGAGGCGGATCCTTGGAACCCACTGAAATGACAGGGTTATGAACACAGAGGTCGTCTAATAAACGCATCTCAAGAGAATTGTTTCTGTGATGAACCGTCACCTCCTCTCAATCTCCGGTCATTGGTCCATATCCCCCAGGGGACCCAGCATGTCAGATCCTGCACCTAGCAATCAAAATCAGTGGTGAAATCTTTGGTCCACATGAATTCACCCTGGGGGTTGTCAACGCAACACCTGACTGTGACAAATTGTCCGCACCTCATCAGATCTTCATGGACCTCGGAAATCAATCGTGGTCACTGACAAATCGATTGGATGAGCTTTGTCATCTAAACAGATTATTATTATTAATATGACTGGGACAATAGATCACCACAAAAGTCCCATTTGTTTTGAGGCCTCTCTTTCTGCTATCCATCTATGCCATAGTCAGCTCTTCTGTACCTTTCGGAGCAAGAATTAAATCTGATACCATGACTGGCCTTGTCAAAAAAAATCTCCAAAAGAACCACAGCCTCAATTTCCATTCACAAACAGAAAGTTATTCTCATGTTTCAGCCTCAATCTCTAGTTGTTCTCGTGAATTCCAGCCTCAATCTCCAATTGTCCTCATAAAGTCCCAGCCTCAATCTCCATTCCCATATTGGAAGTTGTTCGTGTGAAAGTCACAGCTTCAGTCTTCATTTGTCTTCGTAGAGCCTCGGTCTCTATTTGTTCTTTTGAAGTCACAGTTTCAATCTCCATTTATTCTTGTGAAGTCAGTTTCAATCTCCATTTATTCTTGTGAAGTCAGTTTCAATCTCCATTTATTCTTGTGAAGTCAGTTTCAATCTCCATTTATTCTTGTGAAGTCAGTTTCAATCTCCATTTATTCTTGTGAAGTCAGTTTCAATCTCCATTTATTCTTGTGAAGTCAGTTTCAATCTCCATTTATTCTTGTGAAGTCAGTTTCAATCTCCATTTATTCTTGTGGTCCCAGTCTCAATCTCCAGTTGTTCTTGTGGTCCCAGTCTCAATCTCCATTTATTCTTGTGATCCCAGTCTCAATCTCCATTTGTTCTTGTGAAGTCAGTTTCAATCTCCATTCCCATACTGGAAGTTGTTCTCATATATATATATATATATACTGCTCCTTTTGGCTGAGAGCTACACTCACTTTCTAGCACAGAAGCCCCAACCTAATATCTCTCTGCACAGCACCTATCCATCCTCCTCCACAGTATTATCATTTATCAGCTGTTCAGCCTTGTGTTCCACATTGCCAACAAAACATGATGTCTTAGATGTTGTGTTATTTCATATTAAGTGTGGATTCATTCATCCACTTTGCTCATCTTTTTAAAATCATAAATGCAGTGCTATCTGCTTCAATTTCTGACAATTACTTGAAATAGATGCTGGAAAAGACCAATGGATACATTAGAAAATAGTTCTATGTACTATTCATTCAAAAAAGTTCTTGATTTTTCTCAGTCAGAGAAAACAAGGCACCATGAAGTGAACATGACATCAAACCTTGTAGCACTGTACTTTTAGGGTAGTTTCAAGTTTAGTGCTTTATCCTCTACAATAGCATCTACTGTGGTACACAATATATCTATGCTTGCCTTTCATCACTTCTAATCGTAGTTGAAGCCAATACAAAACACAATCATCATATTCTTCAATTCTCTTGTGTTGTTAGACATGAGGAGGGATAGTTTTCTGATGTGTGCCAGATCTATCTCTGATGTTGATGTCATCCTGTTTCTTTACTGTCTCATTTACACCGTCTATCCATCTTAGCAACCCTGGTGTCTCTCTGGTATTGTAGATCTGCGCAACTGGTAACTTTGGTTGCATTTTTGTCAGATGTCCAAACCATTTTATTCTCTGCCTTTCCATGTATTCTATGCATGGTGTTGCGCCCACCTTCTGTCTGATTTCTTTATTTAGTACTCTGTCCAGCCTTGTGACCCCGACAGTCTTGCTCAAACACCTCATTTCGCATACCATGATTTTTCTATCTTGTGCCTTGATGATGAGACTGAAAGCAAAGAGCTGGTATAAAAATACTATTTATCAACTGTCTCTTTATCTCCACTGGGATGTGTATGTATTTTAATAGTGGTGAGAGCTGATAGGAAACCTCATTACCTTTCTGTGTTCTGGATTCCGCCTCTCTGTCCAGTCTTCCATTTTGTATGAACGTTGCTGTCCAAATACAAATATATCCCACTTATACATATTCAAAGGATCCAAATTGTGTATGGAATGTTAAAGTGTAACTAAAGCTAATATTTTTAGTTACCCACCCATGCAAGTAATGCACTGCAATCATCTTGTATGTACTTAATGTGTGAAAATTACAGTTGTAACTCAAACTAATGGAGATTCAAAGAAATCAAGACTCACATCAAAACCAAAACATTCAACGCCAAATTCCGGAATCCACTATCAGTTTCGGTAGCTTTCTTTGTATCCTTTCCAGCATGTTTATATCCCCTCTACAATAAGAACTTCACACCTGAACACTGTACTCTAATATAGGACTAACTAATGCTTTATAGAGTTGTGCATGGTGCTTGAAACCCCACTGCATGTAGTTACAGAAAATAGATGAAGCCGCAGAATATTTGGAAACTTTGTGTCACAAACAATAATACACATTGAAACATTTACAGATGTCTGCAATAAAAAAATGTTTTAACAGTTATATTCAACTCCATCATCATCAATGCATGTAAGCTTCTTTCTGGATATATGACAACCCATTGCCAACAAGTTTGGTCGTGAGCTCCCCTTTCTATCTTTCACCAGTTGAGATCCAGGGACCAAATTTAATTTTTAAATTCTCTTCTGTGATGTTTTTTGGTTTGTCTACCAACTCTGTATGTGCTGCTTATGTCCTATGCTATGTGTTTCAAGAACACCATCAGCTTGGCCCATCTAATTAAAACAATAACGCATCATTTATTTGATTTTAGCTCAAAGCTGGTGGGTGTTAGGTTTACAAGTATGTGTTTATATATCTATAGGAAAACGCTTACTGTAATACTGGAACTTGCTCTGATAAACTAATTGTAAGATGTGTTAAAATTTGAAATTGTCCTATGAGTTGTGTGATGATTTGTAAAGCTGTGTGAAAACTTTCGTAAGTTGTGTGGTAACTTTTGTAAGCTGTGTAATAACTTTTGTGAGCCATGTGAAAACTTCTATAAGCTGTTTGAAAGCTTGCAAGTTGTGTAATAATGTTTAAGTTGTGTGATAATGTTTATTTAAGTTGTGTGATAATGTTTATTTAAGTTGTGTAATAATGTTTAAATTGTGTGATAATGTTTGTTTAAGTTGTGTGATAATGTTTAAGTTGTGTGATAATGTTTGTTTAAGCTGTGTAATAATGTTTAAGTTGTGTGATAATGTTTGTTTAAGTTGTGTGATAATGTTTGTTTAAGTTGTGTGATAATGTTTGTTTAAGTTGTGTGATAATGTTTGTTTAAGTTGTGTGATAAAGTTTGTTTAAGTTGTGTGATAATGTTTGTTTAAGATGTGTAATAATGTTTGTTTAAGTTGTGTGATAATGTTTGTTTAAGTTGTGTGATAATGTTTGTTTAAGTTGTGTGATAATGTTTGTTTAAGTTGTGTGATAATGTTTGTTTAAGCTGTGTAATAATGTTTGTTTAAGTTGTGTGATAATGTTTAAGTTGTGTGATAATGTTTGTTTAAGTTGTGTAATAATGTTTAAGTTGTGTGATAATGTTTGTTTAAGTTGTGTGATAATGTTTGTTTAAGTTGTGTAATAATGTTTAAGTTGTGTGATAATGTTTGTTTAAGTTGTGTGATAATGTTTATTTTTAGTTGTGTGATAATGTTTGTTTTTAGTTGTGTGATAATGTTTGTTTAAGTTGTGTGATAATGTTTGTGTAAGTTGTGTGATAATGTTTGTTTAAGTTGTGTGATAATGTTTGTTTTTAGTTGTGTGATAATGTTTGTTTTTAGATGTGTGATAATGTTTGTTTAAGTTGTGTGATAATGTTTGTTTTAAGTTGTGTGATAATGTTTATTTAAGTTGTGTAATAATGTTTAAGTTGTGTGATAATGTTTGTTTAAGTTGTGTAATAATGTTTAAGTTGTGTGATAATGTTTGTTTAAGTTGTGTAATAATGTTTGTTTAAGTTGTGTGATAATGTTTGTTTTTAGTTGTGTGATAATGTTTGTTTAAGTTGTGTGATAATGTTTGTTTAAGTTGTGTGATAATGTTTGTTTAAGGTGTGTAAAAATGTTTGTTTAAGTTGTGTGATAATGTTTGTTTAAGGTGTGTAATAATGTTTGTTTAAGTTGTGTAATAATGTTTAAGTTGTGTGATAATGTTTGTTTAAGTTGTGTGATAATGTTTGTTTAAGGTGTGTAATAATGTTTGTTTAAGGTGTGTAATAATGTTTGTTTAAGGTGTGTAATAATGTTTGTTTAAGTTGTGTAATAATATTTAAGTTGTGTGAGAATGTTTGTTTAAGTTGTGTAATAATGTTTAAGTTGTGTGATAATGTTTAAGTTGTGTGATAATGTTTGTTTAAGTTGTGTAATAATGTTTAAGTTGTGTGATAATGTTTGTTTAAGTTGTGTGATAATGTTTGTTTAAGTTGTTTAATAATGTATAAGTTGTGTGATAATGTTTGTTTTTAATTGTGTGATGTTTGTTTTTAGTTGTGTGATAATGTTTGTTTAAGTTGTGTGATAATGTTTGTTTTTAGTTGTGTGATAATGTTTGTTTAAGTTGTGTAATAATGTTTAAGTTGTGTGATAATGTTTAAGTTGTGTGATAATGTTTGTTTAAGTTGTGTGATAATGTTTGTTTAAGTTGTGTAATAATGTATAAGTTGTGTGATAATGTTTGTTTTTAATTGTGTGATGTTTGTTTTTAGTTGTGTGATAATGTTTGTTTAAGTTGTGTGATAATGTTTGTTTTTAGTTGTGTGATAATGTTTAAGTTGTGTGATAATGTTTGTTTAAGTTGTGTAATAATGTTTAAGTTGTGTGATAATGTTTGTTTAAGTTGTGTGATAATGTTTGTTTAAGTTGTGTGATAATGTTTGTTTAAGTTGTGTGATAATGTTTGTTTAAGTTGTGTGATAATGTTTGTTTAAGTTGTGTGATAAAGTTTGTTTAAGTTGTGTGATAATGTTTGTTTAAGATGTGTAATAATGTTTGTTTAAGTTGTGTGATAATGTTTGTTTAAGTTGTGTGATAATGTTTGTTTAAGTTGTGTGATAATGTTTGTTTAAGCTGTGTAATAATGTTTATTTAAGTTGTGTGATAATCTTTAAGTTGTGTGATAATGTTTGTTTAAGTTGTGTAATAATGTTTAAGTTGTGTGATAATGTTTGTTTAAGTTGTGTAATAATGTTTAAGTTGTGTGATAATGTTTGTTTTTAGTTGTGTAATAATGTTTGTTTAAGTTGTGTAATAATGTTTAAGTTGTGTGATAATATTTGTTTAAGTTGTGTGATGATGTTTAAGTTGTGTGATAATGTTTGTTTAAGTTGTGTGATAATGTTTATTTTTAGTTGTGTGATAATGTTTGTTTTTAGTTGTGTGATAATGTTTGTTTAAGTTGTGTGATAATGTTTGTTTAAGTTGTGTGATAATGTTTGTTTAAGTTGTGTGATAATGTTTGTTTTAAGTTGTGTGATAATGTTTATTTAAGTTGTGTAATAATGTTTAAGTTGTGTGATAATGTTTGTTTAAGTTGTGTGATGATGTTTAAGTTGTGTGATAATGTTTGTTTAAGTTGTGTGATAATGTTTATTTTTAGTTGTGTGATAATGTTTGTTTTTAGTTGTGTGATAATGTTTGTTTAAGTTGTGTGATAATGTTTGTTTTTAGTTGTGTGATAATGTTTGTTTAAGTTGTGTGATAATGTTTGTTTAAGGTGTGTAATAATGTTTGTTTAAGTTGTGTAATAATGTTTAAGTTGTGTGATAATGTTTGTTTAAGTTGTGTGATAATGTTTGTTTAAGGTGTGTAATAATGTTTGTTTAAGGTGTGTAATAATGTTTGTTTAAGGTGTGTAATAATGTTTGTTTAAGTTGTGTAATAATATTTAAGTTGTGTGAGAATGTTTGTTTAAGTTGTGTAATAATGTTTAAGTTGTGTGATAATGTTTAAGTTGTGTGATAATGTTTGTTTAAGTTGTGTAATAATGTTTAAGTTGTGTGATAATGTTTGTTTAAGTTGTGTGATAATGTTTGTTTAAGTTGTGTAATAATGTATAAGTTGTGTGATAATGTTTGTTTTTAATTGTGTGATGTTTGTTTTTAGTTGTGTGATAATGTTTGTTTAAGTTGTGTGATAATGTTTGTTTTTAGTTGTGTGATAATGTTTGTTTAAGTTGTGTAATAATGTTTAAGTTGTGTGATAATGTTTAAGTTGTGTGATAATGTTTGTTTAAGTTGTGTAATAATGTATAAGTTGTGTGATAATGTTTGTTTTTAATTGTGTGATAATGTTTGTTTTTAGTTGTGTGATAATGTTTGTTTAAGTTGTGTGATAATGTTTGTTTTTAGTTGTGTGATAATGTTTGTTTAAGTTGTGTGATAATGTTTGTTTAAGTTGTGTAATAATGTTTAAGTTGTGTGATAATGTTTAAGTTGTGTGATAATGTTTGTTTAAGTTGTGTAATAATGTTTAAGTTGTGTGATAATGTTTAAGTTGTGTGATAATGTTTGTTTAAGTTGTGTAATAATGTTTAAGTTGTGTGATAATGTTTGTTTAAGTTATGTAATAATGTTTGTTTAAGTTGTGTGATAATGTTTGTTTTTAGTTGTGTGATAATGTTTGTTTAAGTTGTGTAATAATGTTTGTTTAAGTTGTGTGATAATGTTTGTTTTTAGTTGTGTTATAATGTTTGTTTTTAGTTGTGTGATAATGTTTGTTTAAGTTGTGTGATAATGTTTGTTTTTAGTTGTGTGATAATGTTTGTTTAAGTTGTGTGATAATGTTTGTTTTTAGTTGTGTGATAATGTTTGTTTAAGTTGTGTGATAATGTTTGTTTAAGTTGTGTGATAATGTTTGTTTTTAGTTGTGTGATAATGTTTGTTTTTAGTTGTGTGATAATGTTTGTTTAAGTTGTGTGATAATGTTTGTTTCAGCAATGATTTCAGTAAGCTGAAAGGTTTTTGATTGATTGATTTACATGTATATGAAATTATCAAGCATATTGCTTGCAGTACACTAAGCTGGTGTGTGGGCCATTGTTATAACATCTTCAAGCGCTGTTTATTTCATTTTAAAAATGTTGAGTGGTACTTGATGAGGACATTACAGGCTTACTGGACCTTCTAAGAATGTTGCAGGTTACAGTGGCTCTTCTCACATTTCAAGGCATACTTAAGGTGAACCAGACTCCTCTTGGCTGTAGTGCAATCCGAGGCACCTCAGTAAGCTCACCACTATGGGAATCACAGTGCCGATACCCCCACCTCATTTACCACGAAACTGCCTGGAAGTGAAGTGGAGTTTTTTTTTATCAGTATGTTTCACCTGACCCTGACTAATGTAGTCTGATCAGTATTTCTGCGGGTCAGCTGGGCCCGTGAATGATTTCAAAGTCCTGTAATTTGTGCATCACTGGTTCATGCAAAAGATGGTCATTGATCAACTTCTTTCCATTGTCAATGTCCCCACTGTGGTTGTTCTTGAGATCAGGATCTCAGCTCTTTTATTCCAGCAAACTCTTGCATGGCCGAGGCAGTAGATCTACACAAATTCTTGTAGGTTTAAGCCGTCAATGCTCACTGTCCACTCATATAACCTAACCCTTCAGCACCTTCAGAAGCAAGAAATGAGAGTCCAGGACAATTACAACCGTCATTAAAGAGGTCCTAGATAGCCACTTCAGAGCCAAAGTCACTGCCTCAATATCTATTCAAATACTTAATGTTGTTACTCTTCTCAGCAATGACCTTGTCTTACACTAGATGACTGACCTTGTCTTACACTAGATGACCTCTAACTAGCTTTCTTACCTCTTAGCACAGATTCTATATCGTTCCCATGTTCCTGAGACCTGGAAACTACTACAGCAGAACCGGCAGCATCTGGATCCACTGGCATGACCTATTTCCAACAGTGAAGTAGTTCAGCGCACTCATCTAGCAGGCATGATTGCCACAATGACTTATGTTGTCCGCTTCCCCAGGGCAGTTTCAGCCCACAAGATGTTCTGGCAGTCCATGGGGGCAAGGGATGATTAGAGGCTGTGCTCATCCTGGAGATACGCTCAGGGCCTCCCTCACAACACCTGACTAAAACAGAACATCACCTCTCCAACAGAACTGCAGACCTCCTGGGACACGCCATCAGACATGATGGTCCCTGGTCACCTAAGTGTATTGTTGTTGGTATATATGACAGCCTCAGGATCCCGGACATTTTAACTTTTTAGTGTCTTAACCTTGACTCACTGCACCAGTCTCTACATTCTCTCCCCAGAGTGATAATGATCCAATGGTAAGCTGTTATTTTATCCCCATTCTAACCAATCGTTCTCTCTGCCTGTGCCATCCCTCTCCTCAGTCTTTTACCCTTGATATCTGCTGTTCATGTGCAGTGGGTACCTCTTATCTTGCATGTACACACACAGGATCAAGTGAAATAATATCCTGTACGGTGCTGTATAACATGTAATGTAGGTGCTGTTTAACGTGTCATCAAATGCAACTAGCATGGTACTGACAACCTCATCACTTAAAATAAAGTGCAACTGAAACCACAACTGCAAGGGCATGTAAAAATTTAGCCCATTCTTCCTGCAAGGAAGCTAGTTGCAGAAATAGCAAAATGCTCATATTTGAATGAACAAGGAAGAATGATGATTGTAATATGAGTGATCATTATAAAGTTTCACATTATAAATGTTCACATTATAAAAGGGTCAACATTTGAAATACTACAGTCTCACAATGTATTAAGAGTTTCACATTTTTTTTTTAAAGTTGGATTTCAGGTAACATTAAAGGGTTTTACTTAATAGATTATACAGATGAGTTTATTACATGTTTTCCAATTATCTAGGGGAATACACATATTGTTTTCCTAGGAATCACACAATCATGGGTTTTTTAAATATTTTTTTTTAGGATAGAAACGGACTTGGTATCTAATTTAGTCTACCGAGGTAAAAATGTTTACCTGACTGACTTTATGGAAGACAAGGCAGTGGGGAACAAAGCTGGTTGACTTAACTCTACAAAATATATGACTTCAGACAATGAAATGTTTGTGACTACTTCACTCATATCAGACCTCACCCAATGAAATGTTTGAGACTTCTCTCACATGAGACCTCACACATTTAAATATTTGACCTCTCACATTGAAATGTTTTGACTTCACTCATATGAGACCTCACAGGTTGCATCATTTTCTTCATCTACATACTGTTCTGGTTTTAAATATCATTTATATATTCACCCACAAAATAAACAAATATTAAACAAAGGAAAGCAACAACAATAAAATATTAAAACTTAGCTTTACTGACGTCATTCTGAAATGTCTTTCAATACTGTTTGCATTCACATGTGTTATTGTACTAACAATGATAGAAGACCATAGAGCAACTGCTACTGCACTTTCATTGTCCCTTATTTCTCAACATAATTTCCACCAACTTGATTCACTTCTCACAGCTTTATCAGTGCAATGACACGCCCAAACTATCTCACATCTCATAGCTTTATCAGTGCAATGACAGGCCCACACTATCTCACAGCTTTATCAGTGCAATGACAGGCCCACACTTATCTCTCAGCTTTATCAGTGCAATGACAGGCCCACACTTATCTCACAGCTTTATCGGTGCAATGACAGGCCCACACTTAACTCCCAGCTTTATCAGTGCAATGACACGCCCAAACTATCTCACAGCTTTATCAGTGCAATGACAGGCCCACAACTATCTCACAGCTTTATCAGTGCAATGACAGGCCCACACTTATCTCACAGCTTTATCGGTGCAATGACAGGCCCACACTTAACTCCCAGCTTTATCAGTGCAATGACAGGCCCACACTATCTCACAGCTTTATCAGTGCAATGACAGGCCCACAACTATCTCACAGCTTTATCAGTGCAATGACAGGCCCACACTATCTCACAGCTTTATCAGTGCAATGACAGGCCCACACTATCTCACAGCTTTATCAGTGCAATGACAGGCCCACACTATCTCACAGCTTTATCAGTGCAATGACACGCCCAAACTATCTCACATCTCATAGCTTTATCAGTGCAATGACAGGCCCACACTTAACTCTCAGCTTTATCAGTGCAATGACAGGCCCACACTTATCTCACAGCTTTATCGGTGCAATGATAGGCCCACACTTAACTCCCAGCTTTATCAGTGCAATGACAGGCCCACACTATCTCACAGCTTTATCAGTGCAATGACAGGCCCACAACTATCTCACAGCTTTATCAGTGCAATGACAGGCCCACAACTATCTCACAGCTTTATCAGTGCAATGACAGGCCCACAGCTATCTCACAGCTTTATCAGTGCAATGACAGGCCCACAGCTATCTCACAGCTTTATCAGTGCAATGACAGGCCCACACTATCTCACAGCTTTATCAGTGCAATGACATGCCCACAGCTATCTCACAGCTTTATCAGTACAATGACAGGCCCACACTATCTCACAGCTTTATCAGTGCAATGACAGGCCCACAACTATCTCACAGCTTTATCAGTGCAATGACAGGCCCACAGCTATCTCACAGCTTTATCAGTGCAATGACAGGTCCACACTATCTCACAGCTTTATCAGCGCAATGACAGGCCCACACTATCTCACAGCTTTATCAGTGCAAGGACAAGCCCATGAAGTTAATTTTGGGTTCGTCAGTCAGTTGTCTGGATACCCACTATAAGAAGACTTTCCAGAAAAACAATCGACCATGCATTATGCTGTAAGCTAAATCATGCATACATTCTATTGCAGTTGCTGCACTGTCTATCATTACGTGCTTGTCAGCTTGAATTATCTCCCCCACCCCACCGTACATATGCTTCTGATGCAATCTGAACAGGACGACCAGGTTCGCTAATTTTTTTTAACCTCTTTATAAAAATGTCTCAGCCCAGTTACGCACTGCTTTACGCAACACACACATCTCACCGTAAATAGGAAGCATTTCTTTTATGAATTTTCTGTGCGATGGAGGAAGCAGCATACATATTTAGCTTCTTGTCGACCTAGTGACCTAATTGATTTGATTAATTCTACCAGAAGCTGTCTTGATTAAGTGAGCATGTGTTTGTTAGGAGTCTAGGGTCAAACTTATAGAACAAATGAATGATATTCCCATGTGTACGTCTGTTCCCATGTGTGTCTGTGGCTGCAAATATTGGGTGAGACGAGCACATTGTCAAGTGGTTGATACCGGTTTCTCGGCCAATAAGGCACAAGTTCAAAATCCTATCAGAGATACAAACAACTAACCTGGTTACTGTGGCAACTGCAAGTGTTTTTGTTTAATGCCCACAATGAGTAAGTTTACCCTTTTGTGCGCCCTGAAAAGGACGTTTAATGACGGGTTGTAGTAGATTTTTTTTCACATCATGAGAATGCTGATGGTGGACCGCCGTGCTGCAGGCAGTTGTGCTTCATCTGAGTGGCTGCCTTGAAAACAACCTGTTTCCAGGGAAATAGCGCTACATGGAAGAGAAATTTGGGTCTTGTGTATTGTGCCTGACTCTGACGCGAAGTCCTGGTCACGTGCCTGACTGGACTAACGTCTCAGTTCCTCAACTGCAAGGGTAAGCAACCATTATTCCTTAGCCATATTATTCTTCCACCAGCACCTAGTAAAGGGAATAAGTACTGTATATACATATGCGTTGTCGTACTAATTCTAGAAGTTACTCAATTTGTTGGTGAGAGAATTTATGAACCAATCACTTGCTAATGTGATAAGTATGCCCCACAGTGATTACTGTAAATACATTTAGTGGTTTTAGTGGTTTGTCCATATTCTGTACTTTTATGTTGAGTTGCAAATATGCGCTTATAGTGGTTCGTCATATTGTGTACGCTCATGTTGAGTTGCAAAGCATGTGCTTATTCACATCAGTGATTGAGTCATGACTAAATATAAGAGCAAAAATGTGATTTTTGTACAGTCACTACTGTTGGGGATTACATCTATATAATTATCTTGTTCTTTGATTGGAAGATACACCTTTGTAAGTTAAAATGTATTTAACATTTATTTCATATTAGGCACATGTTAGCAATGTTTTTGTTTAATATGTCAACGAAATGTTTTCTTCTTAAATGGTCTGTATGCTTCAATAAATATGAAAAGATCAACATATTCAGGTGGGCGAGAATTTTGTATTACACTGCATGTACATAATTTGGTGGCTCAAAAACGTGAATGGTTAAAGCTTATAAGTTAACACGCAGTAATCTTCGTACAGACTAATACATATTTTGATGATATATTTACAACAAAGAAAAATTAGGATCAAATGATGAATGTAAATGTGGTGACAGTGATAGAACAGCTGAACATATAATGCAAAAATACACAACAAATGAGGAACAGAAAGAACATGTGCCCATTTATATAGACAAGCTCAACAGATGTATCAACCTCAGGATGATCATTGATTTCTTTGGATGCAATGAAGTTGATATCTGAAAACTTACAGAGACGGAGGAAATTGTCATGTATGCCAGAACAGTAACATACTTATACCGATTTTTCGACCTAACTAGAGGCATTTATGAGAAATGACACATAGTCGCACATTAAAACACCCCAACAGAACATCAGAAGTAATTCTAAAGAAAATAATAAATAATCTATGCCACCAAGGACACAGTATCCTAGATATGATATGCACTTGGCATAGATCAAAAACATAGAATACTGATGTTTGTAAAACTGGTTTTATTTGCATCGTTTTCACTTGTCTAGACCTGATAAAGAGTATTTAGTCCAAAATATTGATAAAACCTGTTACTCGTGTACTCTAAAACACAATTTCAACCTTGCTTGATTTGTTAACCGCCATTGTTTTAAGTGTTTTACTTGTCCTTCATATATTATGTAAATATTTACCAGAACATAGCTATAATACATTTTTGTTTTGTTTTAAATAAAAATGTTTGTGTTGTTGTTTGAAATGTACTTACTTTACTTATGTGGCAAATATAGTGATGTTAGCTCGACATTTTTGGGTTCTATTTCAAGCAATTCCATGGAATCTGAAATGGTGGTACCATGAAAAAGACCCAATTTTTGTATGTAAAATAAAGAAAGTCTTTGGTTTCATCTCAGATTTCTTTATTTGTAAAGAAATATTGTGTTTTCCCATGTGGCATATATGTATTTGAATGATTAGCTGTAATTTCTCATTATTCCATAAATGCTAATGTATTGATGCATTATATATATATATGTGTGCATTGCTCCTGAGCACCAATATGTTTTTGCTACATTATTTTATATATTTATTACTTATACATGAGTATGAGTTTGCAAATTAGACACAGAGAAGCTCTATGCTACCAAAAGAGTGAAGATATATCTTCTAGAAAGACCACGTTCGAATGCTGACATCTGCAATCAGTTACAGGATGTCATTGACACAGTATCAATGCAAAAGTACAGATGGGCCGACCATAACTGATGATGAGGGTGTCTTTCTGTGGACCATATAACTATAACCTCACTATGGCCGCCAGCCAACGAGATGATCCACATCACCTGATTGACTCAAGCAATTTTTGGTTACTTGATATCAGCAAACTTGTCTGATTGAATACCAGGATTCGGGACCAAGATTCTGAGGAACGCATGAGCTACAGTGACCAATGACCCAAAGCTGACTGCTAGCATCAAGGCTGGCAAACCAGAGCTGCCAAGACCCTTCTATACCTCGATGCAGTGATCCTGGATAACAGACTGCAAAAGAGCAGACTGGCTATATAGAAAAGATAAAAAAGATTTGGCTAACCCAGTACCCAAAAATGCCTGCTAAGGTCGAATATGTTGGACCAAAAGATGCAAATATCACAGTCAAGCTGTAAACTATGACACAACGCATTTCATTCTCTGGACAACATCCTGCTACTTGTAAAACCTTATTTATAGTTTGGTAGCGGGAGATTGAGAACGAACGAAGAATAATACCAAGATTCAAGCAAGTGAAAACATGTCTGAGAGGTCAATGAGAGAATATGTTGAGGCAATGTGGTAAAGAGATTAATGAATGAGAGAAATGCTGGTTAAAGAGAAATGTTAGTATAACAGATCATCTTTTAGCAAAGAGGGTGAGCTTTTAACAAAGTACCAAACAATAGTGGTTAATTCTGAATAATTTGAAGTTTCATAATATTTACAAATTAATTCGACTGACTCAGCCTGTATATGTGTGTGTTTTAGAAAGACATTTATTTATGAAAGCCACTGTATAAAGTTGATATCTAAAAATGTCCCTCTCACTGAGTTTTAACAAAGAAGGTAAGACCTTAAAGGATAGGACCAGGTTTTAGTAAAGATGGTGAGGCTTTAAAAGATACAATGAGGTTTTTATAAAGATGGTGAGGTTTTATTAGATACAGTGAGGTTTTTACAAAGATGGTGAGGCTTTATTAGATACAGTAAGGTTTTTACAAAGATGGTGAGGCTTTAAAAGATACAATGAGGTTTTTACAAAGATGGTGAGGCTTTATTAGATACAGTGAGGTTTTAGCAAAAATGATGCCTTAAGAGATACGGTGAGGTTTTGGCAAAGATGATGATGCCTTAAGAGATATGGTGAGGTTTTGGCAAAGATGGTGAGGCTTTATTAGATACAGTGAGGTTTTAGCAAAGATGATGATGCCTTAAGAGATACGGTGAGGTTTTAGCAAAGATGGTGAGTATTTAAAAGATATGGTAGGTTTTTAGTGTAGGAGGTAGTGTTTTAGCAATATTAGTTGCCTTTTAGCAGAGGATAGTGTTTTAGCAAAGTGTTTTGTTCCAGCAAAGAGGATAGTGTTCTAGCAGTGAGGGTGAAATTCTTAGGTAACAAACTTTACATAATGGCTTTCATAAATAAATGTCTTTCTAAAAATTAAATGCACACAGGCTGAGTCAGTCCAATTAATTCATTTGTAAAATATTATGAAGCCACAAATGATTGATGAGAATTTCTTTCATTTTCACAGAAGCAACTTTAAATTTCAACATCCATCTACAGTTGTCTGTTTTAAGTTTTGTTGTCTCAAAATCACAGCTTTCCAATAGGCCAAAAGATGCTCTAACTTAAGAAAATGTTGATATTGGTGGGGGGTGGGGGGTTTCAGCTTGCTGGTTATACACACCCCAATTCAGGCCTTGCTAGTGGTCCTTCCGTGATAGACCCAAGTCTGATTCAACAATTTTTATAATCTTAACTTCAGTCACTCCTAAATATTTTGGACTTCTGGTCATATATATTTTTGAAATGTAAAACTCACAAGTTGAAGTATATTTATATATTTGGTAAAGTTGTTGAGAAATTTGAAAATATTTATAGCAGTTGTTCAAGTCAATATATCGGCTCTAAACCTTATAAGAAAGTTTACAAGCCAATATAATCAGCTCTGCATAGTGAATCAGCATGTTCATTAATAGCAGTGTTATTATACAAGAGGTGTCCTTGACCCCAATCCCATGTTCTTATCATGGAATTTTTCTAAGCTATAATTCATTGTCACAAATCCAAGGATGACCAGGACATCAAATTTGCATAAGCCCCCGAAAATGTCGTGGCCTCTAGGTCTGCTATCCTCTCAAGCCATAGCTAGCTCTTCTGTGCGTTCCAAAGCAAGGTTTATAAGTTTGGCATGATGACTGCCCTCATTAAAAAAGTCTCAGATAAACTATTGCTGAAGTCACTGTCTCGATCTCCATTCTACGGACAATGTTATGTATGCTCAGCTTCGATCAGCAGTGACCTCGTCTCTGCCTAGTTAAGACATTACAACCTGCCTGACTTCTCAACACGCAGAACAGATCCATCAGTATATCAGTTCAGTTCATCCCGTAACCCATCAGGTCGTTGGGGCACACATGAAGACACTCCCAAAATCCCACGCCATCCCTCTCTTGTCTGTCGCCGCCTGTCGTATCTCACCAGGACGAAGGCCTGACCACTCAGTGATGTTGTCCACCCATCTCTTCCTTGGACGTCCTCACCCTCTCTGTCCCGGTACGGAACCAAAGAGTATCGAGTTGGTAATTCCGTTGGACCTCGCGACGTGCCCGCACCAGGCCATCTTTCGTCTTTTCATAGCTGTGAACAGATCTTCAAAAGGACCAATAGCGTCTTCAACTCTCTGACGTATTTCTACGGTTGTGAAATGATCTTTATATGTAACATTTAGGAGTTTTCTATAGCACCTCATTAACATTGCATGTATTCTGCCCTGGATATCTGCTGTAATGGTCTAGGTCTCGCAGGCATACAGAAATATTGATAGCACCAAAGAGCGCATTAGTCTAACTTTTATGCCGAGGGCGAGCCGCTTGTCTTGTCATATATAGGTTTCAGCCGAGTCAGCACCGCTGTTGTTTGTGCTATTCTTGCAATTACCTCTGGCTTCGATCCCTATTCACTGATCCCAGATATTTGAAATGTTTTACCACCTCAAGTTCCTGCCCATTTGCCTCTATTTCAGATTTAAACCCTGCTATGTTATTGGTCATGAGCTTTGTTTTATCTGCATTTATTTCCATACCAAAACTCAAGGCCGCTCTATCCAAGCTACCAATCAACTCCTGGAGTTCCCTTTCTGTGCCTGCCAATACATCAATATCATCAGCAAATCAGAAGTTTGTGATATAAGCCTGTCACCTATTTTAACCGTGCCAACATGTTCTTTTAAGGTTGTCTCCATTATTCTCTCCAAGAAGATATTGAAGAGTGTACAATCTGCTCGATGGTACTCCTTCCCGCTCGTTCTTCGGCAATGATATTCTCTGCCTGTGGTTTCAGTCTGTTAAGTATTATTCTCAAGAGAACTTTACTTGGATGACCAGTATATATGACAGCATTAGTTTGAAAACAGAAAAAGAATGAATTAAGTGAATTGTCACAGCCACGCTGATTACAGGGATACAAATGAGACGTTTCGAAATGTGCAGTGAAACAATTTATAAACGTTTTACTTGAAAATACTGTTGTTCTGGAAAAGGGATTTAGATGTGATTGTTCATCATCTCAGCTTTCTGTGAGGTGGGTACTTGGAGGAAAGTATTTGCTGATAGAGATATGATTGCACAGTCTCAGCTTTCTGTGAAGTGGTGTGAATAGCAAAAGAGGGAGCAACACAAGAACAATCACCTTCCAGGAAAAGAATATCCTTATCCAAGCTATAAGGAAAGTCAATCAAAGTAGAGACAACTATCACTGTCTTTATCAAGCTAAACAAGTGATACTGTTCACATAAAAGCAGGATATAACATATCAAATGGCCTTTACACATGCTAAAATTGCTCAGTCGAACATATCCTGCAAGATTGTTAAATGCTTAAGCAAGTTGCTACTGGCCTATGGCTACGCACCTCCACACAAAGCTGTTTGGAAGCCTTGAAGAGCTCTCCACCACAACAACCTGAACTGAAATTCATGGGTAAACATAATTTTTAAAACTTGACGAATGAGAAGTCAAGTTTGCATTTATAGATTGGTATACTAGATCTTTCTCTAAGCGTCCCTTGGTTAATTACTGGGGAAGAAAGAACTCCATGCATGTCAGTAATACTATGCAACTAAATAATGTTGTGCATAAGGCTAGCAAACTATTCATTTAAAACAAACTGCTACATAAACCACCACTGCAAAAGCAAGCACACAGTGGTTTGACACAGGCTTCCTGAAGGAGGCCAACCATAATGATGTCTCTAAACTCCAGCTGGAGTGAAAAGGGGACAAGAAGATATTGGATTCTACATTCACTAGGTTAGGAACTCTCTGTTCTAACACACAAACTACTTCTTCATGTGAACAGTTCTGGCACTCAAACTTCTACTCTATGTGAACTATCACACAAAATAAGCAAGTCATAATATTCATTACAAAAATGTAATGAACAATGCTGACATATGTGGAATGATTGCTCATGCCCTCATTTGTTCAAACTGGCAAACACACATACACAATATTCTAAATTAAACTATTTCTCTATACAATAACTAATTATAACAATGATGATTGCAGTGTTCTGAATTCTACAACATTAAATGTGTGTCAAATATACAAGCAAAGATATACAACACATTTCCATTTGAAATTAAGAGAAATAAGAAGCTGCACCTATTTTGGGATGTCAATCTCTAATTCCAACTGCCATTGGTTGTTTTTTTGTTTGCCATGTGCTCAATGACGTCCCCAATCATCTTTTACTTAGGCATTACAGGGCCAAGCAAAAAAAACTAAACCAGCATAATCAAACACATAGAGAACTTGCATGAGAGACAACTCACAGAATCATTAAATCTAGGGTTCATTGGAGCTGTCTTTTATCCTCTTTTCTGTTCCTGCTAGAAATTGATTGTGAGTGAAATGCACCTTATTTAAACAGATGGAAGGCATTCAGCAGATTATATTCTCAATCTCCCACTACCAAACCCTGAATAAGGCTTTGCATGTAGCAAGATGTTGTCCGGAGAACGGAATGTGTTGTGTCGCTAGTTTACAGCTTGGCTGCAATATTTGCACCTTCCGGTCTGACACATCTGTCTTTAACAGTCTCTCATTCTAATATTGTTCTCGCACATTCTGTAATTATGTTCCATATTGGATCTACCCATGTGAATGACTATATTTATCTACATTTGTCAGCTCACAGATCATTCTCAAATTTTATCTAAATCTGACCTCAATATCTCCACTTCTGCTTTAGATGAGACACTCCTGCAATAGTTTTGTATCATCCACAAATTTTGCAATCATGTATCCTAAATCAATGTCCAAATCGTTCATATATACCAAGAACAAAACTGAGCCCTGTGGCACTCCACATTTATGCTCACTCTCTGCCTTCTTTCCATAACCAACTTTCAATCCATTTGGCAACTTCCCCACCTAAGGTGTGTGACACTTGTGAGTAAAATAATGTCATAGATAAAGTGGGTGATTACTCCTAAGTAATACTGATATATTCAGTATAATGTAGCAGATACTTGAGCATCAAATAATTTTGTAGATACAGAATAAGGAAATTGAAAATAATGTCATGGGCATTATTAGTGAAAATTTGAGACATGTTATGTCCTATTTAAACATCACAATAATGGGCTATGCCACTTACCATTGAGATTCAAGTGAGTCAAATATAGAACAAATTCAGCCTTCCAAATATGTAAGATCTAACTATGAAGGAATGTGCATTATATTAGGAACATCATCATGCAAAACAAATTGAAACAGAAGTGGGATGGCGTGGGCTAGTGGTTAAGTGATACAGCTCACAACCAGAAGGTGCTGGGTTCTTCTTCTTTCTTCTTCTTCGTACGCAGTCAGACAGTAACCCTTATTTTTTCGAAAAAAGCTGGGTTCGATCCCCATTACAGCACCGGGGGAAGCAAACCCTTAGAAAATGCAGGAGGAAGCAGACCTTTACAGAAAATGCATGCTGAAGTCTGATGCACTGGGCCGACAAGCGCAAAATAAAACCCACAGTGCAACGCACACCGCCTTGGGGGAATAGATAAATAAGGCAAACGCAAAAAAAAACACACAAATCCAGAACCTACAAGAAGTATTTTAAGGGACCAGCGGTGATGGTGGATCTGTGCTTTGGAGGTAACATAAAAAAAGGACGAAAAAGAGAAGAACATGTGCAACACACAGTGGTGGTCAATTTAGAGTAAAAAAAGGCACAATTTATTTTTATCCTATGTGTAAAGAACGCTATACAACATAATATTCCTACCCACATTGTGCTATCAGTGCCAAAATTGGACATTGACAAGCATAGGCCGCCATCCATCGTAGACAATGATGGTATAATTAATTTTGCTAGCGCTATTTTTAGTAAGGATTAACTGCGCTACTTTTTATCCTCACTCTCTTGTCTCATGCTGCCCAACCCCAGTGGCAAGTCAAGGAACGCCGCATCAAGCACCCGTGAAAAAGAGTCCGGAGTCGAACCCACACCACCTGATAACAAGGCCGACGGCTTAACCACTTCGCCACGGAATCCACAAGCAGAGATAAAGAAACATTGTAATGACAGATATGACATGCCTACACAGAATGCTTGGAGTAACAATAATGGATAGAATCAGAAATGAATATATTAGGAAACAAATAGGTACAACACTGGTGCTAGAGACAGCAAACCAAATGGTTGGGCCAAGTGACATGACAAACACCAGAAAGTATCTCTCGAAAAATCAATGCTATACAGAAACAAAGTCAAGGGGCGACCATGTTAAAGATAGATAGCAGAAATAATTTAAGCAGTAAAGCTTACTATGTTCGAGGCCCATACTAGGGCCGGATCAAAAAACCTCTTCATAACGTGACCCTGAAAGGCACAAGCAAGCAAAAAGAAGATGCAGACATTTGAGAGTCAAGTAATAGGTATTACAGTAGACAATTGAGTTAAATGGTGTAATTACAGATTTGGAGACATTCTATATAGTCAAGTAAAAAAACCAAAAACAGATTTTTTGACATTTGAGTGAGGTAAATGCTATAATTACAGTGCGAATTTGTAGATATTCAAGAGTTTAGTTAGTTGGAACAGCGTCTTCTGTTTCATCAGGTTGTGCTATCAGTTATTGACTGAGCATCCTCACATCATCGAGAACATAGCGTGAAAGGTTGGAATGCATCCAGAATTAAGGCAAGTTCTGGGTTGCAATAGAGATACACCAATTGTGAAGATGCTGGAATTGTTATTCCAGACAAAACTGGTACAAGCCAAAGCATATATGCAAATCACCACAGACATGCGGTACCCTCTGTACAGTAGGATATCAAGAGAGTGGATGGCACAAGCAGAGAAAATAATTGGACAAGTCACCCTAGTTAAGGTGTTGGCCACAGGGGAAGAATGGGTCCATACTGGGGCTAGAATGACAGAGTACCGGTGTCATCATAGCCTGGCAAAGAATGGGGCAACGGGAGAGCAGAGAAAAAGGTGAATAAACTGAGAACACACAAGATAGTGGTGCCGTCATATACATCGGCGGATTAGTGCTGAGCAGCAGGACATCAGGTTGGAGTTTCTCGGCTAGTGTAAAAGGACAAGTCGTTGCTGAGTGCATTAGGGCATACATGTCAATAACCTCCAGTTTGAGAATGGAGATGGCTATCTGAGACCCCTTTACAAGGGCAATCATTGTGGCTGACGTGCAAGCCTTACTTCAGAAACTATGGCTGACGTGCAAGCCTTACTTCAGAAACTATGGCTGACGTGCAAGCCTTACTTCAGAAACTATGGCTGACGTGCAAGCCTTACTTCAGAAACTATGGCTGACGTGCAAGCCTTACTTCAGAAACTATGGCTGACGTGCAAGCCTTACTTCAGAAACTATGGCTGACGTGCAAGCCTTACTTCAGAAACTATGGCTGACGTGCAAGCCTTACTTCAGAAACTATGGCTGACGTGCAAGCCTTACTTCAGAAACTATGGCTGACGTGCAAGCCTTACTTCAGAAACTATGGCTGACGTGCAAGCCTTACTTCAGAAACTATGGCTGACGTGCAAGCCTTACTTCAGAAACTATGGCTGACGTGCAAGCCTTACTTCAGAAAATATGGCTGACGTGCAAGAGCATAGCAGTTGTTATGCTGGGGGGCAATGAGGGAGTTCTCATCACGGATACGTCAGTGATGGATAGGAGTGACATTTTGAAATCGGATGAGGACACCAAAATAGATTAATCTGCAATCCACAGACTTTCTACATCAAACAAGGTTTGAGTGGAGTGGTGGGATACATGAGAGGACAAAGCAGGAGAGTGTACACAGAGAGCTACAGGGACCATCAGCATCCACACCCTGCACCATTTGCTGAGAGAGACTGAGTACCTATGGGTATGCCTAGAATGATTCACAGAAACACGAGAAAGGCTATAACAGTACAGAATATTTAGCCAATAATAAATGGTGACATAAACAGAGAGAATAGGCATCTCTCAGTTCTAATCAGGTCAGTCATCCCTCAGGTCTACACAGGCAACATTAGTCATCTCTTAGTTCTAAACAACAGGCATGTCATCTCAGTTCTAAACAACAGGCATGTCATCTCAGTTCTAAACAGGCTAAATTAGTAATCTCTCAGTTCTAAACAGGCTAAATTAGTAATCTCTCAGTTCTAAACAGGCTAAATTAGTAATCTCTCAGTTCTAAACAGGCCAAATTAGTAATCTCTCAGTTCTAAATAGGCCAATCCCACAACAGACTGAGGTACCACCTATTCAATAAACTGAAGATAGGTGGCACTGACGAATGCACTTGTGGTACCGGGAAAATGACCGCTGAACATCTGCTGCAAAACTGCCCGACATACGAGGACCAGAGAAAGCACATGTGGCCATCACCAGTGGCAACACTAGACAAGCTCTATGGCAGTGTCGACCGCCTCAGGATGACCGCTGCTTTCTTCAAAAAAATACACGTTGACATTTGATAGCGTACGAAGAAGAAGAAGAAAAAAGGCCAGTCAGTTCTAAACAGGCCACATTATTCATCTCTCAGCTCTAAACAGGCCACATTAGAGCAATAGCAACTTTAACTACATCAACCCTCAGCAACTGCTCTTGTACAGACAAATCTCTTACCATGATGAAACAGTTGAATATCTGCAGATTGAGTGCAAAGTGCTTGTAGTCATGAGGAATAGAGATTCACACCTGTATTTATAAGAATGGCTTTAGGATTCAAAGAGCAGGATTGCTCAGCAGCCATGGGATTGTAATAGCATTACAGATTGTGGGCACTTGAGAATGGCATAATTATATAAATAATACAGTACAAAGTTGTGCTCAATAGAGTTAAAAAAATACTATAATTACTGTACAGGTGTGCGTACATTAAGTCAAGTAAACATATAATTACAGTACAGATTTGTAGATATTTTAGAGTCAAGTAATGCAAACAGTACAGTATAGAAGTAACAAGGAAGAAAATTGGAGCGTTCGAAACAAAATGTTGCAGAAGAATCGTAAAAATTCTTTGAATAAAGAAAGTGACCAATAAAACCATCCTAGAAGACATGAATGTTGAAGAAAATTGGCAATGTTATGTTTCAGAAATATAATTTTTTCGGCCACGTCAAATGTCATGTCAGACTGGAAAGAAGGGTTATGGAGGGCAGGGTATCTGGAACTCGACGCAGGGGTCAACCAAAGCAAAGGTGGATACAAGATATCAAGGATACTCCAAACATGAGCATTGAGCAGGTGGGAAGATTAACTGCAGACCGAGATTAATATCAGCTATCTGTGATGAGAGCGACGTTCTACAAAGGACATGCTACATGGTGATGATGATAATAAAGATTTATGGACATTTGAGAGTAGATGAAATGCAATAAATACAATAGAAAGTTGTGGATGGTAACAGCAGTAGTCTTGTGCTACGAGTGTGTAATGGGAGACTCTGCTGTGGCGGCGTACATTTGAGGAGTTGGCTGTAGAGGAGTTGTGCGTTTTGTTCTTTCGAGCAGCTCGCTTACGCTTGAATCTCGGTGCACAACTCCTCAGTCTGATCACTAGCATGCCAGATTCTGTGCAATCCCAGGAGGTGACATCAATGTTAAGTCTTTGCAATGCAATGTTTTTTCTGACCCCCTGACAAGTGTACATAAGCTGCTGAACTCAGTGATCTGAACACCTTGGGTGATGCCAGCTGGAACAATTCCATTCAAGCACCTCCAAGGAGGAGGTTGTTTAATGCACACAAAGAGTAAGTTTACTCTTTTGTGCGCCCTGAAAAGGATGTTCAGAGGCAAGTTGTAGTAGCTTTCCTCACATCCTGATGAAGGTGGACCGCGGTCCTCTAGATAGTTGTGCTATGCTTAGCTTCATCTGCTTGGCGCTCACTACTATGGGAATCACATCGATCCACATCTCATCAGACAGGCTGCCTTAAAAACATCCTGTTTCCAGGGAACTCTACATGGAAGAGAGATTGTAGTCTTGGTCAGTGTATTGACCCTGACGTGAAGTCCTGATGAGTACTTTGTGCCTGACTGGACTAGCATCTCAGTTCTCCACCTCTCAAGAGGTGACATCGATGTTGATTCTTTACAGTGTTTCCTCTGGCCCCCTGATGAGCGTACATTAGCTGCTTTGGGAGGCATTCATCAGACTTGCAAACAACATGTCTTGTCCATCTAATCTGGGCTTTAAGCAGAAGCGTGTAGATCCTCAACATGTTTGATTTGCTAAGAGGGAACTTTGTCCTGTCACATGATCTTGAAACCTACACAGACAGCTCATGTAAAAATGATTTTTGCATACTTCTCTGCAGAGTCTGTAGACAACAAGATTTTCATTCTAGTCATATAGTTTCGTCACAAAGTGACAAGCAGACAATTGGAATGGTCATGCCCCCCCCAAAAAAAATCACCCTGCATGGTCGTACTGGTGTTGGAGGGGTCTGGGGTTGACATAGGTCATCTCTTTCCTGATCAGCGGGTCAGGCTTCAGCAGTGTTGTTGGTCTCACTACTTTTGGTCTGTCTGCTGCTTCGCTCCCTCTGCCACCCACTGTGTACTTGTAAATTGGCTGCCCCTTGGGTAAGCACACTTATGAGGGATTCGGAATAGGGTATTCTGTCTGATATTTCCATTAAAACTGGCTGTGTATAGAAAAAAGCTAGTAATATTGACAGCTGGGCAAGCATAGTTAACAAGGACACAGCAGCCTTCAGCCTGCAATGATGATGAACTCAGACCAATATGAACGCACGATCTGAACTGATAGGTAGGGTGAATTTTAGTTTTTAAAATAACTAGCACATCGCATAATGAGCAAAGTTGATGAGTTCTGATCCACGAATCCAATGGTAATGTGGCTATTGAGTGATGATATGAAATAAAAGGACTGTGCAAACCCATTCGAGAAGTGAAAAATAGGATGAAGAAATGGTAATACAATGGTGACTTCAATGTCATGCAAAACCATTTTCGATCACAGGTGACAAAATATTTGATTCGATGTAATTGAAAACACAGCACAATGAGTGCACAGAACTTATCCAAATATGGTCCTCTATTGGTGGCTTGCCATAGATATATTCATATCAACAGTAGATGGTAGAAGCAGAATGAATATCACAAATACTCTGTCCATGTTTTACAGGCATGCAGCAAAGTGGTTAACTCTATGCACAAAGACAAGCAAATATAGAAGACATATCTGCTCAGTGCATTCAACTACAAAGTAGCAGATGCTACCAACAACACTGATTTGAAGCTCAAAACACACTACACCGTTTGCTTTGTTCTGGGTAGAACCCCTGAGTGATGGTCTTTTCAAGTCAGCGTTGTTCATTACACCATCTCTTCTGGTTCTTCTTTCAAAAGAGAAAGGACAACCCGTGATGGACTGTTTTGGCCTCTCTGTCTTCTCATATTCTCCTCTTGTGATGTCCCAGGTGTATTGTAATTCTCTACCTGAGCTTCTGAAATGCTGGTCACATTCCTGAATCCATCAGTTGGTGAGTTCCATGGAGGAAGATGTTCAATGTTTAATCCTTCTGAGCTGTTTGACAGGTCTTGTAAGTGTGGAGCTTCTTGTTTGTCTGACTGATAAACAGGAACCACAGGTAAGCTACCAGGTTTCAACAAATCTTTTAACTCAACGCCTTGTTGCTGCATGCTAAATTTATTATGAGGAGAAGTATCTAATTTTGATGGACTCAGGATTTCACTTTGAGTTTTGAAATTGTTTTGATTTTCGTTAGTGGGTTTTATCAAGCCATAGTGGCGTGACACATAATTACTGCTGTCCACAGTGTAGTTGCTGCCAAAATTACTTGGGGGATAGTTTGTTGCACTAGCACTGGAAATCATCCCAGTTTGGGAAAGTGCTGCAGCTGCAGGGTCTTCAATATACATTTTTTTACTAACATTTTCTGAAGTCAATTTAAAGCCAGCTGGAATTCCTGGAGCTCTACTTGTGCTATCATACATCACATCTATGGGTGTTACATAATCTATAGGATGTGTGCTGTCGGCCAATGGAGAACTGGCAATGTCTACAGAGTCGATATTACCAAGTCCAGATCTGCCAGTGTTGGGCTGGTTTTGAAAGTAGGCCCCATTGGAGTTTAGGAACACCTCAAAATCTTGAGATGGAATGTGAACTATCCCTTCTGGGGTCTGCAAATAAATATACCCTGACTTTGGATGATTTGCATTTACAAGTGCAGGTTGAAGATTATCTATTGGAGATGCCAAAGTGTATATAGCATCATAGTGTGGGCCATTTTGAAAGATAATACCTTTTTGTGAATAAGTTGGTGAATTATTCATTTGGTTGTCTGCATTTCTGTACATACCATTGTAGGGGTCATAGTTTCCTACATTTTCATTAGCAAAATACTCTAGATTGTGACTATTACTTCCAGCAACTGATGAAAATGTTACAGGAAGTTCTTTGTGACCTGGTTCGAGCTGATCAGAAACATCCATTCTTTGAAATTGACTTGTAGAACCTTGCATACCAGTGTGTCCAAGTGGTAAATGTCTTTTAGGTGCATGAAAAGTTTCAGGGCGCGTAAACTGTATGTTTGGGCCAGAGATTGCAGGCATAGAATTAGTTCTTAACCTAACAGGAATAACTCGATGGCTAGGGGAAACCATGTCACTAATAGAGCTGCTTGTGTAGACATGATTGCTGTCAGCAGTGGTTCGAGTTGGTAGCTGTGGACGAAAGTCACTGCTATTGCTTCCATGAGGACTCTCAATACTGCTTGCTCGAATTCTTGGCAATGCGACATCTGATGACATGGTATTGTAAACTGCTCCATTTGTATCTACAGAAAAAACAATGCCAAAATATAAATTCAATGAAGCTGATACAGTACAGCAACATCCTGAGTTATGTAAACTGCGACTTACATAAATTCACAGTTATCTATTCTGACATGTTTAGCTGCAAAGCGATGGCAAGAAGCATGTGACCAGAATCTTCTCTAAACATGTTTGAGAGAAGCCGCTCACAACAAAGTTAAGATGACAACCTCAACAACCTTCAGCATTTAACATAGAGAGAGAGGTTGAAGTTATCACAGAACAGCATTTTTCTCCCCCACCATCACCTACAGTGCCGGCTCTTCCCCTACACAGCTAACTCAACCACATGCGCTGCTGATGTAAACACTGACAAAGATAAATATGTTATGTCACAAGACATTTCTCTGATGTAAATACTGACAGACCAATATAACTGAATGTCTTTATACTGGTTTAGAAGACTCTGTTTACAACCAGTTTCATTTACATTACCTTGCTCTAAAAACTATGAGCATCCAATATATTCTTAAATGCATTAATTGTCCCTGCCTCCATGTTACGTCACAAGATATTTTTCTATGTGAACAGTGAATACTTCAGTAAATGTTTATATTCCCCTATCTAGGTCTATCTTTCATTCTTTTATCATTGCTCTGCCAACTAGTGGTACTGCTGTCCCTACCTTCCAACTAGTGGTACTGCTGTCCCTAGCTTCCAACTAGTGGTACTGCTGTCCATACCTTCCAACTAGTGGTACCGCTGTCCCTAGCTTCCAACTAGTGGTACTGATGTCCATACCTTCCAACTAGTGGTACTGATGTCCCTAGCTTCCAACTAGTGGTACTGATGTCCCTACCTTCCAACTAGTGGTACTGATGTCCCTAGCTTCCAACTAGTGGTACTGATGTCCCTACCTTCCAACTAGTGGTACTGATGTCCCTAGCTTCAAACTAGTGGTACTGATGTCCCTAGCTTCCAACTAGTGGTACTGATGTCCCTACCTTCCAACTAGTGGTACTGATGTCCCTACCTTCCAACTAGTGGTACTGATGTCCCTAGCTTCAAACTAGTGGTACTGATGTCCCTACCTTCCAACTAGTGGTACTGATGTCCCTAGCTTCAAACTAGTGGTACTGATGTCCCTACCTTCCAACTAGTGGTACTGATGTCCCTACCTTCCAACTAGTGGTACTGATGTCCCTACCTTCCAACTAGTGGTACTGATGTCCCTACCTTCCAACTAGTGGTACTGATGTCCCTACCTTCCAACTAGTGGTACTGATGTCCTTACCTTCCAACTAGTGGTACTGATGTCCCTAGCTTCAAACTAGTGGTACTGATGTCCCTACCTTCCAACTAGTGGTACTGATGTCCCTACCTTCCAACTAGTGGTACTGATGTCCCTACCTTCCAACTAGTGGTACTGATGTCCCTACCTTCCAACTAGTGGTACTGATGTCCCTAGCTTTCAACTAGTGCTACTGCAATCACCAGTCTGTACAAACACATTTCTGTCTGCATCTCTTTGTGTTATTATTCTACACTCTCTGATTAAGTACACGTTCAACTGTTAAACTGTTTAGTTACTTGTAGTTACAAATGCTTCACTTAGATTAGGTCATCTATGCACATATATGACCACTGCAGAGCAGTACCCGAGTGGTGTGTCTGGGTCTTTGTGTATGACAAGGACAAGAACAGCACCAATGCCACAGAGAGAGAGCACATCGAAAGAGTTGACTAACTGTGTAACATAACAAACAACCTAACCTTGACTGGTGTTATGCTAAGAGCAGCAAAGATGAAGTGTTTGAAACTACTAAGATAGTCTTACACATCATTTAACTACCCCTGAAGAAACTGGTTGTATACAAACTCTGCAGAGTCTTCTAAACCAGTAAAAAGATATTACGTTAAGTAAATGCATTGATACGTGAAAAATCCAGTGCTTCAGTTTGAGGACATTTGAGTTAAGGCATCAGTCTGAAACCTGGGACCGCACAGTGACTGAGCTGACAGCAGCCAGCGACTCATAGGGGTTGCTTGCATCAGGGCCAGTAAACCAGAGCGAACAAAGACCCTATATCTCCTCCAAGTGACGGCCCTGGAAACAGGTTGCACTAGTGTAGTCTGGATAAGGGAATATTAACCGCAGTAGGAAAGCAAACCCAGAACCCCAAAAAGCTTGTTGAAATTATATGTCAGGCCAAAAGGTGCAGATATCACAGCCTCGCTGTAAACTATGATACTTCTTCTTCTTCTTACGCTGTCAGACATCGACCTTTATTTTTTCAAAAAAAGCGGCGATCATCCTGAGGCTATCGACACTGCGATAGAGCGTGCCTAGTGTTGCCACTGGTGATGGCCACATCTGCTCTCTCTGATCCTCGTATGTCAGGCAGTTTTGCAGCAAATGCTCAGTGGTCATTTTCCCGGTACCTCACGGGCATTCGTCAGTGCCACCTATCTTCAATTTGTTGAATAGGTGGTACCTCAGTCTATTGTGGCCAGTGCGAAGTCTGAAGATCACGACCTGCTCTCTTCTGTTCAACTGGTAATAGGCATCGTTTTTAGTGTAGCCAGTATGTTCGGTTTCCCGTTTGGTCATGTATCTAGCTCTAATAAGCCGTTTTGACTCTTCGTATGTCATACTAGTATCTGGTTGTGGTAGTCTTGCACCTTCTTTTGCCAGTCTGTCTGCCTTCTCATTGCCTTGGATGTTGCAGTGGGATGGAACCCACTGTACCACTACTCTTTTTGGTGCGGACTGCTGGCATAGTTGACAGAGTACTGCTCTTAAATCATTAATTTCAGTATTTTTCTGGCTTTTTAGTGCTGTGACTACGGCCAGGGCATCTGTAAGCAGGACTATATGGCTTTCATTCCTTTTACCTGTCACCATTTCTTCCACTGACGCCCTCAGTGCCTCTGCCTCCGCTCTGAAATTGCTTGTGTATTTTCCAGTAGCCACTGACAGTGTTATTTTTCTGCTCAGGAATGCTCCTGCCCCTCTGTTCTGTGTTGTGTTTGTTACAGAACCGTCGGTGTATGCATGGGTCAGCCCATGCTTGGGTAGTTTTTCGTTATGTAGCTCAGGGTAGTATCTGTTCTTTTTTTTTCAGTCTGGCAGTTTTTGTTTCCAATACCTGGTATATTTTCTACCACCTCTGGAAATATATGCTGCCTCCAGGTAGGTTTTCGTACAGTAGGGATGGGCTTTGGTGTTGTTAGTGCGTTCATGGGGTCTTCGTGCATCTTTGCTTTGGCTATTTCTGCAAAGTTTCTCCGCTTTAGTTTCCAATTTCCGAAATTGTTTAGTCTCTGGTGCATTGGATGGTCGGTCAGTCTTCGGAGTTTCTCTGCTTGCTGTTGGGCTCTGCAGTCTATTCTGTCGGTCATGGATTGCAGTTTTGTAATCTTTTCAAGTTCTACAATTGGCGTTGACTTCATGCCTCCTGTTATAACTCTCATGGCTTGGTTTTGGAGTTTGCTAATTTTATCGAAGTTCGCCTTCGCTGCTGTTGTCCATGCCACAATGCCATACTCAAGAAGGGGTCTCACTCTTCCAGTGTACAGTTTCTTTAGTATACTTTCGTCTGCTCCCCAGCTTGTGCCAGCAAGCTTCCTCATGATTGCCATTCTTTCTCTGGCTCTCATTCGGTTTCTCTCGATCTGACTTTTCCATGTCATGCGCCGATCAAATGTGACTCCCAGGTAGTTTGGGTTGTCATTTGGCTGCAGGTATTTGCCATTAAGACTTAATTTGGTGTTTTGGGGTTTGTTTGATAGCAAGAATATTGTAAATGTCGTTTTTTCCTCGTTTATTTTGACCAGCCATGAGTTTGCCCACTCTTCCAGCGATGTTAGGGCCTGCTGCATCCGATTACTTGCTATGGTGAGATTCTTTTTAGAGATCCACATAGCCAGATCGTCTGCAAACATTGAGCTATGGACTCTTCTAGGTATATTCTCTGTTATGTTATTTATATACACCAGGAAGAGTGTGGGTGACAGTACTCCCTTTTGGGGTACTCCCTGCTCAAGTGTCACCTTTTTGCTCATCTGCCCTTGTACTTGAACTCTGGCTGTTCTGTTTTTGAGGTAGTGACTGATCCATTTGTACATTTTCCCACAAACTTCACTTCTTCTTAGCTTGACTCTAAGTCCCTCTTTCCAGACTTTGTCAAATGTCTTTTCTAGGTCCACCCAAACTGCTACTGTGTGTTTTTGCTCCTGGTAGGCATCTTCTATTTCCTGGGCTATGAGGATGACCTGATCCTCAGTGGATCTGTGCTGTCTAAAGCCTGCTTGTTGTGGAATTAGTATGTGTTTTTCTTCCAGATGCCACATCAGTCTGGTGTTTATCATACGTTCCATCAGTTTGCCTTCGCAGCTCAGTAGGCTGATAGGCCTGTATCCTTCTTCTTCTTCTTCGTTCGTTCTCAATCTCCCACTACCAAACCCTGAAATGGCTTAAGTAGCAGAATGTAGTCCAGAGAACGGAATGCGTTGTGTTGCAGTTTACAGCTTGGCTGCGATATTTGCACCTTTCGGTTCAACACATCTGACTTCAGCAAGCATTTTTTTAGTACCGGGTTAGCATTCCCTCTTCAATCCCTTCTCCTTAGCCAGTCTGCCCTGCTGCAGCCTGTTATCCAGGATCACCGCTAGGAGGTGTAGAAGGGTCTTGGCAGCTCTGGTTCACTGGCCCTGATGCTAGCAGTCAGCTATGGGTTGCTGACCGCTGCAGCTCATGCGCTGCTCAGCGTCTTGATCCCAGGCCTGTATCCATTTGGATCTGTTTTGTCTTTTCCTTTCTTTGGTACTGGTACAAGTAATGCGTCTTTCCATGAAACTATGATACAATGTAACAACAACCTCTTCAGGATGAACGCCGAAGAAGAAGTAGTCTGGAACCTACAGTAATGTAATTCTGGAGTTGCCTGTATTGAATACCACTTACTAACCTTTACGATGAATTCTTCCAGTGTATACTAGACATCCCAATACTACCAGTATAACAACAAACAGCATAAACAATGCAAGCAGGACAGCAAGGACGACAACAGTAGTGTCTCTAGAAGCTGCTTCAGACTCTCCTCCTAGGTGGTCAGCTACGCGTGGCGTGACTGAGCCAATACCAGGGCTAGAGGTTTGGGAGCCAATGCAAACCTGTCATGAGACATTAAAAAGTGGATTGAAACTTGAAAAAGCAACAAGAAAATTAAAACATGTTTATGGTGAAGATGAGAAATATACTTTGTTTTTAAGAAAAAGGATAACAGAGTTTGTGGAAAGATGGTTAACATGATCATTAGGTTCGTCAGTTTGGAGACTGGTGTTGAAGTCTTTTGATCATGTCCCACCCCCATCCTCAGTCTGGAGACTGATGTTGAAGTCTTCTGATCATGTCACGTCACTGTCCACTGGTAGTCTGGTCTGGACACTCGTATTGAAGTCTTCTGATCATGTCACATCACTATCTTCTGTTAATCTGGAGACTGGTGTTGAAGTCTTCTGATCATGTAAAACAGCAAAAGCAAAAAAAAAACTTGCTCAAAAGATCAAAACTGATAGTAAAAGCTTCTTTTCTTATGTTAGAATAAACAAAGAGCGAAAAACAAAGTAGACCCTCTCTTAAACAGCACAGAAAAAATAAGTGAGAATAGGGAGGCAGCTGATCTACTAAATCAGTACTTTGGCAGTCTACACAAAAGAAGACTGCTCTAAGATCCCACAGCCTATAGATATTTTTCAAAGAGACATGGATACAGTGGGATTAAGATCAATCTGTATTACAGAGGAAATAGCTTTTTTTTTAAAATTGGAGGGGTTGAAGGTAGATAAAATATCCAAGTCAGGATGGTATTCATCCAAAATTGCTGTTTGAAATTAGAAACCAACTAACAAAACTATTGGCTATATTATGTTCTCAATCACTTGCAAAAGGGATTGTTCCACGGGATTGGTAAGATGCAGGAGTGATTCCCTTATTCAAAAAAGGCAAATTATAGACTCAAGAGCATAGTCTATAAATTGTTAGTCAATAATCAAAGAAAACATTGTAATGCATTTAGACAAATTTAATCTAATTAGAAATAGTCAGCATGGGTTTACTAGAGGGAGATCATGCTTAACAAATCTATTAGAATTCATGGAGGAGGTTACTAAAATGATACATAAAGAGGAGCCAGTGGATGTTATTTATCTAGATTTTGCAAAGGCCTTTGATAGATTATCTCCTCAAAGATTATTTCAAAAGTTAAAATCACATGGAATAGGTGGGGAAGTTGTAAAATGGATTGAAAATTGGTTAACGGGAAGCAGGCAGAGGGTGGGCATAAATAAGGAGTACTCTGAGTGGTGTGAAGTGAAAAGTGGAGTGCCACAGGGCTTAGTTTTGGAACCAATTTTGTTCTTGATATATATATAAATGATTTGGACATTGATATGGTATCCTTGATTGCAAAATTTGCTGATGACACAAAACTATGCAGTAGTGTCTTATCTAAAGCGGAAATGGATGTATTGAGGTCGGATTTAGATAAAATTTGAGAATGGTCTGTAATCTGGCAAATGTACAGTCATCTACATGGGTAGATCCAATATGGAACATAATTACAGAATGGGTGAGAACAATATTAGAAAGATAGATAAGGAAAGGAACTTAGGGATTATAATAGATGGCAAAGATGGCGCCATAACTGGCTGCGAGTCTACATTTCTCTATTGTTTTGGATCATTATGGATGTCGCTAGACCACAGATTTGCCTGGAATTCACACTAGTCGACGACTTACACTTGTGTTCACGGAAACGTGGTGTTGTTTTCCGTCTGGACTTGTTATTTCGTTCTTTTTTGTGATTTCTTCCATCCGTTTATCCTGGTCTGGACGCCGGCTGAATGGCACTATGCTTATACCTGTGTCGTATATCACGGGTTAGTTCTGCCGGTTCACCTTCACGAATTTGGCGTGTGGGAAGTTTAGATGCTACTATGATGAGCTGAATACAGCTGGGGAGAGATGCCAGACTCACTCACATGCTGAGTGTTGTCCATACGACCTCTTGTGGTTATTGAAAAGGCACGACAAACTGCGTTAGATGCCATCCCACCTTTCTACCCTGCGGGTTACATGTTTACGGAAAGGCTTCGGTGGTAACCCTGAGGCAAAATCTGCATCCTATGCTACCTCCAGTCGTCTCGATGAATGTCTTGCCACTGGCAAAAGATAGCTTAGGCTCTGTGAGTGAGGTTGACAAAAGGTGCAGTTTCTTCCTCACTTTAATCCAAATAACCGCGCAAGTCACCCATTTCAGCGGACACAGCAAGAGATACAACTGTCCACATGGCTGAACAAAGAGAGTGGTCTTCATCACTTGTGATGGACAACTATTACAGGTAAGGTGAGGGAGCAAGTTCAGGTAGCAGTGAAAAAGGCAAATGCAATGATAGGTATGATAAAAACAAATATTAAACATAGGAGCAAGGAAGTGATAGTCAAACTGTATAAAGCATTAGTTAGACCTAAATTGGAGTACTGTGTACAGGTGTGGAGTCGTTATCATAGAGGGGGTATAAACATGTTAGAAAGAATACAAAAAAGAGCGACAAAGCTGATAATGGGATTCCAGAATTACAGTTATGAGGAAAGACTAAACACAAACTGACCTACAGTGTCTAAAAGAGAGAAGAATTCGTGGTGACTTAATACAGGTTTATAAGCTGATCAGAAGAATGGATAAATTAGACTATAACAAGTTTTTTTTAAAATACAGCCACCCACAAGAACAAGAGGGCATAGCTACAAGTTGACTAAAGAGAGGTCCAGATTAGATATTAGGAAATATTTTTTTAGTCAGAGAGTGGTGAATGCTTGGAATGTATTGCCACGGAGGTAGTGGAGGCAGGGACAGTTAATGCATTTAAGAATAAATTGGATGTGCATAGCTTTTAGACTCTGCAGAGTCTTCTAAACCAGTATAAAGACGTTAAGTTAAATTAACTAAAGAAAGGTCCAGATTAGATATTAGAAAATTTTATTTTACTCAGAGAGTGATGAATGCTTGGAATGCATTTCCACATGAAGTAGTGGAGGCAGGAATAATTAAAGCATTTAAGAATAGATTGGATCCGCATAGCTTTTAGAACAAGGTAATGTAAATGAAACTAAGTGTACACAGACTCTGCAGAGTAAGTTAAGTTATGTCTGGAGACTGGTGTTGACATCTTCTGATCATGTCACATCACTGTACTCTATTAGTCTAGAGACTGGTGTCAAAGTCTTCTGATCATGTCATGTCACTGTCTTCTGTTGGTCTGGAGACTGGTGTTGAAATCTTCTGATCATGTCTCGCCATTGTCCTCTGGTAGTCAGTCCAGAGACTCGTGTTGAAATCTTCTGATCATGTCACGCCACTGTACTCCGTTAGTCAGTCCAGAGACTAGTTTTGAAGTCTTCTGAATATGTCATGCCACTGTCTTCTGTTTCCAGCAGATCTCTTTAGCTCAGTACAAGTCTGCAGCCCAATGTTCTTACATGCACATATGATGTAATTATTTCTTGGATGTCTTCTTTTCCCCTGAATTTTGCCTTCTAGTATTTTCAGTAGTAAGCCTGGATGTCTCACATTATGACCAAGACAATCTACTTTTTTGTATTCTCGTGATTAGTTGTCAATTTGACCCTTTATCTTTAAACCATTGTGTGTTTGACCTTTTTTCTGTCCACCTCACTCTTTGCATCCTGTATTAGCACCATTTCTTAAAAGCTTCTAATGATTTTCATCCTTTCTGTTTATTAGAGTCCATGTTTTGTTGTTTCGAATTCTCACAATGAGTAGGTTTACTCTTTTGTGCACCCTGTAAAGGATGTTAAGTGACAGGTTGCAGTAGGTTTTCTCAAATCTCGAGCGTGCTGATGAAGGTGGACCTGGGTCCTCCAGACGGTTGTGCTATGCTTGGTTTCATCTGCGTGTGGCTCACTACTATGGTTATCACAGGTTAGCCAGGCTGCCAGGAAAACAGCTCGTTTCCAGGGAGGGCTATGAGAAAGCCGAGGCAAGGATCTTGGCCAGTATATTTTGTCTGATCCCGACTAACATATCTGATCAATAGATTGTGCCTGACCAGAAGTTAGTCTTCCTCACAGTCCATGTTTCAATACCCTACATTTATATGTGACAGATATGTGTAATGATTACTCTTTTCTGAAGCTCAATATTGATGTTATTTGTTGGTATATGTTTTTGTTTCTCACGGAAGACCTTATTTACTGCAATCCTAATTCACATTTCAACCTCATTGCGGACATCCTACGTAATAATTTGACCCAAATATGAAAACCTTTGCACTTGTTCTGCTCTGTCCTTCAATGCTGATATTTTATCTTTAGGTATATTTGGCTATTACTATCTCTTCTGTTTTAATAGCATTTGCCATCGTACTAAATACCTTGGCTGTGTCAATGATTTCTCTGTTACTCCTATGATGGCTTGATCATCTGTAAATTTGATAGCACATATTTGTTCTCCATTTACCTTGACAATGTAAACAATGCAGATCATTTTAAACCTCCTGTATGGGTCATGATGTCTTGTATTAGGAAGAAAAGAGTGGACCCGCTGTGGCTTACTCCGCATATTATAAATGACTGACAAGGATGAAAGTATTTGCAACTTGCAAACTCATAAATAGTGTTACATAATTCACCAATGAAAGTATTTTAGCACATACTTCCTGCAAGGAGGTCAAATCCTGTGGTGTGTCCATGCTCCTACCACAGCAACATAGAAACATTGAAGATATTCTTTAGAACATGTTTATAAAGAAACTCAATGTGTTCAGTGAAACATAACAAATAAAAGTAACAGAATTAGTGACAACACAAGCCTTAATGGTGGTGATTAAATATGTGTTTGTAAACAGCTTACCATTCTACACTGCTGGCCAGCTTCCAGGCAGCTGGATTCTTCCATATTCATGATTTGTCCGGCAGCATCATAGAACTTTACTAGTGATTTATTCAAGCTAAGACCTGTGTTGCGTCTGTAACTTCCAACCTGTACATGTAAATCAGAGTATATATATTTTTAACACATGTCCTGAGATTATGATGGAAAATGTTGTTCAAAGTTGTAATATTTGTCTATTCTATTTGTCTATGTCTTTGTATATCTGTTTCGCTGCTGGATCTTTTAGTTTGTGTATGTTGTCCAAGTTGGCTTGGCTTGGTTTCGTTCGTTCTCAATCTCCCGCTACCAAACACTGACATGGGCTTAAGTAGCAGAATTTAGTCCAGAGAACGGAATGCGTTGTATCATAGTTTACAGCTTGACTGCAATATTTGCACCTTTCGGTCCAACACATCCGACTTCAGCAAGCATTTTAGTACTGGGTTAGCATTCCCTCTTCGATCCCTTCTCCTTAGCCAGTCTGCTCTGTTGCAGCCTGTTATCTAGGATCACCGCTAGGAGGTGTAGAAGGGTCTTGGCAGCTCTGGTTCGCTGGCCCTGATGCTAGCAGTCAGCTATGGGTTGCTGACCGCTGCAGCTCATGCGCTGCTCAGCGTCTTGATCCCTGTTGTCCAAGTTATATCTGTTTCTGACATTGTTTTTTTTTTTCTATCTTCAATTCAACTTAAAATTGTTGCTATAAATTATTTTTTATTTTTTATTTTACTGATGAACAAAAGTATAGCTCAGCATTAAATGCTTATTAACAGGAAATCTCACATTTACATAAACAATTTTGTCTTTGTTGTTTGTACTTGGCTGGACATTGTAAATCTCAAAACCAAAATCTCCATTTCCAGAATCAAGGAATGGTCTGATCTCTGCTGTTGATGATGGCAGTTTAACAGAAAGAACAGCATTTGTAAATTCTGTTGGGTTAAATGGCATCTGTTTCTTGTTCGTCAGAAAGGTACTGAAAAAATGATAATTACAAACAATATCACTTGGTGCAATATAAACATATAATAAACAGAAAAAGACATATTGGTAAGTTATGTTGAGTTTCACCAAACTAAAATTACAGCATTCAGGGCAGACTCCTAGGTGCCTTTTATGTGAATGCCAAAAGTTGATGCTCAGCTATTTATTGTAGTTCTCTGGTAATACATACTCATATGTCCATTTAGGCATCCTTCCCATCTGACCGTGATAAAAATAGTGGTCATAATAAGGGTTAACCTAATACATACTGCAACTCGTGTTGCTTTTCACACTCTCAATTCAAGAAATCATGATCAGACCGTTTTTGGATTTACTGTTCTGGTTATGCTGGAAGTTAAAGGGCAATGAAAAAGCTAACATCTTAGCTTCAAAATTATCCATTGTGGGGACTTTATATTTTTATAAAGGGACATTATATTTAGAATTTGGATAAAGGGACATTATATTTTGAAAAGGACACAGATTTTTTATAAGGAATCACTATATTTGTGTAAGAGCAAATTATACTTAGCTAAGAGGATGTAATATTTGAATAAAGGGACATATGTGTAAAATGGAACAATATATTTTATAAGGTGTTTCATTATATTTGGATTTAAAAATTTAGATTTAGATAAGGAGACATTATAATTAGATAAGGGACTATTGGTTTCTCTCTTTCCTCTCTTCTTACCTCACTCTGTTTCATATTTGACTCTGTTCTACAACCACACTCTTGCACAACTTTCACACATGTCCTCAGGGTGAGACTTCCATTACACTTTGGTTGGGCTGGCTTCTGAGAGTGCACAAACCTAGCATAGGTACATACAGATGCACACATACATCCAATAACTGGTTTGGGCGTCTTAATATCACACAGTTGACTACAGTCTGGGGTGGAATAGGTGTGCCTCTGCCAGTAGAAACTAGTGAGGCAAACACAAATTTAAATAAAATTAAGTTTCTCTGGATCTCCATTTATTGTTTAGTGTCCTCAGGAAAGCCACTCTTGCTTTTCCAAATATGGTCCAATAATGAATTTATTTCGGGGACAAACAGCTGTGGCACATGGGTAGTGGGAGAATAATATGAGATTAAACTGAAGTGGGACAATGTGTACTTTGAGAAGAATATGAGATTAAAAAAGACATTTGTGGTGTGAGAATAATATGAGATTAAACAGAAGGGGGACATTTGTGGTTTGAGAAGAATATAAGATTAACTCTTAGTATTGGTGCTCTTTTTACGAGCTAGTTTTAAGAAGTTACTTTTTATACTTGGCTGCTGTTTCTGAATTTAGATTAGCGTATTTATTTTTAAGGATAAACTAAAGTGTTTTATGTCAAATTATGCAAAAATAAAAGACCTATTATATGAACATAGTTAAACATATAAAAAGTTACAAATATTTATTAAATATATTTACAGATTGGAATAGAACAAATATAAATTTACAAAACAGAGCAAAAAGTACTTTACTTCCACTAATACTTAAATCCTTCAGCAACCAAAAAAACTTATAAATTCAGAAACATTGTAGAGTATATCCATTTTCACAGAAGTTAAGAAAGTTTAAGTCTTGTCTTGTTAAAAATATACACTCTGCATGTATTTTTAAATTGATTGCAAATAATTTACAAATATTCTGCACTTACAGTTTTAGTATTTACATTTAATATTTAAAAAATAAAACTATATATTGCTTGATGGAATTATCAGGTGTACTTGATTTTACATAAATCATCATTTTCTAATACAATCCTTGAATGTATGTATAAGTGCCAATGCTTGCTTAGTTGACAATTTTCACTAGCAATTATTTGTGTTAAAAATCTAATGTTTACCAAAAACAGCTGACAATTATTTTGATAGACCAAATCTATATAAAAACAATTGACACATGGTCTCAATTGAGGTACACAAGAAATAGTGACACAGATGTCTAGTGTTTATTTGATTGGACAAAAATTCAACAGATTTGTCTGAAACTTTGTATAAAATGAGTGTTAAAAAGGCGATCAATAGATTTGGAACATGGATGGAGTGAGACAAATGTGGGAGATCAATAGATTTGGAACATGGGTGGAGTGAGACAAATGTGGGAGATCAATAGATTTGGAACATGGGTGGAGTGAGACAAATGTGGGAGATCAATAGATTTGGAACATGGGTGGAGTGAGACAAATGTGGGAGATCAATAGATTTGGAACATGGGTGGAGTGAGACAAATGTGGGAGATCAATAGATTTGGAACATGGGTCGAGTGAGACAAATGTGAGGGGGACAATATGTCTGACATCATCATTTCTCATTTTGTCTGTTCTGATAACAATACCAAATTCTTTTCAAGCATTTCAATTCACAGGCTGTTGACAATAGGTGTCAAATGTGCAATGAAATCAACATACCTGACTGTGAGGCCAGCACTCACTGTTGCCATTGTGGCATGGACAGCCAAAGGAGAACTTACTAGATCGTCCAGTATGGTGCTGGATTTAAAGATAAAAACATAAAATTTGTTACCCCATTCCACTTAAGTGCTAACTATGCTAACTCAGTATTGAACATGTTTCAAATTGATTTTTTATTCAGAAGAAACAGACCCGCAATGATCACTCAACTCTTAATACAATGTTAGGCCATCTTCTTGAGCTTTCTATTTCACTGTTCTTGTCAAATACTATTTTGAATCCTAATTTTTCTCATTCCTTGTTGGTTCTAATCCATTCTATATCTGGATATATTGCTAGATTTCTTCCTGAGTATGCCACTTTAGTGTCTCATGTGAACTGCCTTGACGTGGAGAGACAGCTTGAGTGCTTGCACGATCATGAGAGCTATGTTGGTGGGATTCATGTTCTCCTGACAGGCTCAGCAAAGCCAAACAGGCCACCAAGGGACAGGCCAGACTAAAGTGCACAACCGTCCCTCAGGTTTGGGGGGATGGGTTAGGGTTAACAATCCAAGCCTAGAAAAAACATCTCGTTGCAGAAGCCGCAATTGAAAATCAAAATACCAGTGTTGCTGGCTGGATTCTCAAGGATCCTGCAGTCGAGAGGCATATGACACAACCTGATGAAAGCCAGTCAATGGAAGTAAAGTTGCTGAAAGGCATCTGATGATGAAGGTAAAAGCATGGACATTGTCCTGGAACACAAGAACCCTGTATGAAATGCAAAAGGTAGCCCAGGTTGTCAAGGAAATGAAATGATACCAGCTAAGTCTCCAGGGTCTTGAAGAGGAGAGATGGAATGGTGCAGGATCCACCACACTAAATACCGGAGAAACCACAATATATTCAGGGCATGAGGAGGAAGACCATGCACACACAGAGGGAGCCACCTCTATGTTGTCAATAAAAGCAAGGAAGGCACTAATAGAGTGCGAACCAATATCACCTAGAAATGATTTTACAAAAATTGGAAAGGTTGAAGGTGGATAAATGTCCTGGTCAAGACGGAATTCATCCAAAATTACTGTATGAACTTCGAGACCAGTTAGCAAAACCATTAGCGATATGCTATTCTCATACTCTTGAGAAGGGGATTGTTCAAAGGGATTGGAAAGATGCAGGTGTGATCTCCTTGTTCAAAAGGAGCAAAAAATCAGATCCAGCAAATTATAGACCAGTGAGTTTAATGAGCATTCTCTGTAAAATGTCATTATCAGAGTCCATTATCAAGGACAATATAGTACTGCACTTGGACAAGTTTAATTTAATCAAAAATAGTCAGCATGGGTTTCTTAAAGGAAAATCATGTTTAACCAATCTATGAGAATTCCTGGAGGTTACCAAAATGTTAGATGGTGGAGAACTGGTTATCTATCTGGATTTTGCAAAGGCCTTTGATAAAGTACCTCATCAACGATTGTTTCAAAAGTTGAAATCACATGGAATAGGTGGTGAAGTTGCCAAATGGATAGAAAATTGGTTGATGGGCAGAAAGCAGAAAGTGGACATACATAGGGAGTACTCTGACTTGTGTGATGTAATAAGTGATGTGCCCCAGGGATCAGTATTTGGACCAATTTTGTTCTTAATATATATAAATGATATGGACATTGATATTAGATCCATGATTGTAAAGTTCGCGGATGACAAAATTATGTGGCAGGGTCTCTTCTTCGGAAGAGGTAGATCTATTGAAATCGGATTTAGATACAATTAAAAAATGGTCTGAGAACTGGCAGATGAAGTTTAATGTAGAAAAATGTACAGTCCTCCACATGGGAAGATCCAATAATGAATATTATTACATGATGGGAGAAAACAATATTAGGACAATAGAAAAGGAAAGAGACCTAGGAGTTATAATATACAGGAAAGGTGAGGGAGCAAGTCCAGGTGGCAATGAAAAAGGTTATTGTCATGTTGAGCATGATAAAAAGAAACATTTCACATAAGAGCAAGGAAGTAATAGTCATGTTATATAAATCATTAGTGAGACCTAAATTAGAATACTGTGTTCAGGTGTGGAGTCCATATAATTGAGTGGATTTAAACATGCTGGAAAGGGTACAAAACATGCTGGAAAGGGTACAAAACATGCTGGAAAGGGTACAAAACATGCTGGAAAGGGTACAAAACATGCTGGAAAGGGTACAAAACATGCTGGAAAGGGTACAAAACATGCTGGAAAGGGTACAAAACATGCTGGAAAGGGTACAAAACATGCTGGAAAGGGTACAAAACATGCTGGAAAGGGTACAAAACATGCTGGAAAGGGTACAAAACATGCTGGAAAGGGTACAAAACATGCTGGAAAGGGTACAAAACATGCTGGAAAGGGTACAAAACATGCTGGAAAGGGTACAAAACATGCTGGAAAGGGTACAAAACATGCTGGAAAGGGTACAAAGAAGAGAAACAAAAATAATCGCTGGGTTTCAGAATTATAGTTATGAGGAAAGACTAAAAAAAACTGATCTTTAGTGTCTAGAACAAAGAAGAATTTGATGTAACTTAATACAAGTGTATAAAATAATAAATGGAAAGGATAAATTAGACTATACCAAGTTTGTCAAAGTACAACCGGCTACAAGAACAAGCAGGCACAGCTACAAATTGTTTAAAGACAGGTCTAGATTAGATATTAGGAAATATTTTTTTAGTCAGAGAGTGGTGAATTCTTGGAATACATTGCAGCAGGATGTAGTGGAAGCACAGTCAGTTAATGCATTTAAAAATAGGGTGGATGCTCATAGTATTTTTGTTATCTGTGGAATGAAAAAACTGGTTGTATACAGAATCTGTAGAGCCTTCTAAACCAGTATAATGAAGTTAAGTTAAGTTAAGAATAATAGCAGGATTTCACTCATAAGATAAAAACAATCATGCAATGCTATGAGCCAACAGTTGGAACAGACAACAGCAATTATGAATTGATTGTGGGTAAAAATTGCATGGTAAACAGAAATGAAAATTGGAAAATCTTTTCAATTGATTTGACTTCAATGGTCTGGTTATGGGAGACACCATCTTCCCACATTAAAAGTGTACGTAAGGCCACCTGTGGGCACATTGAAAACCAAATCGACCATTTCACAGTAGATCCGAAATGGAGACGCTGCTTACAGGATGTGAGTGCAAAGAGACGAACAGAGAGAGAATCAAACTATCCCCTGCTCTTAAGCCATTAATACAAGACTTAGAACCTACCAAACAGAGACAACAAGGCTAAATTCAAACTAAATGTTAAGAACAGATTTTAAATCCTTGGGAGTCTCACAGACTAAACCATAGACAGCAACTGCTACAAGCTTGAGAAAATAATTTTAAAAATTTGTGAAGATGTTCTTGAAAAGAGAGACAAACAGCAAATGGAATGGCTCACAGAAAGCTCATGGAACCTGATAGGAGGAGGAACATGAAACTTAATTTTAGCACATGTGAAGAACAAGAAGAAAAGACAAGGATGCACACATCATGATGAGCTGAACAAACAAATAAAAATGAGTTCCAGACAGAATTAAGAGGAAACATCTAAAATGGCTGAGGCTGAAAAGGTAGTAAGACAAGATAATCTAACGACGCTATACAACATAACTAGAATACTGTATTTGGAAAAAGAAAAAAAAAAGAAAAAATCCATAGATTTTCCCCATTTCTGGGGGGGGGGGGGGGGGGGGGGGGGGTTGTGTGTGTGTGTGTGTGTGTGTGTTAGTCAAGAGGTTTTGAGTTGCAAACTTCATGCATAACTGCACTTGAATTTAATTTTTTTTTTTGAGTTTGCGTTATTTTTATATTCCCCAAGGTGGTGTGCGTTGCACTATGTTTTTATTTTGCGCCTGTTGGCCCAGTGCATCTGATTTTGGCCTGCATGTTATGTTCTACGGGCTTGCTTCCCCCGGGTAACGACTGGTGCTGCGATTGGGGAGCAAACCCAGCACCTCCAAATTGTGAGCCATTTTATGAAATGCTAAGAAGGTTAGAGTGGCCCTATTCTTTTCCACCCAGTTACCTCTTAGATGGACATAATATATATAATTAGGTCACTGAAAAAGGGCTCATAGAACTGACTTCATTGCACTCCCATATTTGTTCAGTCCCTTTCTTTTCTGAAAGTGCCAATGACAAAGCACAGATTTCATAGCACCTGTGACGGCTCAAAAATTTTTCTCTGGCTTCATCAGGTACCAATTTAGAGCTGTCGACTGGGAGAAAGTCATACAATGAAAAAGCCCAGGATTTGCTCAGTCTGTCAAACCAAGTGCAACATGATTTGAAACAAGTATACTGGAATTGTAGACCATCCTCATACCTCCTAAACCAGTGTTTCCCTACCGCCGGTCTGTGGAACGATGCCGTCTGTGGAACGGTGTCGGTCTGCGGAATGGTGCCAGTCTGCAAAACTTCCTGCCAGGAAGTGGTTACAGCTTAGCCACAAGCTGTGGAGATTGACTTGAGGTATCTAATCTCTGAATGGCTAATGTTTAAACTCAAATAATGTCAACTAAACAAATATTCCTACTTTTCGAACACAAGAGCTTATCTATATCTGGCGTGTGTGTTTATCAAAGAATGTGAGGTATTTGGAGAAAATACCAACAAATATTGCGATACATAAATTAGGTCATTCGAAAATGGAAGTTTTAGAGGTTTGTTTATTTGCTAATACTGTATTGAGATATTTTGAAAGGCAAGTTTTATTTTGGTGTGTGTTATTGTGTTGTTAAATTTGAATCCCTGCAAGATTGAGAAAAAAAAAAAGAAAGCAAAACTTGTAACTTTCTTCAAATATGTCCTATTTTTACTGGTACGTGAAAAAAATTTGTTTCCTATTTTTACCGGTCAACAGGTGTAAAAAGTTGGGAAACACTGCACACACACACCTTCATACAATTTGGTAATATTTGCAAAATTTGCTGGTAAAACTAACTTGAGATTTGATGAAGTCGTGCTGTCACAGGTTATGCCACCATGAGTGTTACTGAACCCACCAGGCATGTCACACTGAAACTGATCTTGCCAAAAGTCCCATAGCCAGACACTGCTGGTGTTGAAAGGGTCCAGGGTCTGAAGATGATTCTGTAAGAAATGAACAGTTTTTAACATATATAACGAGTGACTTAGTAATTACTGTAACTGAGTTTCTTATACCCAAAGTGAAACTTACAAACATAACAACTGTCTACAGTCTGCAGGTCCTGCATGGAATCTGCAGGGGAAGAGGAAGAAAGGTCAATTTAAAAAAAACACAAGAAAATGAACTTCAGTCCCTAGATCTGAACTGGAGAGAGGCAGACAGGGCAGCTCAAGATTAAACTTGCTGAAGGAGAGTTGTCATTGGTCTATGCCTCAAAAGGGATAACAGACATTGATGATGATGATGAACACTGAAAGTTGAACAAGTGATAAACTCATGACGACTTCTTCTTCTTTTTCTTTTGTTCTACTGCTCTTGTCATACGGCGTCGCAGAAAGGTGGGATGCATAGATTTCTTGTTATCGTCAAGTGGAAGGTTTGTGCTGTCATTAGGTGTAACTGTCAGAGACATCCTTGGAAGCCAGCATACAAAATGCTCGATGCAGGCTGGTCACAATCCATTCTGACTAAATGACCAAACCACTTGATTTGTTGAGAGTCAATGCAAGCACTAACTGGGTTTGTTGAGAGTCAATGTAAGCACTAACTTGGTTTGTTGAGAGTCAATGTATGCACTAACTGGGTTTGTTGAGAGTCAATGTAAGCACTAACTGGGTTTGTTGAGAGTCAATGTAAGCACTAACTGGGTTTGTTGAGAGTCAATGTAAGCACTAACTGGTTTGTTGAGAGTCAATGTAAGCACTAACTGGGTTTGTTGAGAGTCAATGTAAGCACTAACTGGGTTTGTTGAGAGTCAATGTAAGCACTAACTTGGTTTGTTGAGAGTCAATGTATGCACTAACTGGGTTTGTTGAGAGTCAATGTAAGCACTAACTGGGTTTGTTGAGAGTCAATGTAAGCACTAACTGGGTTTGTTGAGAGTCAATGTAAGCACTAACTGGTTTGTTGAGAGTCAATGTAAGCACTAACTGGGTTTGTTGAGAGTCAATGTATGCACTAACTGGGTTTGTTGAGAGTCAATGTATGCACTAACTGGGTTTGTTGAGAGTCAATGTAAGCACTAACTGGGTTTGTTGAGAGTCAATGTAAGCACTAACTGGGTTTGTTAAGAGTCAATGTAAGCACTAACTGGGTTTGTTCCTAATATCTGCCTCAGTGTGGTGTTGTGAATTCGGTTACGGATTGTCTTTCCGGCTGAACTTTTCACACAGCGCATCTCAGAGTTTTGAATCTTACTATTATGGGTTGCTAGTAAGGACAAAGATTTACATTGGTAACACAATGTAGGAATAAATAGTGCATTTATCAGCCTCCTCATAGTTGAAAGAAGCACTCTAGGGTGTTTCAAAATCGGTGCAATTTGATACACTGTTTGCCTTCTGAATTCTATTTGCAATCTCTCTGTGTACACTTCTGTCCTCGGTGAACATATTACCTAGGTTGATATATACTTCCTTGATACCAATGTCACTGATGTGGTAACTACTCTGCAATTGTTCACACAAAATCAACATAGTCTTTGCCTTGCCTGTGTTAATCTTCATGTCATTAACAAGCAAAGTGGAGATAGTTAAGGGGGTGCTGTAGGTCTTCTCCATTTTAGTAATGCCAAATGCTAGCAAGACAGACTCAATCTATGTCCATTGAATTGCTTCTCTTCTTCTACAATCATTGTTCATTTAAACTGGGACTTATGATTCTTCAGTAAATTATGTTGTCTTTTTCAGGGTCTTAATTGTACTGAACAGTTTTTCCTCAAAGGGAGTTGACGTGGGTCCCTGTGTGACAGATTTAGTCTTGGCAGACAAATCTTGTCTCCCCGCGGACTTCCCACCGGGACCTGACCACGCAGTTGGCGAGTACCGCGACGGATGGCAGAGTAATAGCGACGCCATCTTGAAAGTAGCGCCGACTAAGAAAATAGTCTTGTATTATTAAAAATCCTGGCGGGCCAGGAGCAGGGGGCTTTTCTTACAATACGCAATTGGGGAACACGAAGCATTAGACTGCACGATTTGAGAAGATAGACTAGGAGACATTTGCAGAGAAGACTTCACATGATTTAGAGAACGATTTGAAGGAAAGACGAACCTTAACACGATTTGAAGGAGGGAGGAACTTTAAACAATTTAGAAGAGGATCTTCACCTTACACGAATTCGCAGAGAAGACGAACGTTACAGTTTTTGCAGTGAAGACGAACATTACACCATCTGCAGCCGATACATGCAGAGACGTTACACCATTTGCAGCAGATACGCTACGATACATCTGCAGAAATATTACACGATTTTTGAAGAGTGAATCATTGAAGAGAGACAGTTGAGCGCCACACAATAAGAGGTCATCGGCACGAGTTACATGGTTTTCCAGGTCTGATGCATTTACACGAGGTTTCCAAACGGCCGACACCTTGAACGAGTTGATCACCTTGCTTTGAACTAGACGTCACCTCATCTGAGCTCCAGTTCAAGGTATTCAAAGTCTACACCTGTGAGTATCCTTTCATTAAGGCTGGGGTGTGACCAGCGCCAGCTACGTGGACGATCCTCCGAGCAGTTGGCCATGATCGCCCGCTGTGGGAGTGAACGTTGCCATCTGGAACGTGTGCTGACCCACGACACGCTATCACGTGGTCAGTCGGCTCCTGTTCAACACACGTCAATTCATACCTGCAGCTGCTGATTCGGTTATCCTGACATCCACGACATAATTCAACAAGCAGCACGAAGGAACAAGACCAAGGGCGATCTACCTGGGTTGAGGTCGCAACACGAAGTACTCATCGAGCTGTTCCAGCCATAATTCGGACTCGCGTTACGTCACGGGAGGCCAAGTATGGGAAAGGTGACTGTTGGCAATAGTTTAGGTGTAGGGGTAGAGATTGTTAGGTTAGGTAATCCTTGAATAGGAGTGAGTGAGTTGTGAATAGAAGAGTGCCAGTTTAGTAAGGAATAAAGAATTTGTTTATCTAAGTTTATTGTGTTAGATCATTTAGATTAAGGTGTGTAGATGAAGAGCGGCCTTAGTTAAGTTAGATAGAGCAAGACCTTATTCTCTGTGCTACACCATCCTCTTCAAATCAGTGTGTTGGGGGCAAACCTAGTCCAAGCGCTGCTGTCATGCTTGTCAGGCTACAGTAGCATATGTTTGGGGTAAATACTTATCTTAAATTTGGTGTACAGGTGGTGTCTCATTCTGTTGTGGCCAGCTGGAGACGTAAATATGATAACTTGGTCTTTTATGGATGGCAGTATCCATCATCTGCATGTTATTTAGGGTGTTCTTCCTGCCACTTTACATAGTTTTACCTTCTTATTATTGTGTTCTAGGTATATTTCAAGAACTTATAATGGTAAATGATGCTAAATAATTTTCTGTAACATTTTAGCAGATGTATATTCAGATGTTACTTGTTCTATTGATCTGCTTTGTTTATAACTTTATTTTATATTTTACTTTAGCTCTATTCTTGCATTCTTATATAGAATCTGCAGTTAAATTTTTACTTTCAACCAACGCTCTCCAAGCAGACCGGTTCTGGGCTATTTTCTTCAGTTCTTTCCAGCTTCCCCCTTGTTCGTTTGTTCATGTTCATTCTCAATCTTCCACCACCAAGCCCTGAACAGTGCTTTGCAAGTAGTAGGATTTAGTCCAGAGAACAGTAATGCGTTGTGTCACTAGTTTACAGATTGCCTGCGATATTTGCACCTTTTGGTCCGACACCTCCGTCTTCAGCACAGCCTCTGTCTCTCTTCTGCATTGTTTCTTTGGCCTTTTCTCTATATTTTTCCTATGAGTTTCATGACAAATTGTATGGGGATATGAGATTTTAACAGTGTGTAGCCTATCTTCCTAAAGCTAAATATATTCACTTCCTGTTATAACTTTGGAAAATAGCTGTTTATATATATTTTTGAAATTAAGGATGATCAGGGTGGATTTTTTTATTTAAAAAATTACAACTAAATTTTACATACATGTTCCCATTTAAGTAAGCTGTTTTATAGGTCCAAATAAGGTATCTATTTTGTTCTTACATTCAAGGGCTTAAAAGGTAAAGATGATTCTGTTAGTGGGGATTGTTGTTTTTGAATGCCCACAATGAGTACGGTTACTCTTTTGTGAACCCTGAAAAGGAAGTAAAGTGGCGAGTTGTCATAGCTTTTCTTACATCCCAAGTGTGTTCCTCAAGGGGGTTGTGTGCTACGCTTGGCTTCATTTGTGTGTTGCTCACTACTACAGGGATCATATCAATCCCTAACCTTGTTAGCCAGGCTGCCATGAAAACAGCTCGCTTGCAGGGAGAGCTACGGAGAAGCCAAGAATCAGGGTCTTTGCCAGTATATTTTGCCTGACCCTAACTAACATGTTGGGGGGTAGTGAGGTCTGGGCTTGACGTCCTGCTCACTAAAGGAAAGTGAAGCGCCTGTTATAGCCTCACCTTTCCAGGTGTAGAGATTGCCGCTGGATTCACTGAGCGGCTTGCCGTACAGGACTTTTAATGCCAATGGCCTCTCCTACATTATTGTGTCCCCAGCAGCACCTTCATGAGGGGCCCCGTGTTTTGTGCAGAGCCTGTTGTGGGGCGTAACTGAGTATCCAGCAGTATAACTCAGCGAGCAGATTGGGCTCATTAGCCTTGGTTGGCAGCCAATCTATGAGAAGGTAAACTCTGACTTTAAACCTGGGTAGACAAAGCTCGTTAGCCTGTTCAGGCAGTTCGTCTAGGAGAGGGGGAACTGATTTTAAACCCACAAGTGCCTGGGAGTGCTGGCAAGTCCTGTGATGATGAGAGTATCATCGTATATCTCGAGTAACTAGCATCTGCGGGCAACAACTCCACTGCCTTCTGGAAACCTCGGGAGAGGGTGGGGCTACGGGAGTAAACCCAGACAGAAAATTCTGAGTGGTAGCACCTAAGGTGGATGGTTTCAAAATTGCAAAACCATTCTGGCAGCTTCTGCATCTGAGCTGGTGCCAAATTGTCATGCTTTGCATTCCTTTGGATTACACTAGTTCGGCTGAGAGGGTGATCTTGCAGTTTGGGCAGCCCAGGGTCTCCATATTCAGCGCCCAGGCTTGTGCCCTGGAGAGGCTACTCCAGTCTCGCTCTTGAGTGAGGACAACACGGAAGCTGGCAGTCTACAAGTTAAACGTCCCACTCGATTAGCATAGAGAATGGGCACCATAGGTCAGCTTCGACGGTTGAAGGGATCCTCGCATCCCATTGGTCGACTACTGCTAGCCTCAGCCAGGCAGCCCCTGGTCAGTGGGTGTTGACTCGCCAACATCTGCCTGCTCCAGTGGGTGCCTGCCTGCTCCAGTGGGTGCCTGGAGCTTAGTGTATGCATGACAAGCGGATGTTAATTTTGCACCCAAAAAAAAACAAATTAAAAAGAAGACTCCAGCTCTTTGATCTGCAAGCTGGAATGTACGTAATATGTGTATAGGCATCACTAATGATCTTCAAGAGGTTGGCGATTGCTTGAAAGACAGCATCATTGATAGGGAGCTCTCTCGATTGAATGTGGACATAGATGCCCTACAGGAAACCAGACTTGCCACTAGTGGCTCACTAAGGGAGAAAAACTACACTTTCTTCTGGAAGGGTCGTGAGCCTGAGGAATCTCAACAGCATGGTGTTGGTTTTGCTATTAAAAACACACTTATCGCCTCAGTTGGCTCAGAGATGTTAATGACCATTTGCCTCATCACCGCTACAGGTCCTGTTAATATCCTTAGCATCTATGCACCAACACTGATATCTCCGGAGGAAGCGAAAGGATCAATTCTATGAATAGCTGGAGGAAATGATCAAGAACAGCCCCAGGGAAGAAGCACTCATCCTTCTCGGCGACTTTAATGCTAGAGTAGGTGGGGACCACATAGCATGGCTCACCTGCCTTGGACATCATGGTATTGGCAGGGTAAATGACAATGGTCAGAGGTTGCTGGAGCTGTGCACTCAACAAAGCCTATGTATCACAAATACTTTCTTCAAGGCCAGGCCGCAACATAAAGTATCCTGGAAACACCCAAGGTCACATCGATGGCACCAAATGGACTTGATTGTCACCAGATGTTCAGCTCTAAACATGGTTCTCTCCTCTAGAAGATATCACAGTGCAGACTGCAACTCTGACCATGCTCTTGTACGCTTTCAGCTTCGCAAAATATGCCGCCAAACAAATGGGACATCCCCGCATCAACACTGCACAGATGGTGATTCCTTTCGAGGCGTAGAGGTTTATGTCTGACCTGAATCTTGCCCTTCAGGGAGGATAAAAGTTTGACACCACAGCTAAGTGGAATGCCACGAATGTGCCATCTAAAATACAGCATTAGCTATGCTTGGCATGAGGGAACGGACCAATTGTCAACTGGTTCAATGCACACCTCGCAAGAATGGAACCAGTAATTGAGGCTGAGCGAGAAGCTTTCATCAATTATAAAAAATGCACAAATGAGAGGACGCTTTCTGCCCTCAGGATGACCCGAGGCATCAATCAACGGACCACTATACAATGCGCGAATGAGTACTTGCAGAAACTAAAGAAATTCAGCTAAATGCAGGGACAGGAGATATCCAGGACATGTATAGAGGCATAAAGATGGCACTGGGCCCTACTGCAAAAGGCGCTGCCCCCCTGAAATCTCTGACAGGTGCGAGAATCATGGACTGTGACAGCAGATGGCCAGATGGGTGGAGCACTACTCTGAGCTCTAATCTCAGGAAACGGTGGTAACTGATGAGGCCTTGTCCAGGCTACAGACCACCTACTCTGAATGAGCTTGATAAGGCTATCAACTCCCTCTCAAATGGCAAAGCACCAGCGGGAGATAATATCCAACCCAAAGCCATCTAATGAGGGAAATCAGCACTAGCTCAGTCAATGTTTGATCATCTATGCCTCTGCCCCCAAGATATGCGTGACGCCATCATTGTGACTATTTACAAAAGCAAAGGTGACCGCAGGGACTGCAATAAATATAGAGGGATCTCGCTTTTGAGCGTTGTAGGCAAAGTTTACGCCCGCATGTTACTAAACAGGTTGAGACTGCTCGCGGACAGGGTGTACTTAAAATCCCAGTGTGGCTTTAGAATAGGTAGATCAACAACGGATATGATTGTCCCGCTTCGCCAAATCCAGAAGAAGTGGAGAGAACAAGACCAGCTGCTCTGTATGATGTTTCTAGACCTCACCAAGGCCTTCGACTTGGCTAGTAGAAAGGGTCTATTGAAACTCCTCAAGAAAATCGGTTGCCTGCCAAAACTGTGTGGCATGATAATTTATTTTCACACTGATATGAAGGACTCAGTGCTATACGATGGATCATCTTCAAATTATTTTCTCATTAAGAGTGGAGTAAAGCAGGAATGTGTGCTCACGCTGACCCTCTTTGGGATCTTCTTCAATTATCGTTGATTATGATTAAGCTAGATCTGTTCTTGACCCTCAGAGGATCAGAATATGAACCAGGGAAGGAGGGTGGAAGGGGTTGAGGAGGAAGGGGTATTCCCATAATGTATCAAGTAAATTTGACACAGAATGGTCTGCAATAAATATATTCCACAATCTAATGGCATAACAAGTAGGAACATTAGAAATGATCAGGCAAGTCAATTTGAGTTAAAATAATGAAATTAGAGCACATAGTTTTATCATAGTAAATAGCTTTCCTCAAATGTCTACCTTGTGCATATTTTCTCAAGAGCAGAGAGAAGTTGAATTTTATAGAAGACATGGTAACAGTAACTCTACCAGTAACATACCAGATCCATGCTTACCCTAAAACCAAAGTTCAGCGGCACAGTAGCAGCACCTAATACCAATGCTCCTCTGACTTTTTTACCATTCTCATTTCTGATGATGTCAAGGTTGGGACCCCAGGCATCACTTCCTATAAAGACAAATTCGTCCTCTGTCTTTACTGCCTTAAAGAAGGTACTGAGGAGCTTGTCCATTGCAATGAGCACAATTACCTAAAGAGCCACATTAAACTGATAAGTTTAATCTTGATATTCATGGCTAATCAATAAAAAAACTGAAACTAAAATATTTCAATACACATTCTTGGATTCATAGGTAACAATACAAATATTTCAAACAATGGTTAATGTATTTATGGTGGCTCTACACCTATAATAGGTGACTCAGGCATCCACCAATGAGATGGAGAGATGTCCTGCAACAAAACCTTGGTCTGGCATGGCACTTCCAAGGCAAAAGACAGAAATGAGCTTAGATTACAGGAATGTACAGTGCAGAATCAAATCTCTGAGAAAAGTCATGAATGCTGTCAGGAAATATAGAATGCAAAATGATGAAATAAAAATGTTGGAACTGAATACAAAACAACCCAGATAGTACAGTGATGTGGCCATCTCATGAGAATGTAACTAGATCACTGAAAGTACACTTTTAAACATAAATGATCTAGTTGTTAAGCACCAGAAAAATCATTTGGCAGATGAAAAAATTATATAAATTAAATATATTAAAGCGCAGTGTATGACCGTGTATGCTGACAAGATGTCAATAGAACAGGGAGGATCAACAGCTTTGATTGATTGATTGATTGATTGTGAAGCATATAGATTTGAGAAAACATAATCAGCGTATGTGCTATCCTTGTATTCCAATGACTCCTTCTACCCTTTATTTCTATTATCAATCAGTTCACCCATCCATTTATACTTGTATTTTCTTGAATTTGAAGTCCCTTAGAAATGAGCCATATATGTCCTCAGTGGTGTGCTCTGTGACCTCGTAGGCATCGTCCACACATATTCTCTCAGACTCAGCAATAGACCGAAATAGCTTGTACAACTCCAGACCATAGATGTTCTGGATAACTATAGCCCCAACATAGGTCACCTGTGGAACAGAAATAAAACCACTCTAACATTGATGAAGCCATCTCATAACTACCTTGGGCCTACTTAAAGATAGTACAGGATCCCCTTGTTCAAAAAGGGCAAAAAGATCTAGCCAATTTGGAATTAAATTTACTTTTACCTAACTGATTCACTACAAGGAGTTGACACATTTGGTTCATGAAAAAAAAATCCTAAGAAATATCACTGATCCCAATTAAATTTAACAAAAAGTCACCTATTTGTAAGATTGCATTATTTAAAAAATCTTAAGAATGTTGTTTATCCTAAAAGTGTCACCATTGTGGTATGCAGTTAACACATTCCGGACCAATGACCGATATAACGGATTCTTATTTAAACTCTAGAGGACCATTAACCGATAAATCTGATTTTGTTTTGTAGAGTCGTAATTCGGGTTTTGTGTTAACCAAACTACTTAAAAATTACAACCATAACTAGAACAGCTTCCGTTTGTGACATTTGAGTCGACCCACACACATGTGTTATGTACTGAATAAGTGATATATTTATGTTTTAAAGTAGCTAAACTGTTTTGTTGATTCCTAAAAAATAATGGCAACGCCCACTGCTTCTACTAGACCAAAACGATATAGCGCAGAACAAGCTATAGCTGTGTTTCAAAGCTTATTAGTTAGTGATTCTGATACAGAATTAGATGATTCAGAGGATTACATTACAGTGATGGTACTACTACTAGTAGACCTAGTGCGAAGAAATCAAAACAGTCTGGCTTAGGGTTAGTTGGTGGTTGCTTCCAGTCAGGGACTATCAGTGCTCCTGAATCATCAAGCAGCAGCGATGAGACTGACTTAGAGGATATACCAGGTACGTCTAGAGTTGATGGTGATAATGGCAATTCTGCAAGGAGAAAGGCAAATTCCATACCACAGAGGACTACTAGGCCTGGTGATGGGTGGCGTGATGCCTTAGATGGAGAGGCCATTGGAGTATCGAATTTCAGGCAAATAAATTCTGGCAGCAGACTAAATCTGGATGAAAATTGCACACCTCTTCAATGCTTTCTCTCCTTGCTGAAAGAACCAATTGTTGACAACCTCATAAGAAATGTCAATGAGTATGCCCAGCAGAAACTTGACATGAATACACCAGCACGAAAACATTCAACGTTGAGCAAATGGACACCACTTGATAGGAATGGTTTTTTACAGTTTCTGGCCGTCCTGGTTGCTATGGGGTGTTGAATGCAAAGCACTCAATAAAAGATTATTGGTGTACCAAACCCCACAGAAGTAGTCCCTGGTTTAGGTCAATGTTTAGCAGAACCAAATTTTTATTGATTTATCAATCAATGCTTCATGCAGCTGTTCCAGATGCTCTAGGGAAATGTAAGATTGAGCCGTTTGTAAATGCACTCGTTGCCAGTTTCCAAGAAGCCTTCTACCCATTTGAAAACAAATGTATCGATGAGATGGTCATAGGTCACAAGGGGTGATTTAAGTACAAACAGTACAATCCTAGCAAGCCCAAAAAATACCACATCAAATCCTATGGACTCTGCGACTCCATCACCGGATATGTTTTCAATCTCTTGGTGTATTTTGGAGCTGATACAGCTTACAAACCTGAAACGGACCCAAATTCTTCCCATGCTGTTAAAGTTTTTGACAGACTACTGGAAGGCATCACAGGACATCACCATTTGTTTGCTGACAGGTACTATTCTTCCCTGCCTCTTGTTCAGTTTTTGCGACAGAGAAACCACCACTACACTGGAACTCTGAATGTAAACAGACGAGGTTTTCCATTAGAAATAAAGAACAAGACGATATCCCTGAATCAAGCAAAGTGGTTTATCAACGATGAGGAAAAGGTTATGTGTGTCAGCTGGAGAGATTAGAAATCTAAGAAGCCTTGCCAGCTGGTGACAACACGTGGAAGTGCCACATATGAGCAAAGGATGGAGGGTAGGAGTCGTTATGAAACCATCACCCATTCACAGCTACAACCTTTCAATGGATGAATGTGACAGAGTGGACCAGATGATATCATATTATGGAAACCACACAAGAAAAACAGTCAAGTGGTGGAAGAAAGTGTTTATGTGGGTGATGGAAATTACTCAACTCAATGCCCACATTTTGTACACCCTGAGCCGCCCTCACAACGAGAAGCCTTTGCCCTTTGCGGACTTCAAAGATATCCTGATAGGGGAATTCTGTCAGTTAGTCGGAGCAGACACACCTAGCAGCCTTCAGGCTGTTCTATTGTCCAAGCCAGGGAGAAAACCAATGAACATGGAGCTTGAGAGATACCAGGGTGCAGCCCATCTCATTGACTATGATGGAAAAGACTCACCGTGCATACATTGTGCTGCTCAGAAAAAAAGAAAACGAAGCAGCTATTACTGCATAGGTTGTTCGCACAAGCCGCATCTGTGTGCTAAAACATGCTTTAGAGAATACCACACAAGATAAGCACAGCTGTGCTGAATAAAACAAAAAACTTTTGGAAATAATGGAAAAAATTATGGAAGTGAATTTGTTTATATTTTTATTTATTTTGGTCATTGAGGAAAATTGTACATAATTTCAACATTTTTGGAGATAAATGCATCAAATAAACAGTGTTTTGAGGGACTTTGGATACTATTCTGCAAAGTTACCAGACAAATTGAAATCAACAAATCAGGCCAATGAAAAATGATGGTGAGTTTCAATATTTTGACATAAATTATCTACCCTTTAATTTTAATTGTTTTTGTACAACATTATTTTTTCAAACAGTGAAATATCAGCAATTTACTGATATTTTCATTTTTTGTACCCATTTTTCTTTACAATGATATATAATGAGTGCTATATTTGTCTATGCTATGGTGTGTAATAGTCAGTTGTAAAAGGGATGCAGTGAAATTTTGCTACAGCTGAAAATTAATTTGGTCCAAACCTAAAAAGAATCAAGTCCTGAAAGAGCTAAAGACATATTCAATTAGTTTCAAGTCAGTTCTTTGTTAAAACATCTAAATATGTCGGGATTTTGTTGAAATAACTAGAATTTTCAATTTCACATGTCCTCAGTAAAATGTGAATATTATTGCAATTATTAGACCTGATAAGGTAAACTTTAGAAACTTCTTTCCACCTTGATTATCTTTGAATGGAATCAATTATCTTGTTCGGCTTTGATAAATAGCAGAAGTATTGAGCTGTGAGCAAACATTTTTTATATTTTTGTTGTTGGTTTGTCAATCTCTTTTACGCTAATCTACACCCTGACATAAAATGATTTATGTATTACATTGTATTTGTAATTCAATTCTGAATATTTTAGTATATAATATAAAATCATGTTAATGAAATAAAAAGTGAAGATAAGTTGGTCTCAAATGAGAGATATTGTGTTTGATGGTGGGAAAAATAATTCTGTAGTAAATGAGTTAAGAAAGATAGAATATGTCCTGTAACGTATCTAACTCACTTTGTATGCCTTCAATATGTCTACAAATGCTCTGGCTTGCACCGTATCACTGTTCACTGTCCGAGAGAAAAATGGATACATGATTCTATTGTCCAGGTTAGTATTTGAGGCACTGAAAGAGAAAATACATCAATTCTCATTAATATATCTTTTTATTTCTTCTTCTTCCCTCCTTCCTTTCTTCTTCTTCCTCCTTCATACGATTTCATATATCAACTAGATTGAGCAGTAGTCCGTATGAGGTCATCGGTAGCTCCATAGAACTTGTCTTGGATTGAGACAGGAGAGAGCCAAATGTTCCTTCTCTGTAACTCATATGTTGGACACTTCAGCAGCAGATGTTCAGCAGTCATTTTATCAATGCTGCAGACACATTCATCGGCATGTCATAATTTAAACTTGTTGAATAGATGGTATTGTAACCTGTTGTGGCCTGTGCAGAGTCTGAAAATTACTACCTGGTCGGCCCTGTCCAGCTTCTAGCAAGAATCATTTTATTGCCATCCCAGATGCTCCGCTAACCACTAGTTCTTGTACCTGCACCTGACAAACCTTCTGGCCTCTTCATAAGTTATACATATACTTTTACATTAATAAATAAAATGTATGAATAGTTCTTATTTGCTTATTAAAGCAGTAGTATTCTTCATTTCTTCATCTTTTGTCCTACTGCTCTTGTCTTGTGGCACCACAGAGAGGAGATATGCATAGATTTCTGGTTTACTCTAGGAGGAAGGCATGCAGTGCCAACATTTTGAATATTTTGAGTTGTTTTTCTGATACCTTCTATCCATTGTCACCAGGATCAACCTCTTGTTCATGACCCTGTAACCTTTGTCTTAATATGATTTCGCTGCAGGTTGATCTTACTACATCCTTGTCAAATGACCAAACCACTTTATCTTCTGTGCGTCAATATAATAGCTAACCGACGTAATCCCTGTCATATTCCCTAGTGTAGTGTTGCAAATTTTATCACAAATTGTCTTTCTAGCCGAATTTTGTACACAGTCCATCTCATAGGTCTCGATCTTACATGTATGCATGTCTAACAGGGTCCATGTTTGACACTGATAACATAACATAGGGATGATCAACATGTTTATCAGAGTCTGTTTAGTGGACGTAGTGATACTTATACTTCAGTATCAGTGCTAGCTGGTTGTGCACCTTGTTTACCTTTTGAATTCTATTTTCTATGTCTCTTTTCTGTCTGATGTTGTCAGTGAAGACACTTCCCAGGTATGTAAATTACTGTATCTGCTTTATCTGGTGTGGAAACTGCACTGTGTCAGTTGACATTTGAGTGTCATAGTTTCTGTCTTCCCCAATTGATCATGTCATACTCAGGGCAGACTGATTTGAGATAGGTTAGGTATGTGTTGTAAATCCTCTTGTTTATTATAGAAGAGGTCCTGGTCATCAGAAGAAGTAAACCCTGAAGAGTTTACACTTTCCTCATATTCTGCTGTTATGATAGCTTTTTTGCATGTGTAAGATCAACATATTTCGGCCCATTATTTTACCTCTCCCTCCCCCACATACATACATTTACAGGTGAGAACGTTTCTGTGTATATTTTCTCTATCTAGCATTGTATTTATTGATCTATTATACTTGTTCTGTGATAAAAGCAAATGGTCAGGAATTCTAAGTTGTACACCGGTTCAAGTATCTGAGATCACTGATCAGTGACGAGGGCTCGCAGCCTGGGATAATTGCCAGAATAGCACAGACAACAGCAGCTCTTACGCATTTGAAACCCATATGATAGGATAACTGGCTTGCCTTTAGCATAAAAGTTAGACTAATGCGTTCATTGGTGTTCTCAATATTTTCGTATGCCTGTGAGACGAACCATTACTGCAGATATCCAGTGCAGAATACATGCAATGGAAATGAGGTGCTTTAGATACAAGGATCATGTCACGAATGTAGAAATATGACGAAGAGTGGAAAACGCAATTGGGCCTTTTGATGATCTGTTCACGGCTATCAAAAGGCGAAAGATGGCTTTGTATGGACACGTTACGAGGTCCAGCAGAATTACAAATTCAATACTGCATGGTTCTGTACCAGGATAGATAGGGCGGGGTCATCCAAGGAAGAGATTGGCAGACAACATCACTGAGGCATGACTGGCGGCAGCGGACAGAGAGAGATGGCGTGGGATTGTGGGAGTGTCTTCAAGTGTGCCCCAACAACCTGATGGTCTATGGGATGAACTGAACTGATACTTGTTCTCATGGAAGTTACTCCATTTATCTTTTAAAACATAAAGAAAAGATGGTACAGTGAGACCTAACATATTTACCTGTAAGATATCATGGTGATGTTCAGTTCTGTAAGAATAGGAAGTGCAGCCATTGTCACATGACTAGATTGGGCTCCTATCACCACTGCAACCTTGGAAGTGTCAAAGGCTTTGCCACCACTGGACTTAACTGTGATGTCCCCACTCAACACCTAAAAAATGAGAACAATTAAGTTCTAGTTGTAGGATGTTTGAAGTTTTATGAAGAATAGATAAGAACTGTGGAAGAATGACAAAGTCATTTCTTTAAGAAAAGTATACAAAATGTAGAGGCCCTAAGGAAACACACATATGGCAAGTCCCAATCCAACTGACAGTATCAATCAACTTACAAGGCTCAGAGCACCATTTTCTGGCTGAGAACCCAAACATTTCACTTAATAAGTACTTGAACAGAACCACTTTACATAACGGGGAGAGAGCAGGATGCAGCTGGACCTGTACCAATAATGAAGCTCGTCAATCACGTGAGATGATGGCTACTCTCTATACTCAGCTGCCAGCTGTGTGGAAAATCTTTCCCTTTTGCTCTGTCTACTGAAATTGGTGAAAGAGGAACTTGCACTGTGATTTGAATTAAAGTGAGGAAGATTCATGCAATCTGTCAACCACACTCTCATCCTGAGCTATCTTTGGCCAGTAGCAAGACTATTATCAAGATGACTGAAGATAGCACAGGATGCAGTGTTTCTTCTAACCCCCCACCACAGGATGCAGTGTTTCTTCTAACCACCACCACAGGATGCAGTGTTTCTTCTAACCACCCACAACAGGATGCAGTGTTTCTTCTAACCCCCCACCACAGGATGCAGTGTTTCTTCTAACCACCCACAACAGGATGCAATGTTTCTTCTAACCCCCCACCACAGGATGCAGTGTTTCTTCTAACCCCCACCACAGGATGCAGTGTTTCTTCTAACCACCCACAACAGGATGCAGTGTTTCTTCTAACCCCCCACCACAGGATGCAGTGTTTCTTCTAACCCCCACCACAGGATGCAGTGTTTCTTCTAACCACCCACAACAGGATGCAGTGTTTCTTCTAACCCCCACCACAGAATGCAGTGTTCTTCTAACCCCCACCACAGGATGCAGTGTTTCTTCTAACCACCCATCACAGGATGCAGTGTTTCTTCTAACCCCCACCACAGAATGCAGTGTTCTTTAAACCCCAACCACAGGATGCAGTGTTTCTTCTAACCCCCACCACAGAATGCAGTGTTTCTTCTAACCCCCTCCACAGGATGCAGTGTTTCTTCTAACCACCCACACCACCTCCTCCCTCCATCCACCTGGTGAGCATCTACATGTTGTGAGCTCACTGTATAACAGCTGCTTGGAGATGAGAACATGTCCCGTCCATTTTACCTGAGCTATTTCCAGAAGTGTGTGGATGCTCAACATTAAGTGCTGGATAGAAAGCCACAAGCTAGCATCACCATGCATAATCTTTGTCATGTCATGGAACTCACAGGAAACAGAGAGAAAGGAAGACCAAAAAACACACGGTGAAGAGATCAAGATGTCAGGACAAGAAAAACATAGGTAACATCCCGAGGTGATAAAAACTAAGAATAAGGAGAAGATATTATGTCCATTTCTGTTCCCACATAGATGTAAAACAACATTGTTTCTGTTCTTTTTAGCTAACATTGGTATTTAGTTTTACTGCTACCATTTACACAACATTGAATAGAGAAAAATCAATTGACATACAGTCAATGACAATTTATAAGATAAATTAGACTATAACAAGTTTTTAAAAATACAACCATTACAAGAACAAGAAGGCAAAGCTACAAATTAACTAAAGAAAGATCCAGATAAGATATTAGGAAATATTTTTGTAGTCAGAGACTGGTGCGTGCTTGGAATGCATTGCCACAGGAAGTAGTGGAGGCAGGGACAATTAATGCATTTAATAATAAATTGGATGCACATAGCTTTTAGAGCAAGGTAATCTAAATTAAACTGGCTGTATACAGACTCTGCAGAGTCTTCTAAACTATTATAAAGATGTTAGTTAAGTTAAATTTGTACTTACCCCATTTAACAGTCTGGTTAGTATCAGAGGATTGTAACAATCATCAAGGATGAGGTACCCAAAGCTAATACCAGTGCTATTATTAAGGTAGTAAACAGCATTGATAAATGCCTCCATTGCTATGTAGGAATAACTGTTTTCTCTGAAAGAAAATTTGATATTCTTATATAATGTTTGGGGAACTGAGATGCTATTCCATTCATGCACAACATACCGACCAAGATGTTGGGACTGAGTCAGGCACAATATACTGACCAGAATGCTGGGACTGGGCCAGACACAACATACTGACCTGGAGGTTGCATCAGGGTCAGGCACAAAATACTGACCAGGATGTTGTGTCAGGCACAACATACTGACCAGGGCACCATGTCGGGGTCAGGTATAACATACTGACCATGATGTCGTGCCAGGGTCAGGCACAACATACTGACTAGGATGTTGGATCGAGGTCAAGCACAACATGCTGACCAGGATATTAGATCAGGGTCAGGCACAGCATACTGACCAGGACATCACATCAGGGTCAGGCACAAAATACTGACCAGGACGTCACGTGAGGGTCAAGCATAACATACTGACCAGAACGTCACATTGAGGTCAGACACAACATACTGACCAGGACGTCACATGGGGTCAGGCACAACACACTGACCAGGATGTAGCATTGGGGTCAGGCACAACATACTGACTATGATGTTTCATCAGGGTCAGGCACAATATACTGACCAAGACCACCACCCCTCTTCCATGCAGCATTCTCTGAAAACAGACTTTCAGTCTGGCTGATGAGATGTGGATTGACGAGATCCTTGTGTTAGTAAGCATCACCCAGATGAAGCCAAGCATAGGACAACCACCTGGAGGACCAAGGTCTATCTTTATCACCATGCTCTTGATGTGAGGTAACCTACTTCAGACAACACTTAAATGCCTTTTTACCCACAAAAGGGTAAACTTACTCATTGTGGGCATTAACCAACAACATTAACATATATAATGTTTAGTAACACATTGCAAAACTTTTATCCTGAAAGTTATAAGAAAAGTATGTTTGTAACCACATGATCGAAAAGATAATTATATTTGCACTCAGAAAACATACAATCCTAGGGCTGTTCAGCTGATCACATCCTTAAAGTTATTTCTTTACTCTAGCAAGGTGCTTTAATCCCCTAGAGGTCCTTGGTTTCAATCCAAGGTACCTATTACTTTACTTTGTTTTCTATAGTAAGTAACAAATCATTTCTGATTTTCAAAATGCTAGTCTTTGTGATCATTGTAGTTAAATTTAGTGCTAGCCTTGCTTTGTTGCCTTGTGCATTCATGAAATTGTTTGCTTCCTTTCTTAAATTAGTGATATGTGAATATTAATCAAATATAAAATGTTGGATGGACATATTTGTAAATAAACATAATGTGAATGTGCTTAGATTAGATGAAGATGAATAAAAGAGCATTGATAAACACTTCAAAACATGTTCAGCTAACAAATAAGGAATTACTTCACAATGGCCAAGACAGGTTTGTCACTGTCTTTATAAATTAGTAGACTACAGCCAACATTTAGTGTATCACAAAACACTGGAGTTGTCCTTGACTTTGACTTTTGTCATATCTTAGTCTGGATTAAAACTGGATTCAATGAAAACTAACAAACTAAGCCGTAGTCACTTTTCCCCCTAGAATCTAGTCCGCAAATTGTGAATATGTTAAATAGTATTCTATGTGATTAGAGTGGAGAGTTTGAACAAGCTGATACCAATAGGAAAACTGTTATCTTTAAATCATATTTTTTAAATTTTGAAATGTCATAAATAAAGGATTCCTCAGAAAAGAAGAAATATGTACCAGTTTTGACTTATGGAAGCAAGCTATGGGCAAAAAAACCAGCTCCAAGTGTCAGAAATGAGATATCAAAGGAAGGTGGTACAAATAACAAGAAGAAACAAGGTCTATAATCAGATAATACAACAGGATCTCAAAGCCCAACCACTTGCAGACTTGAGTGCAACTGACCTGTAGCCTATGTAGAATGAAAGATCTACTTTGGTAGTCATGGAAAGCAGAGAGTCAAGAGTCTAGACCCGAGGATGAACCAAAGTCCGCTGGGATGACAACATAAGACAATCTAAAGGGGCCATGGATTAGGCCAAGAGGAAGACGAAGGATAGAATGGTCCAGCTCTCTTTCTAGCAAACCTCTAGACTCCAGGGTAGAAAAGAAGTGGCTAAGTAAGTAAGAAAATCATATTTCTTTGAGCTTTAATTTCAAAATCACTGCTCGACCTAGGCTTGATTCCCAAACACCAAAAGTCTCTGAATATCGTTCACTGATTACAGTAGCATCATGTAACTGGTGGTAATTGAGTAGCCACAGCATGTCCTCTTTATCAATACCATTAAAATTTTATTCATTCCAGCGAAAACCAGAACAACAAAAATCAGGACAAGTTTGATATGCGTGTCTCTACACCCTCTATTTGTATTTACTTTTAAATTGTCCCTTGTAAACAATGGACATTGCATCTCTGTTCTTATATGACAATCTCTCAGGTAGCAGGGAACCCCAGACATGCCATCACTACAGATGAGCTACATGACCAACTGAGGAATTATAAGATGGCCGATGTAGATGTGTGTGCTGTCTCTGACAGGGACACCTAAGATAAGACTTAATACAAACTCCAAATGAGCTATTGCTCAGGAGGCATTGGGCTGTCAAGAGCTACCTGCTCACAGTTAAAGGGAGTATATCATCTTAATCATCATTTGTAAACAAAGTGCACTGCACAGAGTGTAATCAACCCAGCATATCACTGCACAGAGTGTAATCAACCCAGCATAGCACTGCACAGAGTGTAATCAACCCAGCATAGCACTGCACAGAGTGTACTCAATTTGGCACTGCACTTTGAAAAATAGGTCCCCTGCCCATTTGTAAATCTGAAACACAGCAGAACTAGCAGATACATAATTGCTCTCAAGCCTCCTGATGTCAGTGGAGATGGTAAGGCCCAACAAGGACTCCTCTGAATTGTTTTAACTCAGCCCTTGACATTCCACACCATCAAATGCATAATGCCCTTCTCTGATCAGGAAGGAGCCATAGAACACCCCTACCCTACCCCTTCTACACCCCCCCCCCCCCCCCACCACTAAGGTAAGGGAAAGGAAGTCCTCCAGCAGACTTAACCGATGGTCAGAAATGAAGTGTTAGAGAATTCAGTTTACTAAGTCTCAGCTTGTGAGGTAGAGTGATAAATTTCCTCCCTCGCTGCCTTTTTCCGTCCCTAACCATTAGTCAGGTACCCATTTACAGGTAATGCTGATAATGGGATGTGAGCCCTGTGCCTTTGCCATGAAAAGCAAGTGCTTTATCACTGTACTAATCAGCCGCTCATCCCCAGCACTATTAACCTAAAATCCCCAAGAACTAATCACACAGGGAGGCTGATTTTTAAGAAGAACAACACCACTATAAATGGTCTAAATATTTTGACATACCTGTACACACCACACATGAATGGGTTTGTATTTGACTGCCAGTGTATGGAAAAAATACCCAGGAAAATTACATCACCGGGATGATATATGTAACTGATGTTTTCAAGGTTCAGGCATTCTTGACAAGTGGCTTTGCACGTGGAGCTACTGAAGACTCTGGCAAATTCTGGAGACATTGTGAGTGTTTCACCTTTGAATTCAGCAGCCTTGAAATATATGTCAAATTAATCAATAGTAAATATACATAAATGTGCACATACTCATATAAAAACATGGACATGGTAGATATTCAGACATACTCCCAAAGAGAAACATGCCCATACTCATATTATTAAGAAACACTTGGTACTATTGTCACACAGTCACAGCCAAATGCAAGAAAAACTAAATAACGTGAGGGAGCATTCAGCCCAAATGGGACTAAATATTAACATGAAGAAAACCAAGCACCTTAAGCAAAGAGCCAGTCATGCTTATGGGTGAGACACTGGAAGAAGTGGACACCTTCACATATTTGGGCAGCACCATTGATACTTCAGAGGGCACAGATGCAGATGTAAGAGCTAGAATTGGAAAAGAAAGGATACTGAAAAATATATGGAAGACCGAGGAAATAAAGACTAATACCAAGCTAAGATTTTTAATTCCAATGGCAAGTCAGTATTCTTGTACAGAGCCAAAACTTGGAGAATGACAAAGATAATACAGAGGAAACTCCAGTCATTCGCCAATAAATCTGTGCGAAGGACAATGGGTACAGGCTGGCAGGACGGGTATGGGCTGGCAGGACGGGTATGGGCTGGCAGGACGGGTATGGGCTGGCAGGACGGGTATGGGCTGGCAGGACGGTTATGGGCTGGCAGGACATGGTGAGGAATGAAGACTTTTGGGAAAGGAGGAAACAACATCCTGTGAAGCAACAGATTAAATGTAGGAAATGGGGTTGGATGCGACACAGGCTAGAGAAATCACCATCAAATATGATCAGAGAGGCCCTGACACAGAACCCCAGAAGAAGAGGAAGAGAGGTAGACTAAGAAACACTCCCTGGCCCTTTTTAGTTACACACTGCCTTGCAGATGCTGAAAGTCTGCAAAACCGCAGGCCATGATGGCATTGCACCCAAAATACTGAAACATGCACTAGAACCAATGAGTGTCATCCTACACCAATTGTCCGTTCTCAATAGTATTGTCCACTGGGCAGGTTTCTGTTGTTTGGCGGGACAAAATAAAAAGGGTCCGCTGTGAATGTGGCAGTAACAGGCTTATTACATTGCGATCCGTTCCTGGGAAAGTCTTTCTCTGGATACATCTTTCCACATCCAGCTTTTGCTGAAAAGAATCAATGCTCTCAGCAATTCAGTTTTACTGCCTGCCGCTCCACCATCGATGCCATCGTAGATCTACGCCTGTCGATAGAGGTTCACTAGGAGTATAGCTGCCCCCTAAACATTGCTTAAGTTGACCCGTAGCGGCCTTTGACTTTGTCTTTGTGGACAATACCTTGAGGAACATCTTAAAACCGATTGGAGTTCCCAGAACATTGCGACAAGCAGCTCCATTGTAACACAGAGTTTACATGGGCCTCCAAGTCTCCTACAGGCTCAAAACATCATCTGATGTCCATCAGGGGGTGTGTCGTTACCCCAGCATTATTTTGTTACATCATGGAATGGATCCTTGGTCAGATGGAAACGCAAAACCTGTGAGCCGACAGCGGACAGTTGTGTCTGACATTCCTTGACTGCGCAGATGACCTAGTCATGCCAGCGCCCCCTCCCATCCCGAGGCACTGATAAAAGCACTGAAGAGCCCGCAGCATAATGATTGGGCCTTCACATTTTCATGATTGAAAACCAAGATAAAAACCATGGTGCGGTCTTACAGTGGCAGGGACCTTAGCTAGCAGCAGCTATGTAAGCTTCATCAAAGATTTCATTTACCTGAGCAGCAGCCAAAACTGGAACACATGTAGTTGTCATTAAAAAAAACAGGTATTGCTGCCACCTCTATGAATGCTTTACATCGAGTCTAGTTACAGCGGAGGCACTCACTGGTAACCAAGATGTGCATCTAAGAAAACCTGTGTCACTCCCATCCTGTTGTTTGGCTTGATGACCTGGACTATTCTGTAGCATGACCAGAAGCACATCAATGCTTTCCACATGCACAGCCAGAGGTGAGTTCTTAGCTCCTCGTGGTACATAAGCCATTGACAACATCTCACCAGCATGTCCAGTCCTGTGCTGCTCTTTCTCTCTAGGTGAAATCATTTCTTCTTCTTCTTCTTCTGCGTACGCAGTCAGACAGTAACCATTATTTTTTCGAAAAAAGCAGCGGTCATCCTGAGGCTGTCGCCACTGCCATAGAGCTTGTCTTGCAGTTCCACTGGTGATGGCCACATCTGCTCTCTCTGATCCTCGTATGTCGGGCAGTTCTGCAGCAGATGTTCAGCGGTCATTTTACCAGTACCGCACGGGCATTCGTCGGTACACCCTATCTTCAATTTGTTGAATAGGTGGTACCTCAGTCTATTGTGGCCAGTGCGAAGTCTGAAGACAACGACCCGCTCTCTTCGGTTCAACTGGTAATAGGCATCGTTTTTGGTGTAACCAGTATGTTCGGTTTCCCATTTGGTCATGTATCTGGCTTTGATAAGCCGTTTTGACTCTTCGTACGTCATACTAGTATCTGTTTGTGGTAGTCTTGCACCTTCTTTTGCCAGTCTGTCTGCCTCCTCGTTGCCTTGGATGTTGCAGTGTGATGGTACCCACTGTACTACTACCCTTTTTGGTGCGGACTGCTGGCACAGTGTGCAGAGTGCTGCTCTTAAGTCATTAAGCTCAGTGTTTTTTTGGCTTTTTAGCGCTGTGACTACGGCGAGAGCATCTGTCAGCAGGACTATATGGCTCTCATTTTCACTGTGTGTCACCATTTCTTCCACTGCCGCCCTCAGTGCCTCTGCCTCCGCTCTGAAATTGCTTGTGTACTTACCAGTAGCGAATGACAGTGTTATTTTTCTGCCATTTGGTAGGTTCAGGAATGCTCCTGCCCCTCCGTTCTGTGTTGTGTTTGTTACAGAACTGTCGGTGTATGCATGGGTCCAGTCCATGCTTGGGTAGCTTTTCGTTATGAAGCTTAGGGTAGTATCTCTCCTTTCTTTTTCAGTCTGGCAGTTTTTGTTTGCAATACCTGGTATGTTTTCTACCACCTCTGGAAATATATCCTGCCTCCAAGTAGGTTTTCGTACAGTAGTGATGGGTTTTGGTGTTGTTAGTGCGTTTATGGGATCTTCGTGCATCTTTGCTTTGGCTATTTCTGCAAAGTTTCTCCGCTTTAGTTTCCCATTTCCCAAATTGTTTAGTCTCTGGTGCATTGGATGGTCGGTCAGTCTTCGGAGTTTCTCTGACTGCAGCTGGGCTCTGCAGTCTCTTCTATCGGTCATGGATTGCAGTTTTGTAATCTTTTCAAGTTCTACAATTGGCGTTGACTTCATGCCACCTGTTATCATTCCCATGGCTTGGTTTTGAAGTTTAACTTTATCGAAGTTCGCCTTCGCTGCTGTTGTCCATGCCGCAATGCCATACTCGAGAACTGGTCTCACTCTTCCAGTGTACAGTTTCTTTAGTATGCCTTCATCTGCTCCCCAGCTTGTGACAGCAAGTTTCCTCATGATTGCCATTCTTTCTCTGGCTTTCATTCGGTTTCTCTCAATCTGACTTTTCCATGTCATGCGCCGATCAAAAGTGACTCCCAGATAGGTTGGGTTGTCGTTTGGCTGCAGGAATTTGCCATTTAGACTTAATTTGGTACTTTGGGGTTTTAATGAAAGTGAGAATATTGTGCATGTGGTTTTCTCCTCGTTTATTTTGACCAGCCATGAGTTCGCCCACTCTTCCAGCGATGTTAGGGCCGTCTGCATCCGATTTCTTGCTATGGTGAGATTCTTTTCAGAGGTCCACATAGCCAGATCGTCTGCAAACATTGAGCTATGGACTCTTCTTGGTATATTCTCTGTAATATCGTTTATATATACCAGGAAGAGTTGGGTGACAGTACTCCCCCTTGGGGTACTCCCTGCTCGAGTGTCACCTTTTTGCTCATCTGCCCTTGTACTTGGACTCTGGCCGTTCTTTATTTGAGGTAGTGGTTGATCCACTTGTACATCTTCCCACAGACATCACTTCTTCTTAGCTTGACTCTAAGTCCATCTTTCCAGACTTTGTCAAATGCCTTTTCCAGATCCACCCAAACAGCTACTGTGTGTTTCTGTGCCTGGTAGGCATCTTCTATCTCCTGGGCTATGAGGATGACCTGGTCCTCAGTGGATCTGTGCTGTCTAAAGCCGGCTTGCTGTGGAATTAGTATTCGTTTTTCTTCCAGATGCCACATCAGTCTGGTGTTTATCATCCGTTCCATCAGCTTGCCGACACAGCTCAGTAGGCTTATGGGCCTGTATCCATTTGGATCTGTTTTGTCCTTTCCTGTTTTTGGTACGGTGAAATCATTTAATCTTAGTTTCTTCTCACATTCTCTGTGTATTTTTGGGTCTAACTCTCTTTCTCTTTCTTTGATGACTCCATGTAAGAGCCTGTCTGGCTATGCTGGACTGTGCCTCCCAAAGTGTATATACTACACCCATATTGATTTGTTAAACATTTATTCTGTTAAGTTTGTAGTCAAATACAAGTTTGAATTACCTTGACAAAATTATTTCCTTTAATGGCTTGTAATGAATACAATGGCTGATCAATTACTTCAAAATCTCCAGAGATATTCTGTAATCGACGCTGGGTTTTGGCAAACTCCACAGGAAGATGTGCTGGATTGATATTTGAGCAGTTGAGGTCCAACAGATTATACTTTTTCAACAAGCCATTAGTCAAGGTTGACAGGAAAGCAGAACAAACACCTGAAATAATATTTGGAGTGATCAGAACAAACAACTGAAATAATATTTGGAGGGATCAGAACAAACACCTAAAATAACATTTAGAGATCAGAACTAAAATGTAAAATAATATTTTAGAGTGTTCAGAATAAATACCTGAAATAATATTTAGAGGGAACAGAACAAAAACCTGAAATAATATTTAGATGGAACAGAACAAAAACCTGAAATAATATTTAGAGGGAACAGAACAAAAACCTGAAATATTTTAATGTAACAGAACAAAAACCTGAAATAATATTTAGAGGGAACAGAACAAAAACCTGAAATAATATTTACAGGGAACAGAACAAAAACCTGAAATAATATTTAGAGGGATCAGAACAAAAACCTAAAATAATATTTAGAGGGAACAGAACAAAAACTGAAATGATATTTAGAGAGAAAAAAAAACCTGCATTGCCTTTGTTGTTTTTCAAGCTTCTCCAATAAGATTCACATCAACACACACGTATCGCACCACTCATATCACCATACACGTATCGCACAACTCGTATCACCACACTGATATCACTACACTTATATCACCACACTCGTATTTCACCACTCGTATCACCCCACTCGTATGACCAAACACGTATCATACCACACTCGTATCACCACACTCACATCACCACACCCATATTAGCCCACTCATATTACCACACCTATATTTCCACAAATGAGCAGCAAAGATGGTGCCCTACCAGCTGCGGGTCTACATTGCTCTGGTGTTTTAGTTCATTATGGATGCCACCAAGCTACGGATTTGCCTGGAATTTACACTAGTGGACGACTTACACTTGTGTTCACAGAAACGTGTCTTTGTTTTCCATTTGGACTGGTTAATTTGTTTTGTTTTTTTGTGTGTTTTCTTCCCTCCGATTATCTTGTTCTGGACATTAGCTATATGAATAGCACTACTCTTAAACCTGTGTCGTATTATCATAGTCTAGTTCACACAGGCCAAACATCACGAGATTGGTGCCCTTCGCACTAGCTGCAGACAGCGTTGGTTTTGGTGACTGGAATTTAAACACGACTATATTGGACTGACTATATTGGACTAGAACTTTGCAGTAACAAATGCTAGGAACATGGCAGAGCGAGAAAAATCCATGGAGGCAAACATCGCCCTCAAAGCCGCCGCGGCGAAGTACAAACACACTCTCAAGCAAACAGCAAGAGAAAGCTGGAAAAATAAAACGGAAAGTCTAAACCTGGACAAAGACGGGAACAAGCTATGGAAGCTAGTCAGAGCCATGAACGACGAAACCCCGTCAAATAAACAAATTACTATCAAGCAGGGCGAGAACTTGATCACAGGTAAGAAAGCCGCAAACGCCTTTGTCGATCACTATGCCAGAGCAAACCACATCGAGGTCCCTGCAGATAAGCATACAGACATTAGCGAAGAGCTAAAGGGACACGAAAACATGAATACGGCTCCTGAAGAGCACATGATGGCAAAACTAACAATGCGCGAAATGGAAGAGGCTATGAGAACACTAAAGAAAAGAAAATCTCCCTGACAAGACGGGATAACAAACGAAATGCTGATGGGGCTGGGCCAAACAGCGAAGAAGAAACTGCTATCGGTCCTGAACCAAAGCTGGAAAAGGGGAATTGTACCACAGGCATGGAAAGACGCAATACTGGTACCAGTACCAAAAACAGGAAAGGACAAAACAGATCCAAATGGATACAGGCCCATAAGCCTACTGAGCTGTGTCGGCAAGCTGATGGAACGGAGGATAAACACCAGACTGATGTGGCATCTGGAAGAAAAACGAATACTAATTCCACAGCAAGCCGGCTTTAGACAGCACAGATCCACTGAGGACCAGGTCATCCTCATAGCCCAGGAGATAGAAAATGCCTACCAGGCACAGAAACACACAGTAGCTGTTTGGGTGGATCTGGAAAAGGCATTTGACAAAGTCTGGAAAGATGGACTTAGAGTCAAGCTAAGAAGAAGTGATGTCTGTGGGAAGATGTACAAGTGGATCAACCACTACCTCAAACAAAGAACGGCCAGAGTCCAAGTACAAGGGCAGATGAGCAAAAAGGTGACACTCGAGCAGGGAGTACCCCAAGGGGGAGTACTGTCACCCACACTCTTCCTGGTATATTTAAACGATATTACAGAGAATATACCAAGAAGAGTCCATAGCTCAATGTTTGCAGACGATCTGGCTATGTGGACCTCTGAAAAGAATCTCACCATAGCAAGAAATCGGATGCAGACGGCCCTAACATCGCTGGAAGAGTGGGCGAACTCATGGCTGGTCAAAATAAACGAGGAGAAAACCACATGCACAATATTCTCACTTTCATTAAAACCCCAAAGTACCAAATTAAGTCTAAATGGCAAATTCCTGCAGCCAAACGACAACCCAACCTATCTGGGAGTCACTTTTGATCGGCGCAAGACATGGAAAAGTCAGATTGAGAGAAACCGAATGAAAGCCAGAGAAAGAATGGCAATCATGAGGAAACTTGCTGGCACAAGCTGGGGAGCAGATGAAGGCATACTAAAGAAACTGTACACTGGAAGAGTGAGACCAGTTCTCGAGTATGGCATTGCGGCATGGACAACAGCAGCGAAGGCGAACTTCGATAAAGTTAACAAACTTCAAAACTGAGACTGCAGAGCCCAGCAGCAAGCAGAGAAACTCCGAAGACTGACCGACCATCCAATGCACCAGAGACTAAACAATTTGGGAAATGGGAAACTAAAGCGGAGAAACTTTGCAGAAATAGCCAAAGCAAAAATGCACGAAGATCCCATAAACGCACTAACAACACCAAAACCCATCACTACTGTACGAAAACCTACTTGGAGGCAGGATATATTTCCAGAGGTGGTAGAAAACATACCAGGTATTGCAAACAAAAACTGCCAGACTGAAAAAGAAAGGAGAGATACTACCCTAAGCTTCATAACGAAAAGCTACCCAAGCATGGACTGGACCCATGCATACACCGACAGTTCTGTAACAAACACAACACAGAACGGAGGGGCAGGAGCATTCCTGAACCTACCAAATGGCAGAAAAATAACACTGTCATTCGCTACTGGTAAGTACACAAGCAATTTCAGAGCGGAGGCAGAGGCACTGAGGGCGGCAGTGGAAGAAATGGTGACACACAGTGAAAATGAGAGCCATATAGTCCTGCTGACAGATGCTCTCGCCGTAGTCACAGCGCTAAAAAGCCAGAAAAACACTGAGCTTAATGACTTAAGAGCAGCACTCTGCACACTGTGCCAGCAGTCCGCACCAAAAAGGGTAGTAGTACAGTGGGTACCATCACACTGCAACATCCAAGGCAACGAGGAGGCAGACAGACTGGCAAAAGAAGGTGCAAGGCTACCACAAACAGATACCAGTATGACGTACGAAGAGTCAAAACGGCTTATCAAAGCCAGATACATGACCAAATGGGAAACCGAACATACTGGTTACACCAAAAACGATGCCTATTACCAGTTGAACCGAAGAGAGCAGGTCGTTGTCTTCAGACTTCGCACTGGCCACAATAGACTGAGGTACCACCTATTCAACAAATTGAAGATAGGGTGTACCGACGAATGCCCATGCGGTACTGGTAAAATGACCGCTGAACATCTGCTGCAGAATTTCCCGACATACGAGGATCAGAGAGAGCAGATGTGGCCATTACCAGTGGAACTGCAAGACAAGCTCTATGGCAGTGTCGACAGCCTCAGGATGACCGCCGCTTTTTTCGAAAAAATAATGGTTACTGTCTGACTGCGTACGCAGAAGAAGAAGAAGGACTAGAACTTAGCTCGGGAGAGATGCCCAACTCCCTCAAACACTAAGTGATGTCCCTTGACCTCTTGTGGTTACAGGAAAGGCATGACACATAACAATAGATGTCATCCCGCTCCGCTGCCTTGCGGGATACCTGTTTACGGGAAAATTCGGGAGAACACCCTGAGAAAAAATCTGCATCCTGTGCTATCTCCCAGTCGTCTCGATAAAATCTTGCCACTGGCCTAGGGTAGTTCAGGACCAGAGAGAGGTTGACAAAAGGTGCAGTTTCTTCATTTTAATCCAAATCATTGCGGGTCCCCCATTTCAGCCAACACAGCAAGAGAAAAGACTGTCCACATGGCTGAACAAAGACCTGTTCCAGCTTTCTCATTAGTTCACTTACCTAAGGGGCAGCCAATTTAAAAGTAAACAAAGGGTAATGGAGGCAGAGGCACAGCACAGCAGCCTGACAAATATAGTGAAACCAACAATCCTGCTCAAGCCTTACCGGCTGATCAGGAAAGAGATGGCCAATGCCAACCCCAGAGCCAACAGCCCAGACCCCTACAGTGCAAGCACGACCGTGAGGAAGATACTCAGTGGGCATGACAAATCCAAACATTCACTGGCCATTTGTGACAAAACTATCCAACTTAAGACAAGTTTTATACCTGCACAAGATTAACTACCTTGTCGAGAACTATGATCTATGACCTTGCAATGACCACATACTAGTAAGAAGCTATCAATTACTGCCCCTTGAGTAACTAATTAGCAACAATTAATAATAGCAATCACACAAGTAAAATTTGTAACAAATGAACTTGCCTACTTCTTGATTGCAATCCTTTAGTTGAATACTCTTCAGAGTATTTGCCAGCAGATAAAATGCATCAAGAACTGATGGAATGTAAGCATCAATGACTAGATAATCATCAATCTTGCATGATGCCATCGATTCCTCTGTCATGTTATAATTACTGCATCTGTAAGATCAATTACAAGGTGTTGACTTTTTATATATCCAGCTCTGCATAAATAATAATAATATAATAGCTGCTTCTTACAAGCAAAGATGCTGACAACATCAGACGAGCTATGTTCTTATATGGCTATAAAGACCAATCCTAGCAGGGCAGACTTTGCCACATCTGGGGCATTCATGTGAGGACACTGCTGTGGCGTTGTCGTGTGTTTTGCGCTTTCGCATAGCACGCTTACTCTGAGCAACCGTGAATGAGTTTCACTGTGATCTGAGCCCCTTTCGTGATGCTTGTATGCCAACTGGAACAGTTATGTGCGAGCAACACTCAGAAGGTGATATTAATGTTTTCAGAGATATTTTCAAGGAGTAATGACAGAAAGCAATATAAATATTGAATAAAGATAATGACAGTGGATGTCAGTTAACAGCTACCACCGTTAGAGAAGAATTGCAGCCTTCAATGCACCTGATCTCAGCTACTAGATGGGGTAATTAGTTCCCTACTACAAAGCTTGCAATCTCTGCATATTTACATCAAGGTTCACTGGAGTCTGATTCAACTGGGTTTTCCAGGTAGAAGAAAGAACTCTTAGCAATTAAGCTATTTGGATGATCCTTTCAATAAAATACATTCAGCAAGATTACAAATTATAGATTTTAATTTTTTAACTGCTGTTTTTTTAAGGAAAATAATTAAGAAAAATAATCATAACAGTGGCTCACCAACTTGCTTCTAGTCGTCTTTAACATTTTGTTGATTCTATTACGTGTAATTAAAGGAGAACTGAGCCGCTAGTCCAGTCAGACACAGCATACTGACTGGGACATCATGCCAGTACCAGGCATAATATACTGATATACTGCCCTATCAGCCAGACTCCCCCTCCCCCCCTTCCAGCATAATTAAAAACTAATAATTAGTCACAGAGACCAGCTATAGAATTCATTCTAACTACAGTATACATGGACATTAAAAGGCAAATAGGCTAGCCAAAGAGAGAAAGAGGAAAGAGAAAGGGCAACATGTAAAAAAAACCTACTCTTTAACAAGAATAGATCAAATGACAGCATTCATGCTTAAACTGATCACTGAAAATTCATTAGTAATTTATGACATCATCACAACCTTGTAATTCCACGTAGGCATTCGATTGTGAAAGTCTAGATTGTCTCCAATCTTGATTTTGTTTATTTCAGAGCCATACAAAAAATAAAGACTTATTTTTCACAAAATATTTTCATTTTTACATGTGGTGTAATCTTTCGGAACTTCCATAGTCCCCAATGCAATGAAAGCCCCTCTTATCTTTTGAATTCTGATGTGAATAACCGTATCTATACCACAGAGTCTGTCAAAATTGTTACCAAAATACAGGAACACCCACCACAGAAATGTTGACGGCTTTTTTTTCCCTGTACATACTCAGTCCCAATTACTTGAATGTCACATCTAATAAGACTTATTTTACTCTGAATCTAGTAACTGATTATAGGCAAGAAAGGCAAGTTATCTGCAATGTCGAGATCCAAACTGTTTTATCATACCCCCAGTGAATCCCAGTGTTGTGATTTTATGTGGCCATCTTCAACACAGAAATTACAGACTATAATGAAATTGCATGAATACGTGCAGAGAAGTTCCCATAGTAGTTACAAAAGTATCAAGCTAGTAATAGAGTTCAAATACTCAGAAGTTAGTTGCCCATCGCAAGTGATGATGGCAACACCATCAGACGGTTTTGTTCCGGAACTACCTTGAACCAGTGTCAACACATAAGTCAAGATGGCTGGAGATAATTCAAGATGCAGGCCCTCTGGTCCCACATCCTTTGATATCAGAGGTTGCTTGAAACCTACGAGATTTGATCCCACACCATATCTGTTCATCGCTTTGAGAGGCGAGTGTCTTACCTCTCAACCACAGCAACGTTCTCTGATGACAGCACAGGTGACAAAGAGATCGCATATAGAATTCATAAGCCACACAGAGTCCACTATCAAATTGTACCAATTTTGAAACACCATAGTTGCTTCTTTCAACTAAGAGGAGGTTGAAAATGCACTGTTCATCCCTACATTGTGTTACTAATGTCAACTTGGTCCTAACTAGAAACACACAAGAGAAAGATCCAGAGCTGTGAGATGCGCTGTGTGAGAAGTGCAGCTGAAAAGACAATCTTTAACCGAATCCGCAACAATTGGTCTTACAAACACTGCCACATTTGATTGCAGAGTACCCAATACAAAACCAACACATATCCTGTAGAACTGCCTCAATTATGCAAACCAATGAGAGGCAGTCTGGCCATGTGGAGCAACCATGCTTGAAAAGTTCTAAGGGGCCTGCAAACATTTGAAATGCACAGTCTCGTTTGTGAACCTCACTGGGCTTGAATCATAGCATCAGTTGATCAAAAAAGTAAGGAAAAGTTGCATTGTTCTTCTACATGAAATGGTTGACTATAAACATAATATGTCATCATACTGCTACCTAGCATGAATGACAAAAACATAATGTCATCATACTGCTACCTGGCATGCATGACTATAAACATAATGTGTCATCACACTGCTACCTGGCATGAATGACTATAAACATAATGTGTCATCACACTGCTATCTGGCATGAATCACTATATACATAATGTATCATCATATTGTCCCCTGCCATGAATGACTATAAACATAATGTGTTATCATACTACTACCTGGCATGAACGACTTAACGTTTTTATACTAGTTTAGAAGACTCATCAGAGTCTGTAGACAACCAGTTACAATTGCATTACCATGCTCTAAAAGTTATGTGCATCCAATCTATTCGTAAATGCATTAACTGTCTCTGCCTCGACTACCTTCTGGGGCAATGCATTTTAAGCATTCATCACTCTCTGACTAACAGAATATTTCCTAATATCCAATCTGGACCTTTATTTAGCTAATTTGTATCTGTGCCCTCTTGTTCTCGCTGGTGGTTCCATTTTGAAAAACTTGTTAAAGTCTAATTTTAGCTTTCCTGTGATTATCTTATAAACCTGTATTAAGTCACCTTGAATTCTTCTCTTTCAAGGCACTGTAGGCCTGATTTTCTCTTTCCTTGTAACTGTTATTCTGGAATCCCACTATCAGTTTTGTTGATCTTCTTTGTATCCTTTCCAGCAAGTTTAAATCCCCTCTACGATAAGGACTCCACACTTGTGCAGACTACTCCAATCTAGGTCTAACAAATGCTTTATATAGTTTCACTATCCCCTTCTTACTCCTGTTTAATATTTCTTTTTATCATACCTAACATTGCATTTGCCTTATTCACTGCCACCTGGACTTGCTTACTCACTCTACCTGTATGCTCTATTATAACCCCTAGATCCCTTTCCTTATCTATCATTCTTCTCGCCCATTCTGTAATTATGTTCCATATTGGATCTACCCATGTGGATGACTGTACATTTATCTACATTAAACTCCATTTCCCAGCTTATATACCATTCTCAAATTTTATCTAAATCCGACCTCAACATATCAACTGCTTTAGATGAGACACTACTGCATAGTTTGTGTCATCAGCAAATTTTACAATCACGGATCCCATATCAATGTCTAAATCGTTTATATATATCAAGAACAAAATTGGTCTCAAAACCGAGCCCTGTAGCACTCCACTTTTTACTTCACACCACTCAGAGTACTCCTTATTTATGCCCACCCTCTGCCTTCTTCCTGATAACCAATTTTCAATCCATTCTGCAACTTCCCCACCTATTCCATGTGCTTTTAACTTTTTAAATAATCTTTGATGAGGTACTCTATCAAAAACCTTTGCAAAAATCTAGATAAATAACATCCACTGGTTCCCCCTTATCTATCATTTATTCTCCTCTATGAATTCTAATAGATTTATTAAGCATGATCTCCCTCTAGTAAATCCATGCTGACAATTTCTGCTTAGATTAAACTTATCTAAATGCATTAAAATGTTTTCTTTGATTATTGACTAACAATTTACAGACTATGCTCGTTAAACTTACCAGCCAGTGTATAATTTGCTGGATCTGATGTTTTGTCCTTTCTGAATGAGGGGATCACTCTTGGAACAATCCCTTTTGCAAGTGATTGAGATCATAATATAGCCGAGGGATCAAGATGCTGAGCAGCGCATGAGCTGCAGTGGTCAGCGACTCATAGCTGACTGCTGGTGTCAGGGCCAGCGAACCAAAGCTGCCAAGACCCTTCTAATCTCCACGCTGTGATTTTGGATAACAGGCTGCAGCAGGGCAGACTGGCTAAGGAGAAGGGATCGAAGAGGGAATGCTAACCTGGTACTCAAAAAATGCATGCTGAAGTCAGATGTGTTGGACCAAAAGGTGCAAATATCGCAGTCAAGCTGTAAGCTACGACACACCGAATTCCGTTCTCTGTACTATATTCTGCTACTTAAGCCCTTTCAGTGCCAAGTCAAGCCATAATATAGCCAATGATTTTGCTAGTTAGTCTCTAATTTCAAACAGCAATTTTGGATGAATACCATTTTGACCTGGACATTAATCCAATTTTTTTAAAGCCATTTCCTTCGTAATACATATTGATTTTAATCCCAGTATATCCATTTCACATTTGAAAATATCTATAGACTCTGGGATTTTGGAACTGTCTTCTTTTGTGTAGACTGTGCCAGAGTATTGATTTAGTAGATTGGCTGTCTCCCTATTTTCTCTTATTATTTTACCTATATTATCTTTGAGAGGGCCTACCTTGTCTTTCGTTCTTTGTTTATTTCTAACATAAGAAAAGAAGCTTTTACTATCAGTCTTCATTCTATTAGCAAGCTTTTTTTCAAATATTTTTGCTGCTTTATTCACTTTCTAAGCTATGTTTTGCTTTTCCAAATGTCTGAAATATGTTTTTTTTTATTTACCTGCCTCTATATATTTTCTCCATGCTTTATTTTTAGCTCTTCCACATTTAACTATAAATCTAGTTATCCACTTTTTAAGGTTGGGGTTTACCTCCCTACATGGAACACATTCCTCTTTTAGATTTTCTAGAACTGTTTTGAAACTCTCCCACTCTTGTTCAACATCTGTTCCTTCGACAATATCTTTCCAGATCATGCGGAATAAAAACATAATGTTTCATCATACTGCTACCTGGCATGAATGACTATTAACATTTTGTTTCGTTGTCCACATACCTGAAATTATTTTGCACAACATTTTTAATGGCCGATTCCCATGGACCACTTATCCATGCTGGTGGATGTTTCAGGAAGTCTATGAAATAATCCTTAAAGGAGCTCACGTCTACAAGGAATGGACTCACAACCAAAATGTTGTTCCTATACTGAGAAATTGTGTTTGATAGTTCCTGTGAGGTTTCTACAGCATCTGAAGCCACCCAGTAGATTTTCGTCAAAAGCTTGTTATCTTCATTGTTCCAAGAACTTCTCTTCTGCTCCACAAACTTCAGAAAACGAATCAGTGGAGTGTACAGGCCAAAGTAGACAATACCTGAATGACAAGACATAATGTTACTGAAACACAGAAAATGAAGCAGTATAGGGTACAGGTCGAAGTAGACAATACCTGAATAACAAGACATAGTGTTACTGCAGCACAGAAAATTAATCAGTGGAGGGTACAGGCCGAAGTAGACAATACCTGAATAACAAGACATAGTGTTACTGCAGCACAGAAAATTAATCAGTGGAGGGTACAGGCCGAAGTAGACAATACCTGAATGACAAGACATAATGTTGAGACATCAAGTACAAAGTGCAATAGATAAGATGTGGAATTAAATACAGTAAGGCCCCACATTTTCACATTCTGCTAATACAAAGATTTGCAATTTCATTATTTTCTGCTTAACATAAGTATAAATGGTATTGCTCTTTAACAGGCCCATGAGTTTAAGTATTTGGGCAGTATTGTTTTGGCAGGTATCACTCAATAGAAAATGGAGACTAGGTGTTAGAAAGCATATGCTGTGACTCATCAGCTGGTACCCTTGCTTAGGCACCCAAGCATTAGTTTGGCCACACAATAACAGCTAATAAACAGTAAATTTATGTTGGCTCTGTGCTAGCAGTGCCAAACATGGCATCTGACGATGGTGCGTGAGAGCAGAATTTTGACGTGAATTGAAATGTTTGAGGAAGGTCATCAGTGTTACCTGGAAAGACAGACTGCAAAACAAAGATATTTGAAGTACATTTCCATGCAAAAAATACGTTAGTAATCTTATCGCTTTAGAATGGACCCTCATCAACTGCCACTGATGACTTATAATGGTTGTAGAGCTGGCTACATCATATTTTCAACACTTGAGCAGATTTGTGCTGTCTTTTCATGTCATACCATCAATCAATTTCAAAATTAGAAATAGTTTTGTGCATCTGAATCCCTTATTGTATTCATTACACGATGTGGTTGTTATTTTGTACATTACATTTCATCCTGTCCAACAATCCACATCATGCGTTGAAGACATTATTTTTTTGTCTTCATCATTGCACGCTGTAGGCCACTGTGACCTAGTCAACTATCGTCTTGTCATAAATATTACTAGCAATTCTATTGGAGATATGCAGAATATCTGTTAAATCAACGTTCTAGCTTCCTCATTAGTGCAATTCTCAGGGACAGCCAATTAACAAGTAAACAATGGGTGATGAAGGCAGGAGGAGTGGTGCAGCAGCCGGACAGAAGTAGTCAAACCAACAACCCAGATCAGGACTGGCCCTCTGATCAGGAAAGAGATGGCTAATGTCAACCCCAGATCCATCAGTCCAGACCCCTACAGCACCAGCACGCCTGCGCAAGTGCAAGCCCGCACTGACACGACGCCAGTGAGTACTGTCAATCCAGTCGTCCACTGGTCACTTTGTGACAAATATTAATGACTGGGGACATGGTTGAGACCCCCACAAACCTTGTCGAGGACCAGCTAACATGAACTTTTGAACTATAAACATAATTTATTTAAGAATGCCTGAGAGCAGAAAATTAAGAGGTGAATATATGACAGTAATTGTGCAATGACACAGGCTCACAAAAATCAATGCAATGCATTTAGAGCAGGACAGGCGATTTAAGCCCCCCCATGATGGTCAACAGCATAAGTGGAAAGAAAACTAAGACTATTATCTTCTGCAATTGCCCTGCTCTTTCTGTCAAATGAGTTAGAGAAGAGAACAGTTAGTACAAAAGTGCAGATAAAGAGAAAAACTAAGAAATAAAAGATGTGCACAATATTGAGCATATAATATAGCATAGCGTAAACATGTCAGGGAAGGAGGTAGAAAAAGAGATGGGAAAACAACATCAAAGAAGTTGCAGAAAGGTTCATAATTAAAACAAATATCCTAGCACAAAACCGAATTAAGTGGCAGAACCTTAACTTCATTATACTGGTTTAGAAGGATCTACATAGTATGTATATAACCAGTTTATTTTACTTCATGGATACTGACAATACTGTGAGCATCCTGCGGCAATGCATTCTAAGAATTCACCACTCTCTGACTAAAAAAATATTTCCTAATATCTAATCTTGACATGTTTTCAAACAATGTGTGGCTGTTCCCTCTTGCTGTTGTAGCCAGCTGTAGATGTTCCCTCTTGCTGTTGTAGCCAGCTGTAGCTTTTCCCTCTTGCTGTTGTAGCCAGCTGTAGCTGTTCCCTCTTGCTGTTGTAGCCAGCTGTAGCTGTTCCCTCTTGCTGTTGTAGCCAGCTGTAGCTGTTCCCTCTTGCTGTTGTAGCCAGCTGTAGCTGTTCCCTCTTGCTGTTGTAGCCAGCTGTAGCTGTTCCCTCTTGCTGTTGTAGCCAGCTGTAGCTGTTCCCTCTTGCTGTTGTAGCCAGCTGTAGCTGTTCCCTCTTGCTGTTGTAGCCAGCTGTAGCTGTTCCCTATTGCTGTTGTAGCCAGCTGTAGCTGTTCCCTCTTGCTGTTGTAGCCAGCTGTAGCTGTTCCCTCTTGCTGTTGTAGCCAGCTGTAGCTGTTCCCTCTTGCTGTTGTAGCCAGCTGTAGCTGTTCCCTCTTGCTGTTGTAGCCAGCTGTAGCTGTTCCCTCTTGCTGTTGTAGCCAGCTGTAGCTGTTCCCTCTTGCTGCTGTAGCCAGCTGTAGCTGTTCCCTCTTGCTGTTGTAGCCAGCTGTAGCTGTTCCCTCTTGCTGTTGTAGCCAGCTGTAGCTGTTCCCTATTGCTGTTGTAGCCAGCTGTAGCTGTTCCCTCTTGCTGTTGTAGCCAGCTGTAGCTGTTCCCTCTTGCTGTTGTAGCCAGCTGTAGCTGTTCCCTCTTGCTGTTGTAGCCAGCTGTAGCTGTTCCCTCTTGCTGTTGTAGCCAGCCATATTTTGAAAAACTTGGTGTAGTCTAAATTATCCTTTCCATTGATTTATTTATACACTTCTATTACGTCACCTCGAATTCTTCTCTTCTATCACGTCACCTCGAATTCTTCTCTTCTATTAAGTCACCTCACAGTCTTCTTTGTTCGAGTTACTGAAGACCAGTTTTTTTTAGTCTTTCCTCATAACTATAATTCTGAAACCCTGTGATAATTTTTTGTAGCTTTTTTTTGTATCCTTTCCAGCATGTTTATATCCACTCTATGATATGGACTCCACACTTGAACACAGTACTCTAATTTAGGTATCACCAATGATTTATATAGTTTGACTATTACTTCCTTGCTCTTATGTGAAGTGTTTCTTTTTATCATGCCCAACATGGCATTAGCCTTTTTCACTGCCACCTGGACTTGCTCCCACATCTTTCCTGTACGATCTTGTATAACTCCTATGTCTCTTTCCTTTTTTATTGTCCTAATATTGTTTTCTCCCAGCTTGTAATTATATTCATTATTTGATCTTCCCATGTGGATGACTACATTTTTCTACATTAAACTCCATCTGCAGCTCTCAGACTATTTTTGAATTGTATCTAAATCCGATCTCAATAGATTAATAGATTCACCTCTTCCTGAGAAGAGACCATTTTGATTCATCCGCGAACTTTACGATCATGGATCTGATATCAATGTCCAAATCATTGATATATATTAAGAACAAAATTGGTCCCAATACTGATCCATGGAACACAACACTTATTACATCACACCAGTCAGAGTACTCCCTATTTATGCCCACTCTCTGCCTTCTGCCTGTTAACCAATTATCAATGCATTTGGCAACTTAACCACCTATTCCATGTGATTTCAACTTTTGAAACAATTATTGATGAGGTACTTTATCAAAGGCGTTTGCAAAATCCACCAGTTCTCCACTAACTTTTTGGCAAACTTTGTAATCATGGATCTGATATCAATGTTTTTAACAAACTGCAGTATTAGTGCCCCGATGAGTTTTCAGGTTACAGGACTGATTTTGATGATAATGAAGTATGTTATTCATCATCATGTAGCATGTCCTTTGTAGAACGTCGCTCCCATCACAGTCTGTCTGAAAGAACCTCGTTGCCTTGTCAAAACACCAGCCTCCGCCACAGTCATACTCAGGCACTCCTGGATATCTTGGTGCCATCGTCTTCTTGGTCTACCCCTTCCTCTTTTGCCCTTCACCATACCTTCCATCACCGTTCCCTCAAGACTGTTGTGTCTCTTGATGTTTCCAAAGTATTTGCATTTTCTAGCCAAAATGGAATTGATAAACCAGTTCTCCTCTATGCTCAACTCTTGCCAAATGTCTACATTTATTTTTTTTCTTTGTCCAGGGTATTCTGAGGATCTTTCTGTAACATTTTGACTTGAAGGATTCGATTCTTTGTCTAGAAGTTTTGGTAATTGTCCATGATTCACAGCCATAAGCTGCCACAGGAAAAACACAGGCTCTCAAGACTTTTACTTTTATCATTTTGTTTGTGCCCTGCCATAATTTCTTCAGGCTGTTCAGTCTCTGCATTACCATAGCTAGTCTTCTTCTGATTTCTTTCGAGCTGTCGCCATTTTTGTCAATTCTGGAGCCCAGATATTCAAAATATGTGACCTGATCTTTTTCCTCACCACCTACTGTAAATTTATGCTGACATTTGTTTTGTCGGAGGTCAATATCTTTGTTTTATTTATGTTTATGAACAGATTTTGATCTTTACTATGTCCATTAACAGCTGAAAGTAGCTGCTCTAGCCCTTCTGCACTTCTTGATAGTATCACTGTGTCATCTGCATATCGCATCTGCATATCGCAACTCTGGAATCTCGTACCCCCAATCGTAAATGGGTCGAAACTTTCAATGTTCACATCTTCTCAAAAATTTCTCATTATACATTCCGCATATATGTTGTACAAATAAGGTGAGATGAAACATCCCTGCCGGACTCCCTTTTGTACTGCAAACCAATCTGATGTTTGCCCAGATACTTGGACAGCGGCTTGTTGATCTAGGTATAATGTTTCAATGAGATGGACTATATGCAAAGGAAACCCCATTTCCTTCATGATTCTCCACAGATTTTGATGTTTTACCGTGTTGAAGGCATTAGTGTAATCAATGAAACATGTGTACAGGTCAACATTAAACTCTTTACATTTCTCATAGATATTCCTTAAATTGAATATGTGGTCCTTGGTCCCTCCTAAATCCTGCCTCGACTACGTGAATTTCAGATTCAAACCTTTTCTCCATCCTTCTTAATAGGATTCGCAAGAGTATCTTGCTAGCGTGGCTGATCAGCGCGATAGTTTGGTAGTTCATGCACAGCTTCAGGTTGCCTTTTTTGTATGTTATTAAATTTCACAAATGAAAAAAAAAACTATTTTCTCTGTTTCTTTGAGTTTTGCTTTTTGGCACAATTGAAAATCTAATTTGTCATTGAGCTTGACCATACTGTAATTCCTAATAATGAAACAAAATATCACTACTCTTTTCAATGGAAAGACTTTGGAATCAATGCTGGTGGCAGGCAACTCAATCATCTTTGATTCATGAATGACATAGTGTTGATCGCAGAGTCAGTCACATAAGCCAACCACATGTTAGAACTAATCAGCAAAGAGAAAGAGAGCAGAACCAGAAATAAATATCTCCAAGACCAAAGTCATGTGCAACTGTTTTGTCCATTGTGATCCAGTCATCCTTGAGAAGAAAAACTTGGAAGATGTCGAGTAATACGGCTGACAAAGACTGAAATGTAGCAGATGAATGTAAGATTTAAAATATAAAACTTCTGTTCAATTCAACACAGCAGCACAAATGTATAACAAAATGAATTTAAGTAACATTTAAAAACAGACAGTCATTTTCTATACCGCAGGTATACAAGAAAAAAACTACATTCTATGAAATGGAAGGCTTGAACAAAGTAATAAACATCACCAGAAGAGATAGAACCAGATATGACTGCATTAAAAATGTTGCAAATCCTTCATTTGTTGAATACAACACGGTCAAAAATAAAACTGCTACATATAAAAATAGCATTCACTCATCATCATTGGCTGTTTCTGTCTTGTCAGAGGATAGTAAGTTGTGCTTTAAAAAAAGGAGACGCAACAATAATAACGATAACTAATGTGACTCATAAGATCAATCTGAGCAGAGAAGCGTCTTCCCTAGTAGGTGCAAGGAAAATCAGGACTGTTTGCAGCATTGCATTGTGTGACATTTCTCAAACACTGGGCCCTTAGCCTATCTGCAATTAGTATCTCCATTGTTTATATTTCATTCTTAATCCTGCCCCACCATGCAACACGATTCATGGAATCCTGTTCCATAATTCCAAATTGATGCCCACATCATTCATATTTCTTTTGGATACACCATTGTTCAGAAGCAGTGGCTGGCCCCGTGACCTTTTCCCCAACTGTAATTCCCAATAGAGAAGAATTTTTGGTTGGCATAAACTATATTAGCAATAACAGTACTGTAATATTTAAAGAAAACATTACCCAAGTTGTCCGCAGTGTCCTCAAACTTTTTGACAAGAGTTGTGCGCACGAACCTCTCCATCTCTGAAACATTGAATAGGTCAAAGTTTGGTATCAAGGACACACAGATCATTTCTTTTAGAGCCAGTCTCCTCAGCTCTGCCATGCCCTTGGCCCCATAGTTGTCAGAGGTTGAAATCCCCACAATATAGGACCAAGAGAAATATTTAGCCAGTTTGATCATCACCTGAGAAACAAATAAATGCATTTTCTATTAACTTCCAAATAACAAGTTATTCAAAATGAACCCATTTTGTCAATAAGTGTCATGAGATTGAACCAAGAAGAATGAACTACAGATTACCTTCATTTCAAGTAATTTGCAGATTACCTAGTTTTGAAATGGTGCATATCTCTAGTAGTTTATCTAGCTGTAAATGTGAATACCTAACTCTTCACTCTTACTCATATTTACAGAAAAAACCCAGTGCTATTGTTTTATTTCTTTTGAAAGCTAATTGAACTGCGTTTTTCCCACTTTTTGTCAAATAGTTTTAAGTGGCTCTTATTACATTCCAGTGCTTACTTTAGAAGCTGGACCTGGGTTCGTTCCCCTTACTGTAGTGAAATGCTAGACTTCTCAGCAGGCTCACCACCACAGGGATCCTATCTCATTGTCTAAACTGCTGTAACACAGCTTGTTCGGTGAGGATATTGAGGATATGAGATTTGGTCTTGGTCAGTAGGTTATACCTGATACTGATGCCAGTTAGTCTTTGTTCCTAAGACAATGTGTAAAGGAACTTGTTGGTCATGATATGTATAAGGGGCTGCAGATGTAGCACAGTGAATGAGCTGACAGCAGCCAGCGGGTAATATATGGCTACTTGCATCAGGATCAATGATCCATAACTGATCAAGACCCTATTCTGCCTCGAAGCAGCAACTTCCGAAACAGGCTACTCTAAGATAATAGGGATTCCAGTGGAAAGGCAAACTGGTACTAAAAAAAGCCAGCTGGAAATGATGTGATAGGCTGAAAGGCGCAGATATTGCAGCCTCGCTGTAAACTATGACACATCATCACATCTTTTTCAAGAGCAACACTGAATAAGAAGATACCATTTAAAAATAAAATATACCAAATGAAACTATTGTAACAATTATATCTCTCTCTAACACTTGATCCTCTGTGACAGTGTTTGTTGTGGGACTAACTTGGCTCTATAGTAAGGGATAATTCACATATGACATCACACAATCTGTATTAATTTATACTGTCCTTCCCCCTTTGTCACACTTCATCACATAAACCCAGACCCCTCAATGTGACATCACATAAATCCAGACCCCTCAATGTGACATCACATAAACCCAGACCCCTCAGCGTGACATCACATAAACCCGGCCCCTCAATGACTTCTTCTTCTTTGTACGCTGTCAGACGTCAACTTGAATTTGTTCGAAGAAAGCAGCTGTCATCCTGAGGCTGTTAACACTTCCATAGAGCATGTCTAGTGTTGTCACCGGTGATGGCCACAAGTGCTTTCTCTGGTCCTCGTATGTCGGACAATTTTGCAGCAAATGTTCAGCGGTCATTTTACCTGTGCCACAGGTGCTTTCGTCAGTGCCACCTATCTTCAGTTTATTGAATAGGTGGTACCTCAGTCTGTTGTGGCCTGTGCGGAGTCTGAAGACCATGACCTGCTCTCTTCTGTTCAACTGGTAAAAGGCATTTTTTGTGTAGCCAGTATGTTCTGTTTCCCATTTGGCCATGTATCTGGCCCTAATAAACCTTTTGGACTCTTCGTAGATTACACTAGAATCTGGTTGTGGTAGTCTTGCACCTTCTTTTGCCAGTCTGTCTGCCTCCTCGTTGCCTTGGATGTTATAGTGGGATGGAACCCACTGTACCACTACTCTTTTTGGTGTGGACTGCTGGCATAGTTGACACAGTACTGCTCTTAAATCATTAAGTTCAGTATTTTTCTGGATTTTTAGTGCCGTGACCACGGCCAGGGCATCTGTGAACAGGACTATCTGGCTTTCATTGCTTTCGCATGTGAGCATTGCTTCTACTGCAGCCTTCAGTGCCTCTGCCTCTGCTCTGAAATTGCTTCAGAATTTTCCAGTTGCCACTGACAGTGTTATTTTTCTACCATTTGGTAGGCTCAGGAATACCCCTGTTCCACCATTCTGTGTTGTGTTTGTTACAGAACCGTTGGTGTATGCATTGGTCCAGTCCATGCTTGGGTAATTTTCCGCTATGTTCCTCAGGGTTATGTCTCTTCTATCTTTTTTGGTCTGGCTGTTCTTGTTTCCAATATCTGGTTATTTTCTACCACCTCCGGAATGATATGCTGCTTCCATGTGGGTTTGCATACAGTAGGGATGGGCTTTGATGTTGTTACGGTGTTCATAGGGTCTACGCTAATTTTTGCTTTGGCTATTTCTGCAAAGTTTCTCCGCTTTAGTTTCCCATTTCCAAATCTATTTAGTCTCTGATGCATTGGATGGTCTGTCAGTCTTCTGAGTTTCTCTGCTTGCTGCTGGGCTCTGCAGTCTCTTCTGTCGGTCATGGATTGCAGATTTGTAATCTTTTCAAGTTCTACAATTGGCGTTGACTTCATGCCTCCTGTTATAACTCTCATGGCTTGGTTTTGAAGTTTGCTAATTTTATCAAAGTTCGCCTTTGCTGCTGTTGTCCATGCCGCAATGCCATACTCGAGAACTGGTCTCACTCTTCCAGTGCACAGTTTCTTTAGTATTCTTTCGTCTGCTTGCAAGCTTGTGCCAGCAAGTTTCCTCATGATTGCCATTCTTTGTCTGGCTCTCATTCGGTTTCTCTCGATTTGACTTTTCCATGTCATGTGCCGACCAAATGTGACTCCCAGGTAGTTTGGGTTGTCGTTTGGCTGCAGATATTTGCTGTTAAGACTTATTTTGGTGTTCTGGGGTTTATTTGAAAGCGAGAATATCGTACATGTTGTTTTTTTCCTCATTTATTTTGACCAGCCATGAGTTCGCCCACTCCTCCAACGATGTTAGGGCCTGCTGCATCCGATTGTTTGCTACGGTGAGATATTTTTCAGAGGTCCACATAGCCAGATCGTCTGCAAACATGGAGCTGTGGTTTCTTCTTGGTATATTCTCTGTGATGTTGTTTATATACACCAGAAAAAGTGTGGGTGACAGTACTTTCCCTTGGGGTACTTCCTGCTCAAGTGTCATCTTTTTGCTCATCTGCCCTTGCACGAACTCTGTCTGTTCTGTTTTTGAGGTAGTGGCTGATCCATATGTACATTTTCCCACAAACTTCACTTCTTCGTAGCTTGATTTTAAGTCCCTCTTTCTACACCTTGTCAAATGCCTTCTCTAAATCCACCCAAGCCACTACTGTGTGCTTTTTCTCCTGGTAAGCATCCTCTATTTCCTGGGCTATGACAGTGATCTGGTCCTCAGTGGATCTGTGCTGTCTAAAACCTGCTTGCTGTAGAATTAGTAAGTGTTTTGCTTCTAGGTGCCACATCAGTCTGGTGTTTATCATACACTCCATCAGTTTTCCTACACAGCTCAGTAGACTGATAAGCCTTTATCCATTTGGATCTGTTCTATCTTTGTCTTTCTTTGGTACTGGTATAAGTACAGCCTCTTTCCATGCCTGCAGTACAATTCCCCTTTTCCAGCTTTGGTTCAGGACTGAGAGTAACTTTCTCTTTGCTGTTTGGCCCAAGCCCATCAGCACTTTATTTGTTATCCCATCTTTTCCAGGCGATTTCTTTTTCTTTAGAGTTCTCATGGCCTCATCCATTTCGTTCATTGTTAGTTTTGCCATCATGTGCTCCTCTGGTGCCATCTTGATATTGTCGTGGCTCTTTTGTTCTTCACTTATATCTGTATGCCTGTCTGTAGGGACATAATGTTCAATAAAGGCGTTTGCTGCTTTTTTTTCTGGTCAATCTAGGTCTAACTAATGCTTTATACAGTTTGACTATCACTTCCTTGCTCCTATGTTTAATATTTCATTTTATAATGCCTAATATTGCATTTGTCTTTTTCACTGCTACCGGAACTTGCTCACTCACCTTACCTGTATGATCTATTATAACCCCTAGGTCCCTTTCGTTATTTATCATTCTAATATTGTTCTTGCCCATTCTGTAATTATGTTCCATATTGGATCTACTCATGTGAATCACTGTACATTTATCTACATTAAACTCTATTTGCCAGCTTACAAACCATCATCAATATATCCACTTCTGTTTTAGATGAGACACTACAGCATAGTTTTGTGTCATCAGCAAATTTTGCAATCATGGATCCCATATTAATGTCCAAATTGTTTATATATATAAAGAACAAAATTGGTCCCAAAACTAAGCACTGTGGCACTCCACTTTTCACTTCACACCACTCAGAGTACTCCTTATTTATGCCCACTTTCTGCCTTCTTCCCGTTAACCAATTTACTATCCATTTTGCAACTTCCTCACCTAATCCATGTGATTTTAACTTTTGAAATAATCTTTGATGAGGTACTCTATCAAAGGCCTTTGAAAAATCTTTTATCTATCATGTTAGTAACAAAATCTGGCAAGATAAACGGTTAGCACTACGCACGAAAATCAGATTTATGCGTACACTAGTCCTTTCAATATTCCTCTATGCTTGTGAGACATGGACAGTTACAGCTGACCTTCAGCAAAGGATACTTGGAGATGAGATGTTTTCAAAGACTATTGAACAAAGATCGAGTTAAAAATGAGAAAATAGGAGATCGAATTAAAATAGCAATAGGGGGACGGCGTGGCCTAGTGGATAAGTGGCACGGCTCACAATCCGAAGGTGCTGGGTTCGATCCCCATCACAGCACCGGCCGTTACCCCGGGGAAGCAAACCCTTAGAAAATGCAGGAGGAAGCAGACCCTTACATAAAATGCATGCTGAAGTCGGATGCATTGGGCCGACAGGCGCAAAATAAAAACCACAGTGCAACGCACACCGCCTTGGGGATTAGAGAAATAAGGCGAACGCAAAAAAAAAAAAAAAAAAAAAAAAAAAAATAGCAATAGGGCCTTTTGAAGACCTTCTGGCAACTGTTAAAAGAAGGAAACTTGCTTGGTACAGTCACATATCGAGATCAAATGGTCTCGCAAATACAATCCTGCACGGAAAGGTGCATGGCAGATGACAAAGAACTGGCCCAAAAAGAGGTGGAAGGACAATATAAAAGAATGGACCAATCTCTGACCAAAAGAGGCCCAGGCAACAACCGTTGACAGAGAAGGGTGACGTGAGGTTTTCTTCATGTGTGTCCCAACGACCTCACCAGTTACGGAATGACCTGACCTGACAGTCATCCACATGGGTAGATCCAATATGGAAATTAATTACAGAATGTGCAAGAACAATAATAGATAAGGAAAGGGACTTAGGGGTTATAATAGAGCATACAGGGAAAAAGGAATGAGTAAGTCCAGTTAGCAGTGAATAAGGCAAATGCAATGTTAGGTATGATAAAAAGAAATATTAAACATAGGAGTAAAGAGGTGATTGTCAAACTGTATAAAGAACATTAGACCTAGATTGGAGTACTGTGTACATGTGTGGAGTCCTTATTGTAGAGGAGATATAAACATGCTGGAAAGGATACAAAGAAGAGCAACAAAACTGATAGTGGGATTCTGGAATTACAGTTACGAGGAAACACTAAGAAAAACTGGCCTACAGTGTCTACAAAAGAAGAATTTGAGATGACTTTACAGGTTTATAAGATAATCACAGGAAAGGTAAAATTAGACTATAACAAGTTTTTCAAAATACAACCATCAACGAGAAGACGAGGGCACAGATACAAATTAACTAACGAAAGGTCAAGTTTGGATATTAGGAAATATTTTTTTTAGTCAGAGAGTAGTGAATGCTTGAAATGCATTACCACAGGTAGTGGAGGCAGAGACAGTTAATGAATTTAAGAATAGATTGGATGTACATAGCTTTTAAAGCAGGGTAATACAATTGTGACTGGTTGTCTACAGACTCTGATGAGTCTTCTAAACCAGTATAAAAACATTAAGTTAAGTTAAGCTCCTTCATGAATTCTAATAGATTTGTTAAGCACGATCTCCTTCTAGTAAACCCATGCTGACTATTTCTGATTAAATTAAACTTGTCTAAATGCATTACAATGTTTTCTTTGATTATTGACTAACAATTTACAGACTATGCTTGTTAAACTCACAGGTCTATGCCTGCATCTTTCCAATCCTGTGGAACAATCCCCTTTTCAAGTGATTGATATCATAATATAGCCAATAGTTTTGCTAGTTGGTCTCTAATTTCAAACAGCAATTTTGGATGAATACCATCTTGACCTGGACATTTATCCACTTTCAACCCTCCAATTTTTAAAAAACCATTTATTCCGTAATACAGACTGATCTTAATCCCGCTGTGTCTATGTTGAAAAATATCTATAGGCTCTGGGATCTTGGAACAGGCCTCTTTTGTGTAGACTATGTCAAAGTACTGATTGAGTAGATTAGCTGCCTCCCTATTCTCACTTATTATTTTTTATGTGTTGTCTATGAGAGGGCCTGCTTTGTCTTTTGTTTATTTCTAACATAAGGAAAGAAGCTTTCACTATCAGTCTTGATCCTTGCACGTTACAAGAAAAAAGAAACAGAATAAGCAGACATGTTAAAAGTTAGCTTTGCTCATTAAATATAAGATGGAATTACCCTCACAAAGTTAGGAAGCAGACATGTTAAAAGTTACCTTTGCTCGTTTAAGATAAGATGGAATTACCCTCACAAAGTTAGGAAGCAGACATGTTAAAAGTTACCTTTGCTCATTTGAGATAAGATGGAATTACCCTCACAAAGTTAGGAATTAGACATGTTAAAAGTTACCTTTGCTCGTTTAAGATAAGATGGAATTACCCTCACAAAGTTAGGAAGCAGACATGTTAAAAGTTACCTTTGCTGGTTTGAGATAAGATGGAATTACCCTCACAAAGTTAGGAATTAGACATGTTAAAAGTTACCTTTGCTCATTTAAGATAAGATGGAATTACCCTCACAAAGTTAGGAATTAGACATGTTAAAAGTTACCTTTGCTCGTTTAAGATAAGATGGAATTACCCTCACAAAGTTGGGAATTAGACATGTTAAAAGTTACCTTTGCCTGCTTCAGATCAGATGGAACTACCCTCACAAAGTTTGGAAACTTTTGCTTGTCGCTGAGCTCAGACACTGTTGCTGATGGTCCTACTATGGGCAGGTATGTTGGTTCTAGGATTCTGGCTAGAGTAGTTGTTGTATGACTAAAACTGGTACCAATAACTCCTGCTCAAACAAGATAAGATAATCTCTTATTGGAACATGTTCCTGCAAACAGTACATTTTAATAGCAGCAATGTTGAGATAGTTTTATAGCCAGTAATGGTAATGGGCATTTACAGGGTGTCCCACTTGCTTTCTGCCCCTGGTTTTCCCTTAAAACTTTTAAATCAATGAAAATAAGTCAATAGAATTTGACATGGACATACCTTGGTGGGTGAGAAGCACAATGAGCTCATAACAAATGCTGCAAGTGGTAGATGTTAGCATCAAGGTATGTCTGAACATGCTTATTCATGTTACTGAAGGGATTCACCAAACAGATCAAGAGTCACAGACTCAGTTTCCTGACAAATGTTTTCTTGCAGCTCCATTAGATTCCTTGACTTGTTGCAATACACGTTCTCTTTAAGCATGCACCACAGAAAGAAATCAGATGAGGTAAGGTCCGGTGAATTTGGTGGCCAAAGACCCTTAGAAATGGCATGATCTTCAAAGAATGAAGAAACTTCAGCCATGCTGATATTTGAGGTGTGGCATGTGGCTCTATCCTGCAGAAACTTGTTGTATTGAGTTCCTCATCATGCAACCGGTTCATTGTATGTCCATCTAAAAATTGTATTGAATTATATTTTTTGGTTTAAAAGTTATAAGGAAAAAAGGAGCGACCAGCAGCGAGTGGGACATTCTGTACTAACATCGTGATTAGAACATCACTGAAAAAGTCTCATCATGGATGACTGGTTGTCTGCTTTCCCTTTATTAGAACAGCCCTATATACGAGGAGTATTCAGAAAGTTATTGCTGCAAAGCATTGCAAAGACGGCGCCATAACTGGCTGCAGGTCTACTTTGCTCTTCTGTTTTGATTCATTATAGATGCCGCCAGACCAAGGATGTGCTGGAAATTTACACTAGTGGACAGCTTACACTTGTATTCATGGAAACGTGTTGTTTTCCATTTGGACTGGTTAATTTGTTCGTTTTGTGTGTTTTCTTCTGGCCGATTATCCTGGAATGGATATCGACTATATGAATAGCACTATGCTTAAACATGTGTCATATTTCACGGTCTAGTTCACACGGTTGAACTTCATGAGATTGGCACCCTTCACCCTTGCTGAAGACAGTGTCAGTTTTGTTGTATGAAATTTAGACACAACTATAATGAACTGCCACTTGGAGAGATATGAGCTCTGTCAGGTGTATAGCGGCCCAAGACACACCATTGTATGGCGAAAGCTGGTACTACAAACTGCAATAATGGTGCCTCAACGACCTTATAGGTTATGGGACTGATGATGACAATGATTCAGAAAGTAATGCACCACATGGTTTTTCTCAGGAGCTGTTTATTCAAAAGGTATTACATTTCTACACAATATACATAGATATGGCATGTAAACATCTGTTCTTTCTTCTTTTTTGCATTCAGTATCTTTTGGTCATACTATATCTGCAGGCCAGTTGCCATGATGAAGTCTGTAGTCTTCCCCAGGTCGGAGCGGCTGCGCCACAGCTTTTGTCTCAGCTCTGCACCCTCTGGCCAGGTCTGGCATCTCATTTCCCTATAGATTGGGCATTCCTGTAGAATATGCTCAGGGTTCTGGCCTCCTGTTCCATATGGGCACTCATAGGTGTGTGTGAGATCTTCAGTTGGTGCAGATGTTCTAATAGTCTGCAGTGTCCAGTTCTCAGACAAAATAAGGTAGTTTGTTGATTACTTTTGAGTTGGTGAATTGGGTCTGGTGTACTGCTTAAAACATCTGTATTATTCAACATAATCCCCATCATCTTGTACAGGTTTATGCCAGTGCAAAACAAGTGCATGTATTTTTAGCCCGTATAAGATTTTGTTTTGATCATGTAGTCATTTCTTGGTTGCATGGATCACTTCTTCATCATCTTCAAACTTTGCCCAATGAAGTCCATCTTTGAGTGGACAAACAGATGAAAATCAGAAGGTGCCAATTCGAGAGTATAGGGTGGATGGGGTTGTACAGTCCAACCCAATTTGATGATTGCTTCCTGTGTTGCCAGGCTTGTGTGAGGGCGTACTTTGTCGATAAGCAGGTCTGCTGGATTCTTGTACGGCTGAACTATACGGAAACGTGAATTGAGTTTTTTTCAAAGTCATAATGTAAGCTTGCAAATTAATTGTCTCTCCTCTTGATATCCCATTCACAAGAATAAAACCTTCAATGTCCCAAAAGACAGCGATCATGACCTTTCCAGCTGAAGGAGTTGTCTGGAATTTTTTTCTACGTGGTGATTACGGGTGATGCCACTCCATGAATTGTCTTTTTGTCCCAGGTTCAAAATGATGTGCCAAGGTTTGGTCCCTTGTAACGATATTAGCTAGAAAGTTCTCTCCATCAGCATTGAAATTCTCCAACAATTCAGCATAAATTGTTTTCCTTTGCAATCGGTGGTCATTTGTGAGACCAAGAAACCCATCTTGTGCAAACTTGAGAAAATCCAAGAGTTTTTGTAACAGTATTTGTACTACCAATGCCGATTGACAGCTGTAAGGCCAGTTGTTGAGTAGTGATGTGCCTATCAGTAAGAATCATGCCTTAAGCGCATTTCTTCTTGTTCTTCTTCTTCGTACGCTGTCAGATGTCAACCTTAATTTTTTCGAAAAAATCAGCGGTCATCCTGAGGCTGTCGACACTGCCATAGAGCTTGTCTAGTGTTGCCACTGGTGATGGCCACATCTGCTTTCTCTCATCCTCGTATGTCGGGCAGTTTTGTAGCAGATGTTCAGCAGTCATTTTCCCAGTGCCACATGTGCATTCGTCAGTGCCACCTAACTTCAATTTATTGAATAGGTGGTACCTCAGTCTATTGTGGCCAGTGCGAAGTCTGAAGATCACAACCTGCTCTCATCTGTTCAACTGGTAATCGTTTTTTGTGTAGCCAGTATGTTCTGTTTCCAATTTGGTCATGTATCTAGCTCTAATTAGCCTTTTTTACTCTTCGTATGTCACACTAGTATCTGGTTGTGGTAGTCTTGCACCTTCTTTTGCCAGTCTGTCTGCCTCCTCGTTGCCTTGGATGTTACAGTGGGATGGAACCCACTGTACCACTACTCTTTTTGGTGCAGACTGATGGCATAGTTGACAGAGTACTGCTCTTAAATCATTAAGTTCCGTATTTTTCTGGCTTTTTAGTGCTGTGACTGCGGCCAGGGCATCTGTAAACAGGACTATATTGATTTCATTTCTTTTGCATGTCACCATTTCTTCTACTGCAGCCCTCAGTGCCTCTGCCTCCGCTCTGAAATTGCTTGAGTATTTTCCAGTTGCCACTGATAGTGTTGTTTTTCTACCATTTGGTAGGCTCAGGAATACCCCTGCCCCTCTGTTTTGTGTTGTGTTTGTTACAGAGCCGTCAGTGTATGCATGGGTCCTGTCCAAGATTGGGTAGTTTTTCGTTATGTACCTCAGGGTTATGTCTCTTCTTTCTTTTTCAGTCTGCCTGTTCTTGTTTCCAATACCTGGTATATTTTCTACCACCTCTGGAAATATATGCTGCCTCCAGGTAGGTTTGCGTACAGTAGGGATGGGCTTTGGTGTTGTTAATGCGTTCATAGGGTCTTCGTTCATCTTTGCTTTAAGCGCATTTCAATATTTCTGTGTTGGTGACTGTGACAGGACGTCCACTGCGTGGCCGATCAAGCAGCTCCGTATCTACACTTCCTGATTCTTTTATTCTCTGAACCCAGCGACTAACTGTACTCCTGTCGACTACAAAGCTTTGGTACATCTCACATAGACGCTTGTGAATGTTCACAACTGTTGCCTTCTCTGCAACAATAAATTCTATCACAATTCGCTGCTTATAATGTAGGTTGCTAACATGCTCCATTTCAACCGCTTAGCGCAGTCGTATTATCTGGCTGATTGCGATGCAATTTGATACACACAGTTGACGTCTGCCATATTTGAAGTGTGCAAAATATCATGCTTCTATTTTTATTATTAGCTGAGAAAAACGATGTGATGCATTACTTTCTGAACACCCCTTGTACATTTAAAATTTATATTGTCAGGAGAGAATATTTTCATAGAAAATAAAATATTTATTTCTCTCACTTTTTTAAAGCAAGAAATCAATTCTTGCTTCGAAAGGAGCAAAAGTGCTGGTTGTGGCATGAGTGGATAGTGGACATCAAGGCCTCAAACCTCTGGGAACTTGTGTGGATCTACTGCTCTAGCCATGCTGGAGTTTGCATCCTGGTGGGTTGTCAACACAGTGATCCCCATATTGGTGAGCTCACTGAGAAGACACCTTTTATTGCACTACGCTTAGGAGTACCCAGGTCCACTATCTTAAGTTGAGATATAAGAAGAGCCACTGCAACCCGCTACCAAAGCAATGGCAAGGTTAAAAGGGTAATTTTAACTCAGTATGAGTGACTTCCAACAACAAATACAAAATAAGTTTCATTGTCTTGACTGGCATGTCACATGGCTGCTGAAATGTGTCTATTTCTCTTCTCCTCATTTTAGTAGGTTCTTTCAGTGTGCTATTTCTGTTTTGGTTGTCTAAGTTGTTTCTATATTGCTAACACACAAACAAACAAACAAATAAATATTAAATAACAAGATAATAAATCAATTTGTTTCCCAAAAATCAACTTTCCATATTTGATGATTTATTATTGGAAATAGTAACAATGTTTCATGGAGTTTTAGAAGCAAAAAACTTTTTGTAGCAAATATATTTTATTTGCATGTTTAGGCCCAATAGTAAACAGATTTTATGACCTTATGTGGTGAACAACAACCAAATTAAGTATACCTTTTTTGTTGTAAATGGAACCCAGATTTAGGGGTTTTTTAAATTAAGGAAGACTGCAGTCTTCTAAACCAGTATAAAGATGTTAAGTTAATTATATCTGAGAATAAAATCCTATTGATGGGACCAACATGTTTCTTGCATTTGTTTATTGGCAAATCTTTAATGAGAACCCCGGACAGAATGACATTATGGAAAAATGCTGTCCGATCATTAAGTTACTAAGTCGTTGAACGGCCATATCTGGGGAAAATAAATTATTTGGTCACAATACCTTTCCATTGAAGTACATAATAGTTAAGATATGTCAGTAGGAGTTTCCACTTGCACCTGAATTTACCATGGGGAGAATGACAGCAGCCATTTGACATACAAAGATAAAATCAATATAACATGAACCCCACTGCCTAGCAAACACACGACATTACACACCTCACTATTTACAAGCCTGCGCATGTATGAATTTGATATTTGGGGCAGAAAAGTAAATAAATCATAATCTCTGAAGATCATAGAAAAAGGAAAAAGAGGTAGACCATAGCAGGAGAAACTGTGGGATATATTTGTACAAGGGCATGATGCTGTCTGACAGCTAAGAACAGGGCAAGTTTAGAAACATTGTTCAAGTGAAGGCAGATGCATCACAGTAGAAAGTTATCACAGTAGTGTTTTGAAATGTTAGCTACTTTGAGCTTTACATATATAATATATATACTGTCAATGCTCTTGAGGTGTATAAATATATATAGGCCTACTGTAGTGTATATTCTGTCATACGACTTTTTTCCATTGCTGGGATAGTCGAGGCGTTTTTAGGCTGAGAACTACAGGCCACTTTGCCACTGCCATGTCATGTGCTGGCTATGTTTTTTTGTATTTCACCCGCAACAGAAAAACAATATATGCCATACTGGGGATTCAAACCCTGCCCTACTTGTTGGCAGACAGGCATCGAAACTCTTTGGTCCACGAGCTTCTACTTTGAGTTTCAGTTCTAGTAAAGTTGCTGTGTGGTTCCACAATGTGATGCATAAAACCAAAAATATATATACTGCACTAAACGATATGAATACTTCTTTAGCAACGCTGATTTTCTTCTGTGGGTATCAAATTATCGCTCTAGTTTATAGAGAGAGTCTTATTATTCATGTGAACATGTTTTCAATAATAATTGTTATTGATAAATGAAAATTGAATTAATGTCTTTATACTAGTTTAAAAGACTTTGCAGAGTCTGTATACAGTCAGTTTCTTTTATATTTCCTTGATCTAAAAGCTCTGCACATCCAATCTATTCTTGAATGCATTAATTAACACTGTCTCTACTATTTCCTGTGGCAGTGCATTCTAAACATTCACCACTCTCTGACTAAAAAAATGTCCCTAATTTCTAATTTTATCTTAAAACATTTAAAAAAAACTAAAGTGCTTACAATGATGCTGGAAATAGAAATAAGTAGAATTTGTATTTAAATCCTTGTCCATTACTGGGGCTCAAAATGAGAACAGAGAGAAGTAACACCTGTTGTAAGAAGTGCATAAAGTGGGCTGAAAGTGAGGGTGGCTACTCCATCATGAAAAACTATAAGTAGCAAGAAAAGAAGGTCACTGAGCCTCAAGGTAGAAGAAGGCCAACTAAGTCAAGTCTTTTGCTTTTTAGAAAACAATTTGTTTACTCTAAATGTTTAATATCTGCAAATTTATGAAAATACTCTGTGATCTGCTGGGGTCTTTGTGTATGACAAGGACAAGAATAGAACCACTGCCATACATAGAATATGTTGAAACAGGCGACTAACTGTGTGAGATGGCATAATATCGACCATGCTTAGGTTGTTCATTATGAGCAGATAAATGACACTTAACTGGCTGAGGATCTACTTTGCTCTAGTGTTTGAGTCTATTCAGATGGACTCGCACATCAGTTTACCACTCTCCGCAGCTCTTGTTCCAATGCAGCAGAGTAATAAGCTGTTCAAGCCTAGTCCGCTAAGCAGGTAAACCTACACCAAGCTACATCTAGCTCATGCTAAAGCTGGGACCTCCACAGGGGCATCCACCTCAGTAGAAGTACAGGTCAACTACGACTAAGCCTCTGTGCAGATCTTATGGTCTGTGACATTTTTAAAGGTTATGCATGATGCAGTAACCTTCACCACTCGTGATTGATAGCCTGCTAGTACAGAAGCCATCACCTCATGAGCACATTAATGTGTTTCCTCTGATCAGGAAAGAGATGGCCAATGACAACCCAGGATCCACCTGCCCAGACCTCTCCAGCGCCAGTATGAATGTGCTGGATGATTTCAATGAGCATGAATATCCCAATTGTTCACTGGTCACTTTGTGACAAAACTACATGACTAAAATGTGACACTGGTTGTCTACAGACTTTGTAGAGTCTTCTGGGGGTTCACTGTAGTTGAGAGGTCAGGCACTCACCTCCCAAATTGATGAACAGAAACGGTGTGCGATGGAATCTTACAAGTTTTAAAGTAATCTCTTTTCTCCCGAGAGGTGGGACCAGTTCATAACTATGGCAAAACAGCTACTTGAAGGCATGTGTGCTATTGTAATGGACAGTGGCGAAACCTCTAAAACTTTTCTAGTAACAAACGGAGTAAAACAAGGATGCGTACTCAACCCAAACCTGTTCAGCATGATGTTTGCGGCACGATGACAGACGCCTTCAGATCGCTGGAGCTTGGCATACCCATAAAGTACCGCACGGATGGCAAGCTACTTAATCCCAGAAGTTGAAGGCCAAAGCCAAAGTGGCTGGCTACATAATCAGATAACTTGTGTTTGCTGATGACTGCGCTCTGAACAGCAACTCAGAACAGAACATGCAGGTATGAATTAACCGATTCTGTCGCATGAAAATTTTGGTCTGAACATAAATGTCAAGAAAACAGATGTCATGTACCAACCAGCACCAGGCATGCCGTACACAAATCCAAAGACTACAGTCAGCAGGCAGATGCTGAATGTCGTAGATAAATTCACGTATTTGGGCAGCACGCTGTTAAAATCTGTCAGCCTCGATGATGTGGTGGCAAGCAGAATAGCAATGGTCAGCATAGCCTTTGGTAGAATGCGATCGATGGTGTGTGAATGCTGTGGTACAAGCATCAAGACCAAACTCAAAAGTCTACGGTGCCACCATTATTCCAAACCCACTCAGCTGGACTGTATACTCTGGACAAAAGAGGTTAAACCACTTCCACACAGGTTGCCTGAGATGAATATTCCACATTCGATGGCAAGATCGTGTCACTGACATTGAAGTTCTCTGGAGAGCTGACATGCCCAGCATCCATGCACTGCTAGAAAAAGTACGTCTAGGATGGGCCGGACACCTCATTTGTATGTCAGATGAACGGCTTCCAAAGAAGCTACTCTACGGCAAGCTGAGAGAGGGATGGCGCTAGAAAGGGCGCCCAAAGAAACTTTTTAAAGACAGTCTGAGTGACTCACTGAAAAAATGCCAGATAGATATCACCACTTGGGAATGTCTTGCGCAAAACAGATCTGACTGGAGAAGCGCAGTAAAAGTGGGTGTAGCTAGAAGTGAAGACCATCGTGTTGTGAAAGCCCAGAACAGACGGAAGACCTGAAAATCACAAGAAGCGGGAACCCCATCACCTTCTACAGACCTTGTGTGTCTATTAGGCATAAGATGTTTATGTGCCCGCATTGGCCTGTTCAGCCACATGGGCACCCACATCCAACAGCGAAATCTGTGACAACAATGGACAGCTATTATTATTATAAGATAATCAAAGGAAAGGATAAATTAGACCATAAGTTTTTTTTCAAAATTCAACCATGAACAAGAAAAAAATATGTAGATGATTGAAAGTCTAATGGAACATATTTTAAATATTTGGAAATACAACAACAAAAATCTTATAAACTAAATAGATCTGCAAAGATTGACTTCAAGGAAAAAACTTGCTGAAAATATCAAAACTGATAAAACTGATAGCAAGAGTTTGTTTTTTCCTATGTTAGACACAAACAGAGAACAAAAGATACTGTAGGCCCATTCTAAGATAGTACAGGAAATATAACAAGAGAAAATTTTGAAGCTGCAAATCTATCTAATCGTTACCAGCTCAGTCTTCACTAAAGAACACTGCGTCAAGATCCCAGAGCCCTTAGATATCTTACAAAGGGACATATACACAGAGGGATTACACTCAATCTACATTACTGAGGAAATGGTTTTTTAAAAATTGGATAGTTTGAAAGTGGATAAAAGTACTGGTTATGATGGTATTCATCTAAAATTGCTATTTGATCTCAGATACTTGCTGGCAAAACCATTGTCCAAATTGTATTCTCAAACTATTGAGAAGGGGATTATTCCAAGGGATTGGAAAGATGAAGGTGTGATCCCCTTTTTCAAAAAGGGCAAGAAATCAGATCCAGGCAACTACAGACCAGTGAGTTTATTATTAAAGATAACATAACTATGCATTTGAACAAGTTTAATCTCATCAAGAAAAGTCAGCATGGGTTTACTTAGGGGAGATCGAGCTTAACAATTCTACTAGAATTCATGGAAGAAGTTACCAAAATGTTAGATGTTGGAGAGTCAGTAGATATTATTTATGTGGCTGTTGCAAAGGCCTTTGATAGAGTACCTTTTCAAAGATTGTTTCGGAAACTGAAATCACATTGGAGGAGTTGCTAATTGGATAGAAAATTGGTTAACAGGCAGAAGGCAAAGAGTAAGCATAAATAAGGAGTTCTCTGACTGGTGTGATGTTATAAGTAGAGTGTCCGAGGGATCGGTATTGGGACCAATTGTGTTCTTGATATATATAAATGATTTGGATAATGATATCACATCCATGATAGCAAAACTTGCGAATGACACAAAATTATGCAGCAGGGTCTCTTTTCCTGCAGAGGTGGATCTATTCAGATCAGATTTAGCTATTATTCATAAATGGTCTGTGAGCTGGCAGATGGAGTTTAACGTAGACAAATGTACAGTCATTTACATGAGAAGATCATATATGAAACATAATTACATGATGGGAGTGAACAATATTAGACAGATAGAAACGGAAAGGGACCTAGGTGTTGTAATAGATCATACGTGAAAGGTGCAAGAGCAAGTCCAGGTGGCTAATGTAATGCTGGGTATGAAGAAACATTACACATCGAAGCAAGGAAGTGATAGTCAAACTATATAAATAATTGGTGAGACCGAAATTGGAGTACTGTATTCACAGAGTGAATATAGACATGATAGAAAGAATATAAAGAAGAGCTACCAAAAAAAGGATCGTGGAATTCCAGAATTATAGTTATGAGAAGAGACTTAGAAAAACTGGTCTACAGTGTCTAGAAAAGAGAAGAATTTGAGGTGACAATCAATGGAAAGGATAAATTAGACTATAACAAGTTTTTCAAAGTTTAACCAACTACAAGAACTAGAGGGCCTAGCTTCAAATTATTTAAAGGTAGATCTAGATGGATATTAGGAAACATTTTTTCAGTCAGAGTGGTGAATGCTTGGAATGCATTGCCACAGGATGTGGTGGAGGCAGGGTCATTTAATGCATTTAAGAATAGATTGGATGATCACAGTAATTTTGTAAGTGGAATAAACTGGTTGTATACATACTCTGTAGAGTCTTCTAAACTAGTATAATGAAGTTAAGTTTAGTTAAGAGGGCACAGCTACAAATTAATTAAAGAATGGTCCAGATAAGGTAATATTTATTTAAGTCAGAGTGGTGAATGCTTGAAATGCATTGCCACGGAAAATAGTGGGAACATTTAATGCTTTCGAGAATAGATTGGATGCACATAGTTATTTTTATATTAAGTGCGGTCGAAGAAACTGGTTGTATACAGACTCTAGTCTTCTAGTCTAAACCAGTACAGCATAAAGAAGTTAGGTTAAGGAAGAACATGTCATGGCCTCCCTATTTAGCATAACATGAAGAAAATTATATTTCTTCTGATAACTTGTAATGATAACAATTCAAATATAATACTGTCTTGGTTTCTATGATGATAACATAATATGCTCAAAACATACCAGCCAAGGGGGCATTAGATGACGACACAGTGGAGTCTCCAAAACAACCTTTGATGTCTCTGGTGTGAGAAGTTAGCGTGCCAGCATGACTAGCTGCAAGGTACTGGGTGTGACAGTCATCATAGACTTCTATACCTGAGCCAGGGATATTAATGTTTATACTGTAATAGCAACACATACATATCGATATCATGTTGATTTATGACTGGTGGAACTACAATATAAGCATCTAAGTATCAAAGTGGTAGCACGATCCCTTCTCATGGCAAAGGTAATGAGGTTTAATGTAATTTATCAACATACTCCAGTTTCCCCAGCTGTAGATGACACGTGGCTTACTATTACTAATAGTTTTCTGGAGGGATCATCAGCGAGGAAGGAAACTGGCATTCCTGACTACAATAAGTTCATGCCTAGCAAGAGTGCCGGTCAGAAAGTAATGCATCACCATTTTTCTCTCAGGAGCTATGAAATGTATACACCACCACCCCCACCCCAAGCGTTTCGAGTATGGTCGCTTCCCCGGGCCAGACTGCCTCTCTTTGATCTGCATCAGTGGAGCAGTCCTGCAAGACATGTTCTGGTGTTTGCTAGGGTGCTCCACAATCACACGTGACGGTGTCGCTAAGACCCATTCTATTCTGTGGAGGTGGGCCTTGAGGCTGTAATGTCCCATTCTGTCTGAAGATCTTCGTCTGTCCATCTAAGCCAAGTCTATCTATGCTGTAATTTTCTGGCTTGTATTCTTTGTGCTGGTCTTTCCCTTCTGTCCTCATGGATCGTTTGATGAATGTCTTTGCTACTTTATATGTCTGTGGATGGCGAGTCTGCGTGTCGCCACTTCCGGCTATTGCGAGCTCATCTGTTTCTGGTTTCCAAGGATCCCACATTTGTCCGGAATGCACTGTAGGACTAAATCTCTTTATTTATTTTGGGGGAAAAGGGGGGGGGGGAGCAGCAACCTTGGTGTTATATTTTATTTCTTGTGAAAGTATTTGTTTTTAACTTCAGATGGCTTGTAGTAGTATTAGGACGCTCCTGTCTGTCTGTTAGAATGACCAATATTTTTGCAGTTGTATTTTTGGCTGAAACGAATTTGAGTTTCTGCACGTACAGTCGTCACTTCAGCTATACAATTGGTACAGGTCTCTCCTGCTGGTATGAAGTGGTTTTCTATGTCGACATTTGAACGTGCGATGTAGATTCCACTGCCTCCCATTTTTTTCCGCTCTCGGTGACCGATCCATCTGTGTACACACGTGTCCAGGAGTTACTAGGCTACTGTGTCTTCAGCTCATGTAAAATGTGGATTTTTTGGTTCTGTTACTAACTGCTCACTTTTCTTTTTTATCTCTATCATGTGTAGTGATGTGTGTATTTTTTACACTGGACTTGTACGTCGCGAGAGTGTGGTTGCACAGCTAAGTGATTAGTGGTCACAGGTCACAGCCCAAACATATTTATTTTCGGATTCAACAAGGGAAGTATAAGTAAACCTATGAAACTTGAAAGGCACGTGCGGAAGCCTGATGCACTGAACCGAAAGGCAAAAAACACAGCACAGCACGCTTTGACTTAGGAAACAGGGTGAAAGAGAAGGAAGAGGTAGACAACAAGAAATAGTGGGTGTACCTATTCGCACTCCGGGGATAAAGCTTTCGGTTATATTATTTCCGTTCACCAGTTGGGCAGCCCAGTTTAAGGCAATGGCATTCTGAAAAGGAAAAGACATTGTTACTAGTCCTAACTGATCCTGTTTCTCGTACATAGTCTTCTTCTTTACGTTCAGGATCTTTTGGTCATGCTATATCTGCAGGTCAGTCGCCATGAAGACGTCTGTAGTCTTCACCAGGTAGGATCGGCTGACCCACATCTTTTGGTCATGCTATATCTGCAGGTCAGTCGCCATGAAGAAGTCTGTAGTCTTCACAAGGTAGGATCGGCTGACCCACATCTTTTGGTCATGCTATATCTGTAGGTCAGTCGTCATGAAGAAGTATGTAGTCTTCACCAGGTAGGATCGGCTGACCCACATCTTTTGGTCATGCTATATCTGCAGGTCAGTCGCCATGAAGAAGTCTGTAGTCTTCACCAGGTAGGATCGGCTGACCCACATCTTTTGGTCATGCTATATCTGCAGGTCAGTCGCCATGAAGAAGTCTGTAATCTTCACCAGGTAGGATCGGCTGACCCACATCTTTTGGTCATGCAATATCTGCAGGTCAGTCGCCATGAAGAAGTCTGTAGTCTTCACCAGGTAGGATCGGCTGACCCACATATTTTGGTCATGCTATATCTGCAGGTCAGTCGCCATGAAGAAGTCTGTAGTCTTCACCAGGTAGGATCGGCTGACCCACATCTTTTGGTCATGCTATATCTGCAGGTCAGTGGCCATGAAGAAGTCTGTAGTCTTCACCAGGTAGGATTGGCTGACCCACATCTTTTGGTCATGCTATATCTGCAGGTCAGTCGCCATGAAGAAGTCTGTAGTCTTCATGCAGTGGGACCTGCTACCCCACAGATTTTGTCTCAGCTCCGCACATTTGGCCAGGTGCGGTATCTCATTTTCCTATAGAATGGGCACTACTGTAGAATGAGTTCAGGATTATAATTACCTGTTCGACATTGGCATTCATCGGTGTGTGAGATCTTTAGTGGGTATAGATGTTCTAGTAGTCTGCAGTGACCAGTTCTCATGACAAATAAGGTAGTTTGTTGGTTTCTTTTGAGCTGGTGAATTGGGTCTGGTGTACTGTTTATAACTTAACGTATTTATACTGGTTTAGAAGACTCTGCTGAGCCTGTATAAAACCATTTACATTTACATTATCTTGCTCTAGAAGCTATGCGCATCCACTTTATTCTAAAATGCATTAATTGTTCCTGCCTCCACTACTTCCCGTGGCAATGCATTCCAAGCATTTACCACTCTATGGCTAAAAAAAATATTTCCTATAATTTGTAGCTATGCCCTCTTGTTCTTGTAGGTGGTTGTATTTTGAAAAAAAACTTGTTATAGTCTAATTTATTCTTTCCTTTGATTATCTTATAAACCTGTATTAAGTAACCTCGAATTCTTATATTTTCTAGACACCGTAGCCGGTTTTTCTGAGTCTTTCCTAATAAATTGTAATTATGTAATCCCACTATCAGCTTTGTCGCTCATTTTTGTATCCTTTCCAGCATGTTTATATCCCCTCTATGATAAAGACTCAACACATGTACACAGTACTTCAATCTAGGTCTATTGCTTTACACAGTTTGGCTATCACTTCCTTGCTCCTATGTTTAATATTTCTTTTTATCATACCTAACATTGCATTTGCCTTTTTCACTGCTACCTGGACTTCCTCACTCACCTTACCTGTATGATCTATTATATCCCTTAGGTCCCTTTCCTTTTCTATCTTTCTAATATTGTTTTTCCTCATTCTGTAATTATGTTCCAAAATAGATCTACCCATGTGCATGACTGTACATTTATCTACATTAAACTCAATTTGCCAGCTTACAGACCATTCTTGAATTTTCTCTAAATCCGACATCAATATATCCACTTCTGCTTTTGATTTGACACTACTGCATAGTTTTGTGTTATCAGCTAATTTTGCAATCATGGATCCCATGTCAATGTCCAAATCATTTATATATATCAAGAACAAAATTGGTCTCCAAAACCGAGTCCTATGGCACACCACTTTTCACTTCACACCACTCAGAGTACTCCTTATTTATGCCCACCCTCTGCCTTCTTCCCGTTAACCAATTTTCAATCCATTTGGCAACATCCCCACCTATTCCATGTGATTCTAACTTTCGAAATAATCTTTGATGAGGTACTCTATCAAAGGCCTTTGCAAAATCTAGATAAATAACATCCACTGGCTCCCCTATATTTATAATTTTAGTAACCTCCTCCATGAATTCTAATAGATTTGTTTAGCACAATCTCCCTCTAGTAAACCAATGCTAATTATTTCGGAATAGATTAAACTTGTCTAAATGCATTACAGTGTTTTCTTTGATTATTGACTCTAATAGTTTACAGACTATGCTCTAACGAGTCTTTAATTTGCTCTTTTTGAATAAGGGGATGACTCCTGCATCTTTTAAATTCTGTGGAACCAATCCCTTTTGCAAGTGATTGAGAACGTACTATAGCCAATGGTTTTGCTAGTTGGTTTCTAATATAAAACAGCAATTTTGGATGAATACCATCTTGACCTGGACATTTATCCACTTTCAACCCATCCCATTTTTTAAAAAGCTATTTTCTCTGTAATACAAATTGATCTTAATCCAACTGTATCCATGTCTCTTTAAAAAATATCTATAGGCTCTGGGACCTTGGAGCAGTCCTCCTTTGTGTATACTGTGCCAAAACACTGATTGAGTAGATCAGCTGCCTCCCTATTCTAACTTATTATTTTTCCTGTGCTGTCTATGAGAGGGCCTACTTTGTCTTCCGTTCTTTGTTTATTTCTAAAATAAGGAAAAAAAGCTTTTACTATCAGTTTTGATCCTCTGAGCAAGTTGTTTTTTTTTTGTTACTGTCGCGTGACTATTTTTTGTTGATACGTGTGTGCCCTGATTTTTCCGGTTCCTGCGGACACACTTCGTCTTCGGCTGGTCGTGTGGAGTTTTCTGTTTTGGGTTATCTCCAATAGCCTTTCCATCCCCCCGATGGTACCTGCAAGGCAGTATGTTGATTGGTCTACCGTGGTTTCCTTCCCGTGGTTGGAGCATATAGCGGCTCTTACCCGCTTGGTGTATCCGTCCTTTCTTCGCTGTGAAATATTGTGTCACCGTCATTATCTTCTCCAAGCGCAATACCGATTCAATAATTGTTGATGTCACACCAAAACTTGAGGTCTCTTATGTTTTCACGCAAATCTGTTGAGTTCCATCCACAACATCAAGGACACCCTAAACACTAACATGGAACAGGCGAGTAGACTGACATTCCTCAGCTAGATTTGCTGATAACTTGAGCCTTCATGTTAGTCTTTGACTTCTTCATGTTTTATAATTTCGTATGACAAACAGTTACATTTTTGGTAAACTGTGATGATTAGCAGAATAACGGGTCCACTTTTCATGTAAAGATTCCACTTGTTCTTTGGTCCTACTGTTCTTGCCACGAGGCGTCGTAGAGAAGTGGGATACGTTGATTTTCTGGTATTACTAGGTGGGAGGCTTGTGCTGTCATTAGGTGTAACTTCCTGGGTGTATCAGAGACACCCTTGATCCACCAAGGTGAGGTCGGCCCCTTGCACGTGGACCAGAGACATGCGTATGATTTACTTTTGCTGCAGGCTGATCATAAAGCATTCTGACTAATTGACCAACCCCCTTGATTTTGGGGGCGTTTATGTAGGCACTGACTGGGTTTGTCCCAACAATCTGCCTCAGTCACGGTCACGAATTGTCCTCCCGGCTGCCCTTCTCACAACGCGCATCTCACAGTTCTAGGTCTTACTCTTATGTGTTTCTAACAAGGACCAAGATTCAAATTGGTAGCACAATGTAGAAATAAACAGCGCATTTATCAGTCTCATCTAACTTGAAAGAGCACCCTAGAGTGTTTCAAAACCGGTGCAATTTGAAAGTGGACACCACATCTTCTGAATTCTATGTGCGATCTATCTGTCCACTCTGCGGTATTTGAACTCCCCCCACCTGCTTGATAATTATGTGAAAACTTCTCTGCACGTATTCATGCGATATCATAATAGTCTATGTCATGTCTGTGCCGACTCTCGTGTCACATTCGTTACAAGCGAAACAGACACGCTAGGTGGTGTTGTAGGTCTCCATCTTGGTATAAGATCACCTGATCTAACAGGTTCGAGAGTTCGTGTTCATGAGTAGCACTTTTAAGGAAGATGGAAAGCTTAATAAAGAAATAGAAACTTCATAAAGGAAGATGTGTCAATCGAGTACTGCCATCGCAGTACCGTTGTAGCAACAACAAAAAACGCACTTAAAGTTGCAGTTCTCATTAAACTTCCAAAATCCAGGCGCCATGTGATTACCGGTTTCCTGGCAAGTGTGTCGACCGACGTCCCTTCGAACCCTTTAAGGGGAGCCGAGTACTGCCTTAGGTCGGACCCGCGAGGATTAAAGGTATCACTCAGCGCGTGATCAATGTGTCTTGGGCTAACCGGGCAGGATATAATCTGTCCTGGGCGATGTATTAGTCCATTATTGGCCAATGTGCAATTTTCCAACCACACAACAAAAATCATGACTAGAGTAACGACAAACATAAACAATCTGTGTTATACAACCTGCAAGGCTCCTGTGCTGTAGTTACTGCTACACTTGTCACCATCGGATTCATGGATTCCCAGTACTGCAGCAATTCTAATATCCACATCATTTGCTCCTGGATACGCGTAGCCGCTGCAGAAGTCGTCTGCTGAGGTGACATATAATTGGACTGCCCAGAGTGTTCCAACAAGGGCTACAGCAAGAAATTGCCACGTCATTTTCATTAGGAACGAAAATGTGAGTTTGTGATTTTTCCATACAGCATTCTAACAATTACATCACAAAAATGAATCCACGGAAGCGCCTCAGAATCATTCCTTTGTTTTTAAACACGAGATAATCAGCGAAAGATATTTTGTATTTAAGATTCTGACTTTGTTGTCCATCTGTGCCTTTTATTAGTTCCGGTGAGTCTGTCATTTTTGTATTGCTGGCACAACATCCGGGTTGTTTCTCTCTAAGACTTCGTCATCTCAGCTGTTCTTCTGGATGGAGTCTTACATGATGCTTGCCAAGTTGTTTAGGGTCAGCGAGGATGCCGTGCACATATTCAATGCATCTGGAAGACATACATAATTGTATCTTTTCATCGATGGAAGAAATAATAAATGCAGTATCAGAAATAAGAAAAAGACAAATCATCATTTTTTAGTAATTTGAAGGTTACTATAGAGACACTGCTCATAACTTAATTTTACGACTTAAAACTGGTTTTGAAGAGTGCAGAGTCTGTATACAACCAGTTTCTTGGAGGGTGGATAACCGATGTGCGTGTTCATCTTAATAGACAAACAGTAGAGCAAAGTAGACCGTAGCAAATTAGGCGCCATCTGTGCTGCTCTTAACAAACCACCTAACCACGGGGATGAAATGAGACAGTTATGTTGTACCAAGGTTTTGTGATGTTGTATGATCAAATTCACGCCCATGTTACCTTGTTTTATTTAACTGTCAGATATAATTTTACACTAGGGAAAAAGGGGGTGGGACTTGGTTTAGTTACATACCTAGTTTGAGAATGGAGATGGAGGCGGTGACAGAAGTTCTGAGGTGGCTGTCTGAGACATTTACAACAGGAGTAGCCATCGTGTCAGACTCCCAAAAATTACTTCACAAGGTGCGGAATGGGTGGCTGCGACATGAGTGGATAGCAGCACTGGAAAACTCAAAACTCCAGGGACTGGTGTGGATCTACTGTCCTGGTCATGCGGGGGTTCCGGTCAACGAGCGAGCTGATTTTTTGGCTTCACCCACATCCATAACAGGCACAGTGGAAATGGATAGAGGTGACATAGTGAAAGTTATCAAGGACCACCTGCTGGAAAACGACACTGCTTTGGATGAGTCTGCAAGGCACAGGCTGCGGAACTTTGGAATCAAATTAGGATCCAGTGGATCAGGGAGCCTGAGAGGACGGGACAGGAAGGTGTACAACCAACAGGCTACTGGGACCATCAGCATTCACACTTTGCGCCATCTGCTGAGAGAGACTGAGCACCTATGGGTATGCCCAGAGTGCAGTGAAGTCGACTCCTAGAACAGAAACGTACCTAGTCAATTGTGTACATAATTCCAATCGCTCTTATCGTTACTAGCATGCTATTCCTAGTTGTTGCTTGGTCGACCCCAGGTGCCTTTTACATTCGGGTACCGCACTAAGTAGGGATCGAACCCCGATCGCTCGTCTGTGAAGCCAGTACACTAATCACTGCGTTACCTTGGCTCCATATGAGCATAGCATGATTTAATTGTCATATTTCAAGGACAAATATTGCTATTCCTAGTTGTTGCATGGACACAAATCACTCTAATTGTTCTACTTCAAGGACAAATATTGCTATACCTAGTTGTTATATGGACACTTTAAGACGGCTTCCAATAAGAATAGTTCACAAACAGTCATTGCTCTATTTCCAGGCAACCTGAAGAGAAGATGCATTAATATACTACTATCACATCATCTACTAGATCCCAGTGTTGATCTAGGGATCCTCTATTGATCAGAAAAGAACAGGCCATATGTCTATAATATGCGTGTTGTTAAATGCAACTACGTAGGGTTGGACAAGTAAGAAAAGTTTCAAAGATATCCACAGTTGATAAAAGGGCATCAATATTTCAGTCAGTTTTATGTAAATATTACTAAATAGTATATGGACATGAAGGGAAATAAAGACTAATAAATTTAGATTGTTGAATTTCAATGTTAAGTCAGTACTCCTACACGCATCAGAAACTTTAAGAACGACAAAGGCAATGAATATAAAACTCCACTCACTCGTCTATGGAGGATAATGGATATAGGATGACAAGACATGGTAAGGAACAAAGAGCTATAGGAAAGGAACCAACAACAACCAGTGGAGAAACAAATCAAAGGTAGGAACTGGGATTGAATCGGACATACGGAAAGCACGATACAATGTTGCCAGACAGGCCCTGAAATTGAATCTACAGGGGATGAGGAAGACAGGTAGACCGATAAACACCAGAAAAAGATACTGAAAATTAACCCTAATTTTAGCTCAGACCCTTGGCCTAACTTAACCCTAATTCAATTCTAATACAATTTTTGTTTTTGCGTTCGCCTTATTTCTCTATTCCCCAAGGCAGTGTGCGTTGCTCTAAGTTTTTATTTTCTTTTACGCCTGTCGGCCCAGTGCATCTGACTTCGGCTTGCATTTTATGTAAGGGTCTGCTTCCTCCTGCATTTTCTAAGGGTTTGCTTCCTCGGGGTAACGGCCGGTGCTGTGATGGGGAGCGAACACAGCACCTTCGGTATTGTGAGCCATGTCACTTTACCACTAACCCACGCCGTCCCCAAAATATTACAATTCTAACCCTAATATTAACTCAATCCCTTGGCCTAAATTAACTCTAATATTAACTCAATACCTTGGCCTAACTTAACTCTAATATTAACTCAATCCCTTGGCCTAACTTAACTCTAATTCGCACCTAACGCAATCCAAACCCTATGTGGTCAAGGGCTTAGTTTACGTAACCAACGTACCAGGTTCAAATCCTTCCGCTCTCGGTTTAACAGACAGCTATGCCGTGTGTGTTGTTATGGTCTGACGGCTCCTACCAATCGACCCTGTGTACCTGATACCTGGTGTAGGAGCCGCGAAGTTTTGAGATCTGCCGTCGGCATTTTCAGCAATGAAAAGGACTGAGAACATAGAACGATGTCCAGGTGAGTACAGCGATGTCCAGGTGAGTACGGAGATGTCCAGATGAGTACGGAGATGTCCAGATGAGTACGGCGATGTCCAGATGAGTACGGCCATGTCCGGGTGAGTACGGCCATGTCCAGGTGAGTACGGCGATGTCCAGGTGAGTACGACGATGTCCAGGTGAGTACGGCGATGTCCAGGTGAGTTGAAGTCGGTTCTATAAGTTATTTTCTGGTTCTTATTTTCCCGTAGCATGCCTCCGCTCTGTTTCATGGTTTTTCCCAGAAACAGGCTCTTTCATGGCTTCTCTAGAAACATACTGTTTCTGACTTCCCTAGAAACAGGCTGTTTCATGGCAGTCTGGCTAACGAGGTGAAAGATCGACGTAGTAGTAAGCGACACGCAGGTGAAGCGAAACGTAGCACAACTGTCTGGATGACAGAGGTCCATCTTCATCAGCATGCTCGGGACGTGAGGAAAGCTTCTGCAACCACCCACATAACGAAAATTTATGTGCGCACTAAAGAGTAAACTTACTCATTGTGGGCATCCAACAGCGGCAGTGACATCATCACCACACCACCATAACACCGGCGCCACCAACAGCAACACCTCTACCACCAAAACCCTATTCAACAACAACAGCAACACTAACAATAACACCACCACAAAAACTACCATCACTATCACATCACCACCAACAGCAACAACACCACCAACAGCAACACCATCACCCCCACCATCACCACCAGTAACAACACCAGTAACAACACCAGCAGTAGCAGCAGCAATACCACTGACACCAACAGCAACAACAACAACAGTAACAACAACAACAGCAACAACACCACCAACAGCAACACCATCACCACCACCATCACCACCAGTAACAACACCAGTAACAACACCAGCAATACCACCGACACCAACAACAACAACAGTAACAACACCAGCATCAACAACAACAGTAACAACAACAACATCAACAACAGCTGTAGGGTTATCTTTATGAATTCTGCTGCCTCAGTGCACCCCGTCCAATCCTCCAGCCTCAAACGGCCACAATGAAATGATTACCCTTACTATTCTTATTCGTCCCTATCACCGTAGGGTGCATACGCCATCAACCAATTCTCTCTTATAACAGACCTGCCCTGTGCTATTGTATCTTTCCACTTTTTCCAGCTTCTCCCTATTCTCGTATCAACCTCTAGGTATCTTCTCCGTGTGCTACGTGTCTTTCCTTTGCTTCTCTTTCCACTTTTTCCAGCTTCTCCCTATTCTCGTATCAACCTCTTGGTATCTTCTCCGTGTGCTACGTGTCTTTCCTTTGCTTCTCTTTCCACTTTTTCCAGCTTCTCCCTATTCTCGTATCAACCTCTAGGTATCTTCTCCGTGTGCTACGTGTCTTTCCTTTGCTTCTCTTTCCACTTTTTCCAGCTTCTCCCTATTCTCGTATCAACCTCTAGGTATCTTCTCCGTGTACTACATGTCTTTCCTTTGCTTCTCTTTCCACTTTTTCCAGCTTCTCCCTATTCTCGTATCAACCTCTAGGTATCTTCTCCGTGTGCTACGTGTCTTTCCTTTGCTTCTCTTTCCACTTTTTCCAGCTTCTCCCTATTCTCGTATCAACCTCTAGGTATCTTCTCCGTGTACTACATGTCTTTCCTTTGCTTCTCTTTCCCTAAACCATGCTGACAAGATTTCTGACAAACAAGTTTTTTGGAGGTGGCGTTAGTCCTTTGCAAAATATGAACCAGGAAGAGGATGTTCAATGTAAAAGATCTAACGACGATATGCGCAATTTTCAACACGTTTCTTTGTTAGTTTCCAATCCGTTCAACCATTGGCGGTCTGCGCCAATGTGTTCCATTAAGCGGTCTGCACCAATGTGTTCCATTAAGCGGTCTGCACCAATGTGTTCCATTAAGCTGCCTGCGCACGTAAGACTGAATACGAGTCGATTTTTAGACGGCAGAAACACTTTTATTCCAAACGTGAACTGATACGTGACATGTCCGACAGCGTGGTTGCGTCCTTTTTCTTTTAGTCATAAACAGCACATCTATTACAGTTCTGACATTCGAGGACACGTAGATGGACTGTCAAAACACACCTTCATAACTAGGTCAAAGTATCCTTTGCGCACTAATATATTCATGTATTTTTTAAACAAATATTATTTAAACATTTTACATTTACTGTCTGTAAGAAGGTTCAGCATAATTGCTTTTCACAGATGTCAGTGTCTGTTGAACGAAGATGAAAATAAACTGCAAAATTACATGAATGCGCTCGTGACAACCTGTGCCAAATACAATTTGCGAATTAGCGAGACGAAAACAGGAACTATGAGGATCAGCAGAGAACCTGGGCCACAACATAAGTGTAAATGATATTGCTCTTCAATAGGCCCATGAGTTTCAAGTATTTGGGCAGTATTTATGCTCAACGGCATAAGAAGAAAAAAAAACTAAACTAACTAGGAGTGTCTGAGCTGTTAAGTTGCTTGCCTTCACAGCAAAAGGGCTGTATCCACGACTAGGGCTCGGGTTATCTCAGCCACTTAGTTGTCTTCTCTTTTCGCTCTTTGTCATGCTTGCGCCTTTCTTGACTGGGCCCTAGTATGTGCTTGTCCTGTTTGCGCCTTTCTTGACTGAGCCCTAGTATGTGCTTGTCCTGTTTGCGCTTTTTTTGACAGGGCCCTAGTATGTGCTTGTCCTGTTTGCGCTTTTCTTGACAGGGCCCTAGTATGTGCTTGTCCTGTTTGTGCCTTTCTTGACTGGGCCCTAGTATGTGCTTGTCCTGTTTGCGCCTTTCTTGGCTGGGCCCTAGTATGTGCTTGTCCTGTTTGCGCCTTTCTTGACTGGGCCCTAGTATGTGTTTGTCCTGTTTGCCCCTTTCTTGACTGGGCCCTAGTATGTGCTTGTCCTGTTTGCCCCTTTCTTGACTGGGCCCTAGTATGTGCTAGTCCTGCTTGCGCCTTTCAGCTTCAGGTTATGAAGAGGTTTCTTGACTGGGCCTTAGTATGTGCTAGTCCTGCTTGCGCCTTTCAGCGTCAGGTTATGAAGAGGTTTCTTGACCGGGTCCTAGTTTGTGCTTGTCCTGTTTACGCCTTTCTTGACCGGGCCCTAGTTTGTGCTTGTCCTGATTGCGCCTTTCAACGTCAGGTTATGAAGAGGTTTCTTGACTGGGCCCTAGTATGGGCTTCGTACATGGGGAATTTCGCTGTTTGTTATTTCTGCTATCCATCTCATGCGCAGTCGGCCCTTGACTGTGTATCCATTGTATCTGTATATCTTTGCTTTCTGAGGGATACTATCTGGTGTTTGAGGTGTCACGTGGCCGAACCATTTGGTTTGCTGTCTCATGATGAGTTATATCACTGGTGTTTGTTGCACCTACTTTGTCTCCTAATATCTTCTTTTGTGATTCTATCCATTCTAGATACTCCAAGCATTCTGCACAGGCATTTATTTTCTGTTGTTACTATGTTTCTGTTATCTTTATTTGTTATGTCCAATTCTGGCACTGATAACACAATCAGGGTATGAGTGTTGTGTTTGATAGCGATCTTTTTGTATCCATTTTCACTTAGCTTTAAATGTAGGAATTATTTGGAGAATACAAGAAAGACACAAAAAAGGAAAATGGTCCTCCTATCACAATATTTAACTTAACGCCATTATACTGGTTTAGAAGACTGCATAGGCTGGATCAAATTATGTACATGTATACACAGGTATGTCCTGCCTTTTACGATATTTCACACTATCGATCTTTACAAAATAACAGTCCAAATTACAAAACTGAAAATAGCAACAGCAGAAATCTCTGTAACATAAAAGCAGCAGATCAAACTGTTGTTCGTTTACTGTTCAAGGGGTCCTAGCGTAATGCATGGCATGGTGAAAACACCTTCCTGTGTTCTGGAGCTCCAACAAAAAGTGTGGGTCTTCTTTTTCTTTTGTTGTCTCGCTTTCTATAGAGATATAGCCCAGTGTCGTGGGATGTATTTGTCTTTCGCCTCTTTCGTGGTTTGAATAACATTTGTCCCCCTTTTACGGTAATGTATGGGTAACATGGACAATATTTAGCGAATGGTACGCCACCTACACCTAAGGTTGCTGAACTGTGTGCAGCGAATGGCTCGTCTCCTAAATTTATGATGGACATGGACAGTACTCTAGGACCAAGCGAATAACTTGTCACGTAACGTCATATTCGTGCTGGCAAATGCTCCAGGACATCAATCAAGCGAATGGCTTGTCTTGTAACGTCAAGTTCGTACCAGGCAATGATGAAGGACACGCTGTCAAACAAATGGCTTGTCTCTTAAGGTCATGTTCGTGTTGGAAAATGCTCCAAGATACTCAGCCAACATCAAGAATTCTACAATGAGAATTTTGAAAATTAGATTGCGCAATTGCATTCCAAAAACCTTGACTTTCTTAAAGCGAAAGTTCAGTTTGTAATTTGAGACCTCTAAGGTGTGTTATTTGCCTTAGATTTTTGAAGGAATTATTGTGGATCTGCACTCTACTAGAACTGAGTGACTAACAGAAGTCGAATACAAACCTGAAAACAAAAACAAACAATATGGGAAGGAAGATTAATGTTTGGTCAGGCAAAATATGCTGATCAGACATGTTAGTCATAGTCATGCAAAATATACTGATCAGACATTTTAGTCATAGTCAGACAAAATATACTGGCCAATACCCTCACCTTGGTTTCCTAGTTGCCCTTCCTGGAAACGGACTATTTTTATGGCAGCCTGGCTAACGAGGTGAGGGATCGACGTGATCCCCGTAGTAGTGAGTGACACGCAGATTAAGCCAGGCATAGCACAACCGCCTGGAGTACCCAGGCTCACCTTCATCAGCACGCTCGGGATGTGAGGAAAGCTACTGCAACCCGCTTCTTAACGTCCTTTTCAGGGCGCACAAAAGAGTAAACCTACTCATTGTGAGTATACGAAGCAACAACAACACCAAACAGTAATTTTACCTGGGAAGAAGTGTCGCAGTTTTGCATTTAATGATTTCTGATGAAAATAGTGCCCTAAGCAATATCGAATTTTTGGGGGGAAATGAGATAGTTTTGGATACGATATAAAATGTCTCTGACATGGCTAAATATGTCGGCAGAGGACACGTTTTTCCAGACGAAAACACCAGTTGACAAAGTGGAAGTGGAAGTGGAAGACTGAAGCTAATTAGGGCATTGTTGACCAAACATTGATAGGATCCTCTTGCTTAAATCCTTAGTTCATTTTATGTTTTCTGCGATGATCCTGATTGGGATGGACAGAATGAATGCAAGCAGTGTATGGTGACAAAAGTGTGACGAACGTAAGCTCTGGCGACGGTCCATCCGAATTGCTGCATCAGTTTTGGCGATGGCATCGCCTGACGCAACAATATGCGCCTGAACCTGGTCTCGGAAGATCTTTCGTTAAATCACGTCCTTCCTTAGACATCGTTGTCCAGTTCTTCACTATTGTCTTCAACACACTTTTGTCACCCTACACTGCCTGCATTCTGCGATGAATGTCAATTGGTCGACACCCTTCAGTGGTTATAAAACGAATCACCGCTCGCTGATCAACTCTGGACGGATTCCGTATCACCCACGTCATGTTTTCAACGGTCTGCGGAGGAAACAATGAGTTGAAAGATAGTGAAATTTTGCAAACTTAACGGTTGGTATGTGCTATTTTTATGTGTATCAGAAGTGACGTCATCATGCGCATCGTACGTATGTTCACATGGTGCAGTTAGGTCCGGTTTCATTTGAATATATCTCGTATATTCGTAGAAGTAGCAAGTTTGTTACAGTCCGTGACAGTATATGAAGAGAGGGTTCCGGTATAAGCGTTATGGTCCTAGCGTACTGGTGACATATTAAGGTCATACAATACGGATGGGATAAAGATGCTGAGCAGCGCATGAGCTGCAGTGGTCAGCGACCCATAGGTGACTGCTAGCGTCAGGGCCAGCGAACCAGAGCTGCCAAGACCCTTCTACACCTCCACGCGGTGATTCTGGATAACAGGCTGCTGCAGGGCAGACCGGCTAAGGAGAAGGGATCGAAGAGGGAATGCTAACCCGGTACTAAAAAATGCTTGCTGAAGTCGGATTTGTTGGACCAAAAGGTGCAAATATCGCTGTCAAGCTGTAAACTACGACACAACGCATTCCGTTCTCTGGACTACATTCTGCTACTTAAGCCCTTTCAGGGTTTGGTAACGGGAGATTGAGAACGAACGAAGCGAAGCCAAGCCATACAATACGGATGCAAATGAAATGGTTTGGCCACATAACATAAATACCACCACACAGCACCTCCCAACAAGCAATGCTATTTCGATACTTCGGATTCAAGGCCAAACACAGACCACAAAAACGGTGGATTTCGGATATATCTGAGGCAGTAAATTACGCGCCGCACAGTAGGGCTCGTGACACCTGTCTTTTCCAGAATAAACGTCGAGGAGGAGGAGGAGGAGGAAGAGAAGAAGAAGAAGGAGGAAGAGAAGGAGGAAGAGAAGGAGGAGGAGAAGGAGCAGGAGGAGGAGGAGGAGAAGAAGAAGGAGGAGGAGAAGAAGGAGGAGGAGGAGATGAAGAAGGAGGAGGAGAAGGAGGAGGAGAAGGAGGAGGAGGAGAAAGAAGAGGAGGAGGAGGGGGAGGAGGAGGAGAAGAAGAGGGAAAAGAAGAAGGAAGAGGAGAAGGAGGAGGAGGAGAAGGAAGAGGAGAAGGAGGAAGAGGAAAAGGAGAAGGAGGAGAAGGAGAAGGAGAAGGAGAAGGGGGAGGAGGAAGAGGAGGAGTAGAAGGAAGAGGAGAAGGAAGAAGAGGAAAAGAAGAATGTTTTTGCCAGTCTTCCTGGACTCTACTTTGCTCCCGAGCTGCTGGGAATATTCTATGTAACCATTTGACTCCTAGGTATCCACAAGCTTTAATTGTCTCGTCAGTTTTTCCGTCCGCACCTGCAGCTTTACGATTTGGACTTTTTTGTTTTGTTTTTGGTAGGACTTCCTAAATCTCATGTATTTATGTTTTGGACTGTTTTTTCTGTGTTTAAGCTTGTATGAGGGGAGTGCATCCGCGTTATCATGCAGGTTTCTGTTCTAGGACATAATCTCTCCATCGTGCCTTCCTTTTTTATGGAACGAAAATCGGTGTTCTGTGTTTATCGTTTATAATTGTGGTGGGGTTAATTAAAGCTGTCTTCTCTAACTCTCATTGCCCTGACACTTTTAAAGTATTCTCTCGGCTGCTTGCGACACATGCGCGCTAATTGTTCGCCGTATTTATTCCATGCGTATGCTTTGGAGTTCTTGATTATGGTTTTCCAATGCATTCTTGCGAGTCTGTAGATTGTGTAATCTTCTTGTGATTATATTTCAACCACTTTTTGGATACTTTTTTCTTAGTTTGTATTGCTTCCTGTACCTGTTGATTCCACCAAGCTGTTCTTTTTTTGGGGAAATGTCGAAGTTTCATTCTACCACATTTTGCGGTCACTGTGTTCATCGGTGTTAATTTGAACCACCCATTCGTTACATTGCCAGCTGTTACTGGCAGGACCTCGTATATGTCTTTCATTTCACGTTGTATATCTTTGCGAATGTCTTCCTTCTCCGGTTTTGCCATATTTGTGACGTATATCTGTCTTTGCAACTTCTTTTCGCTTTGGATAGTAGGTATTTGAGTTAGTACCACAGGACGATGATCGGTTACCATAATGATTTGAGAAACACTCTTAGAGTCTGTAATTTCTGGTTTTTGTCTCCTTCTCACTAGTATGTAGTCTATTTGGGATGCAATTCCAGTGTCATTCCATCGATACCATGTTTGTATACCATGTTTTTTTCTGGTGTAGGAAAAAAGTGTTTGTTATAATCAGCCCCTGTTCAAGACAAAGATTTATCAGCTCTTCCCCATTGCTATTCCGTGTTGGTGTGCAATCACTAAACGCACCAAGACATGTTTCCTGTGTAAATTTTTCCTCCACTTTCCCGTTGAAATCGCCCATCACTATCAACTCGTTATCTCTTTGGCAGGATGATTGTAGTTGTATGGCCACCAGAAGAAAAACCTTCCTCGTCCATCTATCGTCAGTCATGCAGACCACATGGTCGGCCCATCTATCGTCAGTCATGCAGACCACATGGCCGGCCCATCTATTGTCAGTCATGCAGACCACATGACCGTCCCATCGATCGTCAGTCATGCAGACCACATGGCCGGCCCATCTATCGTCAGTCATGCAGACCACATGGTCGGCCCATCTATCGTCAGTCATGCAGACCACATGGTCGGCCCATCTATCGTCAGTCATACAGACCACATGGTCGGCCCATCTATCGTCAGTCATGCAGACCACATGACCGGCCCATCTATCGTCAGTCATGAAGACCACATGACCGGCCCATCTATCGTCAGTCATGCAGACCACATGGCCGGCCCATCTATCGTCAGTCATGCAGACCACATGGCCGGCCCATCTATCGTCAGTCATGCAGACCATATGGTCGGCCCATCTATCGTCAGTCATGCAGACCACATGACCGGCCCATCTATCGTCAGTCATGCAGACCACATGGCCGGCCTATCTGTACTCTCGTGTTGACAACATCCCTTACTCCGCTTGGTCGCGGATGTCGACATTTCGGTTATGGTCTCATATGGAGATATTCGGGACCCTACGCTCCCTTGCTCTTTCGGTAATACATAGCTTTTATGCATCTGATTTATGTAGACTCCGAACTTCACACACCATATACCATTGCTGGGATTACCAAACTATTGAAGGTGTAAGCCCTTGCCTTAACGCCCGTCATCTGCTGGAGCATGGGTTTAATGCGGGTGAAGCTGAGCCAACCCACCGCTCTCCTGCGTGAGATCTCCTATCAATGTCGTGGTTGTTGTTGATTTCCTTCTCCAGGTAGACGAACGCATTGGTATTGTCGATGGGCTCATTTTGCAATCTCAGTTGCCCCTAGGGAAATAAAGTGTTCAGTAGAAATTCTTTCTGTTTATGTTCAAGCCAACCACATTGCCTGCTTCATTCAGCTCATTTATGCTTTGGTCGGCTTCTGTAACGCTATGGCTGAAGATCGCAATGTCGTCCGGAGGATGTAGGCAGAATCTCGCAATCTATATTGACCCCTCCAGTTCTGCTAGTTTAGAGACCTAACATCTTTTTCAGGGCCAGTTGTGAACCGGTTTGGGGAGAAGGTATCTCTTTGTCGTACTCCTCGGTGTATATGTATGGAAAGTGGCTTGTGGAAAAGAGTGATCTCAGTTGATTAGCCCTTGTTTATCTTTTCTGCAAGCTGGATCTACTTTTTGTCGATACCTTGGTTTCTCAAGACATTTACCATTGCATTTATTTCCACGCTATCAAACGCCTTATCGTAGTCTACAAACACAATGCATAGGGGCATGTGGACTTTCTGCTCTCTTCCTATTAACTGGTTGAGTGTGTTGGGGTGGTCATTAGTTGAGAAGCCCTTCCTGAAACCTGCCAGTTCTCGCGGTTGGTTCTCGTGGAGTTGCCTTTCTAATCTGCAGGTAATGACTTTTGTGAACAGTTTATAAATAGTTGATAGCAAGCAGATTGGGACGGCAGTTAGCCAGAATTTCTGTCCCATTTGTTGTGGATCAGGATTGTCTTGGAGAAATTGAGTCTTTATTAGATGCTGTAATCTGATAGTCTGAGCTTTTTGTTTAGTTCGCAGAGGGCAATCCTATCTAGCGCAACTCTGATATTGAACATTTTTCTAGTTGCAAAACGTTGTTGTGTCCCTACACTGACGCGGTTACCCACTGCTGGTCTGGGTATTTGATTCCGGTGATGGTGCAGCTATTCAGAGCGTGCATCAATTGTTCTAGATGGCGGGTAGGTGATCCCTCGCATTGCCAATTCTGGTGTTGTGGGTACCTAGTGGTGCCGTTTGAGGGGAGGAGTGTTCAGGTTCATTGTCACCCTGATCGGCCTTTGGTCGCTGCCTATGTCAAGTCGGCGAAGTGCCTCCACGTTACTGAGATACACGCTACTGAGCACGTAATCGATTTCAGCTTTGCTCTTCCAGTTTTGGCGGGTGCCATGTCCATTGCTTCTCAGCCGGTTTTTTAAGTAGGTCTTCATGACGAGTAGCTAGTGCATTGCAGCAAAGATCATCGTGTGATCACCTCTATTAGCTCTATCATTTCGTTGGTCTTCTTAGAAGCAGCTACTGTCATATAATCTAGTTATTAAGAACCATTTAAATAAGTAAAAGTAAAGTAACCCATAGCATTACTTGCAGTAGGGGAGTGAGGTGTTAACGATCTTACATTTCAAAGGCTCGTTTATATGAGGGTGGTAGCCATCTCCTCTCCCTCGCCGCTTTTACTTCCCGAACTGAACCGGTAACCATGTAAGGCTGGGTCGACCCGGAAAAAACATTTCATAGGACCACTCAGATGCGGCTCCCTACTTAAATAACCGTTGACTAATTATTGAAACGTGCATGCATTCATTGGGCACCTTTATTTATTTATGTATTATTTATGTAAGAACTGAAAGATAGCCTACCTGGGATTGTGTGTAAGATCAGCGAGTTACACCCAGAAAGAAAAGCCATAACTGAGAAATACATAGAGAAACAATACCCTATAAATAGATGGACCCATGTGTGCACAGATCGTTCAATAATAAATGCAACGAAGAATGGAGGTTGGGGAATCTTTTTGAACCTAATCAGAACACCGAAGGAATGTTTTCAGTGGCAACCGACAATTTTAAGGTGATTTCTGAGCGGAGGCAGAGACCTTGAAAACTGCAGTAGAAGTTCATAGGATGCACGAAAACACGTGGTACTTTTCACAAAATCACTATCTGTGGTGGCAGCGCTTGAAAGTCGAAAAAAACGATCTAAGAGAGCTCTGAAAGGTACTCTTTAAACTATGATCTCGATTCAGGAAAGTGGTGGTTCAGTGGATTTCTGCATTATGCTTGGCAATGAGGAGGCTAACATATTGGCAAGAGAAGACAGAATACTGTTTCAACCTAATATTTGTATAACAGAGGCCATGAGGTTTATCAGGTGCAAATAAAAGAACGAGTGGTTAGCGGAGCATCCAGGACAACAGAATAACGCTTACAACAAGCTCAACAAGCTGAAAAGTGGTGGTTTTCAAACTCCGCACAGGCGACAACAGGTTACGATTACATCTATTCAACAAGTTCAAAATATAAAAAAACTGATGAATGTGTCTGCGGCACTGATCAAAATGACTGCTGAAAATCTGCTATAGAAGTGTCCTACACATGAGTTACAGAGACAACACATTTGGCTATCTTCCGTCCCAATCCAAGACAAGTTCCATGGAGATAGCGATGACCTCATGAGGACCACTGCTTTCTTTACAGATATTCAAGTTGACGCCTGAAAGCGTACGAAGAAGAAGAAAAAGAGAAGAAGAAGAAGAAGAAGAAGAAGAAGAAGAAGAAGAAGAAGAAGAAGAAATGTAAGTGTCAGTTAGTTTTTAAGATTAGGTTAGGCTCTTATTGTTTTGGTTAGAACTAGCTTCTAGGGTTATGATTAAGGTTAGCTTTTACGTTTAGCGTTATCTGTTGGGACTAGCGTTAAAGATACGAGCATTTAGGAGTTAGCTGTTGGAACTAGCGTTAGAGGGACGAGTATTTGTCTGGCGCGCAAGGAAAAAGAAAAGTGAAGATTAGTTCAAGTATTGATCAGAAATGGCCAAATATTATAAAACAAATGCGACTATTAGAATGTGACATATACATGAAAATCGAGACACTAAGGTAAGGACATGATTCTGAAATCATGGGAAAACGAAGCTGCAGATTGATTCAGATGAAGATGCATCATGAAAAGTCCCTTCAGACTGGACGAAAAGAATCAACGAATAAATGAAAATTCAACGCCGCAAGGAAGAGGACAACCAAAAACACAGTAGAGATTTACCACTACAATGGATCATCATGCTATAGTCAGTCATGACTGAAGGAAACTTTTTATATAACTTTGTTCCCATTGCTGGGGTAGTCAATGGGTTTTAAAGGCTGAGAACTACAGGCCGGTTGGCCCCGGCTGTCGCCATGTCGTGGTGCTGGCCGTGTTTGTTCATTTCATCCCCACAGAAAAACAATAAATGCCTTACCGGGATTCGACCCGCTGCCTCCTTATCGGCACACAGTCATCGAAACCATTCGGCCACGCGCCCCACGACTTCCATACCATACTTGAAAATACTGAGGGATTAAACGTACCTCAACAGATAGGCCTCAACCCTGAGGTACACTTGTCCCATCTGTGAAGACCGCAGTATTTCTTGACAAATTGCAACCCTACTGTTTACTTCTGATAAGCCCAAGCGCAGGTAGGTTGAAAATGGTATTTCCCAGCTAGTGACTATTTTTAGAAAAGTGTTGGTTTAATGGAGTGTATCGATGATTGGTATCTTGGATTGTACATCGTGTCTATGTTGGAAAATTGGACACATGTAAGTTAAGCATATTGCAACCTTTGCCTAATTATTATGCAGGTGTCTTGAATAATTCAAAGTTTTAAATTGTTAGTGTTGTCGAAAAAAAGAGAAAACATATTGGACAGCTTGAAGGCATAAGAGGCGATCAGAGGCTGGACTGATGATCGATACACGTGATAAGAGGAAATGGAGGTCCATGATCGACAACGTCAGCCAGCAAAGATCTTGCTGATGGTGATTGTTGTCATAGTTGGCGTGTTAGGCACATCTACAGTCATAGGTTAGCCGTAACTTTGAGTGATTTCATGCTAGATGTTATGATTAACAACAAGCCCATCAAATATGGTTAATGGGGAGAGGAGACTAACGTGCGGTCAGGTGAAACATGCTGATCAGTCTATGTTAGTCAGGGTCAGGTGAAACATGCTGATCAGTCTATGTTAGTCAGGGTCAGGTGAAACATGCTGATCAGTCTATGTTAGTCAGGGTCAGGTGAAACATGCTGATCAGTCTATGTTAGTCAGGGTCAGGTGAAACATGCTGATCAGTCTATGTTTGTCAGGGTCAGGTGAAACATGCTGATCAGTCTATGTTAGTCAGGGTCAGGTGAAACATGCTGATCAGTCTATGTTAGTCAGGGTCAGGTGAAACATGCTGATCAGTCTATGTTAGTCAGGGTCAGGTGAAACATGCTGATCAGTCTATGTTAGTCAGGGTCAGGTGAACCATACTGATCAGTTTATGTTAGTCATGGTAAGGTGAACCATACTGATCAAGCTATGTTAGGGTCAGGTGAACCATACTGATCAGGCTATGCTAGCCTGAGGTGAAACATACTGATCAGTCTATGCTAGGGTCAGGTGAAACATACTGATCAGGCTATGTTAGGGTCAGGTGAAACATACTGATTAAGACCGCCATCCAAATTCCAAGCAGTTCTTCCTGCAAACAGGCTGTTTAATGACAGTCTGGCTAGTATGGTGGAGATCGGCACTGTGATTCACATAGTTGTCAACTTATTTTGAAGCCTAGCATTTTTTCTCTAAAGCCAAGTGGACCCTGGTTCATCTTCTCAAGTGCGTATCGGGATGTAAGGAGAGCCACTGTAACCCGCACCATAGAAAGTCGTCAAGAGTATTTAGCCCAAGCACGAGTGGCATTAACAACAGCAACATACATATAAACAATACTAAACTTAAACAGGCCTAAAAGTGTAAGTACTAGGAAAGATGTTCCATGGAAGATAGAAGGGTTAAATGAAACTAGATGTCAAAGAGCTTCAGCTATGCCTTTCTTGTACCACCTACCTCCACTACTTAAACAATGGAACATCAGGTTAACTACACGACATCTGATAAAGAGGTTATTTGTACCAGCTCTTGTGAAGAAGAAGACAGAAGAAGAAGAAGAAGAAGACAGAAGAAGAAGAAGACAGAAGAAAAAGAAGACAGAAGACGAAGCACACAGAAGACGAAGCACACAGAAGAAGAAGAAGACAGAAGAAGAAGAACACAGAAGAAGAAGAACACAGAAGAAGAAGAACACAGAAGAAGAACACACAAGAAGAAGAACACACAAGAAGAAGAACACACAAGAAGAAGAACACACAAGAAGAAAGACACAGAAATAGAAGAAGGCAGAAGAAGAAGACAGAAGAAGAAAACAGAAGAAGAAGACAGAAGAAGAAGAAGAAGACAGAAGAAGAAGAACACAGAAGAAAAAGAAGAACACAGAAGAAGAAGAAGCCAGAACAAGAAGAAGAAGATAGAACAAGAAGAAGACAGAACAAGAAGAAGATGAAGAATACAGAAGAAGAAGAATACAGAAGAAGAAGAAAACAGAAGAAGAAAAAGAACACAAAAGAAGAAGAAGACAAAAGAAGAAGAAGACAGAAGAAGAAGAAGACAGAAGAATGAGGAGGAGACAGAAGAAGAAGAAGACAGAAGAAGGAGGGGAAGACAGAAGAAGAAGACAGAAGAAGACAGAAGAAGAACACAGAAGAAGAAGACAGAAGAAGAAGACAGAAGAAGAACACAGAAGAAGAAGACAGAACAAGAAGAAGACAGAACAAGAGGAAGAAGAAGAATACAGAAGAAGAAGAAGAAAACAGAAGAAGAAAAAGAACACAAAAGAAGAAGAAGAAGACAAAAGACGAAGACAGAAGAAGAAGAAGACAGAAGAAGGAGGAGGAGACAGAGGAAGAAGAAAGAAGAAGGAGGGGAAGACAGAAGAAGAAGACAGAAGAAGGAGGAGGAGACAGAAGAAGGAGGGGAGGACAGAAGAAGAAGAAAGAAGAAGGAGGGGAAGACAGAAGAAGAAGAAAGAAGAAGGAGGGGAAGACAGAAGAAGAAGAAGAAGACAGAAGAAGGAGGAGGAGACAGAAGAAGGAGGGGAGGACAGAAGAAGAAGAAAGAAGAAGGAGGGGAAGACAGAAGAAGAAGAAGAAGACAGAAGAAGGAGGAGGAGACAGAAGAAGGAGGAGGAGACAGAAGAAGGAGGGGAGGACAGAAGAAGAAGAAAGAAGAAGGAGGGGAAGACAGAAGAAGAAGAAAGAAGAAGGAGGGGAAGACAGAAGAAGAAGACAGAAGAAGAAGACGTAGCGAGTGTCTTATCTCAATTTCCCACGTTCGCTTTGTTGCTCGACATGTTGTTTTTGGCTCCTTTGTCATAGCTCTTCGTTCCATCTACGCCGTGCCAGTCTATACCCGTTATCCTCCTTAGACAACAAAGAACGACGGAGTTTTCTTCTTTGCACTGCCTTTGTCGTTCTAAAAGTGTCTGCTCCGTACAGTACTGACTTGACATTGAAATTAAACAATCTAGGGAGACGGCGCAAACTAGTGGTTAAGAGACACGGGTCACAACCCAAAGGTGCTGGGTTCGCTTCCCAATCACAGCACCGTCGTTACCTCGTGGAAGCAAACCCTCAGAAAATGCAGGGCGAAGCAGATCCTTACATAACATTCATGCCGAAGTCGAATGCACTGGGCTGACAAGCGCAAAATGAAAACATAGTGCAACGCACACAGCCTTGAGAAATAGAGAAATAAGGCGAACGCTATAAAAACATTTTTTTTTAAACAACTTAGTATAAGTCTTTATTTCCCTGGATATCCATATACTGTTAAGTAAATGTGTTTATGTGTATTGTATTTCTAAAGTGCAGCGGCATACAGTTTCGAAATGTGACAACCATGCCTGATTTTCTTGCTAAGTTGCTAAACTGAATTTCATTCATCAACATTATCGCAACCTGCATACATGCAAATGCTAAAGGAGCATCATCACTTCAATGGAAGCTAGGCGGTACAATGTTATAATACTTGCAACGTCAGGTCAAACCAGTATCACGTTCATCATTCAGATCTTTGGATTTGCTTTGCGTGTCTTTTCCTATGGTCTGTGAGACATTGGCGGGACATGGCAAAATGTACTCAGAGACACCACTTATAAAGAGAGTCCCCATGTTCATTTGTTAGCTATCGGCCATTTGTATTGGACAGCCATTTGTAATAGGCTTCTTTTTCCTTTGCGCTCGCCTTATTTCGCTATCCCCTCATGGCGGTGTGTGGGATTCCGTGGCCTCGTGATCAGGCGGTGTGGGTTCGATCCCGGACTCCGCCGTCTTTTTCACGGGTGCTTGATGCCGAGTCCCTGCATCTCGTAGTCGCCCCCTAGTCGTCTTGTCCTTGACGTGCCACTGGGGTCGGGCGGCTAGAGACGAGACAGTGAGGATAAAAAGTAGCACAGTTAATCCTTACTAAAAATAGCGCTAGTAAAATAAATTATCCATCATCGTCTACGATGGACGGCGGCCTTTGCCTTGGCATGGCGGTGTGCGTTGTAATGTTTTTATTTTTGCGCCTGTCGGCCTAGTGCATTCGACTTTGTCATGCATTTTATGTAAGGGTCTGCTACCCCCTGCATTTTCTAAGGGTTTCTTCCCCGGGGTAACGACCAGTTCTGTGATGGGTAGCGAGCCCAGCCCTTCGGGTTATCAGCCGTGCCACTTAACCCGTAGCATACGCCATCTCCAGACTTTACGATGTACACTTCACGCTGATGGATAGGACAAATTAAATAATCAAGGAACAGAAGACGACATTCTTAGGAGAGAGACAAGCCTGACTACAAACAACCGCTGCCTTGCAGGTTGGCCAGCAAAAGGCTATGATAGTAGCCCACGCCCAAAACCTTAAACACATAAAAATTGGTTTACACGAAACCGTTTGTGTACGACATGAAAAGTAATCTAAATCCTGCTTACTAGAATGTCCATCGTTAGTACACGAAGACGGAGAAGGTCAGGGACGGGACGGGACGGAATCCTGAAGATCAACGGCTACTGAAGCGGAACAGGAAAGTGTGTGACACACTAAACACGTTTCGGGACATAAAACAAGTAAATATATAAGAACTACGTGCTTGATTCAAGCTGTTATTGATACTAAGCCATGTTTTTGTTTGTTTTTGGGTATTACACGAATTATGGTGAACGACAAACTGATCCTGGACAGATCAAAATTGGACATATTAACAGGTAGCGCTAATAGAGGCTGTGTACACAATTTCAGCTCTATAGGTTTATGGGGAAGTTAGTTAGCATAGGGTCCATGCAAGGAGGTTAAACCACTTCCACACAGGTTGCCTGAGGCGAATATTCCACATCCGATGGCAAGATCGTGTCACTGACATCGAGGTTCTCTTGAGGGCTAACATGCCCAGCATCCATGCACTGCTAGAAAAAGCACGACTAGGATGGGCCGGACACCTCGTCCGTATGTCAGACGAGCGGCTCCCAAAGAAGCTTCTCTACGGCGAGCTGAGAGAGGGATGGCGCGAGAGAAGGCGCCCAAAGAAACGTTTTAAAGACGGTCTGAAGGACTCACTAAAAAGTTGCCAGATAGACATCGACACCTGGGAATGTCTTGCGCAAAACAGATCTGACTGGAGAAGCGCAGTCAAATCGGGTGTAGCTGCCGGTGAAGACGAACGTGTTGTGAAAGCCCAGAGCAGACGCGAGACGCGGAAATTCCGAGCAGCAGGAACACCATCCCCTTCTACAAATCTCGTGTGCCCGATATGTAGCAGATGTTTTCGTGCTCGCATTGGCCTGTTCAGCCACATGCGCACCCACACCCAACAGGGAAATCTGTGACAAGGATGATGTCGGCGGTCCTCATCGACAACGATGAACAGCTATTGTTATTATTAGTTAGCATAGGGGGAATAGAAACAGTCATGTCAAGTTAGATAAATGATTGTAATAAAAACAGTTCATTTTGAGCGCGTGGCCGAATGGTTCGAGGGCAGCGGTTCGAATGCCCGGTGTGGCATATGTTATTTTTCTGTTGGGGTTGAAATAAACAAACATAGCCAGCACACGACGTGGTGGCAGCAGTGACGAAGCGGCCTGTAGTCCTCAGTCTTAAGACCCCTCGACTACCCCAGCAATGGGGAAAAGCCTTAAGCGCAGTTGTTGTTTTTTTCATTTTGAAAGCGCCTTTAAAATTCATTGATCTGTTAAACAATTGAGAGTCTGGTAAGTGAACAATTGACATGTCAGGGACAAGACTACAAGTCAAAATTTGATTGATTAACAGGTCGCACCAGTAGAAGCTGCATACAATTTCAGTTATCTAGGTTATGGGGAAGTTGGTTAAACAAGGAGATATATAAATCCACGCGTACATCAGTCATCTCAAGTTGAAGATAAGCTGGAGAAACAAAAGTGGCCGGCCATCGTGGAGCAGATTGGACTACAGCAATATGTGCAACCTACCACACGTACTGGATGGACGCACGAATAAATACAGCTGTGAACATACTGCCAGATCCGCCAGGAAAAGATCTGCGGTACCAAATAACAGGGAAAAGGCAACTCCTGGAGTGAGTAAAGAGGTCTCTAATGATGAATGTCTCCCAAATTATGTGAAAAGTAACATGAAAACTGGAAGAAGAAGCCTACAAACTGGGAACAGGAATTTCAGGATAGTCAACGGATTAGCAAAACTGGACAATTTGATTTCAGAAGCTCGATATATTTGATGTAGCAGAGGCACGATCAACAGATGTCCGATACGCGAGGAAAACGAAGCATATATTAATACATTCAGGAGAAGTAAAATATGAACGAAGAGTAAAAATACTGATGAAATAATAATAACAATAATAATAATGTTCAAGTAGGCATCAAAGTCCGCTGCGTCGGTCGACTCCTACCATGTCCAACTGCTGAGGCTATGTTAATGTGTAGCGTGTCTACCATTACTATGTCCAACTGCTGAGGCTATGTCCATGTGTAGCGTGGCTACCATTACTATGTCCAACTGCTGAGGCTATGTCCATGTGTAGCGTGTCTACCATTACTATGTCCAACTGCTGAGGCTATGTCCATGTGTAGCGTGTCTACCATTACTATGTCCAACTGCTGAGGCTATGTCCATGTGTAGCGTGTCTACCATTACTATGTCCAACTGCTGAGGCTATGTCCATGTGTAGCGTGTCTACCATTACTATGTCCAACTGCAGAGGCTATGTCCATGTGTAGCGTGTCTACCATTACTATGTCCAACTGCTGAGGCTATGTCCATGCGTAGCGTGTCGACCGAAATTCCTACAGACTCCCCAGGTGGAGCCGAGTACTTCACTGCCTTGCTATGAGGGTGACGAGTGTATTAAACCAATGTTTGTGTCAGGCTTACCGTGTCTGTCCGTGTCAAACTCCCTGTTTTTTCCGTGCCCCCCGCCGAGGCTTCTGATTGTGTCCACCTTTTGGTCAGCGTGACCCTTGCTGTGATGAAAGTACGAGGTTGGGAGAGGAGGTATTGTGTAACCTCCGGTGGAGGTAGGGGCAGGCATGAAAAATAGCTCTACAAATATGTATGTGGATATTGACACACAATAATCGAAAGGGCTATGCCGTTCGATATTGCCATTTACAAACGTATGCACCAACTCAAGAACATAGAGATGAAGAAACAGAAGAAAAGTATGACGACTTACAGCAGACCAATACAATATGCTGACTTTCTTATAGAAGATGTGAACCTCAAAATTCGAAAAGACAAATTAAAGAATATAGTAGGGCAATTTAAGCTCTAAAAAAGAAACGACTGAGGATAGACTGATTCATTGTTGAATAGATAACCAAATAGTTATCTGTAATATATTTTCCTGAACTGTTATTCCTGAAAGTTATCCGGGCAGCCTGCGCCACGAGACTATACTATAGTATTGGAATAATTGAGACCTTTGTCTAGGCACAACACTTCTCTGTTCTCCTTGTGATTTTTGTTCACAGATATCTCCAATCTACTAGTCCATAAATCAGGTCTGGTCGACTGGGCTGGTTGTCTGTTAAGTCTGTTGTCAAGTTGATTGGTCCTACGTCAGAGTATAACTTGAGTCAAGAGTGCAAGTCTCAAGTCGGAGTGCAGGATTTTCAATTGAATGATTGCAGACGAGCAGTCACTTAATTATGATTGCTGACAAGCAGTCAATTATGATTGCAGACGAGCAGTCACTTAATTATGATTGCTGACGAGCAGTCACTTAATTATGATTGCTGACAAGCAGTCAATTATGATTGCAGACGAGCAGTCACTTAATTATGATTGCTGACAAGCAGTCAATTATGATTGCAGACGAGCAGTCACTTAATTATGATTGCTGACGAGCAGTCACTTAATTATGATTGCTGACAAGCAGTCAATTATGATTGCAGACGAGCAGTCACTTAATTATGATTGCTGACAAGCAGTCAATTATGATTGCAGACGAGCAGTCACTTAATTATGATTCCTGACAAGCAGTCAATTATGATTGCTGACGAGCAGTCACTTGATTATGATTGATGACGAGCAGTCACTTGATTATGATTGATGACGAGCAGTCACTTAATTATGATTGCTGACGAGCAATCACTTAATTATGATTGCTGGCGAGCAGTGAATTATGATTGCTGACGAGCAGTCACTTAATTAGTATTCTAAGTCCCGCCATATTTGTCCGTGGCGATCATAGTTTTATCACGTTTAAAAAACGAGCCTCAGCGTGGCTTGATTGTGACAGGTGGTGGATTAACACATTTCGTTTATGTGTTTTTCTCTCTATCTCCCAGACTAACATCCCTACCCCCAACAAGTTAAGAGTCGCATTGACCAGTGGTCTGTAATAATTTGGACCAATAAACTTGTTTGTGTAACTTCCCCAAGCATTCTGCCGCTGACATGATGGCCTATGTAACCAGACACGTCCGGTGTCCTTCCCGAAAACATTTTTGGAGACCAAAGCGGGGTCCACTTGCAAGCACGTCATCTAAAGTACATCCGCTGCAGAAATCTCTCGGGGACACTGTCCTTGAACTTAAATGACATTTCCATTAACCCGGCACTTCAGTCGCATGCCATTTCAAGTTCTTACCGCCAGGTCAAGGTTGGCATCAGTCGCTGGTACTGCCTTCTGCTCTTTTGATGATGGACACCGGTATGAGCTTGAGTCGTTTTGTCTTCAACCTCGTTGTCTATATGCAGTCCATCCATTTGCGTTGGCTCCCCTGCTCATTCCACTCCTTCACTCGCCCACCCCTCTCGCCCCGCCCCATTTTGTTCTCTTCCATTTTTCTTTTTTCGTATATCCTTCTTATTATTGTTGTTTAAATGGCTAATACGAAAATGAAAGCCATATAGTCATGCTTACAGATGCTCTCGCCGTAGTCACAGCGCTAAAAAGCCAGAAAAACACTGAGCTTAATGACTTAGAGCAGCACTCTGCAAACTGTGCCAGCAGTCCGCACCAAAAAGGGTAGTGGTACAGTGGGTCCCATCACACTGCAACATCCAAGGCAACGAGGAGGCAGACAGACTGGCAAAAGAAGGTGCAAGACTACCACAAACAGATACTAGTATGACGTACGAAGAGTCAAAACGGCTTATCAAAGCCAGATACATGACCAAATGGGAAACCGAACATACTGGTTACACCAAAAACGATGCCTATTACCAGTTGAACCGAAGAGAGCAGGTCGTTGTCTTCAGACTTCGCACTGGCCACAATAGACTGAGGTACCACCTATTCAACAAATTGAAGATAGGTGGTACCGACGAATGCCCGTGCGGTACTGGTAAAATGACCGCTGAACATCTTCTGCAGAACTGCCCGACATACGAGGATCAGAGAGAGCAGATGTGGCCATCACCAGTGGAACTGCAAGAAAAGCTCTATGGCAGTGGCGACAGCCTCAGGATGACCGCCGCTTTTTTCGAAAAAATAATGGTTACTGTGTACGAAGAAGAAGAAGAAGAAGAAGAAGAAATGGCTAATACATTGATTTCTGTATTCTTGTTCTGTAGAAGTGTCCATATGTACGTATATGTTTTAAAAAAAAATATATTTGTTTGTTTGGTGTGATTTATTCATGTTTTCGCCTACCTTGTGTCTGTATTATCGAGCTGACCATATATAGTTCGGTCCACTATTGCTCATAGCTGGCTATTCGTGTTTCGCACGTTCCTGGTCACTTTCAGGCATAGCTGCAAACTGAAACCTCTCATTTTACGTCATTCTAGCCATATGCACGAACATCAGATTAAAGCGTACATTGCTCCTGTCAATATATCTCTATGATTGTGAGACATGGACAATTATAGCTGAACTGCCGCGGAGGATACAGGCCTTGGGGATGAGATGTTTCCGAAGACTTCTAAACGTCTGAGTTACAAATGAGGAAATGCGAGAAAGAATTACAACAGCAATAGGGCCTTTTGAAGACCTCTTGGGAACTGTCAAAAGAAGGAAACTCGCGTGCTACGGGCACATATCGAGATCAAATGGTCCTGTAAATACGATCCTGCAGGAGAGGTGCAAGGTAGACGACGAAGAGGCCGTCCCAAAAAGATGTTGGAGGACAACATAAAAAAATGGACCAATCTCCAACCAGACGGGACACAGGCATCGGCCGTTGACAGAGAGGGATGAAGTGGGGCAGTTGGGATTTCTTCATGTGGGCCCCAACCACCTCACCGGTTACGGGATGACCTGACCTGAACTGACAAGATGTTCGTTGGGATTTGTTTTTAATTCCTTCTTGATTTATGTGGTTGGCCGTGAGGCTGTGGTTGGCCGTGGGGCTGTGGTTGGCCGTGGGGCTGTAACGTTGATGCCTTTTTTTTTTAGCCATGTGGCGACCACTAAGCACGGATGTGCTTTATCGTGTTGCAAAAAGAGTTTGACAAGGGCAAGTACTGCCCCCTTGTCTGTTTAACCAGCACAGCGAACATTTGTCAATAAATAGAGAACAATTACAGGACTAATCAGTGGTGGACGTTACGCAGATGAGGTAAAGCAAAGCACAGTAGTCTGGAGGACCCAGGTACACCCTCAGCACGATCGGGATGTGGGGAAGGCTACTGAAATCAGTCACTTAACGCGTCCGAAAGAGTAAAAATACTCATTAAACAATAAAACAAGCAAACACAATCGGTGGGGAGTCAATAAATAAGTCACAGATTTGCGTATGACACATTTCTTCTAGCTGAAAGCAAACATGATCTACAAGAATGAATGATTCAAGTAAAGAACAAAAAGTCACGTGCATGAACCCAAAAATGTCACGCTGAAGTCGGATGTATCGGACCGAAAGGTGCAAATATCGAAAACAAGCTGTAAACTACGACACAAAGGATTCGGTTCTCCGAACTACATCCTACTTCTTGCAAAGTATTTTTCAGGGCTTGGTAGCGAGAGTTTGAGAACGAACGATACGAAGAAGAAGAAGAAGAAAATGGAAGTCAAATAAGAATATAAAAAACTGGTCCGACTTTACACCTCATTATGGAGTTTTTAGATGAAGGTCTACATACCGCTTTGTCAATGCCGTAGCCATATCGCGTGCTGCTGTGTTTGCTTATTTCACCCTTACAAGAAAAATAACTTATCGGGGAATAGATTCACTGCCCTCTTTGCCAACTGGCAGACATCGAAACCATTCGGCTACGCACTTCTCAACAATAAAATAAAGTTTAAAAAAAAAAAGGGAAAGATCCCGTCCCGCTATGTTGCGCATCGGAAATATGGTGTTAGGCATTTATTGTTTTATACCCCAAGGCACTTAGTGGATGGTGTGGTCAGCATCACGACGGCTGCCTTTACTTCCCGGACTGAACCGGTACCCATTAAAGGCTTCAACAGAACCACTCAGATGCGAAGTCAGCGCGATAACCACTGCGCTACGCGACCCCCTAATAATATGAAGTGTGTAAATCTAGTTGTACAGTCAAGATCACAACATGGTGAGACCGTCACAGCTTTGAAAAAGCCAGGAAGATATGCAAACAATGGTTGAATACTGATGGTCGTACTTCAGCCTCTTTTCGTTAGGTTTGTCTTACTATTATAGTAGTAGAAGAACACTCCCTTTTCAAGGTAAAGGTATAGCGTACGAATCTCGCTATCGATACGTTGCAGTCAACCAATGTGTAAATGGATACCTGACATAAGAATATGGAAGTAAAAGGCAGCGAGGAAAAGAACTAGCCACCCTAACTCATACAAGCGGTGGCTTAGTATAATAAAGATTCTATCAACTTCATTCCTCGACAGTAGTGCAATAATGACTACCTCATACAAGCGGTGGCTTAGCATATTGAAGCCTATATCAACTTCATTCCCTGACTGTAGTGTAATAATGACTATATGACAAACCTTTATGCTTTTACTGAACTTTTCCCAAATCACGTATGTTAATGGTTATTAAATCTACGAGGGAGGAAGACTAACGTCTGCTCAGACAAAATATACTGATCAGACATGTTAGTCAGGGTCAGGCAAAACACTGGCCAAGACCCTCACCTCGAATTCCTAGTAGCCCTTCCTGGAAACGGGCTGTTTTCATGGCAGCCTGGCTAATGAGGTGAGGGATCGACGTTATCCCCGTAGTACTGAGTGACACGCAGGTGAAGCCAAGCATAACACAACCGCCTGGAGGACCCAGGTCCGCCTTCATCAGCACGCTCGGGATGTGAGGAAAGCTACGACAATCCGCCACTTAACGTCTTTTTCAGGGCGCACATAAGAGTAAACTTACTCATTGTGGGCATTCAACACAAACAAATAAATCTGCGATTGGTACCAAACACGTAGACATACACACCAACACACACACGCTTAGCATTAGCTGAACAGGCACACAACAGTAATCAACACAACCGATTTGCACTGAAGTCGCACACAGAAAACACAAACTAACGCAAAATGTACTTAAAGACAAACTACATTCAGAACTCTGCTAAAGTTTTACATAAGACACACATCATTTGATACGTTAACAGTTGTAGGCAGAGATAACACGCACAAAGGTAAGCATACAATGTGTATACACAAACAGGACACACATACATTCACTAAATGTTGTCCACATAGAACATACACACACAGATGTGTACTAAAGTTATATACACAAACAGGACACACATACATTCACTAAATGTTGTCCACATAGAACATACACACACAGATGTGTACTAAAGTTATATACACAAACAGGACACACATACATTCACTAAATGTTGTCCACATAGAACATACACACACAGATGTGTACTAAAGTTATATACACAAACAAATAACACTACCTGTTGTACACTTAAAACACACATTCACATGCATGTATTAGAGATGTACACACAGCACAAACAACAGACGTGTACTAGAGTCTTATACACCGACCACCATATGCTAGAGTTGTACACACACACACACACACACAGAAGGACATGTACTCGAGTTGTTCACAAAGGACACACATAAACAGGCATCTACTCAAGCTGTCCACAAAGGACACACATAAACAGGCATCTACTCAAGCTGTTCACAAAGGACACACATAAACAGGCATCTACTCAAGCTGTTCACAAAGGACACACATAAACAGACATCTACTCAAGCTGTTCACAAAGGACACACACAAACAGACATCTACTCAAGCTGTTCACAAATGACACACAAACAGACATCTACTCAAGCTGTTTACAAAGGACACACATAAACAGGGATCTACTCAAGCTGTTCACAAATGACACACAAACAGGCATCTACTCAAGCTGTTCACAAATGACACACATAAACAGGCATCTACTCAAGCTGTTCACAAAGGACACACATAAACAGGCATCTACTCAAGTTGTTCACAAAGGACACACATAAACAGGCATCTACTCAAGTTGTTCACAAAGGACACACATAAACAGACATCTACTCAAGTTGTTCACAAAGGACACACATAAACTAAACAGGTATCTACTCAAGCTGTTCACAAAGGACACACCTACAGATTGATTAAGCCCAGACAGAATACGCACACTCCAAAATTTACAAACGTCCCCTTTACACAAAACACATACAAACGTCCCCTTTACACAGAACACATACCAACGTCCCCTTCGATGACTCAGCACTTTAAAAGCATAAATACGCAACATATATTTTATTACAGATATACTGTTAAACACATTTTGAATCTTTTAGCTGAAGTTGGATGTGTCGGACTGAAAGGTGCAAATATCACAGTCAAGCTGTCTCTCCATTTGTAGGCCTACCTTGACGGGGTTGGAGAGCGCGTGTCCCAGTGATCCAGGGAGCTATGCCGGCGGGAGTTTGATTCCTGTTAGGGTCACCCAAGCCGGACAGGTCTTTGGAGAGGGGCCAGACTAAGAGGCCGAGGAGCAGGTGGAGCCCTTTAGGTGGAGCCGCAGAACCCACCGGCAAGTGGTACACGATCTGGACTATACTAATCCAACCCCACTTCATGGGTTAAATGCATTCTTGTTTTGTTCTTTACTTTTGTCTTCTATCAGTCATCCCAATGGACGTCGAAGAGATGCAGGCCAGAGGACATTGTACCTTTGCCCCATTGTGACGACTTCCCAGGTGGCGGGGAATGCTAGGCATCACTGCAGAGGAGCCGATCATACTAAAGGGGAGTAAGAACATACCCCACTCACATGTATATGCTACGTTTCTGGCAGGACGTGACGATCCTGGGACACAGGCGCACTGGACTGCCTACCTTCCGGGATACTTGAAAAATGGGTTCATAAGTTCATATCATCATCATTACCATCATCACACCCTTTCGAGCAAGACCAAAGTCTGCCAAAGTAACTTTAAGGTGCTGAAGACTGAGGCAACTAGCCAAAAGGCGCACCACGGCAATCAGGATGCCACGCAAATACGCAACATGAGTGTATATCTATATCTGCAAAACGTTATGGCGCTCGGCCTGTGGTGGACAATCAGGCAGGTACAGTACCGGGTTCCCCTTCTCGAAAGGGTCCAAACTTTATTACTGGAGGTCCTTCTTCGATGTCTGGTGGAGTCAGGAGCCATGAGAATAGAGCTACTGGCCAAACAAAACCAAGAACAAAGGAAAAAACACTTTAAATAATGCACTGGAATGCTGAAGGCGTCAACAGCAAAAGAGATAGTTTTAGAAAAAAATTAGCTCGAGAATGTCCTGTAAAGAGCAAGTATGTTGGCTGCAAGAAACGCATTTCAACAAAGATATAGCCTTCAAAATTAGAGGATACCAGTGCTATAGGTCTGACCGACAAGCCAGGCAGAAGTCTGGAATACTGACACTTGTGACAATTAGCATCAATGCTTATCGGCAAGAAGTATATGTGGAGGTGAAAGAGTACCAGATGCTACATCTCAAGACAGAAAGTACAGAATTCCATCTTCTAAATTATTACTGTCCGAGTGATCGTCCACTGGCACTGGCTGCGATTGCAACAAAGGAAAGACTGATTGTGTGTGGAGACTTCAATAGCCAATCGCAGAGCTGGGGCTATGATCAAATGGATAGGAGGGGTGAGGAGCTAGAAAACTGGCAGGATGACAATGGGCTTGTCTTGATTAACCAGCCAACAGACCCACCGACCTTCTACTCGACATCATGGCACACCACTTCTACACCAGATTTGGCATTTCATGCATGGAATGGTACATTACACGCATTGTCGGGGAACAAACATGGCGGTAGTGACCACAGACCAGTATTTCTAACTGTTGAAAATGAATACGTCAAGGAAAGTAGTACCCTGCCTCGGTGGAATTACAAAAAGGCAGACTGATCAATGTACCAGCATCGGTCTAGTGTACTGACTAGAGATCTGACAATAGATGAAGACATAAATAAGGTAGTCGATAATTTCAGCAAATGCATGTTACAGGCTGCCCATGAAACAATACCTAGAGGGGCTCGCAACCAAAAAGGCCATATTGGAATAGTAAATAGCTGCAAAACGAGGTAGAAACATCTAGAAAGCAAGCACAGATTAGTCCACGTCAAAAACACCACCAAAAATATCAACATGCTAAGGCTAAATTTAAAAGGGAAAAGTTGCGGGCTAGAAGAAGTTGGAGGGAGAAAACAGAGTCTCTGAACTTTGAAAAGGATAACAGGAAACTGTGGAAGTTGGTAAAATAACGTAATGATGAGGGGGCAGGGACAAACATAAAGATTACATTAAACAAAGATGGAAACAATCCTCACAGGCAAACGAGCCGCTGGTCACTTTGCAGGCATTGAAGTTGACAGAGAGAAACAACGAAGTGTTCATGAGAATCGACAAAATACTGGACGAGATGGTGCTGTACCCGAAGTTATGGAGACACCAATCACATACAAAGAACTGGAGTTTGCAATATCCAAACTGAAAATCAGAAAGTCGCCAGGAACAGATGGACTGGCCAATGAAATGATCAAGAACTTGGGAACTGCAGCAAAAACAAAAGCTGCTGCAATCTTGAACAGGTAAAGTCCTACAGACCTGGAGAGAAGCAATCATGATACCACTCCCAAAACCAGGGAAAGACAGTTCCATGGCATCCAGCTGCATCTATAAAACAATGGAACGTATCATCAATCTAAGGCTGCAGTGGTACCTTGAAATTCAAAACCGTCTTGTGCCACAGCAAGCAAGATTTAGGAAATGCTACTCCACTGAAGACCAGGCAACATACCTCTCCCAAGAGATCGAGGGCGCGTTCCAAGACAAGAAATTGGTATTAGCAGCTTGGATAGACTTAAGGAAAGCTATTGATAAAGTTTGGAAAGAAGGACTTTTAAAGAAACTGAGAAATAATGGAGTGATGAGTAGGATGTACAAATGGATAAAAGCATACTTACATAACAGAAGAGCCAGTCCAACTAGATGGCCTCAAAAGTACAAAAATTCTACTGCATCATGGTGTACCATGAGGTTCTTTCCCCTACACTTTTCATAGTCTTCATCAATGACTTGATTGCTGAACTACCCCAATGAACAAAAGTTGCAATGTATGCAGATATAGTGTTCAAATGAGCATGCAACAGTGGCCACCAAAAGGCTGCAAAGAACTATCGATGCCTTGACACCCATGGCTAATAAACATTAACACAGAAAAATGTAGCACTGCGCTTTTCACCCTCTCCCTAAAACAAAAAGCTGGAGTTATCAAGATAAATAGAGAACCCCTGAGAGAAGATAAAAACCCACATACCTTTGAGTTACATTCGATGATAGGTTGACATCAACGTCAACAAGGCAGCCAAAAAAGCCAGGACAAAGTTAGCCATCCTGAGAAAATTAAGTGGAACCACGTTGGGAGCTAGCTGAAAAATACTTAAAAGTTTACCAACAAGGTATACGGCCACATCTGGAATATGGGTCAGCAGCGTGGTGCCCTGCAGCAAACACTACCCTAAAAAAGGTGGATAAGGTGCAAAATCAGGCACTTAGGGTCATTTCAGGAGCAATGAAATCAACACCTATTGTGGAGATGGAGAAAATGGGAAGGATACAAGCACTAAGAGAACGCCGAGACACAAAGGTACCAACACTGGCTGAAAAGTTCCCCTGCATGCCGAGCCATCCAATGGAAGACAGATTTCAAAATATAGCAGTGGGAAGACTGAAAATAAGTAGTTTTATGCATCAGGTCAAACGACTTCGCAGGCAAATTATGGATCTACCTGAAGTTGACATCTCCCTAAAGTATGTGCCAGAACAAACTCCTTTGAGAGAGGAGCATGGACTATCAGTATACATTCAAACAAAAGTAAAAGGAATACTAGACAAGAAGGAACAGATCAGTGTGCAGCGTAGGATAATGATCCTCAATTTCTTGGATGAAGAATACCCACAAGACCTCTGGATCCGAATATACACAGATGGGTCAGCATATAATACAATACGAATGGCGGGGCGGGAGTGTACATAGAATACCCAAACAACATTTGGGATACAGTCAACCAGAGAACCAACTGGAAAATTATGTCATACATATGATGCAAAAGTCCAGGCAATCAAGGTGGCAACTGAGAAACTTTTAAACACCAATGTCAGTCCACAACCTGTAGTATTTCTGACAGAAGTACAAGCACTGACATTTTGAGAAACTGCCGGATCTACAGGTTCTACTGTCTGAACTGAGCAACCAGCGCAAGATTATCATGCAGTGGATACCGTCTCATTGTGGAGTACCGTGAAACGAGAGAGCAGACCGATTGGCAAAGGAGGGTGCTGCAGACGAGCAACCAGATGTGCCAGTTACATACCAATAGAAGATAAGGATGATCAAATCAATCAGAAAGCCATGAACCATAGCACCAGATGATTACTGTAAGATGAACAGACAAGAGCAATTTGTTGTGTTGCGCCTTAGAACAGGACACAACCGACTCCGTAGTCACATGTACACAAAAATGAAGATTGGCAACTCAGCCATGTGTACATGGGGACAGGCACCCCAGACAGCAGAGCACATACTACAAAACTGCACTGAATATGATATACAGAGAAAATCTCACTGGCCCAAAGAAACAACACTGGAAGAGAAACTTTATGGACCTGTATGTGTACAAAAGACAGTGAAGTTTATATAAGAGACAACATTGCAGATATAGACAATATTTTCAAGCGAACGAAAGAAGAAGACAGTCAAGCTGTAAACTACGACACAACGCATTTTGTTCTCCCGACTATATTCTGCTGCTTGCAAGGCTCGTTTCCGGCCTTGATAGCGGCAGTTTGAGAACGAACGAAGACTTCTTTTTCTATGATAGTCCGCTGTTTCTCATATACTGTTCCCACGGGATACTTCAAATATATTCCTCTATATATGATTGATGATACTTGTTTTAACATATAGTCTCCGGCACTTGATAACTAACAGACACACCGAGAAATTTCCTCAATCATCTTGTTCGAATGCGTGAAAAATGATCTATCTAAGGATTTATTTAATCTTAATCTGTTTCTAACTCGAACACGCATTTATACACACCAAATTAAAGATTGAAAGTTGAATGTGTCTTACCTTGGTAACAGGAAAATCGAACTAAATATTAAGTGTCCTAGTTCCTGTCTCGCTATCGCCTTCCCGGATATCAACGTTAAAACAGCACACGATATTTACTCCTCTCGCTCCAAAAACGTTCAGTCTGTTAGGGGTACAGAAAGAACCGCAGGTTTGGTCTACCTTCCGCGAAGCAGTTTCATGGTCTATTTTTAAGTCACTCTCAAGTGGTTGGCAGTGACCGACACCTGTTACAGTGGTTCTCAAAGTGTCGCTGTGGTCTGGACGTAAGGTACTCGCCCCTCAAAGCGATGAACGGAAACGGTGGACGATCGAATGCCGCAAGTTTCAAGCGATCCCTGGCCTCAAGGGAGGTTGGACCAGAGTGCCTGCAGCATGAGTTACATCCAGTCGTCCTTTACTTATGCCTTATCACTGGTTCAAGGTAGCTCGGGATCAGAGAGTGAGGCTGGTGACCAGCACAGTTTATTCATCACTGTAATCCAAATCTAGAGCAAGTTACGTCATCAAGACAAAATCGGCCGATGGTGTCTCCATCATCGCTTGAGATGGGCAAATAATTCTCAGAGGGTGGTTCGCGCACTATGGGTACACGATTCTGACCAAGATCCTATATCACCATTGTCCAATGCCCCAGGAAACACGATGTATGACAGCAGCATGACCAACGAGGTGGGGGTAGACACTGTGAGTCATGAAGTGACGAACCTGCTACGAAACATTGGATTGCATAACACCAAGAACAAATCCAGGTCTACTTTCTATAGTACTTCTGAGATGTAAAAAGTGCAACTACAAACACACTACAAGAGACAACAATAGGACAAGTCACCCGAATTGAGGCAATAGCCAAGTGGAAAGAATGGGTACATACTGGTGATATAATGATAGAGTACCAGGTTGTCATCATAACCTTAGACAAGGAATGCAAGGAATTGGGCAACGGGAGAGCAGAGCTCGAGGGGAATCAGCTGATAACTGAGAATACGCAGGATAGTGGTGATGTCATATACACCGATGAATCGGTGCTGCGCAGTGAACCATCAGGCTGGGGCTTCTCGGCTAGAGTGAGAAGATAGGTCGTTGTTGAGCGCATTAGGGCAAACATGTCAACAACCTCCAGTTTGAGAATAGAGATGGAAGCAGTGACCTCAAAGCTGAGATGGAAATCTGAGACTTCTTATAACAAGGGCAGTCATCGTGACAGACGCGCAAGCCGCACTTCAGATCCACAGAAGAGATGGCTTAGGTACGAGTGGATAGCAGCTGTTGAGGCCTCAAACCTACAGGGGTTGACATGGATCTACTGTACTGCTCAGACTGGAATTCATGGCAATGAAAAAGCTGACATCTTGGCTTCACAAACACCCATCATAGGCACGTTAGTGATGGAAGGAGTGACATTTTGAAATCAATCAACGACCGTCTGTTAGGTGAGGACACCGCAACAGATGAATCAGCAATCCACGAACTGCGAAGTTTCGACATTAAACGAGGTTCGAGCGAAGTGGGACGCATGAGAGGACAGCGCAGGAGCGTGTACAACCAGCGAGCTACTGGGACCATCAGCATCCAGACCCTGCACCATTTGATGAGAGAGACTGAGCACCTATGTGTATGCCCGAAGTGCAGTGGCGTCAATTCTTAGAAACAGAAACAAGAGACAATCGAGAATGGAGAACAAAACAGACAACAACAAACAGTTAAGGCAGTAGTCCACAGGAACCTACGCTTTGCCAAAAGGCCTTCATCAGGATCCACACAATTCAAATGACAACAATTAACTAATAATGAAACTAACAATGAACATTTAAGGGCACTTAGCTCAAGAGAGATGGTGGCATAATCCGTTTAAGAATAGATTGGATGCGCATAGCTTTTAGAGCAAGGAACAGGTTGTAAACAGACTGCAGAGTCTTCTAAACCAGTATAAAGACGTTAAGATAAGTAATAAGGGGATGACGTGGGCGAGTGGTTAAGTGATACCGCTCACGACACAAAGGTGCTGGGTTCGTTCCCCATCACAGCACCGGCCGTTACCCCGGGGAAGAAAACCCCTAGAAAATGCAGGAGGAAGCAGACCCTTACATAAAATGCATGCCGAAGTCGGATGCACTGGGCCGACAGGAGTAAAAAAAACCATATTGCAACGCACACCGTCTTTGAGAATAGAGAAATAAGGCGAACGCAATAAGTTATGACAGATAAAATTGTGACTCACATGAATCATTAATTGTTTTCATTTGTCTTGTTGTCCCCGACGGAGGCAACAAACGGTTATATAATATTGTTAACTTTGGAAACTTGTTGTGTATTATGGACAACAAACGGTTATATAATATTGTCAACTTTGGAAACTTGTTGTGTATTATGGACAACAAACGGTTATATAATATTGTCAACTTTGGAAACTTGTTGTGTATTATGGACAACAAACGGTTATATAATATTGTCAACTTTGGAAACTTGTTGTGTATTATGGACAAAAAACGGTTATATAATATTGTCAACTTTGGAAACTTGTTGTGTATTATGGACAACAAACGGTTATATAATATTGTCAACTTTGGAAACTTGTTGTGTATTATGGACAACAAACGGTTATATAATATTGTCAACTTTGGAAACTTGTTGTGTATTATGGACAACAAACGGTTATATAATATTGTCAACTTTGGAAACTTGTTGTGTATTATGGACAACAAACGGTTATATAATATTGTCAACTTTGGAAAATTGTTGTGTATTATAGACAACAAACCGTTATATAATATTGTCAACTTGAGAAAACTGTTGTGTATTTACAACTTCGCAAGTCGACAACTCGCTAAACTTTGAGAATCACTGGCCGTTTCAGATGTCTGCTCAATGTTCTTGCCTTGTCTGAGCGAGCTTCAGGAAATAAAATACTTTCATAATCCAAACACATAAACACTTTTGAAGTGTCCTTTCATTACACAGCGTGTGGGTGTATTGCTTGAGAATTGGGAGCACTACAGGAATCATACATGCTTAGACATGCATACAACTGTTGAGGTGGCACACAGCAAGGGAAAACAAAATAGTTATAAACTATTATAAGCTTTAATCTTATCATCATCATCATCATCGATGTTCGTCGCCATTTTCTGGGCATAGGCCATTGGGAACCACCACCCCCCCCCCCCCCCCCCCGATCTTGTTCGATCTTGAGCTGTCCTTTTTGCAGCTCTCCAGTTCAAGTCCAAAGAAGGAAGTTCATTTTCAGTCTCTTCTCCCAGTGCTTCTTGGTCTATCTCTCTTTCTATTTCCCTGTGGATTCTATATCAGTGCACGTTTGGCCAAGTTTTGGGTGGTCTCCGTTTCGTGTGTCCTATCTAACCACATGTCCTACGTTTGATCTAATGCTCCACTGGTTGTGGTTGGCTTCTACCTCAAATGCGGCCCAAGTTTTCACCACACGTCCTGGCCAAGTGAAACATACACACTAAAAATCTTTAAAGGCAGACAACAAAAGATAGTTTTCGCAGTCTAGTGTCATGCCATGACCTCAGGCCATGAATGTCAGAAGTGAGATTGGCAACGCCCCCAGGTTAAGTAAGTTCTGGAACTGTGGCAGATTGAGGTCACTGACACTTAGTGACAATGTTGGGAGGGAGGGGGGGATGCGATTACATGGACGAAAAAGAAGTGGCTGAGTGTGGACGTGTGGCAGAGCGCTCGCTTCTCGCGGAAAATGTACAGGGTTCGGCCCCTAATATTGACAAGCTCCAATTATAGTTACAGCTACAGTTGAAAATGTGTATCTAGTTTACTGCTTGGGAAGGTAAGGTATCGCGAATGGAACTTATTTCCATACCAGTTATTATACTTATACTACTACTACTACTACTACTGCTACTAGTACTACTACTACTACAGGAGCAACCAGTACTACTACTACTACTACTACTACTACTACTACCAGGGACGCACCAAGGATTTGTTAGTTAGGTGGGCGGGGGGGGGGGGGGGGGATGGAAGGCGAATAATTGAGAAAAAAAAAATAAAGTTATGGCAGCCTTCTCCTTTTCATCTGAGACCAAACGTACCGCACATTATTACATGTCAAGTTTCTATTTATATTCGGGTTCTCAACTTGGCTTTAGTTAGATTCAGTGGACTGAATAAACCGATCAATTTCCGCTTTGAAGTGCGGGAATAACTAGCGGTGTTATCGCTGGTCTATAAAAGAATATATTGGCTCTCTATAAGTAAATGTTTCTGGTCCGAATCTCCACCCATTGACTGCCTGTAAGTACATGCTTCTGGTCAGAATCTTCATCCATTGGCTACACACTTCTGATCATCTTCACCCATTGACTACACACTTCTGACCATCTTCACCCATTGACTACACACTTCTGACCATCTTCACCCATTGACTACACACTTCTGACCATCTTCACCCATTGGCTACACACTTCTGACCATAATCTTCACCCAATGACTACACACTTCTGATCAGAATCTTCACCCATTGACTACACACCTGACCAGAATCTTCACCCATTGACTACACACTTCTGATCAGAATCTTCACCCATTGACTACACACTTCTGATCATAATCTTCACCCATTGACTACACACCTGACCAGAATCTTCACCCATTGACTACACACTTCTGATCATAATCTTCACCCATTGATTACACACCTGACCAGAATCTTCCCCCATTGACTACACACTTCTGATCAGAATCTTCACCCATTGACTACACACTTCTGATCATAATCTTCACCCATTGACTACACACCTGACCAGAATCTTCTCCCATTGACTACACACTTCTGATCAGAATCTTCACCCATTGACTACACACCTGACCCTAATCTTCACCTATTGACTACACACTTTTGATCATAATCTTCACCCATTCACTACACACCTGACCAGAATCTTCACCCATTGACTACACACTTCTGACCATAATCTTCACCCAATGACTACACACTTCTGACCAGAATCTTCACCCATTGGCTACACACTTCTGACCATAATCTTCACCCAATGACTACACACTTCTGACCAGAATCTTCACCCATTGACTACACACTTCTGATCAGAATCTTCACCCATTGACTACACACTTCTGATCAGAATCTTCACCCATTGACTACACACCTGACCAGAATCTTCACCCATTGACTACACACTTCTGACCAGAATCTTCACCCATTGACTACACACTTCTGATCAGAATCTTCACCCATTGACTACACACCTGACCAGAATCTTCACCCATTGACTACACACTTCTGACCAGAATCTTCACCCATTGACTACACACTTCTGACCATCTTCACCCATTGGCTACACACTTCTGACCATAATCTTCACCCAATGACTACACACTTCTGACCAGAATCTTCACCCATTGACTACACACTTCTGATCAGAATCTTCACCCATTGACTACACACTTCTGACCAGAATCTTCACCCATTGACTACACACCTGACCAGAATCTTCACCCATTGACTACACACCTGACCAGAATCTTCACCCATTGACTACACACTTCTGACCAGAATCTTCACCCATTGACTACATACCTGACCAGAATCCTCACCCATTGACTTCACACTTCTGACCAGAATCTTCACCTATTGCCTACACACCTGACCAGAATCTTCACCTATTGACTACACACGTTTAAACAGAATCTTCACTCATTGACTACACACGTTTAAACAGAATCTTCACCCATTGACTACACACCTGACCAGAATCTTCACCCATTGACTACACACTTCTGACTAGAATCTTCACCTATTGACTACACACGTTTAAACAGAATCTTCACCCATTGACTACACACTTTTGAACAGAATCTTCACCTATTGACTACACACGTTTAAACAGAATCTTCACTCATTGACTACACACGTTTAAACAGAATCTTCACCCATTGACTACACATCTGACCAGAATCTTCACCCATTGACTACACACTTCTGACCAGAATCTTCACCTATTGACTACACACGTTTAAACAGAATCTTCACCCATTGACTACACACTTTTGAACAGAATCTTCACCTATTGACTACACACCTGACCAGAATCTTCACCCATTGACTACACACCTGACCAGAATCTTCACCTATTGACTACACACTTTTGAACAGAATCTTCACCTATTGACTACACACTTTTGAACAGAATCTTCACCTATTGACTACACACTTTTGAACAGAATCTTCACCTATTGACTACACACTTTTGAACAGAATCTTCACCTATTGATTACACACTTCTGACCAGAATCTTCACCCATTGGCTCTCTGTAAGCACATGCCTGTGACCAAAGTTTGACACAATCTCTAACTAAAGTCCTTTTAAAATAATTTTGAAGAAAGAACTGTTCCTTTTTACATTTAACAGAGCGAAAACAATTTTTTTTTAATGAATGGGGCGGGTGTCGGGGGGGGGGGGGGTGTGGTGGTTGGGGGGGGGAGTGATCAAGCGGGGGGGTGTGGGGTGGCCTGGGGATGGCCTTTAGCTCTTCTAGCCCAACCTCCCCCTCCTTGTGGGTGTGCCCCTGACTACTACTATCGGTACTACATCCATTACAATTACTGCTGCTATTATTACTACTACTATTAGCACTACTACTACTACTACTACTATTACCATTACTACTACTACTCCTATTACTACCACTGCTACTACCACTACTACTATTAACCATTACCACTACTACCACGACAACCACAATTACCACTAAAACTACCACTACAACAACCGCTACCGCCACTATTACTACTGCTACTATCTTTACTACCACGTCGTCTAAATGTTTTTTGTTCTTACATTTGTTTTTCATCAAATAATCTTGCAGTTCTCATGAAAACAAAGGCCTTCACTTTACAATATCAAATCATGAATTCATTCAAGCACTTCTTCTTCTTTGCGTTCGGTTTCGTCTGCTCGTTTGATGCCACCAGATGGGCTACCTCCATGAAGTGACACGTCAGTCGCAGGTCTTTAATGGTTCCCCACGGTTTCGTATGCTCGTTTTATGCCACCAGATGGGCTACATCCATGAAGTGACACGTCAGTCGCAGGTCTTCAATGGTTCCCCACAGTTTGTCTTGTTTGTTTCTCTCCTCGGGCCAGGTCTTCTCACGGGAGTCTTGGTGCAGTGGACATGTTTGCAGAATGTGTTCTGGAGTCTGGGGTCCTTTCTGATTTGTGCATTGTGCAGTCTGTGCTGCTTTCATTTTATGCATGTGTGCATTTAGTCTGCAATGACCTGTTCTGAGGCGGAAAATTGTGGTATAATGTTTCCTATTTAGTCTATTGATTGGCTCCTGTGGGTATTTGTTGTTTGTTCTCTATATCCACCGTTGTTTATATTGTTTTGGATGTGTGCCTTGACTTCTGGCAATGACACTGGGTGGGTGAATTGTTCTCTTTGTCTTCCCTCCCTGGCTAGCCTGTCCGTCCATTCATTTCCAGGTATGCCGCAGTGAGTTGGAATCCACTGGAAGGTGATTTTATTGTGGTCTGAGAGTTTATTTAGCTGGCATATCAGTTCCCTTTCCATACTAGTTCGTGGTTCTCTTTGTGTGGCCTGCACAATTTTCATGCAGTCACACAAAAACACTTTTTTTTTTATCCTTTAACCCCTTGTCGTCCAATAGTTTGACTGCTTCAATTATTGCCTGTTGCTCTGTTCTTAGATTTGTCGAGGGCGCCCCGGCAGCACTTGCTTTTTCTATAACGGTTCCATCCTGTAGAAATATGACGACTCTCGCCCATCCTTTCCTCAATACTTCCTCTGATGATCCATCTGTGTAGACGTGCGTCCACATGGGTTGAGGATAGGCGTCTCCAATGTTTCAGGTTTTTTTTCTCAATGCATCGTCTGATTCTTCCCCCTTTCTAGCAATACCTGGTATTTTCACTTCCACCGTGAAGTTGGGTTGTTGGTCTGTATTTTCATTTACAATTCAAACACAAAGAAGACAATACGTAATTAAGAACTAAAAAACCTGTGTGATATGAGAACGAAACAAAACGAATGCATAGACCAGAGCTAGCAGTACGAAATCAGATACCATTCTTTCATATGGAACTTATCGCAGTTCATCTCAACCCTCCGATAGAAGCTTTTTGGGGGGAGTTCTGTTTTGGAGGATTAAATTAGGTTTGGCGAAGATACGCCTCTTTCAAAAGCAGACTGTTTTTTGTTGGTTATATTAGGACGCAACAGGCCTTTGTGTGTTTGTTTCTAATGCCCAAAATGGCTATGTTTACTCTTTTGTGCGTCCTGAAAAGGACGTTAAGTGGCGAGTTGCAGTAGCTTTTCTTACATCCTGAGCGTGCTGATGAAGGTAGACCAGGGTCCTCATGCAGTTGTGCTATGCTTGGCTTCATCTGGGTGTCGCTCACTACTACGGGGATCACGTCTATCTCTCACCTCGTTAGCCAGGCTGCCATTAAAACAGCCAGGGAGAGCTGCGAGAAAGCCGAGGTGAGGGTTTTGACCAGTATATTTTGCCTGATCCTGACTAACATGTCTGATCAGTATGTTGTTCCTGACCAGACGTTAGTCTTCATCTTTGCCTTTGTATGTAAGCATGTGTGTATATGTGCGTGTGTGTGTATATGTATGTGTGTATGTATGTGTATGATGTGGTCTAGTGAATACGCCGATCTGATGTCCGCTTCGCTACGGTTCAAATCATGTGAGGTTATTCTGGTCAAATGCACCGTGCGCAGGATTTACCTGTTGTAGGAATGAACAAGTAAATATTGAAACGTTCGTTTTCGGTACAAGCTTTTGAATTATCTGTCCAGGATCTGTCAGCATGTAATAGAGTGACAGAACGAACTAGTAGAGGATGTGTACATAATTTCAGCTGTTTAAGAATGGGGAAGTGGGTTCAAATTGGAGAAATAGAAGTCCACGAAAACTGATGAAGGTCATGTCAAGTTGAATAAAAAGCTGGTAGAAAAGGTAACGGTAAATTTGGTTCCCATAGCAACAAATGTCGGCGGAGATGAAAATAACTCTTCATCGACTGAGCGGCAGCCTATTTGAGGTGGGGGTGGGGAGGGTGGCCAGTTCCCTTCCTTGCTGTTTATATTTTCCCCAACTTTATACGCCAGGTACCCATTTACAGCTGGATCGACTGTAGGAGCGGAAGTATTAGGAGCGAACCACGCCCGGATTTTTTTCTGTGCTTCTCTGATTTCGAGCTCTGGCGCGTTGTAATCCCATGCCTTAGCAAGCCAGCTCACTGTCGACTAGGCTACATGCTCCACAAAGGACCTCGTCGCTAAAGAAGCAGACAAGGTGGTTAGCCTGAACATAAACAGAAAGAAGACCCAATGTCTAATAGACACGTTCTGCTAGACTGGAGTAATGCGATTGAAAGATAAGCTCATCGAAAATATCAATGCATATATTAACATAGACCAGGAAATCAACAACCGCAGCATTGATCAGGAGATCTTACGCATGAGAGTGGCTGGTTGGTTCAACTTCAACCGCATTAAACCGATACTCCAGCAGATGGCGGGCGCCAAGCCAGTGCTCACACCTTTAATAGTAATGTTATCCCAGAAATGGTATATGGGCGTGAGGCTTGGAGTCTACGCAAATCAGACGAAGAGAAGCTCTTTATTTCAGAAAGAGCAATGGAGCGAAGAGTCTTAAATATCTCCCTAAGAGACCATATCCGAAATTCCGACATCCTCAACCAAACTGGTTCACGGGATGTTGTCGACTGCGTCAATGCCAAAATACAGATGGATTGGCCATATGGTCAGCATGACTGACGATAGATGAACCAGCCATATGGTCCGCATGACTGACGATAGATGAACCGGCCATATGGTCCACATGACTGACGATAGATGAACCGGCCATATGGTCCACATGACTGACGATAGATGAACCGGCCATATGGTCCACATGACTGACGATAGATGAACAAGAAGGATGTTTTTTGAGGGGCCATATTATTACAACCGCCGGCGCGGCGGCCCTCCATAAAGATGAAGAGATGATCTGAACCACGCCTTTGTACCATGATGGTATTCTAGGACGAAAGACTGACACATGTTCAAGCCGCTGGCTACCTGGTATCAGACAACTTTATAGCATAAAGCTAAGGCTAATTATTTAGCATACCTTTCATTGTTTAGGATTTTTGACACAATTTCTTCGTTTCTATACACATCCAGGCTCGTTATATCCTTCAAATTGTATTGTGTACGAATTAGGGTCTTCGCTGACTCTACATTGTATTGGTTGAGTATTAGGGCGTTTACTGACTCCACGTTGTATTGGTTGAGTATTAGGGCCTTTACTGAATCCACATTATATTGGTTGAGTTTTAGGGCATTTACTGACTCCACCGTGTATTGGTGGAGTATTAGGGCCTTTACTGAATCCACATTATATTGGTTGAGTTTTAGGGCATTTACTGACTCCATCGTGTATTGGTGGAGTATTAGGGCCTTTACTGAATCCACATTATATTGGTTGAGTTTTAGGGCATTTACTGACTCCATCGTGTATTGGTGGAGTATTAGGGCCTTTACTGAATCCACATTATATTGGTTGAGTTTTAGGGCATTTACTGACTCCATCGTGTATTGGTGGAGTATTAGGGCCTTTACTGACTCCACATTGTATTGGTTGAGTATTATGACCTTTACTGAATCCATATTATATTGGTTGAGTATTAGGGCTTTCACTTGTGAAACGTTGGCATCTATGCCAAGCAAGAGCACATGATTAACACCTGCACTTTAAGGCACCTATGATCCATTCCAGGGATTACAGGGAGGGACAAAGTGACAGATGCACAGGTGCACTCTCGCACCCGCCTTCCAAAGATGTACTTTCTCCTTAGACAGCGAAGATTACAATAGATTGGTCAAGTTCGTGGCTGGGGACGGCATGGGCTAGGGGTTAAGTGACACGGCTCACAACCAGAAGGTGCTGAGTTCGATCCCCGTCACAGCACCGGCCGTTACCCCGGGGAAGCAAACCTTTAGAAAATGCAGAAGGAAGCAGGCCCTTACATAAAATGTATGCTGAAGTCGGATGCACTGGGCCGACAGGCGCAAAATAAAAACCACAGTGCAATGCACACCGCCTTTGGGGATTAGAGAAATAAGGCGAACGAAAAAAAAAAAAATTTCGTGGCATGGATCATGTTAGCATTCCTAAAGATATCCTCTACGGACAGTTGGCGGATGGCAAGTGAACAGTAGGCAGTTTACAGTTGAGGTTCAAAGATGTGTGCAAGCGTGATATGAATGCCTTGGACATGAGTCTGACATCCTGGGATCAAAGTTTAGATTACCCTGAAGGACCACCTCACGATTGGTGAAAAGCAGCTCTTGTAACACGGAGTAGTGAAACGACAACACTTAAGAGGAAAGAAAACAAAATGATAAGCAAGTAAACAAAAAGTATATTTTCTTTATATTTCACAGTCTAATCATTCTATAATCAGTCATGACTGAAAGGGGCTACTATAATCAGTCATGACTGAAAGGGGCTACTATAATCAGTCATGACTGAAAGGGGCTAGTACTACATCTTTAGATTTCTAGCACATTATTATTTTCGTGGTGTTCTCAACCAATTCTGCATAATGTTGTGTTATGTTTGTTTATGTCTTGGGCCCGAGATGCAGCGCGATGAATGAGCTAACAGCAGCCATCAGCTCATAGCTGGCCACTTGCATCAGAGCAAGCGGACCAGAACTGACCAAGACCATATTCCGCCTCCAAGCGGCGGCCTTGGAAACAGACTTCACTAGTGTAGCCTGGGTAAGTTATGGATCGCAGTTTGAAGGTAAACCAGTTACCAGCTGAAATCGAATGTGTTATGAAAGTAAACCAGTTACTAAGTTACCAGCTGAAATCGAATGTGTTATGAAAGTAAACCAGTTACCCAGTTACCAGCTGAAATCGAATGTGTTATGAAAGTTACCCAGTTCCCAGCTGAAATCGAATGTGTTATGAAAGTAAACCAGTTACCCAGTTACCAGCTGAAATCGAATGTGTTAGGTCGAAAGGCGCAAATAGGGCAGTCTCGCTGTAAACTATGACACTACGTCAGAATGTTCTTTTCAAAACGAGTGCAGAATAAGACGAATGTTAATCTCCAAACCTTTAAAATGTACATCATTGGATCATTTCTTAAATGTATTGTTAGGGATAGCAGAAATAACAGAAGCAGTGAAACTCACCATACACGAAGCGCATACTAGGGCTTGATCAAGAAACTTCTTCATAACCTGGCGCTGAAAAGTTACAAATAGGACAATAAAGCTAAAAGAAATAAGACGAAGAAAAGATAATTATTATGGAATCTCTTTACATCTGTTGTGCATTAGAAATGTTGGTATTTTCTTTCTTTCCGCCTTCACAGTTACAAATGTTATGTTACTCGTTTTGGTTTTAATTCGTGATACTTCATAATTTTTACCCCTGAGTTTTCCGTTTGCAATTTGTTAAGCACATATTTGTTAAACTAGTTATCGGCACGCAGATGTGGACGCCCTCCTTGTCAAATTACTAGACACAGACATCTTCTACGCTTTCAATTGATATTTCCTCCCCGTTTGATGGGGTCGCTTTGCTCTCATCTTCGTTATCTGTAAGGTTTGTCATCTCCTTGTGCAGAGATTTCGTTCCTTTTCCAACATGGTACGGTCATGTTGTTCAAAGTCAGTGATACTGACTTGATCTATATATAAATGCTAGAGTACCGAAGCTGGACACATGTAGGGTTGTATAGTAAGAAACAGGTTTAGTGAAATGTCTATTTTGTGTTTGCAAAAGCTTGGATAGATGTAGCAGTTTTTGAATAATTTTAAAAGTTTAAGTTTGTTTTGTATTATTGAGTTCTTCTCCGTAGTCCATGGTGGCCTATCATACATAGCTAATATATTAATGCCTGTCATATTTGCACGGATAATTATAAGCCTGTTACAATCAATAGAATACAGTATATCACAGCTCACTTGTACAGGTGACATAGTTTATATACCAGAGTATCACTATTAGCTCCTTTTGGTCTATAATTTGTTGGATTCCGTTGCCACAACCACTGACATCGCGCCTGTGAAAAGCACAACTTGTCTCTCTGTGCTGTTATCTGTCATTAAAGTTTATGTTGCTGATTTCAAGGCCTCTGCTTCTACTCTGAATGAAGTTACTTGAAAATGTTCCTGTCGCCACTGATAGCTGTCTTTGCCCGCAGTTTCATAGACTCAGAAAGATCCTTCTACGTCCCTTCTCTGTTGAATTTGTTTTACTGGTAGTATTTACATGAGTACAGCTGTTGCTTTGGACAGTGATTCCCTATGTGTTGTACAGCCGTAGCTTTTTTTAAGTTTCTGTCCGGCTAGTCTTGTTTTTTTCTTTACAATACCGAGAATGTTTTCTTTCAGCTCTGTGAAGCGCTCTTTTCTTTCAGCTCTGTGAAGCGCTGTTTTCTTTCAGCTCTGGTAAGCGCTGTTTTCTTTCAGCTCTGGTAAGCGCTGTTTTCTTTCAGCTCTGTGAAGCGCTGTTCTCTTTCAGCTCTGATAAGCACTGTTTTCTTTCAGCTTTGCGGTTTGTTTGAGAGGGAAAGGATTGTATATGTTTCCTATTTATCTTTATTAACCCTGCCTTGGTCTACTTCTCTAGTGATGTTAGAGCTTGCTACAACCAATGATTGCTGTTGTCTTCAGAGATCCACACGACGAACAATTTTTAAAAAACTGAACTCGGGGCACTTTTTGGAAATGTTTCCGAACAAACATTTATATATTTGAGGAACAATGTGATGTGCGACAGGACTCCCCTTGGGGCATTCTCTGCTCTATTGTTCTCTTTTTTTGCTGGTCACATCTGTCACAACTGAAAAAATTCTAGCTGTTCTGGTTTCAAGGTACGTCGCTTAAAGGTTTTCCTTTAATTGCGATGAAATAACGCAGCTTTCCACTACATACAGTCTTTTAGGTTGTAACATGAAGTAGAGGCTATTTTGTTTCCTGGAGGCCGTGTTTTGGTCCTTAAAAGCTTATGCATTTGTCGCCCTGTGGCGAGAGGCGACTGAGCCCCAAGATAAATAAATGAATTACATGCCAGTTTAGAAGAGTGACAAAATTAAGTCAGACCATTGAAGACCTAGAATTGGGGCGTTTACCCCATCACGCAGAAACTTGGTCACAAGAAAAATAAATGCAGACCTTGGACGTGAATCATGTTGTCATTCCACAGTATGAGACACTGGGATTCGTACGGGGATTAGGGTGTCATTACACAGTAAGAGACTCTTGGATTCGTACGGGGATTAGGGTGTCATTACACAGTAAGAGACTCTGGGATTCGTACGGAGATTAGGGTGTCATTACACAGTAAGAGACACTGGGATTCGTACGGGGATTAGGGTGTCATTACACAGTAAAAGACACTGTAATTCATACGGAGATTAGAGTGTCTGTTATTCCACAATAAGAGACACTGGGATTCGTACGGTGATTAGGGTGTAATTCCACAGTAAAAGACACTTGAATTCATACGGAGATTAGAGTGTCTTTCATTCCACAATAAGAGACATTGGAATTCATACGGAGATTAGAGTGTCTGTCATTCCACAATAAGGGACACTGGAATTCATACGGAGATTAGAGTGTCTGTCATTACACAATAAGAGACACTGGAATTCATACGGAGATTAGAGTGTCTGTCATTCCACAATAAGGGACACTGGAATTCATTCGGAGATTAGAGTGTCTGTCATTCCACAATAAGAGACATTGGAACTATGTCACATCATTTAAACTACTGAGGCTAATCTGGCATGAGATCGTCTGTCTCTGTCTTGTCTGGTTTGTTCTTTCCCCTAAACATCGCCGTCTGAACGAAATTATTTGTCTTGAAACACCAATGCGCACCTCTCAGACCGACAATTCACAGAGTGCAGACATTTGAGATCAGTTGTGAGTTAAATAATTAATTGCGCCTGAAAAGACGGAACAAGAGTGTGTACAACTAGCGAGATTTGGGAATAATCAATATCCCGTTCATTTAAACATAGATCCTTAAAGAGATTGAGCACCTACGAATCTATTCGGAGGACAGTGATGGCGATTTCTAATAACATAACAGAACACACTTAAGTGCAAGGGAGAGAGAGGACCAGTGTATGTGTGTCATTGTCTGTCATACCCTTTGTAGAACGTCGCTCCCATCATCGCCAGTCTGAAAGAAACTCGATCTCTTGCCAAATCTCCAGCCTGCTCCAGAGTCATGCCCAAGCATTCCTTGACATCTTGGTCTCACCGCCTTCTTGGTCTGCCTCTGCCTTTCTGGTGCGACACCATACCACCGATTACCAATCTCTCAAGCCTGTTGTGTCTTTTGATGTGGTCAAAGTTTTCCATTTTTTGTTCATGGTAAAATGTATACATCAGCTCTCCTTTACGCAAATCTCTTGTCGAATGTCTGCATTCTTCTTTGTGTTTTGGTTCATTGAATTTGGATGACCTTGCTATAACATTTTGACTTGGAGGACTCTATATTTTGAAGCCATATGCTGCCATGGGAAAAACACAGGTTCTCAAAATTGTCACTTTTGTTAGATTGCTGGTATTCTGACATACTTTCCTCAGCCTTGTCTAGCTAATTTGTAATGGTAATGTCAATCTTATTCTGATTTCCTTTGTAGCACAGATAATCGAAGTTCATGATCTGTTCTATCTCTACACTCCCGAATTTGAATGCATGTTAACTTCTCGTTTTGTCGGTGATTATTATCTTAATTTGGTTTATGTTTACAAAGAGATTTTGATATTCGCTGCATCTGCTAACGGCTGCAATTAACTGCTCTAACCACTCTACACTGTTTGATAGTATCATAATATCGGCTGTGTAACTTAGCTCTGGAATATTACATCCGTCGACTATAATGTGATCGTGACTTTTGATATTCTCATCCTATCTAACGTTCTGCATTATGTCTCATTTCTGATGTTTTACGCAATCAAAGACCCTGGTGTAATCGATAAAGCATGTAAACAAATCTGCGTTTTACTCTCTACATGTTTCATATATGTTCCCCCATATTAGATATGCGATCTCTGGCCCTTCTTGTTTTTTCTGAAGCTTACTTGCACTTCGTGGATTTCGCATTAAAATTGTCTTTCTATCCTCATTATTCATCATCACTATCATCATTTTTGTTTTCATCTCCCATACTGCGTTGTCCATCTTATTTTCTGTATTTGTTTATTTAAAATTCTGTGCTGTAAATCAAATTAGTTGGTAACTTTAATAGAGATTTATTGTACCCTATTTCTATTCCTTTCATATATAAATGTCTGTCTTGTTTGTGAATGGTATATTTGACTTTTCACATTATTTGGTTATGATCTTTCACATCTTTGAGATGTTTTTGACCAGTGCAAAATCAGAAAATCATTGAACATTTACCCTTTGTCTTCAATGCAGACGACACATTACATTTAGAACGATCAATTGAAAATGTGGTACAGTGACCTTTTCATGGAGTTGGGCGTGTTAACAGTTGTGGGTTAGATACTAGCAGTGATCAGTAAGTTTTTACTGCATAAGACTACTGCGGCAGTGATTTGTTCGAGACCAAGATCAACCACTAAAAGACCTGAGAAGGAGTTGCGATAGTTCGAGATGGACGGCGCTACATGGCTGTATGTCTTATTGACCCTGTTGTCAAGGGTTACCAGCACAGGCCAGAACTCGAGACTCAAGCGTGAGATATTGCCAGACAAGTGAGTATATTTGCAACTATTGAAATGTTTATCATTCTTCTTCTTCGTCTTTCGACTTCTCACTCAAAGTGAAAGAACCACCACGACAGCTGGTCCCTTTACGTGAAGTCTGTATACAACCACTTGCAGTGGCAGCTTCAGTAGCAGTGGCTATAAATGTTCAAGTTTCTAGCCAAACTATTATCGTAATCATCATCAAGTGACCTGCCAGTTGACGTTTACAATCAGGGATATCCACCTCCTCTTATCACGTGTCATTCATCAGTTCCGCCGTTGATCGTCTCCCATACCATTTCTTCAAGCAGTTCAATATGTTATCTCTTTGCTTTTATTTATCTCTCTTTCTTGAGATTCTGCCCGTTGTCACCGTGTGTTCCAACCCGCCTCTTCTCGTGGCATGCCTGAAAAAATATGACTGCCATGTCCTGATTTGTGTTATAAGCTGTTGCTGTGTCTATGCCTCTTCAAGTACTATGTTATTAGCTTTCTTTGCAGCCCATAAGATCCTCATCATGCTTCTATAAAACCACATTTCCGTTGCCTCCAATGATTCCTGTGCTTCCCTGCTGATTGTCCATGACTCGTTGCCATATGCCAGTACATAAAACCTTCTTTAGTCGCCTTTTACACGCTTGGGAGGATACTAAGCTCCAAGCCTTTCCACTCTGGGTGCTACTAGAGCAGTATTACAAGCATAACATATACCACTTATTATTATTGTACCGATCGTCTTCATTATCATGTTACATTTCTTCAGCTCTGCAACATCCTTTCTCATGATCTACCAATGTTGACCTGGTTGTAGCCCAAGATGGCGGCCACATGATTAATGTGTGCGTGTCTGTAAGATTAACACGTCGCCTGTCATCGTATACCGAGTGCAAAGGTTTGAAGTTTGGAAATGGTTCAGCAGAAAGTAAAGGGAATTACAGACCAGTATGTCAATAACACTTTTCTTGGAAATTCCGAGACCTGTATATCTAAAACGTTTTTCCTGGAATTGCGAGGCTAGTATTTCACAATATCTTTTCCTGGAAATAGACGGATTGGTTGTTGCAGTCTGAAGCTGGCTGAGCTGACGTATTCTCTCTTAACTGGTTTTCCTGAGTAGAGATTGTAGTTGTTGTAGTGACTCTTCTTATATCCTTTAGCACACTAAATATAGATAGGTCTGGTAGTACATCCAATGCTTCTTAGCAGGCTGACCACTTAAGGGTTTGAAGTGACGATCCCCACCTCACTGGCCAGGCTGTTGTGACACAGCTGATTTCCAGGTCCAAACTGTTGACGTGAAATGTGATCTTGGTCAGTTTGTTTCACCTGGCTCTAACGGGAAATGTGAATATTTGTCGGTGTTGTTTCACCTTACCCTGACTTGAGATAAAGGTCTTGATCTGTATATTTCACCTGACCCTGACTTGAGATAAAGTTCTTGATCTGTATGTTTCACCTGACCCTGACTTGAGATAAAGGTCTTGATCTGTATGTTTCACCTGACCCTGACTTGAGATAAAGGTCTTGATCTGTATATTTCACCTGACCCTGACTTGCGATAGAGGTCTTGGTCTGTATATTTCACATGACCATGACTTGAGATAGAGTTCTTGATATGTGTGTTTCACCTGACCTGACGTGAAGTAAAAGTAGCAGCCAGCGCCACATAGCAGACAGTTTGCGTCAGGATCAGCGAACCATACTTGACCAAGACCCTAGTCCGCCTCCAAGTGGCGACCCTTGGAACAGACTGCATACATGCAGACTTGTTTAAGAGAATAGCGATTGAATAGGAAAAGCAAACCTGGTTTCAAACATTCCGTGCTGAAACCTTATGTGTTGAGTCGAAATGAGCAAATATCGCAGCCTAGCTGTAAACTACATCGTTGTAACATCTTTTTTACGACGAACGCCGAAGAATAAAATGTATGTGAAAGGATGTGAAAGGATGTGTATTTAAAATGATGTGTCTCTGAAAGGATGTGTATATGTATGGATGTGTCTGTGAAAGAATGTGTCTGGGAAAGGATGTGTATATGAAAGGATGTGGATATGAAAGGATGTGTATATGTAAGGATGTGTCTGGGAAAGGATGTGTTTAAGGAAAGGATGTGGATATGAAAGGATGTGTATATGTAAGGATGTGTGTGTGAAAGGATGTGTCTGGGAAAGGATGTGTATATGAAAGGATGTGGATATGTAAGGATGTGTATATTAAAGGATGTGTCTGGGAAAGGATGTGTATATGAAAGGATGTGTATATGAAAGGATGTGTATATGAAAGGATGTGGATATGAAAGGATGTGTATATAAGAATTGATGTGTCTGTGAAAGGATGTGTATATGTAAGGATGTGTATATGAAAGGATGTGTAATATGAACGGATGTGTATATGAAAGGATGTGTAACATGAAAGGATGTGGATATGAAAGGATGTGTATGTTAAAGGATGTGTCTGTGAAAGGATGTGTATATGAAATGATGTGTCTGTGACAGGATGTGTATATGAAATGATATGTCTGGGAAAGGATGTGTATATGAAAGGATGTGAATGTGAAAGGATGTGTAATATGAAAGAATGTGTATATGAAAGGATGTGTAATATGAAAGGATGTGTATATGAAAGGATATGTATATGAAAGGATGTGTAATATGAAAGGATGTATATATGAAAGGATGTGGATATGAAAGGATGTGGATATGAAAGGATGTGTAAATGAAAGGATGTGGATATTTTTTATTTCTTTTGCGTTCGCCTTATTTCTCTAATCCCCAAGGCGGTGTACGTTGCACTGTGGTTTTTATTTTGCGCCTGTCGGCCCAGTGCATCCGACTTCAGCATGCATTTTATGTAAGGGTCTGCTTCCTCCTGCATTTTCTAAGGGTTTGCTTCCCCGGGGTAACGGCCGGTGCAGTGATGGGGATCGAACCCAGCACCTTCGGATTGTGAGCCGTGCCACTTACCCACTAGGCCACGCCGTCCCCGGGATGTGGATATGAAAGGATGTGTAATGTGAAAGGATATGTATATGAAAGGATGTGGATATGAAAAGATGTGTATCAAAGGATGTGTCTGTGGAAGGATATATATATCAAACGATGTGGATATGAAAGGATGTGTATATGAAAGGATGTCTATGAATTTACGTTTCAATGAAATGTGTAATCTGTGATAAGATGTGGATGGAAGGGTGTATCTATATTCCATAAACTTCTATTTCTCTCTCGGCAGGCCTCGAATCATCACCGAAAACGGACACCTGATATTTCAATCTGGTTTAAACCGCAATATCACATTCAGGTCAGGGTCAGGAGGAGTTTACCTAGACAACCTTGACTTGAAATATGCTGTTACCCAGGTGAGTTGTGTGCCTTTACTGCTATACAACACACGTTTTCATGGAATTACAGAATTATATAAGCATTTAATTCACATGCACAATGTGAGGGAACATTTATGGTTCTCTCTCTTCAGTCATACAAGCTGTAGAGCCAGATCGCTTAACTGTCGATCGCGTGCTATTTGGTAGCTACTGGTAGCTCGCGATGGTATTTTCTGTAGTTCGTAAGGTGTGGGGTGGGAAGGGGAGAAGGCATTTATAGTGCTTATAATTGAAGGTCAGCACGCATTAAAACAACATAGAGAAAAGTTATGAAAATTGCAAGAAAAGAAATAGAAACAATAAAATTCATACCAAACCGACAAGCAACAAGCAAAACAAGTAAAAAATTATACGTACCTGAGCAACGTAATCTCAGTAGATGGAAAAGGCAATACAGAAATCCAAAACATGTAATAAAGCAAGTCAAATCATTCGGCATATGTCCCCCATATTGCAATGTAAACCTGTGGCAATGGATAAAAAAATAACACTATACAACACGATAGTGTACCGATCGATTTGATGGAGCTCTGTCTCAGACGGTAAAGGAGTCTGCTCTATTCTATCTCACTCTACACTCACTCTATTCAAATCCAAGTAACACTTAGTATAAACACAATACAGCAGATTCTTTATTCAAGTAACATTACCAACTATAAACTTCTAACAACTTAAATTCTTTCTCTCAGACATTTGCTAAAACACTCCTACCCCTAAACCTAACAATATCGATAGTGCTATTGCCCGGTTCTTTCTCCTCTCCTAATCTGGCTTGCTGCGATAGAACTTTGTTGCGGATTGCAGCTGATGGTAAAGTTCGTAGGTTCTAAACCTAGGTATGACGTCCGTGGTCTTGTTCCTCTTTGTCGGCGATAGATCGAAGTGGTCTCGACGTGATCAGGGTAGACTGCGTTAAATATGATCCATAGGATCACCGCAAAACTGCCTCTAGCTGCAACTGACGACTTACATTCACGTGATCAAGGTGATGTCGACGTAATCGGTGGAACTGCATCAATATGATGAATGGGATGACTGGTAGACTGCCTCTATAAGCTACTGACTACTTGTAATTACGACCAATACATAATATGAGACAGGTAGCACTACACTTCTGCTATACCTCATCAAGAAACAGCAAACTAAGTTGCTTGGCAACGTGACGCGACAAACACCAGATAGTATCTCTCAGAAAGCAATGATATACAGATACAATAGATACAGTACCGAGGGCATCCCACGCAAATAATAGAAAGCAGAAATAACAGAATTAGTGAAGCTTCCCGTGTACGAAGCACATACTAGTGCCTGTCTAGAAATCTCATCATGACCAGGACGCTGAATGGCACTAGCAGGACACAAAGCGAAAAGAAGAAGAAAGATAACAGAAGCAATAGACAAAACTAATTCCAAGCATGAACCTCAAAGTGACGGCTGTGCCTTCGTGTCCAGTTTCTCTAACTCGTGTCTTTCTTTGCAGCAAGCCGCAGCCGTCAACCAGAAGTCAATTGCTCAAATTTAGATTGCAACAAAAAAGAGAAAGACGTGAAATGACTTTGTTACCTCATGATGTGAATGTCTGATAGCGAATGTTTAAATAAAAGATTATCTGGATTAAAGTCGTTGTACTTTGCTCAAGCCAAATATTTGATTGGCATCACATAACTTGTGGTCCCCCTCGTGTTCATTACCTTGAGTTAATGGGGGGACGCGTGTCTCAATGATCCCAAGAGCTATGCCAGGAGAGGTGAAATCTTCCAGACGGGCCACCCAAACAGAACAGGCCAAGGGGGAGAGATCATCTGAAAACGGACCTCACCTAGAGTTTAATAGGTTTGGTCAAGGCCAACCACCTAGATCCATAAAAACAATGCTGGTTACAGAAACGTTGACAACTAAACAACAACAAACGGTCAAGAGAAAGGAACGGCCTCAGAATATGAGAACAAAGAGAAATGATTATCTACGATGGAAATCAAGGAGAGTATGCACAACATGTAGAGGCAGTGACAATGACTAAATAGGTACGGAAGACACTAATACACTGGCAGGCCATTAGCTACATAAGTATTACTACAAGTGTCAAAACTTTCGAGACAGAACTAACTGAATGAGGGTTGTCCATGGCCTATGTCCCGAAATAAGCGACGGATATTGATGATGTTGATAACACAACTTGTTCAATTAATAAGTAACACAATTGTATAATTTCCTCTTTCAGACTCAAGCAAACAAACAGTCAATTGACAGAATTCAGAGCTCCCTGGGATCGGTAAATCTATTGTTTGATTCATATTTATTAATTGATATGAGATTATATAATTTATCTTAAATTATGTGCTTTGTCATACCACTGAGCAGCAAAGAAGCGCCTAACAGACCGCGTATTTTAGCCCATTATGGTTGCCGCCAGGCCACGGATTTTACTGGAATTCGCACTAGTCGACTTCTTAAACTTGTGTCAACGGAAACGTGTTCTTGTTTTCCATTTGGATTAGCTAGTTCGTTCATTTTGTGATGTTTTTCTCTTCGATTAACCTGGCATGATCATCGGCTATTTGAAATAATATTTCAGTTACCCTGTGTCGTATTTCCACGGTCCCCTGCACACGGCTGAACTTCACGAAATTGCCGCTCTTCGTCCTGTTTGCTGACAGCTCCGGTTTTCATGTGGCTGAGAAATATACAAATAGACCAGAAGAGATTAGCAATATACCCACGACACAACGCTCACACGCTACGACTGCGTGGGGTTATGGGAAAGACTAGTCTAAACAAGAAGTAGAAGAAACTGGTTCTCTACAGACTCTGGAGAGTCTTGTAAACCAGTATAATAGCGCTCAGTTAAGTTAACTGGTACCTTATTAAAGCTGGAAGTCATCATGTCTTGACTCATTCCTTGTTCGGGAATATACAGTAGAATTAGGAAAACTACTCATAAATTGGCTTCTGCGCCTGGAATAAAACTGTAACTGGGCGAACAGACATGTGCTCAGTCCCTTCCATTACTGAAGTGCCAAAGACAGAACGAACTTCGTTGCACTTGGCTAGCGGTTCTGTAAAGCTCTTCTGGCTTTCTCAGGTACCAATTGACAGCTATGTTGATTGGAAGAAGCGGTCATACATAGCCCGGTATGTTGCACTTATCATGAAGCTAACAATTTGAAGCTAGTACGCTTGGATTGGAAACCAAACTAACACTTAGGTTCCGCTGTGGTAGTCGAGAAACTCAAATTAATTGCAGTTTTACAAACGAGCATTTAGAGGAGATGGCTTGGCTTGGCTTCGTTCGTTCTCAATCTCCCGCTACCAAGGCCTGAAAGGGCTTAAGTAGCAGGATGTAGTTTAGAGAACAGAATGCGTTGTGTCATAGTTTACAGCTAGACTGCGATATTTGCACCCCTCGATCCAACACATCCGACTTCAGCAAGCATTTTTTGAGTACCGGGTTAGCATTCCCTCTTCGATTCCTTCTCCTTAGCTAGTATGCCCTGCTGCAGCCTGTTATCCAGGATCACCGCGTGGAGGTGAAGAAGGGTTTGGCAGCTCTGGTTCGCTGACCCTGACGCTAGCAGTCAGCTATGGGTCGCTGGCCCTGACGCTAGCAGTCAGCTATGAGTCGCTGACCACTGCAGCTCATGCGCTCATTTAGAGGAGATGACCAACGTTTCGGTCTAACAAGATCTTTATCGAGTGCGAGACAAAGAAAAAACATTACAGAAAACACGACGCATCTAAGCTAAACGGAAGCGTTAAGTTATCGCAAACCTTGAAAGAAGTGATATATGGCTATCAACAGGTATTTGTTTGTTCTAGACCAGAGGTTCGTAACCTTTTTTGTTACTGCGGGCCGCCTTCAAATATCTTTTGTTGCCGCAGACCCCCGAAATGTTCCATATATTAGCACATTGAAGAATGAATTATCAGTGTGTTTACAAAAAAATAAAACAATGTCTGCACTTGAAAATGTTAATGGCAAAGTGTTGTTAATCAACCATGACAAAAATTGTCAGAAGTGTACGATCATGGACGGCAGTCCAACCGTGATGCCATGTGACTTGATCGCTACGAATCCACACGTGCGTCTGTTTAATCGGCATTTGTCTAATTGTATGAACGTTCTCTAAACTAACTTCTGCTGTATTTGTCTTTATTTCTGTCTTTCAATTATCTTTTGATTTTAAATATTAAAGCTCATAACAATTCTTCAAGTCTTCGCGGACCCTTGAGATGACCATGCAGACCATCAGTCCTCGGTGGACAACAGGTTAAGAGCCTCTGTTCTAAACAATTTCTTTATTTATCGACTTACTGCAATAGTTATGAAGTTTTCTAGTTTACCTATTTAACTTCACTCGACGATTTGTGATGCTTTTGTTTTGTCTGGCTCGTGATGATAGTTTTGTTAGCCTAAAGGTCGGCCATCGTCTGTTGTAGCTCTTTTATAAAACTGCATTTCAACCTTTTGAGTTTTTCTAATCCGTTATCTTCAGATATAATTGTAGTCATTGTTAATGAATATTTAGAAGAGAAAAGTAGCAAGTAATCCACAAGAAAGTTGTAGCAGCACCATGCATGACATACAATGAGTATTGGTTAGTAATCCCCACGGCGTGTATTGATATAAGTGTACATGGTTCTCTCCCACGACATCTAGTGGCATAAGTGTACATGGTTCTCTCCCACGACATCTAGTGGCATAAGTGTACATGGTTCTCTTCCATGACATCTAGTGGCATAAGCGTACATGGTTCTCTCTCACGATAAGTGGCATAAGTGTACATGGTTCTCTCCCATGACATCTAGTGGCATAAGTGTACATGGTTCTCTCCCATGACATCTAGTGGCATAAGTGTACATGGTTCTCTCCCACGACATCTAGTGGCATAAGTGTACATGGTTCTCTTCCATGACATCTAGTGGCATAAGCGTACATGGTTCTCTCTCACGATAAGTGGCATAAGTGTACATGGTTCTCTCACATGACATCTAGTGGCATAAGTGTACATGGTTCTCCCCCACGCCATCTAGTGGCATAAGCGTACATGGTTCTCTACCACGACAAGTGGCATAAGTGTACATTGTTCTCTCCCACAACATCTAGAGGCATAAGTGTACATTGTTCTCTCCCACGACATCTAGAGGCATAAGTGTACATGGTTCTCACCCACGACATCTAGTGGCATAAGTGTACATGGTTCTCTCCCACGACATCTAGTGGCATAAGTGTACATGGTTCTCTCCCACGACATCTAGTGGCATAAGTGTACATTGTTCTCTCCCACGACATCTAGCGGCATAAGTGTACATTGTTCTCTCCCACGACATCTAGTGGCATAAGTGTACATGGTACTCTCCCACGACATCTAGTGGCATAAGTGTACATTGTTCTCTCCCACGACATCTAGCGGCATAAGTGTACATGGTACTCTCCCACGACATCTAGTGGTATAAGTGTATATGAAATATGACTATTTCTAGTATCGTCTTGTGGCATAAGTGTACATGAAAGATGGTCTCTTTTCCCAACAATATCTAGTGACATATGTGTACATAAAAGATGGTTTATCCTCCCTAACACGTCTAGTGATGTAACTGTACATGAAACATGGTTTTTCCTTCCTAAAACGTCTAGTAATATAAGTGTACATGAAAGATGGTTTTTCCTCCCTAAAACGTCTAGTGACATAGGCCGTACATGAAAGATGATTTCTCCTCTCCACGACGTATAGTGGCATAACTGTACATGAAAGATTATTCCTTCTCTCGCTCCCCTTCCCCGACGTCCCTTCCCCAACGTCTAGCAGAGACTAGATGAAATTAGATGAAGCAAAGTCTGATAGTGACCGTTGAATGAATGTGATTATTGATCAATATATCAGCCAAATCTCTGTTGTAAAACTATTTACCAACGAATGTTCGTCATAATCCTTTCTGTGAAAAATGATTGCAACTTAAGATTGAAAATTGATATTCTAAGTGAAATTTACTTTAAATCTCAACCACGAATGTCAGGCACATGGTTCTCGTGATGTTTCGAGTCGGCTAAATACATTGGAGACCCAAGCCCAGCCCCTGTTGAACCTACCAGATCGAGTCAGCTCGATGTCTGCCTCTATGCATGGTCTCCAATCCCAGGTAGGAATGCACTACTTCTTTCGGGTTTTGTCTCTTAAGACTTCAGAGCTATAAAACGTTGCTATGGTTGTTATTGTGTAGGTGATGTGACGACCAGCTATGGTTGTTATTGTGTAGGTGATGTGACGACTAGCTATGATTGTTATTGTATAGGTGATGTGATGACCAGCTATGGTTGTGATTGTGTTGGAGATGTGACGACCAGCAATGGTTGTAATTGTGTTGGAGATGTGACGATCAGCTATGGTTGGGATTGTGTTGATGATGTAACGACCATCTATTATTGTGATTGGGTTGATGATGTCACGACCAAATATGGTTGTGGCTACCTTCGTGATATGACGACTAAATATGGTTGTGCCTACCTTGGTGATGTGGCGACTAAATATGGTTGTGCCTACCTTGGTGATGTGACGACTAAATATGGTTGTGCCTACCTTGGTGATGTGACGACTAAATATGGTTATGGCTACCTTCGTGATGTCACAACTAAATATGATAAGTGTATGTTTTTTAAGCAGTGTGGTTCTTCTACTCTTTTAACATTTCTTGAGATATTTAAAAAACAATTCTATTTGTGTTTCGTTCAAATGACCAAACCAACCAAGCTGCGCTTATATTTCTCTCTAGTGTTTGCGCTCATTTTGGATTCTCTATAACGGTTCTTTTCAATATCATTGTCCGTAGTTGATAGTTTATATTTGAAACTCAGCTGTGATGAAGATTGTGCACGTAGACAAAATGATGGGACTAATGTGCTGTGTTTTATTTTGATTAGCTTGTCCAGTTATCGACAGTGCCGAGTGAACTCAGCTCAGACTCCTGACACTGATAGTATAAAGCGCATGGGAAGTCAGGTCAACGGCCATCAGTGTATATTTTGCTATGACAAAAGCCATGAACTTAAATTGAAATACACAGGGGGAATCTACTAACTATTGATAAGACAAAAGACGGACCCACTATTCCCTCTGTAATGGGAGGTTGCACTAAAGCGTTTCTGCCTTCTAATCATCAAATCGCTTAGTGTTTCCTCGACTCGAGGGAGAAAGAAACCCAAAGGACAGAGAGGAGGAAATCGGAGACAGATTTTGTCGGATACAAACATCGGAACGCTCTGCTAGAGACGGAACTTTAGGCACCATATCAGACAACGTTGAATCTGCTTGGTATACGGTAGTCCAAGCTGTGCAAGGAGTTGCAAGCGTAGTGCAAGGTCCACAGAAGGCCACCCGGAAACCTTGGCTTACAGAGTTAACCCTATCAATCCTTTATTTTTTTTTAAAAGAAGGTAGTTAGGTCCAGAAGCGATTTCATTGAATGCAGGCCACACCAAAAAAAAAAAAAATTTAAACGGCCGCCAAAAAGAACCGATAACTGAATCCCTATAGTTGACAGTACACAAGAAGGTCTGAGACACACTGACACGAAGTCATCGAACCATCGATCAAGTCTCTAAGATCAGATTAATTCTACCAGCGACTTATAGAATATTTACTAGCAGTCATTAAAAACGAATCACTTTATTCCAGTGGTCTCGAGGTAAGGTGTTCGCCTCGGGTGCTGGAGGTCGCGGGTTCAATTCCTGGGGGGAGACACCGGGATTTTTTCACGTGGATGATCCGGTAAATATTTCCCCTGATCTCTGAGTAGTGAGATCAGACACCCGTGTGCGGTGGCGCACACGTTAAAAATACCTTAGCAGTTGGAAATGGAAAAGAGTAAGCCTAACGGCCGCTGCTCGGGCAAAATCCAAGTTAAAAATCTACTCAAATTATTCTAGGGATTCTCGCCCCACAGAGAATATGTCACACACAAAAAGGGGTCTGTGTGGCCATAATAACAGGTCTTGGTTATGTGGTTAGCGGAGTGGCTTAGATGACGCCTAACAGGCTGCGGGTCTACCTTGCTCTAATTTATGCTTCAGCTCCACCAGTCTCAACAATAGGCGACCGTATATTCCAGGGGCTAACAGATGCAAACAGACCTAGCAAGTCACCAGTGGATTTTCACCTACCAAAAAATATGAAATAAAGGAGGTCGCACCTCCCCATGACGTCTAACGACATACGTGGACAAGATAGATAAATAGTGGACAAGATAGATAGATAGTGCACAAGATAGATAGATAGTTGACAAGATAGATAGCGGACAAGATAGACAAATAGAACACCGAAAGTGATCTACTTACACAAACAGCGAAAGCATGCAAGTGATGAAGGTCAAGCTGACCGTTTTTCATGAGCAAATCATGCTTACTTCCCTTTTCACGCGCTTCACGTTCAAAACAACGAATTGGAAAATTCTGGCTTTTTTAAACGGTCGAACAAGTTTAAATTGGGCACACACATTAGTCGTTCCAACAAGTAAAAGGCCTTTATATTTTTTCATCGAAAGAAAGTAGATTCATGTTTTCGTCATGTGAGCTACAAGGGTGATTGAAAGCTGTTGGTATGCTGATGAAACTATGGTAGTCAGGGACATGTGAAGCATACTCATCATATTATGTTAGGGTCAGGTGAAACATACTGATCAGACAATAGTAGTCAGTGACATGGGAAATATACTACCGGACGATGGTAGTCAGGGACAGGGAAAATTTACTGATCAGACGATCTATGAGGACAGAATGGAGATAACAGCATAAAGAAGACAAGCCAGAAAATTACAGCATAGACAAACTTGGCAGAGATTGGCAGACAAAGATCTTCAGACTCAGAACGGGACATTGTAGACTCAAGGCCCACCTCCACAGAATGGGTCTCAGAGATACTGCCATGTGCGATTGTGGAGCACCCAAGCAAATACCAGAACATATTCTGCAGGACTGCCCTACCTATGCAGACTAAAGAGAGGCAGTCTGGCCTGGGGAAGCGATCATGCTCGAAAAGCTGTGGGGGATCAGTGAAGACCTGGAATGCAGTCTCCTTCGTGAACCTCACCGGACTAGAAGCCTAGCATCAGTTGATCGTGAACCTCACCAGACTAGAAGCATAGCATCAGTTGATCGTGAACCTCACCAGACTAGAAGCATAGCATCAGTTGATCGTGAACCTCACCACACTAGAAGCATAGCATCAGTTGATCGTGAACCTCACCAGACTAGAAGCATAGCATCAGTTGATCGTGAACCTCACCACACTAGAAGCATAGCATCAGTTGATCGTGAACCTCACCAGACTAGAAGCATAGCATCAGTTGATCGTGAACCTCACCAGACTAGAAGCATAGTATCAGTTGATCGTGAACCTCACCGGACTAGAAACATAGCATCAGTTGGTCGTGAACCTCACCGGACTAGAAGCATAGCATCAGTTGATCGTGAACCTCACCAGACTAGAAGCATAGCATCAGTTGATCGATGAAGAAGAAGAACTGAAGAACTGATCAGACGATGGTAGTCAGGGGTAAGGTAAATATACTGATCAGACGATGGTAGTCAGGGGTAAGGTAAATATACTGATCAGACGATGGTAGTCAGAGACAGGGGAAATATACTGATCAGACGATGGTAGTCAGAGAGGGGAAATATACTGATCAGACGATGGTAGTCAGAGACAGGGGAAATATACTGATCAGACGATGGTAGTCAGGGACAGGGGAAATATACTGATCAGACGATGGTAGTCAGGGACAGGGGAAATATACTGATCAGACGATGGTAGTCAGGGGTAGGGGAATCATACTGATCAGACGATATTAGTCAGGGACAGGGGAAATATACTGATCAGACGATGGTAGTCAGGGGTAGGGGAATCATACTGATCAGACGATATTAGTCAGGGACAGGGGAAATATACTGATCGGACGATGGTAGTCAGGGACAGGGGAAATATACTGATCAGACGATGGTAGTCAGGGACAGGGGAAATATACTGATCGGACGATGGTAGTCAGAGGTAGAGGAATCATACTGATCGGACGATGGTAGTCAGGGACAGGGGAAATATACTGATCAGACGATGGTAGTCAGGGGTAGGGGAAATATACTGATCAGACGATGGTAGTCAGGGACAGGGGAAATATACTGATCGGACGATGGTAGTCAGAGGTAGAGGAATCATACTGATCGGACGATGGTAGTCAGGGATAGGGGAAATATACTGATCAGACGATGGTAGTCAGGGGTAGGGGAATCATACTGATCAGACGATGGTAGTCAGGGGTAGGGGAATCTTACGGATCAAGATCCCGCCTCATTTCTAAGCAGTTCTCACAGGAAGCAGGCCGTTTCATGGCAGCCTGGCTAACGAGTTTGGGATCGCAATGTGATTCTCATAGTGGTGAGGTTAGTGAGGAGTCTTGCATTGGACCCCAACCACCAGAACCTCGGTCCACCTTCTCTAAACACACCTCGGGATGTGAGGAGAGGAGCGACTGTAACCAGCCACGAATGAAAGTTGTCTAGAGTACCTAACTCAAACAGGAAGGGCAATAGCAACAACGGCTTGTTGTAAACTTAATGGCTAGAATACGCTGTAAGGAATTGACAAGATTAGAACAGGAGTGGCTATGTCAAGTCAGACTGAGGAGGGTTGGGCATGGGGCTGACCACCTGTAGAAACTAAAATCCACAAACAAAAAGTAACATTCGACCTCTAGACCAATGACAGTCTACATGAAAGTTATAGAGGGCAAGATCCATAGGAAAAGAGGAAGGTTGCGACCAAGACTCACCTTTACATTTCAGGAATGCGGAGACAATAATGTACGAACCTATGCTCAAGTGAAGAGAGCTGCAGAGGATAGGGTCAAATGGAGAGAGCTGCAGAGGATAGGGTCAAGTGAAGAGAGCTGCAGAGGATAGGGTCAAGTGAAGAGAGCTGCAGAGGATAGGGTCAAATGGAGAGAGCTGCAGAGGATTGTGTCAAATGGAGAGAGCTGCAGAGGATAGGGTCAGGTGAAGAGAGCTGCAGAGGATAGGGTCAAATGGAGAGAGCTGCAGAGGATAGGGTCAAGTGAAGAGAGCTGCAGAGGATAGGGTCAAGTGAAGAGTGCTGCAGAGGATAGGGTCAAATGGAGAGCTGCAGAGGATAGGGTCAAGTGAAGAGAGCTGCAGAGGATAGGGTCAAATGGAGAGAGCTGCAGAGGATAGGGTCAAGTGAAGAGAGCTGCAGAGGATAGGGTCAAGTGAAGAGAGCTGCAGAGGATAGGGTCAAATGGAGAGAGCTGCAGAGGATTGGGTCAAATGGAGAGAGCTGCAGAGGATAGGGTCAAGTGAAGAGAGCTGCAGAGGATAGGGTCAAATGGAGAGCTGCAGAGGATAGGGTCAAGTGAAGAGAGCTGCAGAGGATAGGGTCAAATGGAGAGAGCTGCAGAGGATAGGGTCAAGTGAAGAGAGCTGCAGAGGATAGGGTCAAGTGAAGAGAGCTGCAGAGGATAGGGTCAAGTGAAGAGAGCTGCAGAGGATAGGATCAAATGGAGAGCTGCAGAGGATAGGGTCAAGTGAAGAGAGCTGCAGAGGATAGGGTCAAATGGAGAGAGCTGCAGAGGATAGGGTCAAGTGAAGAGAGCTGCAGAGGATAGGGTCAAGTGAAGAGAGCTGCAGAGGATAGGGTCAAATGGAGAGAGCTGCAGAGGATTGGGTCAAATGGAGAGAGCTGCAGAGGATAGGGTCAGGTGAAGAGAGCTGCAGAGGATAGGGTCAAATGGAGAGAGCTGCAGAGGATAGGGTCAAGTGAAGAGAGCTGCAGAGGATAGGGTCAAGTGAAGAGAGCTGCAGAGGATAGGGTCAAATGGAGAGCTGCAGAGGATAGGGTCAAGTGAAGAGAGCTGCAGAGGATAGGGTCAAATGGAGAGAGCTGCAGAGGATAGGGTCAAGTGAAGAGAGCTGCAGAGGATAGGGTCAAGTGAAGAGAGCTGCAGAGGATAGGGTCAAATGGAGAGAGCTGCAGAGGATTGGGTCAAATGGAGAGAGCTGCAGAGGATAGGGTCAAGTGAAGAGAGCTGCAGAGGATAGGGTCAAATGGAGAGCTGCAGAGGATAGGGTCAAGTGAAGAGAGCTGCAGAGGATAGGGTCAAATGGAGAGAGCTGCAGAGGATAGGGTCAAGTGAAGAGAGCTGCAGAGGATAGGGTCAAGTGAAGAGAGCTGCAGATGATAGGGTCAAGTGAAGAGAGCTGCAGAGGATAGGGTCAAATGGAGAGAGCTACAGAGGATAGGGTCAAATGGAGAGAACTGCAGAGGATAGGGTCAAGTGAAGAGAGCTGCAGAGGATAGGGTCAAGTGAAGAGAGCTGCAGAGGATTGGGTCAAATTGAGAGAGCTGCAGAGGATAGGGTCAAGTGAAGAGAGCTACAGAGGATTGGGTCAAATGGAGAGAGCTGCAGAGGATAGGGTCAAGTGAAGAGAGCTGCAGAGGATTGGGTCAAATGGAGAGAGCTGCATAGGATAGGGTCAAGTGAAGAGAGCTGCAGAGGATTGGGTCAAATGGAGAGAGCTGCAGAGGATTGGGTCAAATGGAGAGAGCTGCAGAGGATTGGGTCAAATGGAGAGAGCTGCAGAGGATAGGGTCAAGTGAAGAGAGCTGCAGAGGATAGGGTCAAATGGAGAGAGCTGCAGAGGATAGGGTCAAGTGAAGAGAGCTGCAGAGGATAGGGTCAAGTGAAGAGAGCTGCAGAGGATAGGGTCAAATGGAGAGAGCTACAGAGGATAGGGTCAAATGGAGAGAACTGCAGAGGATAGGGTCAAGTGAAGAGAGCTGCAGAGGATAGGGTCAAGTGAAGAGAGCTGCAGAGGATAGGGTCAAGTGAAGAGAGCTGCAGAGGATAGGGTCAAGTGAAGAGAGCTGCAGAGGATAGGGTCAAGTGAAGAGAGCTGCAGAGGATAGGGTCAAGTGAAGAGAGCTGCAGAGGATAGGGTCAAATGGAGAAAGATTCTCAGACAACCTTACACAAGGTCGTATGCCTGATCAACAAAAGGGTAGTGTCCAATAAAGAGACATACTGAGACAACCTTAAAACCAGCCTTATGACTGATCAGCGGAAATGAGACACATGGCGAAATGGTATGGAGCTGAGACAAAATCTGTAGGGCAGCCGTTCTGACCTGGTGAAGACTACATACTTCATCATGGCGGCTGGCCTGCAGATATAGCATGACCAAAATGTCCTGAAAGCAAAGAAAAGAGAAACTGATCAGCCAGAATATATGGCCAAATGGATAGACATGTTCAAACAACTTTACCACCAGTTTTATGACTGATCAATAAGAGAATAGAGTCAAATGGGGAGACACGTTCAGACAACCTTGCAACCAGTTTTATGACTGACCAGCAAGAGAATAGAGTCAAATGGGGAGACACGTTCAGACAACCTTGCAACCAGTTTTTTGACTGATAACAAGAGAATGGAGTCAAATGGGGAGACACGTTCAGGCAACCTTGCAACCAGTTTTATGACTAGCCAGCAAGAGAATAGTCAAATGGGGAGACACGTTCAGGCAGCCTTGCAACCAGTTTTATGACAGATCAACAAGACAATAGAGTCAAATGGGGAGACACGTTCAGACAACCTTGCAACCAGTTTTATGACTGACCAACAATAGAAGAGTCAAATGGGAAGACACGTTCAGACAACCTTGCAACCAGTTTTATGACAGATCAACTAGATGATAATGACCCTCCCTCCTGGGGTGATTCCTTACACTTTAACAAGGGAGCATCTTTCAGTTTGAAAGCTTAATCTCAACTATACGTAAAGATAGGAGAGCGCATTCAACACGTCATAGTTTACGTCGGCAAATGAGCAAATGTATCGTAGTTTCTCAAAGTTGTTAGCACTGTTTCCCACCATCTTAGTGCACTAGTATACCATTACTAGCACAGCGTTCCTGTTGCTGAAAAATGTACTCACGTCCAGGAAAATTAAGACTAATACGAAAGATTATTTAATTCCAATGTCAAGTCAGTACTTTTGCGGGTAGCGGAAAATTTGAGAACTATAAAGGCAGTACAGAGAACACCTCAATCGTTCGTCAGTACATGTCTGTAGAGGAGAATGGAGATAGTCTTGCAAAACATGGTGAGGTACGAAATCCTATTGGAAAGGCACCAACAACAACCAGTGAAGCAGCAAATCAAACGTAGGAAACAGGTTAAGATAGAACACACGCTACGGAAAACACCATCAACCGTGGCCAGACAAGCTCTGACATTGAACCCACAGGAGAAGAGGGAGAGAGCTTGATCAAGATACACCAGGAGAACAGACTGTGAATATGAATTTATATCCCTGAACCTGAACTTGAGAGAGGCAGAAAGGGCAGTTAAAGATCGAACTTGCTGAAGGAGGATTGTCAATGGCCTATGCCTCGAAAAGAGCGACGGGTGTTTATGGATTAGTTTATATTACTTCTTCTTCTTCTTCTTCTTTGTACGCTGTCAGACGTCAACTTGAATTTGTTCGAAGAAAGTAGCAGTCATCCTGAGGCTGTCGACACTGAAATAGAGCTTGTCTAGTGTTGGCACTGCTGATGGCCACATGTGCTTTCTCTGGTCCTCATATGTTTAGCAATTTTACAGCAGATGTTCAGCGGTTATTTTCCTTGTACCACAGGTGCATTCGTCAGTAGATTAGTTTATACCATTACTGGTATGTTATTTTTGCTCCATCTTAATATGATGACCAATAACTGTAGTCTTTGATTGTAGCATCTCCAGTTCCATTAATTACAAATATACTACAATTTAAACCCGTGAATAATGACGGACGTTTTTAGATGTCAATCAAAATACAATTTTGAAAAATACAACTTTGAAAAAAGAATTGCCGAAAGTCAGATTCGAACTACTGACGTTAGGATTCCAAAATTGTGCACTATCAACTGAGATATTGTGTGCCATGCACATTTTTCAGGACTTTCTGCACTTATATTGAGCGTCTAATTAATGTATAGGTAGAGCTTTCGCTTTTCCTGACAATGATACGTGGTTCAACTGCCACGATCGTCACGATATAATAGACCCAGTAAATGGGTGTCTGGTTTATAACTAGGGGACTAAAAGACAACAAGTAACGAAACTGATCACTCTACCTCATACACGATGTGCCTTAATATACTTGAGTCTTTCACAACTTCATTCCAAGATAGTTGTGTTACTACTTTGGGACAAATCTAGACTTTTTAATGTCGGAGGTTTAATTTTAGTTTAGTGGAAGAATCAATGTCACTGCACAATGTTTTGTAGATACAGGCCTTTTGACTCGCCGAGAAAACTCCTTGAAACGTTACATTCCACCGCCCACAAAACACAGCAAATAGCTGTTGAGAGTGGTCCTTTTACAGAATCCTGCCATTAAACCAACTACATACCTATATTTGTTTTCCGAACACGCTATTATAGTTGCACTGTTATTTAGTCAGCCTTGGAATGTGACGTTTCAAAAGGATTTCTCCGTGAGTCAGAAGGCCTGTATCTGCAGTAGGCTGTGGTTTAACCCATAAGTGCTCTGTTTTTCTCCACATTTTTGTAAAATCTCAGCACAATGCACGAACTTCGGAGCGCCGGCGAGAATCCCCTCATAAATTGGGAAGATTTTTTAACATAATATTTGTAGTGTATTGTGGAAGTGCGGAAATGTTTGGTTCATCGTTCCCGTGACTTCGATCGACAAGTTTATGGGTTACATGTTATGTTTAATTGTTTTTGGGAAGGAAGGTGAAAGCATGATATCTTGATGGAGAAATACTCGTCAAAAAGAACACTTTAAAAATATTTGAAAATATTTGTTGATTTTGAAGCTCTACTTTATTTAAAACTATAATTACGTTTTAGATGTCAATGTGAGATTGATGTCAGTATTTAATTTATTTGGTCGACGTTTGGTTTCTGCTTTGCCACATGACCGACAAACGAACTAAATGACGCTTTCTAGTTAGACAGACGATTGCTTTCTATTTTGAAAGAATGACTGGTAAACTTACAAACGGTGAGAATTTATGAGTGTTGATTTTTCAGGGAGATGGAACCAGGATTTCTCTAAGCGCTAGTGTGACAAATTTAGTCGTACCAGACAAATCTTGTCTCCGTATTGACAGCTTATTTTGTCTAGAACTACGTCGCAAAGTAATTATATATTTTCTGTAATTTAGAGGTGGACTTTTACACAAGACCTGACTACTCACGTCAGCAAATACCACGAAAGTGTCGCGGAATAATATAGACGTCCAGGACGCCATTTTGAAAGTAGGACCGGCAGAGAAAATATAACCCGGGGGGAGGGGGTTATAAAAACCGGGGCAATCCGGGAGCCGACACATTTTCAGAGAGATTCAGAGAGAGATAGCATTTCAGAGCCGATACATTTGGAGAAAGACGATTCAGAGTAGGACTCAATTTTCAGAGATTCGATTCAGACACAGATGTAGAGAAAAACACAGATTTAGACAGGGACTTATTCAGAGAGACGACTTTGAGAGTCGATTCAGAGAGACTCTCAGAGAGACAGTAAGAGAAGAATGAATGTAGCATTGACGGAGTTGCTGTTTACAGAAGTAAAGTAATACTAATTTTCATTTGTGAGTAATTATAATTTCACCAGGTTAACATTTTAACCAGAGTCATACACGTGGGCGACCTTTCAAGTTTATAGTCATTGCAGAGATCTCAAAGAAGCAGCCTGGATCAGTCATAGCTACTCGCTTTAGGAGAGAACAGGTTTCCTGTCAGATCTAGATCGGCTGAGAGAAAACTTTACCATTTTACACGTGGTCGACCCTCGCAAGGTTACCACGTGGTCAACCTGCCTTTGTTTAACACTCGCCAGTTTTAAACACATGGCTGCTTTGCCAAGTTTGTAGCCATCGTAGATTCTCAACAGTAGCCTAGTCTTTCGACATCCACCACGCAGATCAACAGTCGTCGCTAAGGAACGGAGCCAAGGACATTTACCTGGTTTGTTTAAACCACGAATTAACAATCGGCGTCAATACGCCATAATTCGGATTCACCTTACAGCAGGCCAAGTACGGAAAGTAGACTGTGGACAATAGTTTTAGGTTTAGCGGTAGTGAGTGATTTAAGTTAGGTAACCATTAGATAAGAGCGTGTAGGAAGTTGTGTCTGGTAGAAGAGTGATTTAAGTTAGGTAACCATTAGATAAGAGCGTGTAGGAAGATGTGTCTGGTAGAAGAGTGATTTAAGTTAGGTAACCATTAGATAAGAGCGTGTAGGAAGTTGTGTCTGGTAGAAGAGTGATTTAAGTTAGGTAACCATTAGATAAGAGCGTGTAGGAAGTTGTTCATGATATAATAGTGGAAGAGTTGTAACGTGTAGAAATGAAGAATTTGTTTTGATTGTTTTGAAATAGTGTCCTTAGTTAGTTTATTGAAGTGTTAGTTGATGTGATAAATTTAAGACTGCAACGATGGACAGTCAAGGTGCGACCTCAATGAGCCGGGAGAGAAAAACCCCGTTCCGTCTGCTACACTAGACTGAGCCACTTGGAAAGGTAGGCATCCAACTCGCATACAGACAATCCTCTACACACACAAATCACAAGCGCGAGAATTAAAGTCGAAACTCTGGAAAATTCGGTAAGACCTTTTCAAAGCTTGTCTATACTCTACAATACAAGCAATACAACGTTGGTAGGAATAAAATAGCACAAATATATTTCCGCGTGCTAATCTTAGCATCCTGGGGACCACTTGCTTGGGATAAAGGAACAGGTCCCCTGCCCTCAATTATGCATATTGTAAAGGAGACTAATTAGGCCTATACACGGGGCTGGCAACTTCATCAAGCAAAATAAAATACCACATTAGAGCACATGCATTATTTTATACAGGCTTCCTAAAAGGAGGATAACTGCAGTGGTGACCCTATGCTCCTACTGGTTTAAAAAGAACCTGATGATAATATGAGACATATGGGATCAACAAAACCAAGACACTCAGCAATTATTATGAAGGATGAAGGCGCCCTATTGGCAGGGCAGATTTATGGAACACATAGACGCACAAGCCAATGGTATGGTAAAAGGAAAGGTAGTTCCTTTGCGAACACTTCTGTTGAGGATTCATTGTTAGAGCGTTTGACGCTCGCAGCAAATGGACAGAGTTCACACCCCGAACATGGCTCCATCTAGTCTTTACTATATCCCACCACCACCTTACTCCCTCACCTGTTTCTCCATTGGTTGGACCATAGCTCCAACACTGCATTTGACTTGCCATAACCAACGTTTAGGAGAGCCCGATTTCAATTATTCGCAGGGGAATAATGTATTAGCAATGGTCCTTACATAGTCAAGTTGCCAATCTCATGCGTAACTTTCATGAATCGCCTGCTACGACATGCAAATAAGAATACAGTGAGCGTATTATACCTGCCTGGAACTATTAGCGCTCTAGACTAACTAACAGACACATGATCCCAAGTTAGAAAAGGCAGCAAGAAAGATCATTTTTCATCCCACCCAAATAAAATTAAGACGGTTATAGTACAACGTTAACACTACCTCTATGACGGCAGAGTTTGTTTTGAAGCTGCCACTTACATTTATACAAGACTATTACTATGTTTAGAAGATACATATCTTTACTCTGGTCTCTCTCTCCTCTCTCTCTCTCTCTCTCTCTCTCTCTCTCTCTCTCTCGGTCTTTCAAGTACTTTCAAAGTTGTGCATCTACAGATCAATGAACATGTCCATCTCTAGGTGAACACATTAAAAAACACAGATCAAGCAACAGACAGACAGAACAGGCGAGTAAGTAACAGCTCGTTAAATTTGTTTACTGTTGCTGTTGTATTTTTCTGTGAAATATATGCTTTCTGATCTCTGAGTAGTGAGATTAGACACCAGTGTGCAGTGACGCGCACTTAAAAAATCTCTTGGCAGTTGGAAATCGAAAAAAGTAGGCTTAACGGCCGCTGCTCGGGCAAAATTCTAGTTACAAATCTACTCAAATTCTTCCAGGGATTCTTGCTCCCCAGAGAATAAGTCGCAAAAACGTGACTGTGTGGCTATTACATTAGATCTTGATTATGTGGTTAGCAGAGCGGTATAGATGGCGCCTGACAGGCTGCGGTCTACCTTTCTTTAATTAACACTTCCACCACCACCAGTCGCAACAATAGGCGATGCCTATATATATATATATATATATATAGTATATTCCGCGAGGCTACCAGACTAACGGTCGGAGATTAATATTGTCATCTTCATAGTGGTGAGGTTTTTGAAGAGCGACAGGTGTGGAGACCTTGATCCACCTTTTCATGTACGCCTCGGGATGCAAGAAGAGCCACTGTATGAGCGGCGAATTCTTGAAATGCATTGCCGAAGGAAATCGTGAAAACGGAATAAGTTTATACATTCATTAAAATAGCTCGGATGCACATAGTTATTTTAAAATCAAATTGAGATGAACAATCTTGTTGTACACCGACTCTGCAGTCTTCTAAACCAGTCTCAAGAAATTAATGTTAAGTTAAAAGTGACATCGTCACGACTCAGTAACTCAATTCAGCACGAGTAGCTTTGAACAACAATAAAACAATAACAACGCTCTGGACATCGTTTGCTTCTGTTACCATTTGATAGTACACAGGAGTGTTAATGGCATTAATGAGCGACATCAGATTTCCCTATCAAACCAAGATAGGGAGAACGCTGATGATACATTCGTCGACCATCGAAGTGGAGATGACATCTTATCTTATTTTAGTTGCTCATCGTATTAAATACTGACAATGATCGAAGTGGTACATACTCGCGTTTCGTGATATTCGTGTGGTAAAGTCTAGGTTTAGCTGAGTAGTTTACTTATCTAAAGAGTTACAACATGTAGCTAAACCCCTACACGACTTCACACAGTAAACACTTTCCAACAAAAATGATATGATTTAAGAACGTGAATATCAACAACAACAAAACTAAGTAAATCTAAACTAAATAATCACTATATAATATATCGAAGAGAGACTAAACAGAAATGACGCTAAAGGAGCATACAAGGTTGTCAAAGAACTGGTAATACCAAGACAAGGCAGGAACTTTATGATCTAGGATAAAAGCGGCAAGTGCCTTACTGAGGAAACTGACGTACTGGCACGATAGACAGAGTTCTGTTCCGAGCTATATAAATATGAAGGACGAAACGAACCTTTAGAAAACAATCCCTCCAACACCAACAAATATAGAGGATAACCAACTGATAACGAAGGAAGAGGCAACTGCACCGATAAAGACAATAAGAAGAGGGAAGGCGCCCGGAGTGGACAATATACCAGCAGAGCTCTTAGATGCAGGTGAAGAGGTAGTGGTGGAAGGCCTGACACACATCTGGAACAAAATATGGGCGACAGGAAGCTGGCCGGACTTATGGACAAAATCAATAATTATACCGTTACATAAGTCTGGAAACCTAAAGCTGTGCCAAAATTACAGAACAATAAGCCTCATCAGCCACCCTAACAAGGTCATGCTTAGATTAATCTTTGACCGATTGAAACCCCAAGCAGAGAACATCATTGCTGAGGAGCAAGCAGGGATCAGACAGGGAAGAAGCACTACAGAACAGATATTTAATTTAAGGCTGCTAAGCGAGAAATATCTAGAACAGCAGCAAACACGATATCATGTGTTTGTTGATTTTAAGAAGGCGTTTGATAGGGTATGGCATAAAGCGCTATGGGCAACCTTGGGTATGTATAAAATCAACGGAAATATTATAACAGTCCTTGAACACCTGTATGACAAGGCGTCCAGCGCAGTTCTTGTGAATGGGAGGGCAGGGGACTGGTTTCGCACATCAGTTGGTGTGAGACAGGTGTGTACACTCTCTCCAACTCTTTTCAATATATTCCTTGAAGGAATTATGAGTGAAGCACTTGGAGGTCAAGTTGGTACTGTCAAGATAGGGGGCCGATCGATGACCAACCTTCGTTTTTCAGATGCTATCGACGGGTTGGCGGGTTCAGTAGCACAACTCCAGGAATGGGTCAGAAGGCTCGATAAAACAGCTCTTGACTATGGTATGGAGATAAACGCTAGAAAGACAAAAATTAATGTCCAACAACGACAAGGGTTCAACAGCAGGATACAAGCTAACGGTCAGGAACTCGAAGTGGTTGACCGTTTTAAATATCTTTGGTCGATTGTCAGTGATGAAGGATCAAAATGTGAGGTGTTGGCCAGAATAGCACCGACAATAGCGGCGCTTGCACGGCTTAATAAAATCGGGCAAGATAAACGGTTAGCACTATGCACGAAAATCAGATTAATGCGTGCATTGGTCCTGTCAATATTCCTCTATGCTTGTGAGACATGGACAGTTACAGCTGACCGTCAGCGAAGGATACAGGCCTTGGAGATGAGATGTTACCGAAGACTTTTAAACGTCACGTACAAATACCGAGTTACAAATGAGGAAATAGGTATATAATTACATCAATGGGGTCTTTTGAAGACCTCTTGGCAACTGTTAAAAGAAGGAAACTCACTTGGTACGGTCACATATCGAGATCAAATGGTCTTGCAAATACAATCCTCCACGGAAAGGTGCATAGCAGACGATGAAGAGGCCGTCCCAAAAAAAGAGATGAGAGGACAACATAAAAGAATGGACCAACCTTTGACCAGAAGAGTCACAGGCAGCGGAATCTGACAGAGAAGGGTGGAGTGGCGTTGTGAGGATGTCTTCATGTGTGCCACAACGACCTCACCGGTTACGGGATGACCTGACCTGATATATATATACACACACACACACACACACACATATGTAAATATATATATTGAAGTACAAATGAAGGTTTTAAAGGACTAGTTTTGATGTTTCACCCAAACTACGTAACACAGATTCTAGCCGCTGCACTCCCTTATCTGTACACTTAAAACACAATCACAAAATCGTCCTCACTATCTGATTACATACTCAGTTTTTCTGCGCATTCACTTATAATAAGATCACTTTCAATCAGGTGATCTGTACATCCACATGTCATTAGATTACGTTAATTATAATAGAATCGCGTACTCACTTGTGATCCCGTACTCAGGTGATCTGTGCATTCACATACAAACGGTTCACAAAGTGTCCTACACATACGAAACACGTTCATATCTCTTACTGTTCACAGGGTGTCCAATATAAACACCTAGTGAGCGACTGGCCAAAACTCGAGGTGCACCCTGCAAACTCTCGTTTCCTTTGTCGACCTAATGTTGAAACGGTGATTGACATTGGCACGCATTCAGGCAACCTTTGTTCTTAGTCACCAGTCCAATCTCCCCTGCCTCAAACGTCCATGCTCCCTTGAACTGTCCCATACCTCCCCAAACTCAGATTAACACACGGATGTTCATTTTCCATCTGGGAAATGATCATCATTTTCTGTCTTAACTATTGATGCTGGAAACAAAATTGATATTGAAATTTTAATTACAAACATGCATACATTTACGTAATCTATACTATAGTCATTTTCAATCCTTGAAATACAACCAACGACAACAGCAACAAAAACGTAAACCCGTTTACACCCAGCACCCCCGAACTTGTTCCTCTATGATCTTCCATCTGGACAACCAATACCCTGCAGGTTTCCGCCCTAGAACCCGTGCATTTTCCTAAGGACATGACCTTTTAGTGTTTTACCCGAACTGTTCAGGGCAATTTCCCTGGGGTCTTTGCCTGTCGGCGGAATCAATAAAATGTATCTCACTACAACTAATTGCTGTGTATCCATATTGGAATGCTGCTATATGCATTCTTCTCTATATACGTCGAATGGCAGACGTCTCCGCTATTACTAAGTCCTGTTAGGCCACGAAATGACGTATTTTATCATAAGGCCAGTTAACACGTGTCTCTCTTGATACCTATCCCCTACCCCCTTTCTCCTAGGCTTTGTAGTGTGTACATCCTCAATCCGAGCAAGCTAGCCCTTTCTCCCTAACTCCCATATCTCAATGACACAACCGTAACATATGTTATTAACATAAACACTTTAAAATATGACTACTCTTAATCCACTCAAACACCACAGCTCACAAATCGTCCAATTCCCCACAGGATTACCGAAACCTTTAGTGAACCATTTGTAAACCCACACGACAACAAATACCAAAGAAGAATATCCACAACCCAATCATTCTTCATTTTTCTGAGTAACTTGACTCATTCTCCAACCCTTCAAATCTCAGACATAACTGTTTGTTGGAGTACCTGTAAACATAAACAAATAAGCAAAACAAAACTTCAAAGCATGTAATGGACACATTAACAACATAACATTTTTCAGTGTTTCCACAAAAATATATTCCTTAAACAATTATGTGATAATGGGACAACACACAATGTCTAAGTAGTTCCACAAAAATAAATTTCTTAAACAGTTATGTGAGAACAACACTTCACTCCGTTAGTGTCCCCCTCGATTACATATGTCAGCACCTGACAATGACCCCCCACAGTAGATTAACTGAATTATGGCTAACTCAATATGATTACACCTACTGCCAACTCTTTACTGTCAACAGTAACTCGTCCAGCCGTATAGCTTGGCTTGGCTTTGTTCGTTCTCAATCTCCGGCTACCAAACCCTGAAATGGCTCAAGTAGCAGAATGTAGTCCAGAGAACGAATTGCGTTGTGTCGTAGTTTACAGCTTGAGTGCGATATTTGCACCTTTCGGTCCAACACATCCGACTTCAGAAAACATTTTTTTAGTACCGGGTTAGCATTCCCTCTTCGATCCCTTCTCCTTAGCCAGTCTGTCCTGCTGCAGCCTGTTATCCAGGATAACGTCGTTGAGGTGTAGAAGGGTCATGGCAGCTCTGGTTCTCTGGCCCTGACGCTAGCAGTCAGCTATGGGTAGCTGACCACTGCAGCTCATGCGCTGCTCAGCATCTTGACCCCGTCCAACTGTATGATTATGTAATGCTTGCAATACTAGCCCGTCCAGACACAGTCTACTATTGTCTAGGTTAACTAGCTGCGTTACTAAGAACGAGTCGCGTGTATGTCAATGAAATTCGCGATTGAGTGTTGGGACCTAACATATTTAACGTTGTTCCCCTCAAATCCAGACATCAAAGACAACTGGCCTCCTCTGCTGCACCGCTTCAAGTTTCCCTGTTACTCTTGGTCGCCGCTAAAATTACTCGCCACAGGAAACGTTACATTTTCTTGATTTTATGCCCAACGACTGTGAACCCGCTGTCCGAGAATTATATCTGATTGTGCTCAAACAAGGCTCAGTCTGACTGTCCCTCAGAAAATCACTTCCAAGGAATTTTGACCTCATTCTAGACATACTTTGATCTCTAATTGTCTGGCGTGTCTCTGAGACAATCACTTCAAAGGAATTGTGACCTCGTTCTAGACATACTTTGATCTCTAATTGTCTGGCGTGTCTCTGAGACAATCACTTCAAAGGAATTTTGACCTCATTCTAGACATACTTTGATCTCTAATTGTCTGGCGTGTCTCTGAGACAATCACTTCAAATGAATTTTGACCTCATTCTAGACATACTTTGATCTCTAATTGTCTGGCGTGTCTCTGAGACAATCACTTCAAAGGAATTTTGACCTCATTCTAGACATACTTTGATCTCTAATTGTCTGGCGTGTCTCTGAGACAATCACTTCAAAGGAATTTTAACCTTTGGTCATTCTCAATTCTTACCCATCACCCCTAAATATCCACTACATACAAACAACGGGACATAAAACTAATTTATGTAAATCTATACGATAACCATAGTTTCTAATGATACCCCTGCAACTCTTATTTCTGTCGGTATATCTGTTCCACGTACCTACCTAATTTTCTATCCGACCTGAGATAATTTCTCTTACATTAGAAGTTAGTTGTTCAACAGTTCCTACAAACCTGTCGAGGTAACCGACAATATTTCTTTCATGTGGCTGAGCATTGCCATCATTATTTCTTTCTTAGCGGCAATGGTTTCTGACTCAGTCGGTGTAATGTTTACCGAACTCAACGCAACCTCGTTGCGTGCCTCGCTAGCTGTTTCCAATTGATGGACTGCTTGTTGCTCGGTTTGTTTGTTCGTCTCTCTCGGATCCAAGTGATGTTATAGTTATTACCTCCGATTACGTTTATTAACGCGCCTTCAGGATTCCGTAAACCGGTGTTACATTTTTATGGGACGGACGTTTCATGTTGTTTGTTTTATCGTCCACGCACATCACTTTCCTTACGACCCACCACTTCAAGGCTCAGCAGCTTACTTGAAGACTCTTTCAACTCGTTCATCGAGTCATTCATCTCCCTATGTGGACGTTTGACACTTCCTTTATTCTCTTTCATCACTTCTTTAATTTTCTCCTCTTCCTCTTCTTCGTCGTCTGTCAATTCGCTATCTGTCATGTGGATATAACCTAACTTAAAGTCTAAACCTGTTTCCACTGACTTTATTGCTTCATCGTCTACAACTAATTCACTACTAAAAATAACTCTTGTTCTTTGTAAACTTCACATCTTTCATCAGGCCCGATCTGATTATCTGTAGTGTTCCCAACAGAGTTCGGGCGTAATCAGTCGTAACTTCCAGTGCCCGAGTATCCTTAGCTGCTTAAATGTGTTAAATTTCATTTCGGGATCTTCTTCTTCTTCTTCTTTTCTTCTTTCTCAATCTCCCACTACCAAACCCTGAAAGGGTAAGTAGCAGAATGTAGTCCAGATAACGGAATGCGTTGTGTTGTAGTTTACAGCTTGGCTGTGATATTTGCACCTTTCGGTCCAACACATCCGACTTCAGCATGCATTTTTTGAGTACCGGGTTAGCATTCCCTCTTCGATACCTTCTCCTTAGCCAGTCTGCCCTGCTGCAGCCTGTTATCCAGGATCACCGCGTGGAGGTGTAGATGGATCTTGGCAGCTATGATTCTCTGGCCCTGACGCTAGCAGTCAGCAATGGGTCGCTGACCACTGCAGCTCATGCGTTGCTCAGTATCTTGATCCCATCTCGGGATCTGAGCATTGCCGAGCGTTTCATTATGTAACCTATTTCTCGTTTCTAACTTTTCAGGATAAACAAAACCTACATTTATTCCTTTATGTTGTCAATTTTTCTTTTCTTTAATGTTTCTTTTATAGTTCCTGACTTGTTCATCCGCAAGAGGCATTTTATTATGTTTTAAAAATATACCTGACCCTATTTTATTTTTAACGATTTTCTCCTAGGCAAATTAAATGCCGAACATTTTACCTTTATTTAAGCCCCTTCTCTTTTCGCCACGCACATTTCTTGTGGTCCAAATCTGTCTAGATTAGAATGCGTAGGTCCAAACCTACCTTGAAGCAGCATATATTTCCGGTGGTGGCAGAAAATATACCAGGTATTGGAAACAAGAACAGCCATACTGAAAAAGAAAGAAGAGACATAACTCTTAGGTACATAACGAAAAACTACCCAAGCATGGACTGGACCCATGCATACACCGACGGTTCTGTAATAACCACAACACAGAATGGAGGGGCATGGGTATTCCTGAGCCTACCAAATGGTAGAAAAATAACACTTAGTGGCAACTGGAAAATACTCAAGCAATTTCAGAGCGGAGGCAGATGCACTGAGGGCTGCAGCAGAAGCAATGCTGACAGGCAAAGGAAATGAAAGCCAGATAGTCCTGTTTACATATGCCCTGGCCGCAGTCACAGCACTAAAAAGCCAGAAAAATACTGAACTTAATGATTTAAGAGCAGTACTCTGTCAACTATACCAGCAGACTGCACCAAAAAGAGTAGTGGTACAGTGGGTTCCATCCCATTGTAACATCAAAGGCAACGAGGAGGCAGACAGACTGGCAAAAGAAGGTGCAAGACTACCACAACCAGATTCTAGTGTGACCTACGAAGAGTCAAAAAGGCACATTAGAGCCAGATACATGGCCAAATGGGAAACAGAACATACTGGCTACACAAAAAATGATGCCTTTTACCAATTGAACAGAAGAGAGCAGGACGTGGTCTTCAGACTCCGCACAGGCCACAACAGACTGAGGTACCACCTATTCAATAAACTGAAGATAGGTGGCACTGACGAATGCAGTTGTGGTACCGGAAAAATGACCGCTGAACATCTGCTGCAAAACTGCCCGAAATACGAGGACCAGAGAGAGCAGATGTGGCCATCACCAGTGGCAACACTAGACACGCTCTATGGCAGTGTCGACAGCCTCAGGATGACCGCTGCTTTTTTCGAAAAAAATACAGGTTGACGTCTGACAGCGTACGAAGAAGAAGAAGAAGAAGAAGAAGAAGAAGAATGCGTAGGTCGGTTTTATGCCTGAAAATTTCCTTTCTACCAACATGAACCATCTCAGCGCGCTTAGTCGTGTTTATATTTCTCTTTTTTTCTTCATTTCGTCTATCGCTCCTCCTCAGATCGGTCGTTCTCACAGTCGATTGTTTCATGAGTTGCCGTAACCTCTTTCTGCTATTTATTTCCTGCCTCTCCAGTAAAATAACTTTGTTGGTTAGTTCTCTTATCTGGTTTTGGAACTGTCTGTGTTTGTCGTCCGCTTTATCGTTTGTCATTTTTACTTCAACTACTGCCATGCAATGTCTACCTCTGTCAGCTTGTTTCGTAGCTCTCCAATCAAATTTACGTAAAACCACTACATATCCAACTCACAAATGTCCAACACCTAAACAACGATAACATTGTTTAACTTGACGTCTGGACATGTCTTCGTTCGAATAAACCAGTCTGGTTTTTTTTTTTTTTCGAGACTGTCAAGTACACAAAAATTGTCTAGTCTGACATAATAAAAACAATGGATAATAAATCTTTAAAACTCCGACTTGACTGAATGTTTGCAGGGGAAATGGGTATGGTACCAACACTCTATTTTAACCACTAGCTACTACCTTACTCCTAGCTACACACATAATTATAAAAAAAACTAATCCTGGGACACGGCATCAAAATAAGATATGTGGTAGAGTCTAGGTTTTGCTGAAAAGTTTACTTATCTAAAGATTTATAACATGTATTTACAAAACTACACAGCTCCACACAATAAATAACACCGTAAACACTATCCAACAAATATGATATGATTTAATAACGTGAATACCAACATAACCAACAAACAAAGTACATCGAAACTAAATAATCATTATATATTTAGTGTACTACAATCGGAGATTTTTTAAGCACTAGCTTTTGATGTCTCACACAAACTACATAACCCATATTCTTGTCGCTGCACTCCCTTATCTGCACACTCAACACACAATAACATACTCGTTCTCACGATCGGATTACCTAATCAGTCGTTCTGAGCATTCACATATAATCAGATCACTTTTAATCAGGTGATCTGTACATCAACATGTAATTAGAAAACAACAATTATAATCGGATCACGTACTCACTTGTGAACCTTTACTCAGTCAATCTGTGCATTCACATATAATCAGATCACTTTTCATCAGGCGATCTGTGCATCCACATACAATCGGTTCACAAAGTGTCCTACACATAAGACACACATTCAGATCTCTTACTATTCACAGGGCGTCCAATATAAACACCCATTGAGCGACTGGCGAAAACTCGAGGTGCACCCTGCAAACGCACTCACTGTCAGACTCCTGACAGCTTTTCAGCCTCCTCCTAGCCAGTCTCCTGAGTTCATCCTTGCAGAGTATTTTATAGCCTCAAGCAACAACATGGCTGTCCAATGCATTTCTGTTGGTTGTCTGACTTTAGTCATCACTCTAATTTGAAACTACCAACAAGTAATTATTATTAGATAACTATCCCTGAATCCCTGTTACTCTAAATGTCGTATCTGGTCGAGGCGGCATCTAACTGTCATCAACCGTCTACGCCAATTCAGAACGCCAGAGTGGTCAGCTCCAAACCCCCACCCCAGCTCAGAACACCCACCCCTGTACAAGAGAAAATCTTCCACCTAAACCTCTCGTTTCCTTTGTCGACTTAGTGTCGAAACGGTGATTGATCTTGGCACGCATTTAGGCAACCTTTGTTCTTGGAGTCGCTAGCCCAATGTCTCCTGCCCTAAACGCCCATGCTCCATCTGGAATTGTCACATTGGTGCGAATCCTGCTATCGGTACGTTTCATTCGATCCAGCTGTAAATTTGTACCTGACATTTGACTTGGGGAGTAAGGAGCAGAGAGGAACAGAACTGTCCACCCTATCTCACACAAAGAGGAGGAAGACTAACGTCTGGTCAGGCACAACATACTGATCAGACATCTTAGTCAGGGCCAGGCAAAATATACTGACCAAGACCCCCACCTCGACTTCCCCGTAGTCCTCACTAGAAAGGGGCTGTCCTTCTTGGCAGTCTGGCTAACAAGGTGGGGGATCGATGTGATCCCCCTAGTAGTGAGCATAACAAATTAAACCAAGCAAAGCACAATCACTTGAAGAGCCACGATCCACCGTCATGAGAACGCTCTTGATGTGAGGAAAGCTACTGAAATCCACTATTAATCATCCTGTTCAGGGCGCACAAAAGAGTTAACCTACTTACTGTGGGCATTCACAAAAGCAACAACAACAGCAACAGCATACAAGCTGCGGCTTAGTATACTGAAATCTCTAACAAATTAATGTCCCAACAGTAATGTAAGTACTATGTGGCAAACCTTTACTAGTACTGGCTATTCTAAATAGTATCAAATATTTAGTTCAAAATCTTTCTTATATTTAACACGCTAATCGACAGAGTTATCAGTAATTTAATAACTGAAATTATATTTTTTCTCCATTTCCTTTTTTCCTGGAAAGATCGCGGCCCTGGAAGAGTCGTTCAGGAATTTGCAGACGGTAAGTCACGATAGATGCTCGAAGAGTCTGTCGGGAATTTGCAGACGGTAAGTCATGCTAAATGCTCGTAGAGTCTGTCAGGAATTTGCAGACGGTAAGTCATGCTAGATGCTTAAATTGAAAGAGCAGTAACACTGCTACACATGGCCCGTGGGGAGTGTTAGACTTGGGGCTGGCTACCTTGTAGTTTAGAACTATAATCCACAAAAACATAGATAAAAACAGAAACATAGAACTACATTGAAAGAAGGAACCACTTCTCCAAGACATAAGCAGGCCGCATTTCAAGAGGAAACGAATCATGGAAGACGTGGGAAAATATGAAGCATGTGACTCAGGTTAGGAGGACTTGGCATATAACTGTTGTTATATTCTTCTTCGACGGTCGTCCTGAAATGGACGTTGCGACGTAGTGTCGTAGATTACAGCGAGGCTGCGATATCTGCGTGCTACGGCACGAAACATCCTATTCTTGCTGTATTTTAGTGGTATGGGTTTGCCTTCCCTATCTATCTGTCGGTCTGTCTGTCTATTTATCATCTGCTGCCTGTCTGTCTATATGTCCGTCCGTCCATCCATCCCCCATCTATTTGCTGATAGAGAGAGACTGAGTACCTATGGTGCAGTGACATCGATTCTTAGAAATAGAAACCATCCATCCCACATTCCATTCACCCATCTATCTATCTCCCTGCATCCCTACCTACCCACGTACCTACCTACTTACATACCTACTCATCTACTTACCTAAATACCTTGTGATAGTTCTGCAAAGAGCCTGTATGGATCTACCCTGCTTCCTGTGCCTCTAGGTTTCCACATAATCACTTGTAACGAGAGCCTATTGTGTTCATCCCTGCACATGTTTGGTTTACGCCCAAAGTTCTTTCTGATCACGTTATAAACATCATTTTGGTTGGACTATAATCGCACATGATCAGCTGTTATGAATTCTTTCCAGCTAATGGCTAATAGACGTCTAAGGCATTTATTGTGTTGTTGTTGTGTAATGCCCACAATGAGTAAGTTTACTCTTTTGTGCGCCCTGAAAAGAACATTAAGTGGCGGGTTGTAGTAGCTTCTCTCACATCCCGAGCATGCTGATGAAGTGCGACTACAGTATTCCAGGCGGTTGTGCTATGCTTGGCTGCATCAACGTGGCGCTCACTACTACGGGGATCACATAGATCCACATCTTGTCAGACAGGATGCCTTGAAAACAGCCTGTTTCCATGGAACGCTACATGGAAGAAAGATTGTGGTCAGTGTATTGTGCCCGACCCTGACACGACGTCCTGGTCAGTATGTTGTGCCTGACCAGACTAGCGTCTCAGTTCCCCGGGCATTTATTTTAAAATGCTTTCAATCTATTTTCAAACGCCTTTGTCATTTTCCAGCTTCCACAACCACATGTGAGCACTAAGATGACGTTGGAGAATCCTGACCTTGACACGTTTACTCAGTGATGTAGATCTCCAAATATTCGTTAATTGGTTGAAGCATTTTGAGGCAAGGCGATTCAAATGAGAATTTCCTGTACAGCATCCCCATTTTGCGTCATTTTACTGCCTAAATATGTGACATTCTCAACTTTATGAATCACTTGACAATTGTGCTGGACATCAGCGAATGTGAGATTCATGCTTTTAGTTTTGGAGGTATTTCTCTCAAGCCCTATCTGTTTGGTCATGTGCCAGAGTTGGTCTATCTTTTCTAGCGCTTCTCCTATATTATAATTCAGGAGTTCACGATCATTTACGAAATCCAGATCCTCTAGAGGTTAATCATCTGTCGAATTAATACCGACTTGGCTGTTGTGTGAAGAAGTTTGCATAACCCAGTCTATCATCACGTCGAATAGCAGAGGAAGCATAACTCAACCCTGCTTCACACCTGTTTCAATCTTAAACCATTCAGCTTTCTCGACAGTTGGCCTTCCCAATACGATCCCTTTCTTAACCAGACACTTTTGCAGTTTGTTTCTAGAGCTGCCGCTTGGAGGCAGAATACAGTCTTGGTGAGTTCTGAATTTCATTGTGCTGCATCTTCGGCCTAATATAATTGTTGAAGGTTTGCACTCCCACGAGAACTGACAATGGTTTGATTGATTGATTTAAATCGTGGTAAGAAATTAATTGTATGCTTATTATGGGGAGAGGGGCACTTTTCACCATCATATTGCCCTTTGTAATTATACGTTGCATAATAACCGGCCGCTTTTAATTGAAATTGTAAAGTAACTGAACCAGTATGAAGGCAGTTTTATTGACTGACAGGCCATATAACAAAGCTACTTATTAGATGTGCATTTCATTGATATCTTCCAGACAACAAGTGAGGGTTGGGCATGAGCCTAGTAAACTCATCGCCTAAAGCCTTGCTATTTGAGAACGCCATTGCAAATTTTTCAGATACATGCTTCGTGCAAGGATACAGCTGTATACAAATCTGATTAAGCGACCAAAGCCTTTGCGTTGATCATATATGACTACGATTGATGACCGAGGTCTACGAGGCATATAATTCTGATGAGATGCGGGCGATTTGTTGCAGGCAGGTGTTACGCAGGCGACTAGAGGGACGCCTCTATGCTGCCATACCGATTCTTTGGACAATGTCAGAACTGCTAGGTAGAACCTATGCCTGCTTGCTGACCAGGTAAATGAAGTCCTCGATGGTGTCGACATGGTTGCCGTTTACGGTAATTCCCATCACAAGCGGACCATCACCAAAAGTGTGATCTAGCATCAACACCGACAAAACGAGAAGATTCCCAGGAGCGGATATAGGAAGCGACCACGATCTTGTTATGATGACTCTGCGTCTGCGATTGATAGGAATCGCAAAGAAAGATGTGACTAGACTAAAGTTTGACCTGGACAAACTAAAAGACCCAACAATCATCGAAGTGTTCCAATCAAGGGTAGGGGAGAGATTTGCTCCACTGTTGGCTCTCAGAGAGGGACTGGATACCGATACAGTAACAAAGTCTCTTAACGCAGCTCTCATAGATACAGCAACAGAGATCCTGAGATGCCACCAAACAAAAAAGAAGCCATGGGTGACCAAATAAATTCTATCTAGACCTTTGTTATAGAAGAAGGTCACTGAAAAACCAAAATCATCCACCTGATGAGGTCGGCAGATTTAAAGAAGTCAAGAAAGCGATACAACAAAAGATGAGAGAGGTGAAAGAACCGCGGATATGTGAGCAATGTACAAACATCTAAGAGAGATTAAACATAAACGACGCTAAAGGAGCAAACAAGGTGGTCAAAGAACTGGTAACACCAAGACAAGGCAGGAACTTTATGATCTAGGATAAAAGCGGCAATTGCCTTATTGAGGAAAATGACGTACTGGCACGATGGACAGAGTACTGTTCCGAGCTATACAAATGTGAGAGACTGAACGAACCTGAGAAGACAATCCCTCCAACACCAACAGCTATAGGGGATAACCAACTGATAACGAAGTAAGGGTAAATGCAGCGGTAAAGACATTGAGAAGAGGGAAGGCGGCCGGCGAGGACAATATACCAGCAGAACTCTTACAGGTAGGTGGGGAGGTAGTGGTGGGAGGCCTGACACACATGTGCAACAAAATATGGGCGACAGGAAACTGGCCGGACTTATGGACAAAATCAATGGTATACCGTTACATTGGTCTGGAAACTTAAAGCTGTGCCAAAATTACAGAACAATAAGCCTCATCAGCCACCCTAGCAAGATCATGCTTAGATTAATCCTCGACCGATTGAAACCCCAAGCATAGAACATCATTGCTGAGGAGCAGGTAGGGATCAGACAGGGAAGAAGCACTACAGAACAGATATTTAATTTAAGGCTGCTAAGCGAGAAATATCTAGAACAGCAGCAAAAACTGTGTCATGTGTTTGTTGATTTGAAGAAGGCGTTTGATAGGGTATGGCATAAAGCGCTATGGGCAACCATGAGAATGTATAAAATCAACGGAAATATTATAACACTCATTGAACACCTGTATGACAAGGCGTCCAGCGCATTTCTTGTGGATGGGAGGCGAGGGGACTGACTTTGCACATCAGTTGGCGTGAGACAAGGTTGTACACTCTCTGCCAATCTTTTCAATATATTCCTTGAGGGAATTATGAGTGAGACACTTGGAGGTCACGTTGGTACTGTCAAGATAGGGGGCCGAACGATGACCATCCTTCGTTTTTGCAGATGATATCGACGGGTTGGCGGGTTCAGAATCAGAACTCCAGGAATGGGTCAGAAGGCTCGATTAAACAATTCTTAATTATTGTATGGAGATAAACGCTAGAAAGACAAAATTAATGACCAACAACGCCAAGGGCTTCAACAGTAGAATAAAAGCTAATAGCAAGAATAGCACAGACAATAGCGGCGCTTGCACGGCGTAAAAAAATCTGGCAAAATAAACGGTTAGCACTATGCACGAAAAGTAGATTAATGCGTACATTGGTCCTGTCAATATTCCTCTATGCTTGTGAGACATGGACAGTTACAGCTGACCTTCAGCGAAGGATACAGGCCTTGGAGATCAGATGTTGCCGAAGACTTATAAACTTCACGTACAAAGATCGAGTTACAAATGAGGAAATACGAGATAGAATTTCAACAGCAATAGGGCCTTTTGAAGACCCCTTGACAACTTTCAAAAGAAGGAAACTCGCTTGATACGGTCACATATCGAGATCAAATGGTCTTGCAAATACGCTCCTCCAAGGAAAGGTGAAAAGCAGACGACGAAGAGGCCGTCCCTAAAAGAGGTAGGAGGACAACATAAAAGAATGGACCAATCTCCGACCAGAAGAGGCACAGGCAGCGGCCGCTGACAGAGAAAAGGGTGGCGTGGGTTGTGAGGATGTCTTCATGTGTGCTCCAACGACCTCACCGGTTACGGGATGACCTGACCTGACCTTCGCCCACGAGATATTGAGATCTAGATGTAAAGTTGATCGTTCCATGCGTTTCTTTTGTGGTTGTGGTCGAAGTTATTTTTTTAAAGTTACAAAAATACAACCGAATTCCAAGTATCGCAAGCACACATCCCACACACGTACGCTACAGTACACCATTTTTAATTCACCATTTATAGAGGAAGACTATTTAACCTAAGACACAGTGAATCAAAATCTTTTCATAATCAAATACTTGGCCGGAGCAGGAGACATGTTTTTTTTAATATCTGACACTCAACACCAAAGCCCACCCCTACTGTACGCAAACCCACCTGGAAGCAGCAGATCGTTCCAGAGGTGATAGAAAATATACCAGGTATCGGATACAAGAACAGACAGACTGGAAAGGAAAGAAGACATAACCGTAAAATATATATAAAAAAAACTACCCAAGCACTGATTGGACCCAAGCATACACTGACGGTTCTGCAACAAACGCTAAAGAAAATGTAGGATGGGGATATTTCTGAGCCTAACAAACGGTGGAAGGATAACACTGTCAGTAGCAATGGGTACATTTTCTAGCAATTTCAGAGCAGAGGCATTGAAAGCTGTAGTAGAAGCAATGCTGACAGGCGAAAGCAATGGGAGCCAGATACTCTTTATAATTTATACGGATGCCTTGTCCATAGTTACAGCACTAATAAGGCAGAAAAATACAGAACTAGGTTATTTAAGATCAGTACTCTGCCAACAGTCCACGCCCAAAAATGTCGTGCAACAGTGGGTTTCATCCAGTTGTAACATTCAAGGCAACGAGTAGGCAAAAGAAGGTGAAAGGTTACCACAACCAGATTCTAGTGTGACCTACGAAAGGTTTATAAGGGCCAGATACATGGACAAATGGGAAACAGAGCATTCTGACTACATAAAAAATGATGCTTATTACAGGTCTTCAGACTCCGCATAGGCCACAACAGACTGACGTGCCATCTATTCAATAAACTGAAGATAGGTGCTACTGACGAAAGCACCTGTGGTACAGGCAAAATGTCCCATGAACATCTGCTTCAAAATTGCCCGACATACCCGAGAAAGCCCACCTGGTCCCCACCAGTCCCAACACTAGGCAAGCTCCATGATAGTAGTGTCGACAACCTCGGGGATGACCGCTGCTTTCTTTGAACAAATTCAAGTTGACGTCTGACAGCGTATGAAGAAGAAGACGATATATGACACAGCTGAAATGTATGTCCTTCTGCGCCATAACCTGGGCTACCTGTGCTTTTTTTTTAGCCATAATTACATCCAAATTTTAAAGATGACTAAAGAATGTAGCTATGGAGAGCAAATCGTATGTTCTTCGCGGATGTTACACGACAAGAAATATTACAAAATTATAAACACTTACATGAACTTCATCTGTTTAACCGATTCTAACCCTAAATGATAATAATTATTTTATAAATATATTTGAGACATACACTAATGTGTTGATTATATTAAAAACATTTTGTACATACATACTTTAAAAACTATAGAGTATAGTACTGTGTATTTTCTAATGCTGTTCCATCATTCTGTAATTATTCTAAAATGTATTTCGTTCCAGTAAGCCATACTTTATAATAAATCAATTTTGAACTTTCAAACAATAGCAGCAGACGTGAAAGCCGGCAATAACTGATAATCACTGGAATATGGTAAGTTGCATTATTGGATTTTAATTATTCTGTGCGAATACTACTGAATTAACTCTTTCCATACGCAGGAATTTAACAACAGAACACACTTTCAAAAAAGTAAAAAAACTGCACATATGTTGATCTCAAGTATAATTTTAGCACATTGAATGCAGGATTCAAATTTGGCCACTATATGAATGCTAATTTTAATTCATCAGTTAATATACTAAATATAGTATACAGAATGGCTGAGAATGCTAACCTAAAAGTATTATTTGAAACAAAATTTGTTAATACTAATATTATTCTACTCATCAGGTTCATATTGATTATTCATTATTGTCAAAAGTTAGTGTTAAGTGAACAAAAATCAATAAATTCTACAAAGAACAATCAAACATTAACAATGTCAATTATTTCTGACGATGACTACCAAATTTCTTCATGATATCAACATCATCTATCGTTGTTAGAATTGAAATATGTTTTTCTATTTCATGGTCACAATTAAATAGAAAAAACTTGAAAAACCTACGCATAAATAGGACAAATTTTCAGAAAAATTGGTTTCAAAGCTATCTCTGCACACTTCCTAAGCCTGACAAGTATTCCAAGTTCCTTAATATCTATAGAGTAATCTCTTCACAATATCTACATCAAGTAGTGCAGTGGTTAGCTCGCTGGCTTCGCATCTGAGTGGTCCTGGGTTCATTCCCCAGTCAAGTCGGTAATGTTTTTTCAGACCGCAACGGCTCCCGGGTCAACCCAGCCTTAATTGGGTACCGGTTCAGTCTGGGAAGTAAAAGCGGCGAGGGAGAGGAGATGGCTACCCCCCTCATATAGCCGAGCCTTTGAAATGTGAGATTGCTAACACCTCACACCCCTACGGCAGTAATGCTATGGGATACTTTACTTTACTTTACATCAAGTTCTTTTGAAAGATAGTTGCTAGAACATTAATGTCCCATCTAGAACTTGAACACATTATATCTGATACCTTTAGCAGATATGGACCTATGAATGATACCCCTGATAATTCTGGGACGATTGCATATGTTATGTACAAGGGCTACCAGTGCGGGCAGGTACCAGTCACAGTTACTCTGCTCTAAACCTGGAGGATTTATATAACCAGGTCAACTTTGAAGCAATGTGGGATAAACCCATCTCTGGTGAGTTCTACATCAGGTGCCCTGATGGAGAGGCTAAATGTAATCTGCTTGCGATTTTGGAATTTTCATATTGGTAAACTTTAAAACAATTATATTTTTCTACCTACGATAAATACACTTTCTATTTGTTTTCAATTGCAGAATAATTTACAACATAACAGCCGTCCATTGCAAGCAATGAGGACAACAGCAATTAGACATGTTGCTTTGCACTTCACCGTGTCTGGAGGTGACTGCATAGTCTGATTCTGGCACAGAAACTCCTTCCACATATGCAACATTTTTAAGGTCATAGTTGGACATGTCAGTGTCAGTTATTTTGTCTTTTCACCCAGTACGGTTTCTCCGTTGCATCTGAGGCATGGTGTTCCTAAACGATGGAAGCACCTGATTGATTGATTGTCACCCTGTCAGTCTCGAGAGACTATGGACTTCACGCTAGAGAGGGGACAGTCAGTTGCTGCCCTAACTTTTGCCGCAAACGTTTGTAGTCTGCATCTTGACGCAGCCTGTCTTCCCCTACCGGCAGACCAACACACAAAGCCTGCCTCCATCCGGGTCTGTCTTTGGCAAGTTGCAGGTGTTCATATCCAACACTTTCAGGTCATGCTTGCAAACATCTTTGTAACGGAGGAAGTGTCTACCTTTTTTATGCTTCTCCGTGGTCAGCTCTCCATAAATGATATCTTTTGGTATTCGCCCATCCTCCATTCTGCACACGTGGCCAAGCAACCGCAAGTTGGCGCTGGCATCGGATCTTAACTACGCTGACAATCTTTGCACGGTACAACACTTCGTTGTTAGTCACTCTGTCCCTCCGTGAAATTCCAAGTTGGCGTCTCAGGTAGTGCAAATGAAAAGCATTTAGCTTTTTTTCTTGTCAGGCATCCAGAGTCCATGTTTTGCTGCCATAGAGCAGGGTACTAATCACACATGATCTGTACACAGCAACCTTTGTGGAGCTGGTCAGCATGTTGTTATTCCACACTCTCTGTGAGAGCCTGGCAAGTGCTGATGAGGCCATTCCTATCGTTTCTGCAGCTCTGCGTCCAGTGAAAGGTTGTTGGTGATGATAGATCCGAGGTAGTTAAAGTGATTTACTACCTCCAGATTTTTATTGTTTAAGACAATGTCGGGTGGATCTGCACCCTGTGCCATCATTTTCGTCTTTTGTACACTGATGGTGAGTCCAAACAGATTACAGGATTTTATCAACCTATTAATGAGGATCTGTAATTCGACTTTAGTGTGGACGACCAAGATAGCATCGTCTGCGAAAAGCATAACCTGAATGACAGTCTCCCTTCTCTTACTTTTTTCTCGCAGTCTGGTTAGATTGAATAGTCTCCCATCTGACCTAGTATGCAAAAAGACCCCCTCTGTGGCAGTTTCAAAGGCGTGGTTAAGCACGATGGCAAAGAAAATGCAGAATAGATTCGGAGCCAGGACATAACCTTGTTTAACTACATAGTTAATGTCTAAGGTCTCAGATTCCTGACCGTCATGCAGTACTGTAACTTTCATGCCCACATGAAAAGACCTAATCATGCTCAGTAGTTTAGGGGGGCAACCAACTTTACACAATACTTTAAAAAGACCCTCTCTGTTTAGCAGGTCGAATGCCTTGGTGCAGGGCCATGCCGTGCTATGATACAGAGAGGCGGCACCGTAAGAGGGCGGCATAAGTTGTCAAATCAAAATACAATTTGAACCATTCAATAATTAAAAATCTTCACGCACCGCTTCTCTATATTGGTCTACGTTATTCCGATATTGATGTATACGATTTATAATTTATCACACGCCTCTGCCTAAGTGCTTTCGGTACCCTTTGATTTCGGTTTCTGGTGCAGGTGCATCGTTGGCGAGGGCTCGCCAAAAGACTTTTGATCTGACAGCGCGAAGCTATTGTTTTTGTTTGCAATATACCGTGTGGCTGCTCCTAAAAGCTGAGGCGGCCATTATCACAAAAGACAATTGCACGTGTTACGTGTTGATAGTTCTACCTTGAGTTTACAATTATTGACAATATTTGATTTTAATGTTAGTTTGCCTCGAGAAGTGGCTGTGCTGTATTTTACTCAGTAAATCAGATATATAATATATCTGCATCAGTATAATATTTTTGCATTTAAACTAATTCAATTTTTGTGTTCAAAAAGTAGATCAGGTAAGAAAATTGTTTTTTTTACAGCAATTGTAGTTACTTTTTATCATTGAAAATGATTATGTTATGACAACAGGGACTAGAATTAAAAAGTAGCATTTGCATGGACTGGGTATATCTCAGATTCGGAACATGTGCCTGTGTGTGATAGATAGAGAGTTATTTAGGTAATATTGGGCTACTTTTGCGTTCTGTGTGTGATAGAGAGAGAGAGAGTTGCTTAGGAAATATTTGCATTTGCCTACTGTTGCATTCGTTATTTATTGCTCTATTTTTACCAAATTCATATACATTGAAGTGAAGACAATACAATAACAAGTTAAAGAATCTATTTTTACTAAATTCATATACATTGAAGTGAAAACAATACAATAACAAGTTAAAGAAAGGCATATGTCAAAACGGCTGCTAGCTGTCAATTTGACAGATATTCGTTATCTATTTATTATGTTCTGTTAACTACAAATCTTACTAGCTTTGCAATTCATTTCTATCTTTATTTTATCTACCCTATTTGAATAGTATGATAAGCATTATCATATTTAATCATTTTGCACATTTAAAAAAAAATCACAATCGAAGGTTATTTTAAAGAAAAAACATTTAAAGGGCGGCATTTAGAAGACTTGCATCATACTGAGAACATCTACCGCACGGGCCTGCCTTGGTAAGGTCAATGAAGGCAAGAAATAGTGGTCTGTGTTGTTTTCTGCATTTCTCTTGCAATTATTTCAGTGAAAAGACCATATCAACAGTGGACCTTTCTGCACGAAAACCATACTGAGATTCCTGATACACCCTGTCGGCCAGCTTTTGCAACCTGCTCAGGATGGTGCGAGCATACACTTTGCCTACGATGTTGAGGAGCGATATGCCCCTGTAATTGTTGCAGTCTCCTCTGTCTCCCTTTTTTTATTATGTTGGTGTCTCTCATGTCCTGTGGTACCGTGCCCTCATCCCAACACTGGCAGATATGTTCGTACAGGTATTGAAGAAGTACGTTCCCCCGCATTTGATGATTTCTGCTGGAATGCCATCTCTACTGGTTGCCTTTCCAACTGGCATGCCCTCAATAGCTTTTTCCAAATCCTGTATGTTTGGTTTATCGTCAAGTTCCTGCAATACCTGCAGAATCTCAATTTCATTGACAGCAGAGTCTGCCACTACGTTATTACAGGTGTACAAGACTGAATAGTGTTTGGCCCATCTCTTCATTTGCATATCCCTGTCCAGAATAATCTCACCTGTCGCAGATTTCAGAGACCGCTGAATACTTTTTTGTCTGTACTTTATGCCCTCGTACATTGCTCTGATGTTACCAGTATCCGCTGCCGACTGTATGGACTTATAGAGTTGAAGCCAGTAGTCATTTGCACATTTCCTTGCCAGTCTCTGTAGTGGTACAGTGGGTTCCATCCCACTGTAACATCCAAGGCAACGAGGAGGCAGACAGACTGGCAAAAGAAGGTGCAAGACTACCACAACCAGACCCTAGTGTGACCTACGAAGAGTCAAAAAGGCTAATTACAGCTAGATACATGAGCAAATGGGAAACAGAACATACTGGCTACACAAAAAACGATGCCTATTACCAGTTGAACAGAAGAGAGCAGGTCGTGGTCTTCAGACTTCGTACAGGCCACAATAGACTGAGGTACCACCTATTCAATAAATTGAAGATAGGTGGCACTGAAGAATGCTCGTGTGGTACCGGGAAGATGACCGCTGAACATTTGCTGCAAAACTGCCCACATACGAAGATCAGAGAAAGCAGATGTGGCCATCACCAGTGGCAACACTAGACAAGCTCTATGGCAGTGTCGACAGCCTCAAGATGACCGCTGCTTTTTTTGAAAAAATAAAGGTTGACGTCTGACAGCGTACGAAGAAGAAGAAGAAGATAATTACTTGTGAATGAATAAACAAGATTTGTGAGTTGTACTCTATTGAGGACTCCTAGATGGGATATGGGATGGAGTCTTGATTATATAATGAAAATGTCCGATATGGTAAATTGGTCATATTATCTTCGTTTCAAGAAAGTTACGTATTTACAGAACAGAACTATCAGCACGCAACGGCAATAATAGGAAATTTGGTAGAGCAGACTTATTTATTTGTTTCATTTGCAACCCATATTGTACAAGATGTAAGAGAGGATTTCGAGCCGACTTGGAACAATCCCTCTTGTTCATCCTATTTCGTCAGGTCGTGTTGTCTGTCATTGATTATGGACTAGGCATCCTCACACTATCAAAAACACAGTGAGTGTGAAAGGTTGGAACTCATCCAGAATGAAGGTATGAGAGTGGTTCTGGGCTTCACTAGAGATACCCCGATTGTGATGATGTGGTACATGTTGGGATTGTTATCGGTGACATCCAGACATAAACTGGCACAAGTCAAAGCCTATATGCGTATCACCACAGACACGCGGCACCCTCTGCACAGTAGTATCTCAGAGATCAAGAGAGGGTCGTCATGGATGGCACAGGCAGAGATAACAATCGGATACGTCACTCCAGCTGAGACGATATCCAGAGGGGAAGAATGGGTTCACACTGGTGATAGAGTACCAGAGAGTCATCATAACCTTAGGCAAGGAATGCAGAGAACAGAGCAACGAGAGAGCAGAGCACGAGGTAAATTAGCTGATAACTGAGAACACCCAGGAGAGTGACGCTGTCATACACACTGATGGATCAGTCATGTGCAGTCGGACATCAGGCTGATATCATGGCTTCACAAGCTCCCATTATGGGCACATAGTGATGGATATAAGTGACATTTTGAAAGCAATCAATGACCACCTGCTAGATGAGGTCACTGCAATAGATGAAGCAGCAATCCACAGAAAGTTTTCGCCATTAAATGAGGTTCGAGCGGAGTATGGCGCATGAGAGGATGGAGCAGGAGATTGTACAACCAGCGAGCTATAGGGACTATCAGCATCCATACCTTACACAATTTGAGGAGAGATGCTGAGCACCTATGGGTATGCCTGGAGTGCAGTGACGTTGATTCTCAGAAACAGAAACTTGCAACCCATCTAGCCTGATTTTTAAGATGTGCTACATGGTACTCGGCGACTTGAAAATAGACCTGACATAATTGCCTGGGTCTTTAAGATGAAGTTATCTGAACTATTGACTGATGTTTTAAAAACGAATCTCTTTGGTATTGCAATTACAAACATCTACATGATTGAATTTCAGATACAAGGTTTACGTCATGTTCACATTCTACCGACTTTACATTCACTTTCAAAGATACACAAGAAAGATTATATTGATAAACTAATTAGTGCTGAGAAGTTAGATGCCAATAGTAATCCAAGCCTCTATGACATTTTGATGAAATGTGTGCTTCATAGGCACTGTGATACGCTTACTAATAGAACATGCATCATGGGAGAAGCTGAATGCAGCAAAAGCTTCCCCACGGAGTTTGTAGATTCAGCTGCAGAAAATAGTAATGTTCACCCTGCTTGTTGAGAAAACAAAATTGGAACTGCAGTTCAAATTTGAAATTATGAAATCAAAAATCCATGAGTTGTTCGGTACAATCCATGATTATTGCTGACATCAAAACCAGTGCACATCTGTTTCTGTTTCTAAGAATCGGCGTCACTGCACTCCGGGCATACCCATAGGTGCTCAGTCTCTCTCTCATCAAATGGCGTAAGGTATGGATGCTGATGGTCCCCGTAGTTTGCTGGTTGGACACTCTCCTGTGCCATCCTCTCATGCGCCCCACTCCGCTTGAACCTCGTTTATTGGCGAAACTTTGCAGTCTGTGAATTGCTGCTTCATCTATTGCGGTGTCCTCATCCAGCAAGCAGTCATTGATTGATTTCAAAATTTCACTTCTATCCATCACTAATGTGCCCATGATGGGAGCTTGTGAAGCCAAGATGTCAGCTCTTTCATTGCCCTGAACCCCGGCATGAGCAGGACAGTAGATCCATATCAACCCCTGGAGGTTTGAGGCCTCAACAGCAGCTATCCACTTGTACCTAAGCCAACCTTCTGTACTTTCTGAAGTATGTCACTATAACTGATTTTGTTATAGAAGTCTCAGATATCCATTGCAGTGCTGAGGTCACTACTTCCTTCTCCATTCTCATACTGGAGGTTGTTGACATGTATACCCTACTGCACTCAACAACGACCTCTCCTCTCACTTTAGCCAAGAAACCCCAGCACGACTGATCCGCCAGTATATATGACAGCATCACTCTCCTGGGTGTTCTCAGTTATCAGCTGATTTACCTCGTGCTCTGCTCTCTCGTTGCTCCATTCTCTGCATTCCTTGTCTGACGTTATGATAACTATATCATTCTATCACCAGTGTTGACCCATTCTTCCCCTTTGGCTATCGTCTCAGCTGGAGTGACGTATCCGATTGTTGTCTCAGCCTATGACATAACGACCCTCTCTTGATTCTTGATCCCTTGATCTTGATGTCTGAGATACTACTGTGCAGAGGGTGTCGTGTGTCTGTGGTGACACGCATATAAGCTTTGACTTGTGCCAGTTTATGTTTGGATGTCACCGATAACAATCCCAACGTGTACCGCATCATCACAATCGGGGTATCTCTAGTGCAGCCCAGAACCACTCGCATACCTTCATTCTGGATGCATTCCAACCTTTCACACTGTGTTCTTTATAGATATGCACATATCAATGTCAAAGTGTGTGCATCTTCTAAAGTATTAAATATTTATACAAATATGTCTATCATGGACACAGTGCCACATCAGTTACAATTGAAGATAAAGGTGTTCCTAAAAACAATTGACCACAATGAGATATTTACAAAAGCTATTTCACCCTTAAATGAGTTGTACATGTCTGAATTATTAAATCAGACATAATGTTGATAAGCAAATTCTATGACGTTTTTTTTAAAACATTTTTTCATTGATATGACACCATTTTTGTTTTTGTTGCATTTAAACTTAACTTAACGTCTTTATACTGGTTTAGAAGACTCTGCTGACTACCTTTTCAATAAATTCATTCCATGAAATAAATGGCCAGCACTATTTGCTGCATATGGTGGATCCAAATATAATTTCAATAAACAAACGGAACGCAACAATCTCAAACGAGAACCTCAGCTGGAACGTTATGCTGTCAGCAATCACAATATTATGCTTAATCGACTTTCTGTGCATTCTTCCTATTACACAACAGTGAAATATTATTACCGCTATGATACCGGTTTTTGTTTAATTTTCCACTACATTTTCATTTCTTCATGACTAATAGTATTTTTTGCATTTGCCTACAATGTATTTACTTTTAAACAAAAGTGTAATCTCAATGCCACCGTTTATATTTTAATCTTCAGAATTCTAAGTAAATGTCATCTTTAACACTGTTTTTTTTTCTTATTTTAATTTGGTAAATTTATTAAAAAAACATTTCAATGATAATTGTTTTACATTAACATTTTTCCATTTATTTGAGTGCTCGTCTTTCAGTACCGTTTAAATAAAAAAAAATGGAATGATGTGTGTTGTTTGTTAATATATCTTATTTCCTAATTTACTTGATCTCGTTCCATTCACACAGTTTTGCAAAATCACAATAATCATTATTGTTAGCAATAATGAAGCATCATTTGCGAAAATACTGTTGTTTTTTACATTTTGTACAGTTCAAATGATGGGCATATGTTCTGCACGGGACAACTAGTATGTCGTTATTTTTTGCATATATGATTTTGGTTGGCATCCTGTTAGTCTCGAAAGACAATAAACTTTATGCTAGAGAGGGATCTTAGTCAGTTGTTGCCCTAGCTTTCGTCACACACATTTGGTGTCTGCATCTTGTCTTCTCATGCCTGCAGACCAACATACAAAGCCTGTCTCCAGCAGAGTCTGTCTTTCGCAAGTTCCTTCCGGTTGTAGGTGTTCATACCAACACTTTCAGGTCATGCTTGCAAACATCTTTGTAGCAGAGGAAGTGGCTACCTTTGTTACGGTTTCCCATGGACAGCTCTATGAATAGGATATCTTATGGTATTTGCCCATCCTCTATTCTGCACATGTGACCAAGCCACTACAAGCGGCGCTGGCGGAGGATCTAATTAAACTGACAATCTTTGCACAGTCCAACATGTTGTTTGTCACTCCATGAAATTCCAAGTATGCACCTCAAGCAGCGCATATGAAAAGCATTTAACCTTTTTCATGTGAGGCATACAAAGTCCACGTTTCGCTGGCATAGAGCAGGGTACTAAGCACACATGATCTGTACACAGCAACCTTTGTGGAGATGATCAGCATGTTGTTATTCCACACTCTCGGTGAGAGTCTGGCAAGTACTGTTGAGGCAATTCCTAATCGCTTTTGCAGCTCTGCGTCCAGTGAAAGGTTGTTGGTAATGATATATCTGAGGTAGTTGATGTGATTTACTACCTCTCGATGTTCATCGTTTAAATCAATGTCTGGAGAATCTGCACCTTGAGCAGTCTCCCTTCACTTACTTTTTCCATGCTGTCTGGTTAGATTGAATAATCTTCCATCTGAGCTAGTATGCAGGAAGACCCCTTCTGTGACAGTTCCGAAGGCGTCATTTAGCATGATGGCAAAGAAAATGCAAAATAGAGTCGGAGCCAGGGCACAACCTTGTTTAATTCAGTTGTCAAAGGCCTCAGATGCCTGACCATCGTGCAGCAATGTACCTTTCATGTCCACGTGAAAAGATCTAATCATGCTTAGTAGTTTAGGAGGGCAGCCATATATAGCTTATAGAGTATATGCATATATAATATGCAAGTAAATCACTCTTCATTTTGACTTATGCCACAATGGAAATAATTGGCCATAGTGATATCGCTTTTTATAAGAAAATGGTTATTCACGTGGATACTTAAATCTCATCATGATCTTCACCTTCGTTGTCATCATTATTTTCTATAAATCCCCAGCTTCTGACTACTAATGAGTGTCTCAGCAACCCTTGCCAGAATGGAGGAACATGTATGGATATGTACAATGGCTACTTCTGTAGGTGTCCGTCCAACTGGCAGGTATGGGCATTAAGCAATAACCGGTTCACATTATATATTGTCTTACACATCATCACTGCACTTCAGACAGAAGCATGTGTGCTCCATCTCAGCAACTGAGAAAGGGTATACACAAAAATATTCATGTAGCTCACTGCTTGTAAACACTGCTTGTAAACACTGCTTCTCCATTCATAGAGACATCTGTTACTGCTCGGCCCACGATTGATTTTAAACTCCTGCAATCTGCTGTGTCCATAATTGCTGTTGTGTCCTCTACCCGGTGATCGTTGACTGATTTCACTAGTTCCATCTATTCAACTTTTAATGTCTAAATTTTCTTTGTTCTATTTCTTAGATCCTTGGTTTAATGACCATTATGCCTATTCATGTCTTTATGGACTACAAAAAACTCTGTAAATTTATTAGATCCTAGGCCACTGTCAGGCAAAGCGCTCAATGGCCTTCATGCACGATGCGGTCTTTAAGGGCAACAACAAACTCCTTCCAGTTTTTACATCATTGATCACTGACAGGCAAACCGTTCAATGATCTAAATGCATAATGGTGTCTTCACATGTTGTAACAAACTTCTTCCAATTTTTAGATCCTTGGTCATTGACAAGCAAAGCACTAATTGACCATCATGCCTCAGGGTATTCTTAATGGCAGCAACAAATGTCTTCCACTTTTAGATATTTGGTCACTGACAGGCAAAGTGCCCAATTACTATTATGCCTGCTGGTGTTTTAAATGGCAGCTACAAATGCCATCTACTGTGCTTCGTCTCGAGCCATTCTCCATTTGGTGCCCCATTCTGGCAAATCATCTTCATTTTTGCTTTATGGTTCCGCCCGCAAACCAGTTTTTATCAGCCCGCCAACCAGTCTTGGGCCGGCCTCTTTGTTGATTGAAAATGACTATACTCCGCTAAAAAAATATTACACAATAGCACTCACAGGCACCAGAAACAAATACACAAAAAAGACTCAAAATGAACGATTACCATCTCCCCACCTCCCACAACACCACCAACTAGGCACTATGTCTAGGCAATCAGTTCTTAGTTGGTCTAAGCAATCAGTTCTTAGTTGGTCTAAGCAATAAGTTCTTAGTTGGTCTAAACAATCAGTTCTTAGTTGGTCTAGACAATCAGTTCTTAGTTGGTCTAGACAATCAGTTCTTAGTTGGTCTAGACAATCAGTTCTTAGTTGGTCTAGACAATCAGTTTTTAGTTGGTCTAAGCAATCAGTTCTTAGTTGGTCTAAGCAATCAGTTCTTAGTTGGTCTAGACAATCAGTTTTTAGTTTGTCTAGACAATCAGTTCTTAGTTGGTCTAGACAATCAGTTTTTAGTTGGTCTAAGCAATCAGTTCTTAGTTGGTCTAAGCAATCAGTTCTTAGTTGGTCTAAGCAATCAGTTCTTAGTTGGTCTAGACAATCAGTTTTTAGTTTGTCTAGACAATCAGTTCTTAGTTATTCTAAACAATCAGTTCTTAGTTGGTCTAGACTATCAGTTCTTAGTTGGTCTAGACAATCAGTTTTTAGTTGGTCTAGACAATCAGTTCTTAGTTGGTCTAGACAATCAGTTCTTAGTTGGTCTAGACAATCAGTTCTTAGTTGGTCTAGACAATCAGTTCTTAGTTGGTCTAGACAATCAGTTCTTAGTTGGTCTAAGCAATCAGTTCTTAGTTGGTCTAGGCAATCAGTTCTTAGTTGGTCTAGGCAATCAGTTCTTAGTTGGTCTAGACAATCAGTTTTTAGTTAATCTAGGCAATCAGTTCTTAGTTGGTCTAGGCAATCAGTTTTTAGTTAATCTAGGCAATCAGTTCTTAGTTGGTCTAGGCAATCAGTTCTTAGTTGGTCTAAGCAATCAGTTCTTAGTTGGTCAAGGCAATCAGTTCTTAGTTGGTCTAAGCAATCAGTTCTTAGTTGGTCTAAGCAATCAGTTCTTAGTTGGTCAAGGCAATCAGTTCTTAGTTGGTCTAGGCAATCAGTTCTTAGTTGGTCTAGGCAATCAGTTCTTAATTGGTCTAAGCAATCAGTTCTTAGTTGGTCTAGACAATCAGTTCTTAGTTGGTCTATACAATCAGTTCTTAGTTGGTCTAGACAATCAATTCTTAGTTGGTCTAGACAATCAATTCTTAGTTTTGCTAGACAATCAATTCTTAGTTTTGCTAGACAATCAGTTCTTAGTTGGTCTAAGCAATCAGTTAGTTGGTCTAGGCAATCAGTTCTTAGTTGGTCTAGATAATCAGTTCTTAGTTGGTCTAGATAATCAGTTCTTAAATAGTTATTGTGCTTCCCAGAAAACCTTATAATCTTTCTTAAAAAAGTTGTGTGGAAAGAATAAAATGTTGACAACCATCACCATTGGAGATAGGATGAAACAAAGAATACAACCAACACAACATTGACAGCATTTGCATGACAGGTGACTTAAGAGCGTTATGCATACACATAGAACTTCAAAATGTAAAACAAATTACTACAGCAGTCAATGCAACAAGGGCACACAAAGGTATGTATCGATGAAGTAGCCATAGATTTCAACAGGAGTCATGATGCTGCGCACAACATTTTCCATGATGACCTTGGTTATAGAAAAGTATATACCAGATTAGTCCCAAGGCAGCTGACAATGAGGTAATGCAGGTGGTGCAAAATTGGTTAAAGGTCACACCAAAAGACTTTCTAGTGGACAGGTTTACAAAGTGTGTTGCAAGGCACGGGGGCTATGTAAAAAAATAAGACACAAAAAATGTCTAGTTATGACTCATGTAAATAATGTTATTAATAAAATTGCTGTTACTTAATGACTATCCCTCTTATATCAAAACATGTGACACCAGATTGGCTATAAGTTGTTTGGTTCCAATAGAGGGTCCGACAAACAGCAAGAGAAAAAAGAAAAAGAATTAACTATTTCAAAACATGCTTCAATCACATTTGATAAGTTTGGCCTTAACACTGGTGGCTACATAATTTATATTTGCTTCCATGAACAGGGATCGAGTTGCACTGAGGATGTAAACGAATGTGCCACGTATGCTGGAACAGATCTAGGTTGCCTAAATGGTGCTACATGCCTCAATAGCCATGGAAGTTTCAGGTATCACCCTTTATTGCTGCTTGTCAAAGAATAAGGCCTGTTGTAATCAAATAACAAAAGTGCATCTCTATGGAGCCCAGGTCTTCAACTCATTCTCATTGTTCTCCTATCATAAACTATCTATTTCAGCTCTGTCCACATCTTGCCTGTTTCCTTTACATTCATCTTGACCTCACTTCTTCCTGTGTGTTTTGGTCTGTCTCTACCTTTCTTATCCTTAGGGATTCCAGATCAGAGACTGTTTAATAAAGCTGTGAGTTGGTGTGCTTTATGTGTGTCTAACTCACCACCACAGCTTTCTCCTCATGTCATGTTCTATTGATATCTGCCTGGTTCTTTCCAACAGTTCCACATTAGGGATCCTATCATTCCATTTCAATCTCTCTATTCTGCGAAGATATCCATTTTTAAAAGCTTGTACCTTTGTTGTTTTTGTTGTTCTTTATGTTTCAGAACCATACAAAGAACAAATTTACTTTGAAGATTTTCATTTTTGTATTGGACACATGGTTTCCATAAGTTACCCAATGCAATGAAAGTTCCTCTCACTTTTATAATTGTATTTTGATATCTTTATCACTGCCAATGTAAAGGAATGCATCTTCCAACACAATCTGATTGTCTTCTGTTGCTTTGACTCTCATAATCTTTGCTTTTTTCTCTCTGTGTAAATTGCAGTCCCAAAATCATGTGACCTCACATCATGTATACATATTGTATTTTGTATCGGACTGCGGTTATGGTACAAACAGCTGTCATTGGCAAAATTCAGGTCTAAAGCCTGTGTTATTGGCAGTTTCCAATGTCTTGCTTTGGAGAAATTTCTGTCTGAAATAGGTTATCCACTGCACCCTAGTACATATATTGTAAATGACGAATAAAGATGGTTGAGCATAAGGTAAACAATAATGCTCCATAAACACTGCAAGTTAGCGTATCCATGCAAAAGAAAAAAATTCCCCCCAATTTCTGAATTGTAGAGCCGCATACAAATAAATATTGCTGTAAAACACACATAAATTATCTATATTTTATTGTGCTTCTGGCTGGCAGGAAACCTCATCATTTCAAACAAGACATCTCAAATGCTGCACCAGAACATATATTTGCTTTGATATAGACTTCCTGCAAGTATAATTCCTAAAATTGTGACCCTGTACTTCAACGATAGTGACAATGACATATAATGATGATGTTTTATTTTTTTTGGAAATACTTCATTCATTAACCTTTTTAAAAAGGAAATAAGGCAAAGAAGCATTCAACTAAACTTGGACTAAATATTAACATGATGAAAATAAAGCTGTTTAAAATCAACTCTTTAGTAAATGTTCTGTTTGACTACTTCTCCACATACAGAAAGGATTGGCTAAACTACTGTACTTCTAAACTGCCATAGAGGAACACATTACAAACAGATACAAACACGCATCTATGCACTGGCCCATACGTCCATATTACAAACAGATACACATTCACACACTGGTCAATACGCCCTGATATCGCCCAAAGGACTAGTCTGTGGTGGAAAGAACGTGCCTTTTCCAGTATAATCGACAAGGCAATCTTTTAATCAAACCAAATAAAGAGCTATTCATGCTTGTTGGTGAGGCCTTAGAAGAAGTGGACACCTTCACTTATTTGGACAGAACCATTGATACTTCAGGGGGCACAAAGGCAGATGTAAGGGCTAGACTTGAAAAGACAGGGGTTTGATGCATCATGTGGTTGACTAGACTTTACCCATGGGTCAGATGCAATCACGTGGTGACTAGACTTTACCTGTGAGTCAGATGCAATCATGTGGTGACTAGACTTTACCTGTGGGTCAGATGCAATCTCGTGGTAGACTGGACTTCGCACATAGGTCAGATGCAATCATGTGGTGACTAGACTTTACCTGTGAGTCAGATGCAATCATGTGGTGACTATACTTTACCTGTGGGACAGATGCAATCATCTGGTCGACTAGACTTTACCTATGGGTCAGATGCAATCATGTGGTGGACTAGACTTTACCTATGGGTCAGATGTAATCATGTGGTGGACTAGACTTTACCTATGGGTCAGATGTAATCATGTGGTGGACTAGACTTTACCTGTGGGTCAGGTGCAATCAAATGGATGGTGGACTAAACTTTACCCATGGGTCAGATGCAATCATGTGGTGGACTAGACTTTACCTATGGGTCAGATGTAATCATGTGGTGGACTAGACTTTACCCATGGGTCAGATGCAATCATATGGATGGTGGACTGAACTTCACATGTGTGTCGGATGCAATTATGTGGGGAACTAGACTTTGCATGTGGTTGTATGCAATCATGTTGCGGACTGAACATTGTTCGTGGGTCAAATGGTTGCACGAGTCTGATATAAACCAAAATGCTACATAATCGCCATTGCTTCTTCTTTCTTTCACTTTCTCACTCCCTGTGAAACATTAGACTTCACATACAATTGGTCCTATTACAGAAAGTCTGTTTTCAAGAACTTGCAATGATGAATTCAGAAGCAGTGACTTTAAATGATGAGGTTGCTAGTCCATGCAGAACTGTCTTGAATTTTAATATTTTTGCATCCTGATATTCAATCAGACAAGGTTGCCTGATGCCAAGTAGCCAAAAGCTGCTTGAATCCAGGTTTGTTCTTTACCCTAAAGCACCATGATGGTCCAAGGCATGATACAGATCATCTCTCCATCTTACTGGCTGGTGTTTGTAGTTGTATGGCCACCAGAAAGAAACCCTTTTTGTCTTATCTATCATCATTCATGTGAACCACATGGCTGGTCCTTATGTACTTTTGTATTGATGCAGAATCGACGACACCCCAGAACTCTGGTAGCGGATGTCAGTACTTTGGATGTGGTCTCTTGAGGAGATATTTAGGACTCTTCGCTTCACTGCTCTTTTGGTAGCACAGAGCTTCTGTGCATCTGATTTGCGTAGACTCGAAACCATACACACAAATACCATTGCTTGGATAACCATTGCTTGGATAACCATTTGCTGGAGTATTGGTTTAATGTCTTTGAAGCTGAGCCAACCCGTTGTTCTCCTGTGTGTGATCTCAGTATTACTTCTGTGATTGTCGTTTAGTTCCTGGTTAAGGTAGAGATAAGCATTCACCTTTTCGATGTGCTTATTTTCCAGATGTAGTTCTCCCGAAGGGCAGATAGTGTTCAGTAGAAACTGAATCTTCCTTCTATTTATGTTCAGGCCAACCGTCTTGCCTGCTTTATTCAGCTCATTTAGACTTTGTTCTGGTTTCTTTAGTTGCCTTTAAATACATACTTGCTAGGTTACCGCCACTGTAAGAGCATAAGCATGTTGTGAGGGTACACCATGCTCCTATTGTATGGAAAACATAAATGATGATGATGACTATGATAAATGTGATAACCGTGTTTAACTTGTGCTGACAGCTGTCAATGTGCCACGGATTGGTTTGGTGTCCACTGCAGCGAACGTCATAATGACTGTACAGGAGCATCTCATGCAGAGCTCTGTGGCCATGGAACATGTATCAACGAGAAAAGGACTGTACAAGGACAGGTACCGTAACCATAATATATCTAACTTTTTTTTCTTAACCCCGTCAATAAGAGTTATCACTTTTCTTGTATTCTTTTTCTTTTTTCTCCTGAAAAGGACGTTTTGCTATGTTGTGTCGTAGTATACATTTGGGCTGCAATGTTTACGCCTTTCAGCTCAAACCATTCGGTTTCAGAATGGCACTTTTTTTGTGACCAGGTATGCCTGTTATTCTTGTTCACTATTCTCTTGGCCCGACTGCATGGATGCAGCCTGTTTCTAGAGCCGTTGCTTGAAGACAGAATAAGATCTTGGACAGCTCTGGCTAGCGAATTCTGGCACAAACTGTAAGCTATGAGTCCCTGACTCCTGTAATCTCATTAACTGCATCTTATGCCCCATTATGGGTCTAATATTTTGTGTCATATGTATCGTATTTAGAAGTTGAAAGGGGAGAGTGCAAAGAATAGTCATACTGCAATTTGCTAGGCATTTCATAATAAATGATTAAGGATGATTTGACATATCCCTGACTACCCTATCATATGGAAGCTTTAAGGAACTAGGAATCTAAAAGAAGACTAGCCCAGGGCTAAAGAGAAGAAGTTAAGTATACATTAATAATGTTTTATGATCCCAGGCCTTTTAGTGGGGAGTATAGAAAGAGCGTTTAGCCTAGTCGACAATGAGCTGGCTTGCTAACACTGGGATTACACTGTGCTAGGCTTCGAAATCACGGATGAACAGACTATTTTTAAGTACACATGTGATAGAACTAGGATTTACTTTAATACCGGGTTAACATCTAATAAACATGAAACAATATATTAATTTATTACAAAAAGAATTTGTTACAACATGATAAAAATTAACGTAACTAAACAAATATGAGTTTTCTAACTCTGGGAATGTTAGCATGAGCTAGATGGAATTCCTGGAACTATAAAACCAGGTTCTGTCGTCTATCCTTATGTATATGAAACTAAACAATTCTTATTCTATCCTGCTTAACTATATCTTTTATGAAATCCTGTGTGTACCCTCTTTGGCTGTTGATGCTGATATTGATCTGTGGCGGTCGTCAGTTCTGCACTGTGCAATGATAGCTTATTGCTGTGTTTGTGCGTGTGCTCCCTGAGGAGTCTTCAGGTAGGTACATCTCACTTTTGCTCAGGGAGCTATGACCGACACACTTGACCTGACTCGTGCGTATGATTGGTTGAATCTCTACCTCAGTGGCCTGTCAAGAACTAATGTCCGCTGAACTGCCACTGAGTTTATAACCTCAGTTTATCTCTCGCCCTTAATAGATCGTTCGTGCTGATGACTGTGAAGGTTACAGATACATTCTCTCGTCGCCTATAGAGAGTCCATCATTCGCAACCTATGAGCAAATATGCAATGCTCTAGATGTATGATGAGATAACCCTGTAAGCTCTGTCTCTCCAATCTGCCTCTCTGTTCCCAAGTCTTCTAATTTATAGACCCCTAAAAACAAAGATGGTGGTGGCACTAGGTACCTGTTCCTTTTCCTGCTGACTGGTCAGCTGTCAATCTCATCTTGGTTACGCTCATCTTGAAATCTTATTGACTCATCTCTACCTGTCACTGTCATTCTAAATGTAACAGCCTGGCGTATCATTCCCAGTCGCTCAAATAACGAAGGGGAGTTTAAACGTCCTACCCGCAACTCGAACAACTAGTAAACAACGCTGCCTCTCTCTCCTGATTCCAACTCAATTTGACAATGGCGTTGTGTTGTCCCTAACCTTGTCAATTATTTCCTCAGCCAATTTTTGTAACACATTAAGTAACTTGTCCTTAACAGAATGTCACTTCCTACGACCGCCATCCTATTTGGCGGGTATAAGTTTTCAAGTATGCAAAATGGTAGGTTACCATTACTTTCCGTACGTGGAGGAGCGAGAGAAAACCAATGTCTGCCAAACTGGACACAAACTTTATTTGGACCGGGTGCGTTGAGTTTGTGAAATGGACGCTTCGCCCCTACGCCACGCAGGTCCACATGTTATGAAGACACTGCAATTGATGAACCAGCTATATAAAAATACATAATTTTGAAATCAGGTACGAGTAAGCCAGATAAGAGCACCTGAGGAGACTTGGTAGGAATGTGCATTCACAACCAGTGAGCTATGAAAAGCTTTTTAGTTTGTAATTGGGTTCTTTCTACAGGCGAAGTACCTGTGTATCTGTGAAAATGGTTGGACTGCGTCTAACCATGGTCCAGCTTGCACTGGAGATATAAATGAATGCACATCAGGTGCACACTGTTCTTTAGATCCACCTGTTCAATGCATCAATATACCTGGTTCGTTTGTATGCGGCTCCTGTCCTGCAGGTGAGTATCGTGGTCTTTATCATCATCAACCTCAAACCCCTGTCATCTCCCAATAGAGCATAGGACTTAAACAAACATACATCACGACCTGCTGTCCAGCTTACTCGACGTGTTCCTCATTTCCTTTATATTTGTATCAAGTTCTCTTCTTCTGTGTGTTTCGGCCTCTCTACTTCATTTGCCCATGGAATAAAACTATCACAAAATTATAGACTGTTATATGGCTCTGAAACATGGAGGACAACACTTACGAAAAAGGTACTATTGTAAACAGCTGCATTTGCAGAATACAAAGGTGGAGATGGTACCACAAGATTGCAAATATGGAACTATTGGAAAATCTCGTGACAGATACCAGTGAAGCGTGACATACTGAGGAGGTGCTGGCGCTGAATAGGCCACACATAACAAAAACCAGTTGATAACATTACAAGAGGGTCTCTGTGCGGAAATCCACAGGGCAAGAGAAATAGTGGATGACCGAGACACTCGTGGAAGAGGGAGCTGGATATCAATATCAGAATGGCAGGCAAGACGTGGCCAGAATTGCTCCAAATGTCTCATGATAGGAAAAATTGATGTGTAATTTTTTAGGAGCTATGCCCCACAATGAGTGGTCAGGTTTTTGATCAATTTATTATGTCGTTACTTTCACACCAGTCTGTTTCTTCCCACTTTACTATTCCACCACCCTTTGCCCAAATGTACACATTTTTTAGTAATCATATTGATCATTTCTAGTTTATCCTACTCTGTAATAACTGGCATACCCTGATTATTATTTTTCACACATTCCTAGTCATTCTTCCTGCTAATGGCCATCGTAAAAGTCATACTGTATTATGTGTCATGCTAATTCAAATTGAGGACTTGACTTCTGATTCGTTAGGTATTTTCATTTTTTCTTTGCCTCTGACGAAGGCCTTGTGGTCAATCATAGGTTTAGTTTTCTCACTGTCCCGGTTTTTCTTCTTAGCATTCAGTTTTGAATGCCACCAGATGGATCGCCTCCATGAAATGACACGTCAGTTGTAGGTACTCAATGGTACCCCACAGTTCGTCTTGCTTTTTTTTTTCTTTGAGCCAGGTCTTCTCACAGAATCTTTGATGCAGTAGACATGTTTGCAAGATGTGTTCTGATGTGTGGGGTCCCTCTGACATGTGCATTGTGCAGTTTGTGTTGCTTTCATTTTATGAATGTGTGAATTTAGACTACAATGACCTTTTCTAAAGCAGAAAATTGTGGTATACTCTTTCCTGTTCAGTCTATTGATAGGGTCTTGTGTGTGTTTACTGTTTGTTCTCTTTTCCCACAGTTATTTATATTTGTTTTGGATGTGTGTTCTAACTTCTGGCAGTGATATTGGGTGGGCAATTATTCTCCTTGTGTGCCTTTCCTGGTCAGTTTGTCTGTCCTCTCATTTTCTGATTTGCTGCAATGAGCTGGGATCCACTGGAGAGCAATTTTTTTTGGGTCTGAAAGTTTATTTAGCTGAAAACTCAGTTCTCTTTCCATGTTATCTCGTGGTTCAGTTTGTGTGGCTTGCAGCAGTTGCACAAAAACACTATTCTGTTGCCCTTTAACCCACTTTCCTTGAGTAGTTAGGAGACTTCGATTATTGCCTGCTGCTCTGTTATTAAATCTGTTGATGGTTTCCTCACATACGAGCGTGCTGATGAAGGTGAACCGCTGTCTTCCAGACAATTGTGCTATGCTTGGTTTCATCTTCGTCATGCTGACTACTTCGGGGATCACGCCAATCCACATCTCGTCAACCAGACTGCCTTGAAAGCAGCCTGTTTCCAGGGAACGCGACATGGAAGAGAAATAGTGGTCTTGGTCAATATATTGTGCCTGACCCTGATGCGACATCCTGGTTAGTATGTTGTGCCTGACCAGATTAGCGTCACAGTTTCCCTGCGTCGAGGAAATGCATCATTAATATGCTTTAGGGTCTTTTCACTCAGGGTAAGGTCTGAATCATCCCCCTTTCTGTCTCTTATTGGTTCGATAAATGAGCCACATATGTTTATGTTATATTGACATTTGACCTTCAGTATTGCTGCAGCTTGGATATAGTTACTATTACATCTACAAATCTGTAATTAGTAGTGACAAACACACAACTACAGCTGTAAAATACTTCATTTGTTTACATTTTGTATCCAGGTTACACTGGAAATGGCCACAGATGTTCTGATATAAACGAGTGCGAAGTTAATAATGGCGGATGTTCCATATCTCCACGAGTAGAGTGTTCCAACACCAGAGGATCAAGGGCGTGTGGCTTATGCCCGCCAGGTGAGATACCTTTTTCCATCAATAGGATACAATGTTTTCTTTCTTATATTGCCCCTTTTAACTGAGGAGCATGGTAACGTGCCATTTATGTAAATGGTTCATTTTCAGAACGCCTTGGCCAGAGTAATTCATGCACTCTTTTTTTCTTCAGCTTAAATTTTGTTATCATTCATTTTTCTAAGTTTGTATTCCAGAGTTTACATTACTTCACTTTTTTTCTGTTCTTCTATATGTGTTTGTTGAACTGTTGTTCCCTTAGCCTTCCCTCTTTGATCCTATCTTCTTAGCCAGTCTGCCCTGTTGCAGTCTGTTATTCAGGTTCACCATGTGGTTGTAGAGAAGAGTCTTTGCAGCTCTAGCTCGCTGAATCTTGATCCTGAATTTTGGGTTTGAAGTTGTAAATGTCGACCTGTAGTGCAGGTTAAAATAACTGTCGGTATAGAAATAAAGGAAGAAGAGATGAGGAGGATGGATAGTCCACACACTATACTGTAGCATTACTTGAAAGTGTCTGCACTGGAACCTGGTGAGAAAGAGAAGTAGACCCTCAACACATCTGAAAACGGTAAGTATATGCAAATAGATAAATAGATGGTCGTGGATAGAGGTGGGTGGATCGAAGTTCATGGCAATTATTTGTTGAGGACCTATGCTCTGCACTGGGCTGAAGGGTTTTGATTGATAATACAGTGTAGCATGTAACATGTCATCTCAGCTGGCATTGACTGTTATAGGACAACATTTACCCTTTTTTTTCCCTTACACCACATCTAGCTTTAATGTTTTCATTGCAGGTTACCAAGGCAACGGAGTGACATGCACATACGTTGGACTCTGTTCTATTAACAACGGCGGCTGCCATCATCTAGCCACATGCTCTGATGATACAGGCGAGTTAATCGTGTTGAAAGACAGCAATACTGCACACCTAAACACAAATACTTAACAAGGAATAAACTGTTTTCTTGCGCTCATTCAAAATTATATATAAAGAGGTATTCTAGAAATTGTGTGCCATGCAAACTTTAAATTCGATAATAGATCTATACAACTGCCAGTTTCCAAACACTGATTATTCACTGCCGTAGAAAGTCTACGGGTCACTGTTGCGATCGAATCCCACAAGTTTCAAGAGAGGTAGGACCAAAGTGCCTGCTTTCTGTGTACCTCCAGTCGTCTCGACTGATCATCTTGCCACTCGTCCAAGGTAGCTCATGAGTGAGGTTGTTGACCAGTGCAGTTTCTTCCTAACTATATTCCAAATACAGCTCCAGTTACAACATTAAGATAAATAAACCGTCTGATGATGTCGCCATCATCGCTTGCGATGGGCAACTAACTTTTAAAAAAAAACATAACTACCGGTCTATCGTGATAAACTGTCCAGCATGTTTTTTTTTCTTTCTCTTTTTCAGTCTGACATGTTTCCCATCAATTATTGTACACGTTGTAACAATATGCTCCAAATATGTGCTTCTTATGATATGTCAACAACAACAAAACTATGATTGTTCATGTTGTTATACGATTTAAATGTTCTATTGTGTAAGCTCAGCTTAACTTTTGGCGATTGTCCATTATTCCCTTCCATTTTTTGGACTATTTCTGTATAACACATAAAAATGATCTCTTGTGCACTTTCTTTGACAAAGATTTGTTCAATGTAATGTCTTTCAGTTTCTGGAAAGCTGTTTGTGTCTGGGGAATTTTACTCTGTATTCCAGAGTCGTATTTCTAATTTGTTTGGTGTCATTATTGTGGTCATGTGTTTAAAAGTATCATTCACCTTTTTTGCTCCAATGTGAAGCATATGTTGCACTAAAGCTGGTCCCCTTACATGGAAGTTGTATCTAAGGTTTTGCTATGTCTGATTGCAATAGTCATAGGGTGCAAAGAGTAATCAGTTTTTGGTGAAACATACTGATCAAGATGCCATCACATCTGGGCTCCTGGAAATAGACTGTGCCACTGCAGTCTGGTCAACGAGGTGGATGATTGACACTGTAATCCCATAATAGTGAAATCACTGAATAATCCTCGTATTGCACTACATCCAGAAGGACACCGGGCAACCTTTTGAATACAAGTTGGCATATAAAAGGAGCCACTGTAACCCACTATCAAAGAAACGTCAAGAGTTAACTCAATTTAGCTCGAGTGTACAACAACGACTATAATATCAATGTTTTTGACATGATGAGGTTGCCTGTCCCACGCAGAACCATCTTCAGTCACCATTTGTATTTGGAAGGTTACAGTGGCCTTATTATTTTTCCTCTGCTTACCATGCAAGTGATTTATAAGTACGAGGGCTAGTCCATAAATAAGTAACAAATGGCTATTTAAAAAGAAATCTAAAGAAGATACGAACTTAAAAACAATTTATTATTACGCTTACATTGTCCCTTTTTTTACAACACAATTTCCGCCACAACTGATACCCTTATACTATCGCTTTACCAGTGCACTGATATCAGCAACATAGAAGACTTTTATCTGCTGTTTCACAACATTGGCACTTCACATTAAACCTCTTCGTCCTTCGCAAAACATCATATATTATGGTGGAATCATTGTGTAGGCCTAACCATAAACTATTGCAGTTGCTACACTGTTACTTGTCTGTCACCTTGACTGTGGAAATGCTTCTGTTGCAATCTGAATGGGACCACTAGAAATTTGTGAGCATCATTGAGAAAATTGAATAACCCAATTATGCATCACTCTATGTGACAAACACTTTTCACCATAGACAATAATCATTTCCTTATTAATATCCTTTGCAGAAAGTCCTGTTCCCACCCCTAAGAAATGCGCAGCAGCACGCTATTCTGTAATTCGACACTCTGTGAGCACATATGTTATGTTGTATCCGAGCTGCTAACGTGAATGTGACGTCACATCTAGTGTCTGGTGCTTTCAGTAATCACAAAGCTGGATGTTGCTACGACATAATGACAACTTTAGAAACTACTAACTACATTTCAAAATCATAACATATAAGTTTGTGATTTACTTACTGACACACCCTCGTATGAGCTGTTACATTTGCCCTGATATCGAATTTAGAAGATTTCATTTCTTTTAGATATAACCATAACTTCTGTCATCTTGCTATTTAAGCTGGTCTTTATTTTTTACTTTGAAGTTCCAGCATTTCAAGCATTTCTTGTAGCTCTTCAGGTCAGGTCATCCCATACCTGGTGAGGTCGTTAGGGCACACATGAAGACATCCTCACAACACCATGGCACCCTTCTCTGTCAGCGGCCGCTGCCTGTGACTCTTCTGGTCAGAGATTGGTCCATTCTTTTATGTTGTCCTCCCATCTCTTTTTGGGACGGCCTCTTCATTGTCTGCCATGCACCTTTCCGTGGAGGATTGTATTTGCAAGACCATTTGATCTCGATATGTGACCGTACCAAGCGAGAGTCCTTCTTTTGACAGTTGCCAAAAGGTCTTCAAAAAACGCTATTGCTGTTGTAATTCTATCTTGAATTTCCTCATTTGTAACTCGATATTTGTATGTGACATTTAAAAGTCTTCGGAAACATCTCATCTCCAAGGCCTGTATCCTTCGTTGAAGGTCAGCTGTAACTGTCCATGTCTCACAAGCATAGAGGAATATTGACAGGATCAGTGTACGCATTAATCAGATTTTTGTGCATTGGGCTAACCGTTTATCTTGCCAGCTTTTGTTAAGCAAGCGCAGCTATTGTCTGTGCTATTCTGGCCAACACCTTACATTTTGATCCTTCATTACTGACAATCGACCCTATATATTTAAAACGGTCAACCGCTTTGAGTTCCTGACCAATAGCTTTTATCCTGCTGTTGAAGCCCTTGGCGTTGTTGGTCATTAATTTTGTCTTTCCAACGTTTATCTCCATACCATAAGGCGAACGCAAAAAATAAAAAAATCTCCATACCGTAGTCAAGAGCTGTTTCATCGAGTCTTCTGATCCATTCTTGGAGTTCTGCTACTGAACCCGCCAACCCGTCGATATCATCTGCAAAACGAAGGTTGGTAATCGTTCGGCCCACTATCTTGGCAGTACTATCGTGACTTCCAAGTGTCTCACTCATAATTCCCTCAAGGAATATATTGAAAAGAGTTGGAGAGAGTGTACACCCCTGTCTCACACCAACTGATGTGCGAAACCCGTCCCCTGGCCTCCCATTCACAAGAACTGCGCTGGACGCCTTGTCATACAGGTGTTCAAGGACTGTTATAATATTTACGTTGATTTTATACATCCTCAAGGTTGCCCATAGCGCTTTATGCCATACCCTATCAAACGCCTTCTTAAAATCCACAAACACATAATACAGTGTTTGCTGCTGTTCTAGATATTTCTCGCTTAGCAGCCTTAAATTAAATATCTGTTCTGTAGAGCTTCTTCCCTGTCTGAACCCTGCTTGCTCCTTGGCAATGATGTTCTCTGCTTGGGGTTTCAATCGGTCGAGGATTAATCTAAGCATGACCTTGTTAGGGTGGCTGATGAGGCTTATTGTTCTGTAATTTTGGCACAGCTTTAAGTTTCCAGACCAATGTAACGGTATACCATTGATTTTGTCCATAAGTCCGGCCAGTTTCCTGTCGCCCATATTTTGTTGCACATGTGTGTCAGGCCTCCCACCACTACCTCCCCACATACCTGTAAGAGTTCTGCTGGTATATTGTCCTCGCCGGCCGCCTTCCCTCTTCTCAATGTCTTTACCGCTGCATTTACCCTTACTTCGTTATCAGTTGGTTATCCCCTATAGCTGTTGGTGTTGGAGGGATTGTCTTCTCAGGTTCGTTCAGTCTCTCACATTTGTATAGCTCGGAACAGTACTCTGTCCATCGTGCCAGTACGTCATTTTCCTCAATAAGGCAATTGCCGCTTTTATCCTAGATCATAAAGTTCCTGCCTTGTCTTGGTATTACCAGTTCTTTGACCACCTTGTTTGCTCCTTTAGCGTCGTTTATGTTTAATCTCTCTTAGATGTTTGTACATTGCTCACATATCCGCGGTTCTTTCACCTCTCTCATCTTTTGTTGTATCGCTTTCTTGACCTCTTTAAATCTGTCGACCTCATCAGGTGGATGATTTTGGTTTTTCAGTGACCTTCTTCTATAACAAAGGTCTAGATAGAATTTATTTGGTCACCCATGGCTTCTTTTTTGTTTGGTGGCATCCCAGGATCTCTGTTGCTGTATCTATGAGAGCTGCGTTAAGAGACTTTGTTACTGTATCGGTATCCAGTCCCTCTCTGAGAGCCAACAGTGGAGCAAATCTCTCCCCTACCCTTGATTGGAACACTTCGATGATTGTTGGGTCTTTTAGTTTGTCCAGGTCAAACTTTAGTCTGGTCACATTTTTCTTTGCGACTCCCTTCAATCGCAGACACATAGTCATCATAACCAGATCGTGGTCGCTTCTAATTTCTTCTCCGGGTAAACTTCTCATATTGTCCGTATGGGCCGTATGTCATGGACTGCATCTTCTCCAAGCTCTGATTCACATTTTACTAATCAAAATAAACAACTTGTTTTATTTTGATAATTAAGACAGTGTCCTTCAAAATATAGCAAGTTTATTTCAGTTCATCCAACTGACATTCCTGCCATTTTGTCTATGAGTCTAACTATATTTTTAACATTGTGTCCTATAAAATGTGCAGACGGTCATGTTGCAGGTGTGTCATTACTTCACTAGGTGGGTTTTGGATCTTTTCGCAGTAGTCGCTTATTTTTATTTTTTCTGTATGAATGGCTTAAAACGACTCTATGCTTTTGCAGAGTGTAGCCTTCCATGTGGTTAGCACTGCAGTTGACTTTTCCCAATCATTGTGGTTGATGAAAAAGTCTTTCATTGATGCCTCGCAGACATCTTTATATCTTCCTTGGGGTCTACTTTCCTCCATTTGCTCACCATTTAGCATCTGTTTGGGGATGCGTTTGCTGTTCATTCTATTCATATGACCCAGCCAGACCAGTCTTCTAACACCTATTAGTCACATAATAGAAGGTAAATTACAAATAGATAGCCTGAAGCAAATCGTGACCTGGTATTGAACCTAGTCTCTTTACCACAGGTGACAAATGCTCTAACCACTACTTTCCGTGTTGTGATGACACTATGGGTGAAGCTGCAGTATCTCTCCAGGGTTAAAACTTGGACACAAATATATGAAGATCAAGCTGTTGCCCAGGTATCATGTTCCCCCTCTCCACATAGCTAGATCTACAATAATTAATACAGTTTGGTACCAGCAAGGTCACAGGAGCTGCCATAATAGTGCTGGGACTCCGATTCCGGATTCTTTCTTTGAATTTATCCCCTAAGCCTTTTTTCGTAGTTGGGTATTCCCGCAAGGCAGCAAAGATTTGAAATCAGAGTATACTTTCTCCTAGACAGACTACCATTCAAGGTTAGCAAGCTCTGTCTGCCAGAAGAAAACTGGTTTTAAGACACCAGTGACTCACCCTTCGTTCTTCCCCTGTTAGTTTAAACAGTTCCTCCCAGCTCATTGTATCCACATGAAAAGGTAGACAGTTGAATTTGACTGTCAGAGGCTATGTATAAAGCACACCTTAGGAGAATTTGGAAACTGTGGGATCTTATCTCCACAGTGACTCCCGGCTATGGCATACAGAAAAACCAACGAAAAAGTCATAAAATATTTCCTTTCAGGTGGTTCCGGTGCAATCTGTACATGTCCTGATGGCTACGCTGGTTCAGGGGTTGGACTCAATGGATGCCTGGAACAGTCACATACAGGGGCTTGCATATTCAACCCTTGTCAGAATGAAGCTGTATGCACAGTGAGTTATATGCTATGTGTATATGATGTTGTACTAGTACTATCGTAGATCACCACTTGGATGACTGGATCCCATGCTGGTGAGGAAAGATGAAGACAACTGCACTATGCTACATATGTGCAAATGGTGACTAAGTAGGGTTGTGCATGGGTGTTCCAATTTCATCATGTGAAATAAAATGCCACATAAATTAGATCAAAGCAGCAGTGAATGACTGACAGCAGTCAACAACTCAAGCTGTCTGCTTGCATCAGGGTCAGTAAACCAGAGCTGACCAAGACCCTATTCCGCATCAACATGGCAGCACTGGAAACAGACTGCAGTCATGGAGTTTAGGAGATTTGGGATAAAAAAAGGGAAGGCAAACTCTATCCAAAAAATTTCTTGTTGAAATTGGAAGAGCCAGACTGAAAATCACGTATATCGCAGCCCCACTATAAACGATAACACAATGTTGCAAAGATCCTTTTCAGGACGAATGCAGAAGAAGAAGACATAATTCATTTAAAAGAGGCTTCTAGCATGGAGGACAACTTTAGTTGTTACCCAATGCTCCTACTTTAGTCATAATAAACATGTGACATAATGATCAAACAAAACATTATAATGCATTTAGACAAATTTAATCTAATCAGAAATAGTCAGCATGGGTTTACTAAAGGGAGATTGTGCTTAATAAATCTATTAGAATTCATGGAGGAGGTTACCAAAATGATAGATGGAGGGAAGTCAGTGAATGTTATTTATCTAGAATTTGCAACGGCCTTTTATAGGGTACCTCATCAAATATTGTTTAGGAAGTTAAAATCACATGAAATGGGTGGGGAAATTGGTTAATGGGAGAAGAAGGCAGAGAGTGGACATAAATAAGAAGTACTCTGAGTGTTGTGAGGTAAAAAAGTGGAATGCCACAGGGCTTGGTTTTGGGACCAATTTTGTTCTTTATATATATATATATATATATGATTTGAATAATATTGGATCCATGATTGCAAAATTTGCAGATGACACAAAACTATGCAGAGTTAGCTCATCTAAAGTAGAGGTGGATATATTGAGGTCTGATTTATATAAAATTTGGGAATGATCTGAGAGCTGAAAATGGCGTGTAATATAAATGTAGAATCATCCACACGGGTAGATCTAATTTGGAACATAATTACAGAATGAGAGAAAAATATTTGATATACCAGTATCAAACATTTCCCTGTTTTGACATGTGAAATGAAGTGTTTGAGGAAGATCATCGCCATTACCAGGAAATATAAACTGTCAAATGAAGCCAATCTAAGTATAGTTGGCATTACGCCTTCAGCAGAGTATATTTCCAGGCACAAAATATGCTGGTTCTATCATTTCACGAGAATGCTCCCTGATCAACTTCCACTGATTGCTTACAACACTGGTAGATCTGACTACAGGACAAGAAGACGGCCACGAGGCAGGTGAATAGATGACATTAGAGTGATTGTGCAACAACATGGTCTCACAATGACCTATGAAACACTTGATGCAGGACCGATGACTTAAGCGCTCAACAGTATAATGGAAAAAAATATTAACTAGCAAGTAATAATGAGAACTTTTTGTGTATACATATATGGCCAATGTGGTTTTCTGTCCTATGAGTTAGTGACACCCATATTGCTTTGTGGACATATACTACACCCAATTACCAGTTGTTTTAAAACATAGAAGTCTAAGAGTAACTCTCCATTTTCATTCTTAGTCCCAATTCTATGTTTCCACATTATCTTTTCCAAACCGATATTATCATTCACAATTGTAATGTCCTTCCATCTTCTTTTATTCATGACACTTTGAATTCTGGTGTTCAATCCTTATTTCACCGAGTCTTCTTTGTCATTGGTTGGTGCATAATATTGGATACTGTTTATCATCTTTTTGACATTTTTTAAAGTAGCTAGCATTATTGTGCAGTGCATGTGTAACTCTTTGGATAGCATTAGTGTAACAGTTCCAGTCGGAGCATGAGCATTTAGGGCAAGGGTGATCTTGTCAGCGACGCTGAGAACAAAGGTACCCGAATGTATGCCAAGATCACTCTCCGTCTCGACACTACGCCAAGGTCACTCACCATCTTGATTCTAAGTCAACAAAGGAAAATTGGGTTGGGGGAAAGAATGTGTCTAGTACAGGTAGAGGCTAGGTGCTGACCACTGGCGTTCCGATTTGGGTAGTGGGGAATTAGTGACAGACAGAGGTCAGGAGAGCTTGATGCGACATTTTGAGTGACAGGAGTTCAGAGTGATTCGTTCCAATAACGACTAAAGGGGGGGTAGATCCAAACTAGATGATGGCTCGAGCAGACATGCCCCAGAGGTCGATTGGATAGCTCTGATACTGCTTGAGACTATATAATACTAGACAAAGTTTAACTCAGTCAGACTGGCAAAGGAGAGCGAGAGAGAGAGAGATAGACAGAATTTAGCTAGGAGTCTGTTTAGCTCGCCGACTTAATAGAAGAGTGTTTGATAGGTTGTTTTACGAATGTTACTGAGATAGAACAGGGTTACTGAACCAGCATATGCCTATGAGTCTTGGCCAGTAACTCTATAAGGTGTGTGTTGGGCGCCCTGTGTCTAGAAAAGATCTGAATGTGTGTTGTACGTGCAGAACACCTTGAGAACGATATATGTTCTGAATAGTTACGCGAGTGTACAGATCTACTAGGAGAGATCTGGATGTGTGTGTGGTGTGTGTAGACACCGAGGGAACGATGTATGTTCCAGAGTGTGTAGACGCACATCGATTGAGTGTGTGATCGTATGTGAGTATACATTGATTGAATGTATAATGTCCAGATACCCGCCTGAGGGGATCTGAGTGTCACAGAATACAAATGTGAGGATAAGTTTTTGAGTCTGTTGAGGGTGCAGATAAGGGGAGGCGAGTGTGAGGCTAGAACTGGGTTGGATTAGTTTGGAGCAACATCAATGGCTTATGCTTATAAACTCCGAGTATCTATTTAGATAAGATTGTATTTCTTGTGTTGTTTGTAATTTCATTGTACTCACTTTAATAGTTGTATGAGTATGGTATAATAAATATGCCACCTGCTGCGTGCTATGTTATTTGCTGTGTGTGGTCGTGAATGATGTGGATGAGTGGTAACATTCTGGATAGAATAACCCCAGTGGAAATCTGGACTCTGCTACATTAGGACTACACCACCACGCTGGTGGGCGCCATTTTCAGAGTATTCTGATCACAGCAACATCTCCCAACTGCTAATTGAAATGCTTATATTTCATTGCTCTTGAAAGAATTAATCAAGCAAAAGCTTTGAGCTCCCTGTGGAGCACAAGTCGTCAACAAATATATGTTTACGTTCTCCTGTTTTGAACCATCCATAGAAGCTCTCTCCATGGCTTCCTTACCTATTTTATGTCCGTGTCAAGATCTCTTCCCCAGGTGTGTTTTTTTTTCCTAAGTCCCTTTTTTTTTGTTTTGCTCTTTATAAGCATGGTGCTACCTCCTCAACTGGCTCCTTCAGGGAGTCTGTGCCCAAACATTGTGTGTGGTCTAGTATTGGTGGTTTATTTAACTGTTTATTTTACATGATGAGTGTGCTAGCCCAAGACACAACCCTCTTTTGCCAAGTAAGTTTTTTTGTCTCCCCCTTCCCTGTTTCTTTTATGTTTGTCTCAAGCTCTCTTTTCCACGCGTGTCATGGTTTGCATCTATCTCTCTTACTCTGAAAATACCAAAAACAGTGACCTGCCCTGTAATAATTTCAGCTAGTATTTGTGTCCTATTCATCAGAGGCGTCTTTTCCTCATCTGCCAATCCATTCTTTTTTGGCTAGCTAGTTCGTTCTGAAAAATATGAATAAGTAATGTTTTTTATCCACAGCCCCAAGGAAGTACAGGTTTTGTGTGCGCGTGTCACCCAGGTCACTCAGGAAGCACATGCAACATTGTCGTGGATGTATGTGCAAGCAACCCTTGTAAAAATGGTGGAACATGCACCTCAGAGTCTGCTGAATTTACCTCAGAGGAGTCTGCTGAATTTAGCTGTCAGTGCACAAATGATTTCACTGGAAACACATGTGAACAATCTCGGCAAGGTATAGCAGCTAATGTCTTAACCTTACGCACTCCACATTATTTTTGAAAAAAATTTGACCTAATTAATTTTCTTAATTAGTCGCTGTGGTAGTCGTCTTTCAAAATTTGTAACTTTTATGTTTGTTTGTCAATAAATATGATTTTCTGGTGTGTATATACACAATAGCATAACGAACATGTGGGTGTTATTGTTTTTGTTGTATGTTTGTTAGTTTTTGAGATTTAAAAAGATGAAGTTGAAAATTTATGAAAATCTCGGGAAAAATTTGGACTCGACCACTAGGCCTAGTCGCTTCGATAGAAAACCATGGAAACCACAACAACGTATCGATACTGTGTTTACAATATCGCCACAACTGTTAGTTTCCAATTCAAACGTAGTTCTTTCATTTAAACAAACAAAATAAACAGATCTACGCGATAAAAATCTTTCTCAACAACCTACTTCCCCTTTCGCAAAAAGTCGGCTTGCTCCAAATGGCGTATACAAAATTAAAACTGTTCAAAAGCCATTTGTAATCGAACACACGATACTTTAACCGGCAAAATATCGTGTATATATGGAGGGCGTAGTCAGCAGTAAAAAATGGCTGTCAGGAGTGACTCCGTTCAAAAAAAAATAATTTTTTTCCGCACACCGTTTTTGCAGGCCGAGCTGGTTAGAAGGGATCGGACAAGGGCGTGCTTAAGGTTAATTAATTTTTGTCAAAATTAGGCATAAAGACATGGGATTCTTAACCTTGGGGGTTCCGGGCCCCATAGTCTAAGCGGAAACTTGCAGCGTATGCGGTTTATGGATATTCAGTTCAGTTCAAGGGCCATCACCACATCGAAAGTTGGCTGCAATGTATCTCCAGTGTACTCTATCTCTTGTCGTAATGGTGCATCTGATAGGCTTTTTCCAGTTCTTCTCCTGATGTTATCCGGCTTCTTGTAACATTGTCTGCCTCTTGGACGACTGCCTTCCACTCTACCCTCTTGTATGGTCTTAAACAAGGAATGGGCTTGTTACATACATGGCCAAAATATCTAAACTGTCTAACCTTGATGTCTGTCAATAATTCTCTTTTTACCACCAAAGTTATTAATACTGCCACATTTGTTTTCTTGTATTTCCAAGAAATCTGACCAAATCTTCTATATACCCACATTACGAAGGCTTTAATACTACTCTTTTCTAACTTGATATTTAATGTCCAGGTTTCTGCGCCATAAAGTAGTGACAAGTAAACATAACACAAGACACTTCTCATTTTCAATTTATGTTTTATCTTTTTGGATGTCAGTCTGTGGTCGCATGTTGCTGGGCCATACCTAGTCTCTTCCTGATTTCTTTTTCACAGCTGCCTTCTTGTGATATTATATGACCTAGGAAGTAGAAACTCTGTACATGTTCTAGTAGTTGATCTTTTAATTTTTATCTGCATAAATAGTTTTTTGTCTCTTTTCCAAAGTATCATAGTCTTTGTTTTTGTTGTGTTTGTGTCTAATCCAAACTCTTGAACTTATTTTGTTTATTATAGTCATAAGGCCCAGCAATTCTCACTATGGATATAATTAATAATATAATACTTCACGCAGTTCACAGGCATCCTTGCACATTTACAATGTACTGTGGGGCACAGAATTCAAGGAGTCAGTGAACTTTGATGAGAAACAAATTACATCATTATTTTCTTAAATTTCTAACTGAAAATTAGCATCTACGAGGATACTGACACCCATGAATACTGATATCCATGAATCCCTTTGGCAGGCTGCTACTATCGAACAACAACCTTGGAAAACTAGTGTTGCCAATGCACCCCTTCTGCCGTATGGTGAAGCCTAAGAGTCCCTTTTGTGGAACCTACAGATCTCATTCCATGGTCTAGGGAAACCTATTGACTCTGTTTAGTTTTGTGAGGCAATTGGATATAATATGCAGATGGGAAGTGATAATGTAACACTTATTGTAAGCGTAAGTGAAGAACAGGAAGTGATAACACAATACAGAAATTTACTTGATATATGGGAAGTAACAATACAACAGTAATGTATACTTGGTAGATGGGATGTCCATTGAACTTCAAAGCCATCACTGGCCATAGTGTCATCAGACAGAAGCCAGCAATACAGATAGTTTTGGGTACTGTTTAGGGTGACTCTATTTGATGCTTCAGATCTGCAGTACTTTCCAATCATGTATGATGATGAAGATCTTCCATTGTGTATTTGAAGGAAGTCAGAGTAGCATTCATCATGTGTTTCCAGGGAGAATGAAGAAAATGTAAGTGTGAGAATCTGAAACAATATAAAATAACAAAATAATACTGACATTCTCTAGTTCATTCAGACCATCAATAGTTTCAGTCATATGTGACAGTCTGGTGAAGCCATGATCCACTATTACAGCCTAGTAAAATCTATGATCCCCTATGACAGCCTAGTGAAGTCTGTGATCCCCTGTGACAGCCTAGTGAAATCTATGATCCCCTGTGACAGCCTAGTGAAATCTATGAACCCCTGTGACAGCCTAGTGAAATCTATGATCCCCTATGACAGCCTAGTGAAGTCTGTGATCCCCTGTGACAGCCTAGTGAAATCTATGATCCCATGTGACAGCCTAGTGAAATCTATGATCCTCTGTGACAGCCTAGTGAAATCTATGATCCCCTATGACAGCCTAGTGAAGTCTGTGATCTCCTGTGACAGCCTAGTGAAATCTATGATCCCCTGTGACAGCCTAGTGAAATCTATGATCCCCTGTGACAGCTTAGTGAAATCTATGATTCCCTGTGACAGCCTAGTGAAGTCTGTGATTCCCTGTGACAGCCTAGTGAAGTCTATGATTCCCTATGTGGCTTCACCAGACTGTCAAATGAGACTTCACCAAGCTGTCATATGGGATCATAGATTTCACCAAGCCGCCATATGGGATCATAGGCTTCACCAGGCTGTCATAACGAATCATAGGCTTCACCAGGGAATCATATGAAATCATATTCACCAAGCAGTCGTATCGGGGATCATGGGCTTCACCAGGCTGTCATATGGTATCATAGGCTTCACTAAGCTGTGATAGGGGATCATAGGCTTCACCGGACATTCATATGGAATGATAGGCTTCACCAGGCAGTTGTGTGAGATCATAAACTTCACCAGGCTGTCATAGGGTATAATAGACTTCACCAGACTGTCATAGGGGATCATAGGCTTCACCAAGCTGTCAAAGGGGATCATAGGCTTTGCTAAGCTGTCATTAGGGATCATAGACTTCACCAGACTGTCATTTGGGGATCATATGCTTCACCAGACTGCTTCAAAGTGTTTTGTCACAAAAATGGTTAAGAATATCTGATTTCGTTCACAACAATAGTTTTTGAGTGTATCTTTCTTTTCCCTCACGTAATCATCACCTCTCTGTTTCTGTTCAAATATTTTTATTATAGATATAATTATATACTTGTACTCTTTCCAGCCTGTGGAGATCACCTATCGAACCAGGCAGGCTCTTTCCGATACCATGAAACTACAGACTTTCACCCAGTTAACTGTGCCTGGACCATTGAAACAGATTATGATAAGGCAAGACCATGTTGATATTGTTTGTATCATTGTTATAAAGCCATTTAATAATGTCACATAGTTTTGTCCTTGAAAATTAAGTAGCTGATAGAAGCCACTGTTGACCATGAATTATCTACACTGTGACTGGACTGATACTACTGAAGACCTTGATGTGTTGATAACCAAAGTCAGGTCTGTGATGAATACTGCGGATAACCTTGATGTGTTGATAGCCAAAGTTAGGTCTGTGATGAATACTGCTGATAACCTTGATGTGTTGATAATCAAAGTCAGGTCTGTTACGGATACTGCTGAAAACCTTGATGTGTTGATAGCAAAAGTTAGGTCTGTGATGAATACTGCTGATAACCTTGATGTGTTGATAATCAAAGTCAGGTCTGTTACGGATACTGCTGAAAACCTTGATGTGTTGATAGCAAAAGTTAGGTCTGTGATGAATACTGCTGATAACCTTGATGTGTTGATAGCCAAAGTTAGGTCTGTTACGAATACTGCTGATAACCTTGATGTGTTGATAGCCAAAGTTAGGTCTGTTACGAATACTGCTGATAACCTTGATGTGTTGATAGCCAAAGTTAGGTCTGTTACGAATACTGCTGATAACCTTGATGTGTTGATAGCCAAAGTTAGGTCTGTTACGAATACTGCTGATAAGCTTGATAACAAGGTCAGAGCTTTGACTGAAACTACTGATGACATTATGTTAAAATCAAGGTCAGAGCTATGACTTAAACTACTGATGACATTGTATTAAAATCAAGGTCAGAGCTATGACTGAAACTACTGATGACCTTGTGTTAAAACCAAGGTCAGAGCTATGACTGAAACTACTGATGACATTATGTTAAAACCAAGGTCAGAGCTTTGACTGAAACTACTGATGACCTTGATGTGTTGTTGAAAACCAAGGTCGGAGCTATGACTGAAATTACTGATGACGTTGATGTGATGAAAACCAATGTTAGAGATATGGCTAAAACTATTTATGACCTTTATGTTAAAAACCAGTATTACAGAAATGACTGAAGTTACTGATGACCTTGATGTGTTAAAAACGAGTGTTAGAAATATGTCTGAAACTATTGAATATCTGAATGAACCAGACAATGTCAGTATTATTTTTTTATTTTATATTGTTTCAGATTCTCACACTTACATTTTCTTCATTCTTCCTGGAAACACATGATGAATGCTACTCTGACTTCCTACAAATACACGATGGCAGATCTTCATCATCATACATGATTGGAAAGTACTGCAGATCTGAAGCATCAAATAGAGTCACCCTAAACAGTACCCAAAACTATCTGTATTTCTGGTTTTTTTGGGAAGACCTTTCGCACAATGATGGCTTTGAAGTTCAATGGACATCCCATCTACCAGGTATGCATTAGTGTTGTATTGTCACTTAACTTAACGTGTTTATTCTGGTTTAAAAGTCCCTGCAGTCTGTATACAACCAGTTTAATTTAAATTTCATTACTCTAAAAGCTATGCACATCCAATCTATTTATAAATACACTAATTGTCCCCTACTCCACTACTTCCCGTGGCAATGCATTTCAAGCATTCACCACTCTCTGACTAAAAATTTTTCCTAATATCTAATATGGGCTTTTCTTTAGTTAATTTGTAGCGATACCCTCTTGTTCTTTTAGGTGGTTGTATTTTGAAAAAAACTTGTTATAGTCTAATTTATCCGTTTCTTTGATTATCTTATGAACTTGTTTTAAGTCACCTCGAATTCTTCTCTTTTCTAGACACTGTTTGGCGGTTTTTTCTTATTCCTCATAACTGTAGTTTTGGAATCCCACTATCAGCTTTGACGCTGTTTTTTGAATTCTTTCCAGCATGTTTATATCCCCTCTATGATCAGAATCAACGCCTTTACACAAGTACTCCAATCTAGGTCTAACTAATGCTTTATACAGTTTGACTACTATACAGTTTCACTTTCTTGCTCATATGTTTTGTTCATATATCAATGGAGTTGATGTGTCAGGGAGTTGCAGGTCTCCATTCACTCCATATGGTCGACCAAATTTTGGCAGCAATCTGAATGAGTTCTGGGTCTCATAGTGATGATGAAATTTGGTACTGAAACCCATTCGCTATCATGTGCTTTAGAATTTGCTTTAGAAATATTGCATCTTCGTTTTTCTATTGATGGTGCAATCAAACGTTTTTGCCTTTTAGCAGTACTAGGTCCTGGCTGTGACAATGCCCCCCTCATCTTCAGCATCAGATTTGTAGGCTGAATAGGTTTAATAATATTATATTCTATGTCAAACTCTGATTCAACATCAGAAAAATGTGAAGCCTCGTCACTAAATTCATCTAGAGTACACAACTCCCTAGCCTTTTCTACAGATAAAAACAACCTGCTATTAGACAATCTTGAAGTGCTAGGTTTGCTACACATTTTTGTGATAAACTAACGTTCAAGATAACAGATGTTTTCCAACTTTGAATGTCCACACAATGAACCTCGCAACTTTTACATTTGAAACGTAATTATAATGGTTACTTCCCTTACCATGTTATTGTCAATTGAAATTTAGAAACACCGAAAAACAAAACAAATTTTGTTCAATGTGCTGTTAACAATATGATCGTTTTCCTGGCATCAAGCGGACGCCCTGAACAACGCTAACAGCGTTCTTATGGCCTTTAAGAGTTAATGTTCTATTGTCACTTCCCATCTTACAAGTATGTTTTAATGTTATATTGTCACTTCCTTTCCACCACACACTGTTTTAATGTTATATTGTCACTTCCCATCCAACGTGATCCGTGGCTTGATTATTGAAAAGCTGGATCACTGTGCTAGTCAACTATCTCTCTAGTTAGATTCTGTATTTTTGAGATAATTCTGCTAAGACGCTGATTCTTGAGACGATTCTGCCAAGACGCTAATTCTTGATATGCTACTGTTAGATGCTGATTCTTGAGATAATTCTGGTAAGATGCTGATTTTTGAGATACTTCTGGTAAGATGCTGATTTTTGAGACAATTCTGGTATAATGCTGATTCTTGAGGTAATTCTGCTAAGACGCTGATAAATTGGTTAATAATTAGTTACTAAATGAACCTGTGAAGTTACTGCTTGAAAAAGCTGTTATGACATCTGTCTAACGCTGAGAGAAAGTTGTAAGAATTTGGTGCTGGTAATCTCAGCAGCGATACGAATAATAGTATTAAAGATGTCTACCTTTTGCTTATTACTCGTGACGCACTACTATATCTGTTTCTAACACTTGCTATGCGAAACATCAATTTAATTACTATTGACCTCTTCTTGATATGCTGCTGAACATCTGGACTCTCGTAGTGAAATATTGTCTGTCAAACTCTCTCTCTCTCCAAAAATATATCTGCTTTCTCACACCTCATCTCTAAACTCTGGAATGTGTGTCTTTGGATCTCCTTTCCTCTTCACCGTTATCAAGACGGTCCTGTTCTCGTTGTTGCTCGCTGCCGAATGATGTCGATTTGTTCTCTTTGCTGCTCGCACTCCAATGATTCGATTTAGGCTCTCCTAGCTATTTATATCCACAGCTTTTACCAGATCTCGTACCTAGATTTTTGTCACCCCGAGATTTAAAAAAACCAGTTAATAGCATGTCTGGTCTCAATCGTTACTACTGATCATGCCGTAACAGGCTTCTAGGTATTACGCAAAAAGACGTAAGTTAACATCTGCGTGGCCTGCAAACCAACGCTTTGCATTCCAAGCATTCCTATGTCCAGATTTGAGTACATCTGTACTGGCTAGCTTTGTTAGTTTTAATTCTATAAGAAACAATGAATGGCTACTAACTATCAATGCTCTACTCCCAACCTTTCTAACTTTAATAAAACATGTCTAAAATCCTATCCCTAATAAATCTACACGACTAAGATCTGTTACAATACCTCCACCAACCACAAAACAACAAGGTGTACACGATGCATTTTGTTTCACTTTCACTGTTTCAGATCTTACTATACTTTCTTTCTAAAATGCAGAATCAAATGTTACAACAAAAACATTTTCATAACATAACATAAATAGTGTAGCAGATCCCACTGTTTGCCCTAGGGTTATTCTAACTTAGAACATTATCACACTCATCCACATCATTCATGACCACACACAGCAAATGACATATCACACAGCAGATGGCATATTTATTATATAATACTCATACCAGAAAAAGGAGTAGTGAAATTACAAACACAATATGATACATGTCATCTTAACTAAATATTCCTATATTATATATATGTTAATATAAATATTAACTAAAGCGGAAATTTTAAGCATTAGCTATTGATGGAATTTCCAACTATCCAAAACCCAGTTCTATTGCCGTACTCACATCACACGCACATCTAGATCTCACCTACTCGATCTACACACTCGCTTAACTCGTCAGGACCTGACCTAATTCGTTCACAAGGTGTCCTGCATACAACACACATTCAGATTATCTATTAATACAAAACTCCCACATACACCTATTTGAGCAGCTGGCCCCGACTCAATGGTGTATGTTCTATCTCCAACATTCGTACAACAGTCTATCAATCGCTCCTCTATCTAAGTCAGTGAGCTAAACCAGACTCCTATCTACATTCACTCATCCCCTCTCTAGGCCAGCCTCCTTGAGCTAAACTTTGTCTAGTGTTATATACACTCAAGCAGTATCAGAGCTGACCAATGGATCTCAGGGGGATGGCTCTATTCAGTCGTTATTGGTCGAATTACTCTGAACACATGTCACTCATCTATCGCAGCAAGCTCCGCTGTCCTCCCGTCTGTCACTCACCCACCACTGCCCAAATCGGAATGCCAGTGGTCAGTTCCTACCTGTACATTCTTTCCCCAACTCCGATTCCCTTTGTTGAGACGGTGAGTGACCTAGGCATAGTGACCAGACAGAGAGTGACCTTGGCACGCATTCAGGTACCTTTGTTATCAGCAACCACATCACCCCTGCCCTAAACTCTCTTGCTCGGGGTGGAACTGTTACAATAGCGAAACTAGATCTTTTCTTGGTCCATTAATCTGTACACTCTTAATACTACCTCCCTTCCATCTGTGGAACCAACAGCTGTCTTAATATATCTAAAATTAGGCGACATTTCTTCTTATATCACCACATTCTACGCAGAAGGCATTATCCATCTCCTCGGTTCCTAACTACTTTGATAGGCTATCGCCTGTTAAGTTCACCAACCATGAGGCAAACCCTCTCTCTGGTGGTTTCCGTAGTCCTTCAAGTCCCATTAGGTATCTTCTCGTCCCATGAACTGTACCAACCCTGAGGCAAATCCCTTCTCAGGTCTGCCTATAAAAATCTGCATCTCTCCCACAAGAAATTCCTTGCAAAAGTCTTACATTTCAGCATATGATAATTCATGCGTATTGTTAAACAAGATAAAACATGATAAAAGAGAAAACACAACACATAACTGTTTTGCCCTATGTGAGAAAACACAGCGCCATATGGGTAACAGTTTCAACTATTTATCTACACAACCATCCATGCTTCTCGGGAACCCGTCATGTATTTCTCAAATGCTATTCCTCGAATGGCAATCACCTCTTACAGCAGGTTTCTCTGTCCGGTGGTTATCGTGCCTATCGTTCTATACAAGGACAGAACTCTGTATGACTATGGCGAATCATATGCCAATGTCATCACCTTAGTCGCCGTTTACGACATGCTCTCAATGTAGCTGTGGCCATATTCTTTGAACCTGTTCAAGACAGTGGCCCACCATGTACTACCTGGGTCGATACATTATAGTTTACCCTGTACATAATAAGAAAAGGATGCAAATATGAATGAACATTCTCCAGTAAATTCCCTGCCTTTTTTTTTTCTTTTTTTTTTGTTTCTTCAAACCTGTCACTCTTCATAATTTCTCCCCATTATATTATGAAGGCATTTCTTAATCACCTTTGATTGGTTGCTACAATCAGCAATCTCTGTTACCTGAGCAAATCAGCTCACTTTTTCAAAGGTACGTCTATTATGGCAAACATCTCTGCAATACTGATTTATACCTAGGACACGAAAATACGTGTGTCACTCCCAAGTTTTGGTTCAGTCAAATCCCCAAGACATCTCTTCTTTGACTAATTGCTGCACTACATAACTTCCGTCAGTTGAGCATATTAGTTCACTTTTTATCTGTCCATATAAACTCTCCCAAGGTCTACCCAAGTTCTCAACCTTTGGTTAATCATCCAACATAACAATGTGTTAATGTATTGGTAACCCTCAACATCAACATTCGAGAATTAATCATTCAACAATATAAGTATTCAACATATAAAAACAAAAATTTTAGTTACACCAAAAAAAAATGTTACTAAGTATTGCGAGTCCCACCATTCTCTTAGACATACACATTACATGCTTATCATTATCACATGTCAATAGACATATCCGTACATTATTTTATATGTAGCATCTTTACTACAGTGCCAAATGTTAAAGTTCTAATCCTACCAAATTGTCTAGTCAAATAGTGAACAGACCACTGACAGATTATGTCTTAGCAAATGGTAACAGCTTAACCTATTCAGTCACATCTAATCTAGACATGTTAATTGGTGTTGACCGCTATATCTGTCTACATCAAAGATCTTGAGTGCGTCCATGAGTTTTCCATCAGAGAATCTTCACTGACCACATTTTAATGACTCCCTGGTCAACCAAACTCAAGGGTTTTTCTCGCCTTTGCTCAACTTGGTAAAATAGATATATAATTTGATGTAACCCCGACTCTACTCGACTTGGTGTCAAGACATTTCCACATTCCTGGCATTTTGTCGTGCCATTACGGCAGGCGAGAGGTGTTACTTTATCTACCTCACCGTCCAAATCCCAACAAGATATGCTGACCGGAAGTGTGAAAAACCATTCTTCCTTCTCAGAGGTTTGACTGACGCACCCACACGTGTCATGTCATAATCGTACCCTCGTATGGGAAGTTTGGAGATAAGCCGAGGCTGTATTTATTCTGTTCTGCTGTCTTTTTCTTCTCTCCCTCTGGAGACTCTCTTTGATAGTCCAATTTATATTTTTCTGTCTTCTTTTTATCTGTATGTATAACGCTGCATTCTTTCCATCTGGTATTTAAATGTATTTGTGTACCTATTCAACCACCTTATAATTTTTGTATCATCGACTTCATGAACGCCAACATTACTTCTCTCTTAACCATCTGGCTTAGGGGGTGGTGGTTTCTCCTCTCTCCTCAACCACCGCTACTATCACTACCTCATTACTCTTGCCACTTGCAAGCTGCACTACGACTTGTACTTCTACTCTTTTAGGTCTAGTCCTCTTCTTCCTGCCTCTAGCTTCATACTGAGGCCCTGCGCTCGTCTCTTCGTCCGACGCAGACTGACCGTGTGCCTCCTTCCTCATGCTCTCCCTAAGCCTCTTCTCCATCCTCTCACTCCTCCTAAATGCTTTCAGGCATCTTCTTTTGCTGGTCTCCGCTGACTTCGTCACAATGCTCCTTTTGATGTGAGTCAAAATGTCACCACCTAACGTAACTTCAATTTTTCCTATTTCTTCTCTGTTTCTGACAATCTCGCTGACTATCTCATCCTCCACTACGTCTGATAAATGATCCAACTCGCCTTTATCTCCTACCAACCCCACTGCCTCGACTGGCCAGGTTTTGCACATAAGAGACGTCTCATGTTCAGCCTCCTCAGCGAGACTATCAGTGCTATCTCCCATATGTCTTTCTAGGGTGACAATCCTATCCGTAAAATCTACTATCATACTTTTACTGTCTTCTACCTCAACTTCTAGCTTCCTTATTCTATCTTCCCTCCTGAACCTGTTAGTTGCCCTCAAGGTGAGCAATCTTAAGTAGCTCTCTGAGCTTATGGGTCTCATTATGGGGTCTCTTCCTTCTACCTTATTTCCTCACTCTCCACTCACATGGTCTAGCCTACCTTCCCACTTGCTACCCCCTTGGTCGGCCTGGGTGCTAGCATCAATGCCAAACAAATGGGACGCTGATTTTACACCCCACCATGATATGCCGGAGTGCCTGGCACTTGTAACATCTCATGGTTCTCTTGTACCTCCTGATAGGTGCCAGGGGTGTCTCCATCTCTACACAGCTAAATATAGGCTAAACTAAACTTTATATACACACAGCAAAATAAGAAACTAAATGTATACCAGACTACATTAAACAACTACAAGAGAAAAAATGTAAGCAGCACATTAAATTTCTAAATAGTTAGAAAAATGTTCTCTCTTACTGTTTTGTTCTTCTCCTGTTTGGGTTCTGAATACCAAGACTTCTTAATTACTCTAATGTTCTGTCCTTTCTGGTTTCTGAAAATCCGCCCAATATAATTACAAGTGACTATTACAAGACCCTTGACCATTGCATAATAACAATTCTGGTTTCACAGCAACATTAATTTTATATATACATGTAGCAGCTCCAGCTGGCTGACCTACTGTAGCAGATGGTGCAAGGGGTCTGCACTAACTATATTCTCACTTCAAACAAATTAACTATGACACTAATTGAAAATAAAACACAACAATGACACTTCATTTCTACACGTTCACAACTGACTCCCCAATCTACACTCAAAACAAAACCTGTCTGGCTGTAAGAAATTTTGAACTTAACTAAACTAAAAGAAACTTTGATTATGAAGTACAACATGATAGACAAACCGTAGTTTGATAGACAAACCGTTATGTGGATAGCCACAGAATGGAAGATTCGTGTTGTTCTACAACCTAGGTGATCCATCCGTGGTCCTGTTCTCATCATCGACGCTGGCTTGTAGTGATCGTTGAAAAGCTGGATCACTGTGCTAGTCAACTATCTTTCCAGTTAGACGCCGGATTTTTGAGATAATTCTGGTATGACACTGTTTCTTGAGATAATTCTGGTATGACACTGATTCTTTAAATAATTTTGGTATGACACTGATTCTTGAGATAATTCTGGTATGACACTGATTCTTTAAATAATTTTGGTATGACACTGATTCTTGAGATAATTTTGGTATGACACTGATTCTTGAGATAATTTTGGTATGACACTGATTCTTGAGATAATTTTGGTATGACACTGATTCTTGAGATAATTTTGGTATGACACTGATTCTTGAGATAATTTTGGTATGACATTGATTCTTTAGATAATTCTGGTAAGATGCTGATTCTTGAGGTAATTCTGCTAAGATACTGACTCTTGAGAGAATTCTGCTAAGACGCTGATAAATTGATTAATGACTAGTTACTAAATGAACCTGTGTAATTACTCCTTGAAGAAACTTATGACATCTGTCTAACGCTGAGAGAAAGTTGTAAGAATAATAGTATTAAAGATGTCTACCTTTTGCTTATTACTCGTGACGCACTACTATATCTGTTTCTAACACTTGCTATGCGAAACATCAATTTAATTACTATTTACCTCTCCTTGATATGCTGCTGAACATCTGGACTCTCGTAGTGAAATATTGTCTGTTAAACTCTCTCTCTCTCCAAAAATATATCTGCTTTCTCACACCTCGTCTGTAAACTCTGAAATGTGTGTCTTGGTATCTTCTTTCCTCTTCACCGTTATCAAGACGGTCCTGTTCTCCTCGTTGCTCGCTGCCGAATAATGTAGACTTGTTCTCTCCGCTGCTCGCACCCGAATGATTCTGATTCGGGCTCTCTTATCTATCTATATCCACGGCTTTTTCCAGATCTCGTACCTAGGTTTTTTTCACCCCGAGATTTAAGAAAAACCAGCATGTCTGGTCTCAATCGTCACTACTGATCATGCCGTAACAGACTTCTAGGTGTTATACAAAAAGATGTAAGTTAACATCTGCGTGGCTTGGAAACCAACGCTTTGCATTCCTATGTCCAGATTTGAGTACATCTGTACTGGCTAGCTTTGTTAGTTTTAATTCTATAAGAAACAATGAAGGGCTACTAACTATCAATGCTCTACTCCCAACCTTTCTAACTTTAATAAAACATGTCTAAAATCCTATCGCTAATAAATCTTCACAACTAAGATCTGTTACAATGATACAGTTGATAGAGTTGTTTTTGAGAGCCTGCTGATGAGTGATTCAGAGATAGACAATTCACAATATTTAGATAGTGATTACAGTGATGGGAAGTCCAGTAGAAAGAAATCAAGATTGTCTGGATCAACTAGTGGTTGCATCCAGTCAGCAACTATTGTTGCATTCATTATGTTGCTCAGAAGATAGGAAAATGGAGTAGCTATTACTGCACAGTGCACATGATGTTTACATAAGCTGCATCTGTGTGCTAGAACATGCTTTAGGCAAAATCACACAGCATAAGTTTAGCTGTGCACACAAAAAACTTGTAAATAATAAAGTTGTGACTTGACATACATTTTTTTTCATATTTTATATTGATTCTAAAACCATTAAGAAATATGTACATAGGTTCATTATTTATGAACATAAATGCATCAAATAAACTGTGTTTTGAAGAAGTGTGCATACTTTTGTGTAAAATTGCCAGAAAAATGGATAGCAACAATTCAAATCATGGAAAAATGTGGGTGAGAAAATATTTTGAATATTAAATTGTCTAAGAACATTTAGGCAAGGAGCTTGCTACCCCATCCTATAGAAACTATGTTGTAAAAGTGGAGTGACTAAGTCAAGTCAAGTTTATTGCATATTATACACTTGTATGTTTCATTAATGTTTTTATCACTTCCCATCCAGCTTTTGTATATTATTAAAGTTTTTATCACTTATCATTCAGCATTTGTATATTATTAATATTTTTATCATTTCCTATTCAGCATTTGTATATTATTAATAATTTTATCCTTTCCCATTCAGCATTTGTATATTATTAATATTTTTATCACTTCCCATTCAGAATTTGTATATTATTAATATTTTTATCATTTCCCATTCAGCATTTGTATATTATTAATATTTTTATCATTTCCCATTCAGCATTTGTATATTATTAATATTTTTATCATTTCCCATTCAGCATTTGTATATTATTAATATTTTTATCATTTCCCATTCAGCATTTGTATATTATTAATATTTTTATAATTTCCCATTCAGCATTTGTATATTATTAATATTTTTATAATTTCCCATTCAGCATTTGTATATTATTAATATTTTTATCATTTCCCATTCAGCATTTGTATATTATTAATATTTTTATCATTTCCCATTCAGCATTTGTATATTATTAATATTTTTATCACTTGCCATTTGCTGTCCACATTGTTGATCACTGACCGAGAACATTAACGTACCATTTTACTTCATACATAACTTAACGTCTTTATACTGGTTTAGAAAACCCTGCAGAGTCTGTATACAACCAGTTACATTTACATCACCTTGCTCTAAAAGCTATGCGCATCCAGTTTATTCTTAAATGCATTAACTGTCCCTGCCTCCACTACCTCCCCTGACAATGCATTCCAAGCAGATACCACTCTCTGACTAAAAAAATATTTCCTAATATCTAACCTGGACCTCTCTTTAGTCAGCTTGTAGCTATGCCCTCGTGTTATTGTAGGTGGCTGTATTTTAAAAAACTTGTTATAGTCTAATTTATCGATTCCTCTGATCATCTTATTAACCTGTATTAAGTCACCATGAATTCTTCTCTCTTCGAGACACTGTAGGCCGGTTTTTCTGAGTCGTTCCTCATAACTGTAATTCTGGAATCCCACTATCATCTTTGTCGCTCTTTTTTGTATTCTTTCTAGCATGTTTATGTCCCCTCTATGATAAGGACTCCCACACCTGTACACAGTACTCCAATCTAGATCGAACTAAAGCTTTATACAGTTTGACGATCACTTCCTTGCTCCTATGTTTAATATTTCTTTTTATCATACCTAACATTGCATTTGCCTTTTTCACTGCTACCTTAACTTGCTCACACACCTTTCCTGTATGATCTATTATAACCCCTAGGTCCCTTTCCTTATCTATCTTTCTAATATTGTTTTCTCCCATTCTGTAATTATGTTCCATATTGGATCTGCCCATGTGGATGACTGTACATTTATCTACATTAAACTCCATTTGCCAGCTTACAGACCATTCTCGAATTTTATCTAAATCCGACATCAATATATCCACTTCTGCTTTAGATGAGACACTACTGCATAGTTTTGTGTCATCAGCAAATTTTGTAATCATGGATCTCATATCAATGTCCAAATCATTTATATATATCAAGAACAAAATTGGTCCCAAAACCGAGCCCTGTGGCACACCACTTTTCACTTCACACCACTCAGAGTACTCCTTATTTATACCCACCCCCTGCCTTCTTCCCGTTAACTAATTTTCAATCCATTTGGCAACTTCTCCACCTATTCCATGTGATTTTAACTTTCGAAATAATCTTTGATGAGGTACTCTATCAAAGGCCTTTGCAAAGTCTAGATAAATAACATCCACTGGCTCCCCTTTATCTATGATTTTAGTAACCTCCTCCATGAATTCTAATAGATTTGTTAAGCATGATCTCCCTCTAGTAAACCCATGCTGACTATTTCTAATTAGATTAAATTTGTCTAAATGCAATACAATGTTTTCTTTGATTATTGACTCTAACAATTTACAGACTATACTCGTTAAACTCACCGGTCTATAATTCGCTGGATCTGATTTTTTGCCTTTTTTTAATAAGGGGATCACTCCTGCATCTTTCCAATCCTGTGGAACAATCCCTTTTGTAAGTGATTGAGAACATAATATAGCCAATAGTTTTGCTAGTTGATCTCTAATTTCATACAGCAATTTTGGATGAATACCATCTTGACCTGGACATTTATTCACTTTTAACCCCTCCAATTTTTAAAAAACCATTTCCTCTGTAATACACATTGATTTTAATCCTGCTGTATCCATGTCTCTTTGAATAATATCTATAGGCTCTGGGATCTTGGAGCAGTCCTCTTTTGTGTAGACTGTGCCAAAGTACTGATTGAGCAGATTAGCTGCCTCCATGTTCTCACTTATTATTTTCCCTGTACTGTCTATGCGAGGGCCTACTTTGTTTATTCCTAACATAAGAGAAGAAGCTTTTACTGTCAGTCTTGATCCTATGAGCAAGTTTTTTTTCAAAGTCTATTTTTGCTGTTTTATTCGCTTTCTGAGATATGTTCTGCTTGTCCAAATATTTTACATATGTTTCTTTTGATTTACCTGCCTCTATATATTTTTTCCATGCTTTATTTTTTGCTCTTCTACATTTCACTACAAATCTAGTTATCCACTTTTTACGCTTGTGGTTTACCTCCCTATATGGAACACATTCCTGTTTTAGCGTTTCTAGAACTGTTTTAAAACTTTCCCACTCCTGTTCAACATCTGTTCCTACGACAATATCTTTCTAGATTATGTGGTTCGCTGCATCTTTTATCCTCTTAACATCTGCCTTAGAGTAGTCGCATGCTCGCGTGTTTATGTTTACTTCTTTCCCTGCAATAAGATCCCAACGGATGATTTGATGGTCACTTGAGCCAAACAGTTTCCCAACGGTAACGTTTTCAATCATATGTTCCTCTGTAGTAAAAACTAGGTCGAGTATGTTTTTGCCTCTGGTGGCTGCTTCTACATGTTGAATTTAAAAATTGTCAGTTATGCACTTAACAAAAGGTTTTGACTCTACAAGTGCTTCTGCCATATCCCATTTTATTTCTGGAAAGTTGAAATCTCCCATTAATAATAATTTCCCTTCACTTGCCTTTGCTATGCTACTAATCAGCTCCTCATCTTCCTCTTTTTGACTTGATGGACATTTATAGCACACTCCAATCACTGTTTTTTCACCCCCACTTTCTATTTCTCCCCAAACACTTTCATTTTTGTTACCACATGATAAATAATCTTTGATCGTTATATTAACAGAATTTATGCAGTATAATAAAATGCCACCTCCCTTAGTCTTATCTCCAACTATCCTATCTTTCCTTAACATTGTATAACCCTCAATTTCAAGTTCACTATCTACAATCTCCTCATATGTCCATGATTCTGTTAATTCTATTATATCTGGTTTTTTACATGTGTTTTTCTTTCTTCCAGCATGCGGAGAGCACCTAAAGGGTTCTGACCATGGTGATATTAGTAGTCCGGGCTATCCTGGGAATTACCCTCATGACAGTAATTGTGTGTGGACTGTTGCTGTTACCCCTGGCAATAACATCCACTTGTTGTTTTCCTCTATGGCTCTAGAGGCACACACAAACTGCAGCTATGATTTTTTAGAGGTGAAAGGCTGTAAATATCTGTTAGAATATAAAGTGAGAGAGAGAGAGGGAGGGAGAGAGAGAGAGGGAGTGAGGAGAAAAAAAATATACACTCAATTCTGTGTGTGAAAGAAACAGTATGAAGAAAATGTTCACATTCAAGAGAAATTGAGATTCGGTGTCCAGAAACAAACATCATTGCTTACCAGCTGTCACCATTATTGAAAGACCATAACATAAACATATCCACAGAAGGAATGCTAATTAACAGTACATTCATAACTTACCTCAACCTCTTCAAACTGGTTTAGAAGACTCTACAGAGTCTGTAAACAACCAGTTTCTTGGAGGGTGGATAACTGATGTCTTAATAACCATCTTAATAGACTAAAACACTTTAGCAAAGTAGCCCTCAGCCTGTTAGGTGCCATCTATGCTGCTCTTAACAAACCACATAACCATGACCAGTGTTATGTCATGTTACACAGTTAATCACCTCTCGAGACATGCTCTCGGTAGGGCAGTGGTGTTATTCTTGTCTTTGTCATACATAAAAGCCCTGGCAGACCAATCTGTTGCCAGTGTTAAATGTGGATTTTAATAAAATATCTAGAAAGATATTTGAAAGACATGTGAGATGAATTGCCTCCGTAAAATTGTCAAAGTAACTACGAGACGACATAATGCCCAATGAAGATGTGCGAAACATCATTGAAGTAAGACCCTGCACTGAATATATTGATGAGGATAAAAATCAAGTAGTTCGGCCACCTAAAAAAAATGCAAAATGACCAACTACGCCTGTGGGCCCATAATGCATGGTGGTCAGGTTTTCACAACTGTGACAGACCGAGAACCAGATGGATAAGAAATGTTGTAGATATTCTAAATCGTCATGGGATGGCTACTATTTCAGCGAAACGTCTGTCTTGAACAGACATCTACGGCTCCCCTTAACTCTTCATGGCACAAGTGGATAAGACAAGAAAAGACTGAATGGTAGATGAAAATGTGTACTATTTAAACGACCTGAATGAATCAGTTGGCCTAAATGGAAAGAAGACTCAATTTCTACTGAACCCTTTCTGCCCTATGGGAGAACTGTGAATGGAAAATTAGCCCATCTAATGAGGAGTAGCTAAGCCAAATCAATCATTTACAATGGATGAAGTATCAGCATGGTTCAAATGATGTCTTACATGATAACAAATGTGTACGGACATTTCTAATACTCATACCAAATTAAGATTGTTTAATTCCAATGTCATGTAAGAACTCCTGTACAGAACAGACAAAAAATGTCTATGGAGGATAGTATTTATAGACTGGCAAGACATGGTGAGGATGGAAGACCTGTAGGAATGGAGTCAACAACAACCAGTGGAGCAACAGATCAAACATAGGAAATGGTGTTGGATAGGACACATACTGTGGAAGACACTGTTAAATGGAGCTAGACAGGCCCTGACATAGAACCCAAATGGGAAGAGGAAGAGAGGTAGAACAAGAAACACCAAGAGAAGAGACTGTCAAAATGAACTTCGATTTCTAGACCCCAACTGAAGACTGACTTTAATTTGATCTTAAAAATCCTAATCTAATTTTCCTTAGAGAATGCTGTCAGTGGAAGTATCCAACATATATACGGTGTATTATTTAGTTTACTAAATTCAATCAACTACAATGTAGATTACATGGGTCAAGCAACAAATAAGTTGATATTCTTCTTCTTCATTGTTCACTATAGTTGAATATCGTTGTGCTTCATTTTAGTTTCACTAAAATGTCTATCGGAATGGAAGAGCAGTTAGAGTTCTCATAATGAAAATTAGTGGAAGCCGATCTTTGTGGCCAAATGTTCTGAAGGAAAAAAATGGAAATAAGGGATAGTGGGAATAATATAAAAGATCTGATTGTGGAAGACTCACACGAGAAAGTTAATCACTGGCTCTAATTTTATGCCTTTTCTTCTTTAGCATTCATCCTGAAAAGGATGTTGGGAAATTGTTTTGTAGTTTATAGCAAAGCTCCGGTATCTGCATTTTTTGGCCCGATACATCCAATTTCACCTTGTGTGTCGGTTTTGCCTTCCAACTGTGACCCCTATTCTCTTAGCCAGACTACACTATTGCAGCCTGTTTCCAGGACTGCCACTTGAAGGTGGAGTAAGGTCTTGGTCAGCTCTGGTTTGCTGATCCTGATGCAAGCAGTCAGCCATGAGTCGCTGGCCGTTATCAGCTCATTCACTATGCTGCATCTTTAGCTTAATTTTTTCTGCATTTAATTTGCATCAATTAATAAAAATAATTGACTAATATACCCATATTTAAATTTAAAATGAATTTCTTTTAAAGTAATTATAACGATTCTTTTAATAATGGTATCTTTCCTGATCATCATTATATATCCTTCAAGATCTTTAGTAGGAGCATAGTGCCGCTGCTATAGTTGGCTGCCATGTAGGAAATATACATATAAGCATTTCTATGCACTTATTGAGATGGTTTCATTAGCAATTCTTTTTGACATGATAAGGTTGACATTTTTATATACAGCTATACATACTAGCTTTTTACGATATGCACAGTAGGGGTGAGCAACTGATTAGTACAGTGGTACAGAACTCACTTTTCATGGCAAAGGTATAGGGTTCAACTCCTGCTACCGCCAGTTCCAGTCGACCCAGCTGTAAATGGGTACAGAGCTGGTGGTTCAGTTCAGTTCATCCTGTAACCCATCAGGTTGTTTGGGCACATTTGAAGACACTCCCACAATCCCATGCCATCTCTCTCTGCCCTCTACTTGCGCAGATTAAATATCTGTTCAGTGGTACTTCTTACTGCTCGAAACCCTGCTTGCTCTTCGGCAATGATATTCTCTGCCTGTGGTTTTAATCTGCTGAGGATTATTCTTAAGAGAACTTTGCTAGGATGACTAATGAGGCTAATTGTTCTATAGTTTTGACACATCTTTAGGTTCCCTGATTTAGGGAGTGGTAAAACCACTGATTTCGTCCAGATGGTTGGCCACTCTCCTGTCCACCAAATTCTGTTACAGATGTATGTCAGAGCCTCAATTATTACCTCGCCTCCCACTTGTAGGAGCTCTGCTGGGATATTATCCACACCCACAGCTTTCCCTTTTTTTAGCATCTTCACCGCTTCCGTTACTTCCTCTCTTGTTATCAATTGATTCTGCTCTAACATTTTCATTTTGAGGGCGGTTGCATTTCCTGGGTCACCTCGACCCTCATGCTTATATAATTCAGAGCAGTACTCTGTCCAACAAGCCCGAATGTCTTGGGCTTCTGTGAGACATTTCCCTCTCTGATCCTGAATTGCTGTATTGCGACCTTGTATAGGGCCTTACTAGGTCCTTGACTATTTTATATGTCACCTTGGCATCGTTTCTTCCCAGATTTTGTTCAAAATCTGAGCACTGAGCAGTTATCAATTCTGCCTTGGCCTTTTTCATCTTGGCCTTTATGTTTCCATTTATCTCTCTGTATTTCATAATCCCATTCAGGGTATTCTTCGACCTCTTCAGTAATCTTCTCTTGTCACATAACTAGAGTATTTCATTTGTAATTCATGCCTTCTTCTTTACCCTTCACTTCCGTAAGACCTCAGTTGTGTCTATCAATGCCGAATTCAAGGCCTCAGTTATCGTCTCACTATCTGCCTCTTCGTTAAGAACCAAGGGGGGTGCCAATCTTCCTCCCATCATCGCTCCAAGGTGTGTTTATGCTCGCCATCATAATCTAGCAGTGTTGGGGTCAGCTAGCTCTTCTTCGGAAGTGTGAAAAGTGAAATTTAGTAGCCTGCCGATTAAGAAAACTCGCAAGCCAACCTGCACCTCCTTGGTGTGCACACTGAGAAACTAGAGCCGCGAGGCTTTAGGCTAACGAGGCAATGGCTCGCCTGAGGGAATGGACTCTGCAGGTCAGATGCAGATGTTGGTCAACCACAGCTTGAATAGGAGATGGGGGCCGCCAACAGATTCTAAGCCCAAGATTCACAAATGACTACACAATCAAAATCTACTATATCGGCTTAGTCGCAGCCCGGGTTAACAATGACCACGCCTGCCGTCTCACACCAGGATGGAGGTGTTAAGTGTGCAACTGATGGTACCATCAGGCATAGAAGAGGTGACTTCACTTTGGGTACTTGGAATGTCAGAACATTGAGTGCATGTGGACAAATGAAAGAACTGACCCATGAGATGGATAAATATTGATGGAGTGTGCTTGGCTGGTGGCTAGGGAAGGAAAAAGGCAGCAAGGAAAGGAACTGGCCATTCCTTCACACAAAGCTGTGGCTTAGTACAATGAAGACTGTGTCACTTTACCCGTGACACAGTGTCTGCTATGGGACTACCTTTATTGTTGGGGTGCAGTGTACCTATTATTTCCTACCGTTGAAGGAATCCACATGGTAAAACATTGTCTTTTATTGTCACTACTTGAGATAGAAGCCATGTTCAGTGTGTTAATTACAGGCTGTCTTAAACTTTTATCACATCGACATGTTCTGAAATTGATCAATGTTGTTATTTGCTTGTTTCTCTATGTCAAAGATAAGAGATGGGCAAACGGACATTGCCTCATTAATCGGGCGTTTCTGTGGTAATGGCAAAACACCACTCTCCATCGAGACAACAGGCCCATACGTGTATCTCCGATTCCACAGTGATGAATATCAAAGTGACAAAGGTTTCCACATTACCTATTCTGTACGTGCAGGTAAGATACAATTTTCATGTTATATTGGCTGCAATCACAGGTAAGACAAGGTTTTCCTATTGTCTATGCACAATCACAGGTAAGACAAGATTTTCATATGTCAATGCTGCACTCATATGTAAGACATATGTAAATGATTTCCATGTCATCTATGCTGCATCTACAGATTAGACAATATTTCCATATAATGAATTGTCAGGGAAGACATTCTTTCAATATAATTTGTACTGCATTGACAGGTAATGTAAAATTTCCATATTACTTTTTTATATTCACCTGAGACAAGATTTCCATATTTCCTATGCTACAGTAACAGGTAGTCAAACATTTCTATAGTCTTTATGTTGCAATCATTGGTAAAAGATTTCCAAATTCCCCATCCTAGAATCACAGTTAAGACATGATTTCCATATTACCTGTACTACACTGTAGCAAGTATTTATATTTTACCTTCTTTATCATTTGTTTCTATTTTTGTTTTTTGCCTGAATGTGGGCATGTGGACAAAAGCACATCCCAGGAAAGGAAACGTATCCCATTTGCCTTTAGATGGAAAATAAATCATGAGATTGTTGCATGATTTCAAGGATATATCAATATCCAAGATCCTTAAAAGCACCTCTACATGGAAACTGACAATGTTAGAGTCATCAAGTGGCTTAGCTCAAGTTCAGAGATTGACCAGAGCTGCCCAACATTAATCCTTTTGTTGTGTAACATACTTTTATTATGTAGAATATTAGATATACAGATTGTAATAATGTACTGAAACCAGTTAGTGACTGCATGCTGGATGATGATATTGCAAATGATGAATCAGCAATCCACAGACTACAGGATTTGACATCAAAATTATCCTGAAAGAACGGAGCAGTAGTATGTACTACCAGTAAGCTACAGGAGCCATCAGTTTTTATACCCTTTGCCACTTGCTGAAAGAAACTAATCACCTCTGTGACTACATAGCTTAGTTTCTCTCAGAAAATGGTGAAGGGTATAAATGCTGGTAGCTTCTGTAGCTCACTTGTTGTACACACTCCTGATCCGTCCTCTCAGCGTCATTTTGATAACAAGGTCCTGTACTCTGTGGATTGTTGATTCATCATTTCATTAAACAAAACGTAATATAAAAACTTGTTAAAATTCTCCTTAACAATCACACAGCACTCTTGTGAGACATAGATGCCCATTTATTTCTTTTACTAACTTCCTAATATCAATTTATCTTTCTATTCAAAAAAAAAACTACCAGGGTGTGGTGACTTGCTGTCAAAACCAAATGGAAATCTGGTATCTCCAGGATACCAAAATCCCAACAGGCACTGTGTGTGGGTTGTTTCTGTGGCACTTCGCAATCATATCCTGCTTTCGTTCACACATTTTTCCCTGGATACATCTTCTTGTGTCACGGATTATCTGACTGTTAGTATATGTACTGTTCATTCAGACTGTATGGAATTTTGGGAATAAAGAATAGAAGCACTACAATTTTACTGAAGAGGGCCATACATAGGGCTAGCAACTTCATCATGTTAAACAAATTGCTACATAAACTATCACTGCGAGCCCTTATTTGACTGATAGCATCAGGGTCAGCGAACCAGAACTGCCGAGACTAATAGATGCAGGGGACTCCGCATCAAGCACCCATGAAAAAGACGGCGGAGTCTGGAGTCGAACCCACACCAACTTGATCAAGAGGCCTACAGCTTAACCACTTCGCCACGAAATCCACAACACTGAAGATACAGATGAACATAAATGCAACTTTAACTTTAAGCAAGGGCTTGACTTCAACGCCTCGGGTTTTCCCTATTTAGCTCGGTCTCTCTCGACAGATGGGGTACCCTCAATATATCCACTTCCGCTTTAGATGAGACACTACTGCATAGTTTTGTGTCATCAGCAAATTTTGCAATCATGACATATCAATATCTAAATCATTTATATATATCAAGAACAAAATTGGTCCCAAAACCAAGCCCTGTAGCAATCCACTTTTCACTTCACACCACTCAGAGTACTCCTTATTTATGCCCACCTTCTCCATTCTTCCCGTTAACCAATTTTCAATCCATTTGGCAACTTCCGCATCTATTCCATGTGATTTTAACTTTCTAAATAATCTTTGATGAGGTACTCTGTCAAAGGCCTTTGCAAAATCTAGATAAATAACATCCACTGGCTCCCCTTTATCTATGATTTTGGTAACCTCCTCCATGAATTCTAATAGATTTGATCTCATGATGTATGATCTCCCTCTAGTAAACCCATGCTGACTATTTCTAATTAGATTAAATTTGTCTAAATGCATTACAATGTTTTCTTTGATTATTGACTCTAACAATTTACAGACTATGCTCGTTGAACTCACCGGTCTATAATTTGCTGGATCTGATTTTTTGCCCTTTTTGAATAAAGGAATCACTCCTGCATCTTTCCAATCCCGTGGAACAATCCCTTTTGAAAGTGATTGAGAACATAATATGGCCAATGGTTTTGCTAGTTGGTCTCTAATTTCAAACAGCAATTTTGGATGAATACCATCTTGATCTGGACATTTATCCACTTTCAACCTCTCCAATTTGTTAAAAATAATGTTCTCTGTAAAACAGATTGATCTTAATCCCGCTGTATCCATGTCTCTTTGAATAATATCTATAGGCTCTGGGATCTTGGAGCAGTGCTCTTTTGTGTAGACTGTGCCAAAGTATTGATTGAGTAGATTAGCTGCCTCCCTATTCTCACTTATTATTTTCCTTTTGTCTATGAGAGGGCCTACTTTGTCTTTCGTTCTTTATTTCTAACATAAGAGAAAAAGCTTTTACTTTCAGTCTTGATCCTCTGAGCAAGTTTTTTTTCGAAGTATTTTTGTTGTTTTATTCGCTTTCTGAGATATGTTCTGCTTGTCCAAATATTTTAAATATGTTTCTTTTGATTTACCTGCCTCTATATATTTTTTCCATGCTTTATTTTTAGCTGTTCTACATTTCACTACAAATCTAGTTATCAACTGTTTATGCTTGGGGTTTACCTCCCTACATGGAACACATTCCTGTTTTAGCGTTTCTAGAACTGTTTTAAAACTCTCCCACTCCTGTTCAACATCTGTCCCTTCGACAATATCTTTCCAGATTATGTGGTTCGCTGCCTCTTTTATCCTCTTAACATCTGCCTTAGAGTAGTCGTATGTTCACATGTTTATGTTTACTTCTTTCCCTGCAATAAGATACCAACAGATGATTTGATGGTCACTTGAGCCAAACAGTTCCCCAACGGTAACGTTTTCAATCATATTTTCCTCTGTAGTAAAAACTAGGTCGAGTGTGTTTTTGCCTCTGGTGGCTGCTTCTACATGTTGAATTAAAAAATTGTCAGTAATACACTTAACAAAAGGTTTTGACTCTACAAGTGCTTCTGCCATATCCCATTTTATTTCTGGAAAGTTGAAATCCCCCATTAATAATAATTTCCCTTCACTTGCCTTTACTATGCTACTAATCAGCTCCTCATCTTCCTCTTTTCGACTTGATGGACATTTATAGCATACTCCAATCACTGTTTTTTCACCCCCACTTTCTATTTCTCCCCATACATTTTCATTTTTGTTACCACATGAGAAATCATCTTTGATCGTTATATTAACAGAATTTATACAGTATAATAAAACGCCACCTCCCTTAGTCTTGTCTCCAACTACCCTATCTTTCCTTAACATTGTATACCCTTCTATTTCAAGTTCACCATCTGCAATGTCCTCATATGTCCATGATTCTGTTAACCCTATTATATCTGGTTTTTCTTCCTCTACATACAGTTCCAATTCTTCTCTTTTATTTACTATGCTTCTCACATTTGCATAAAAACATTTTAGTTTGTAATTTTGTTGTTTTTCCACTTTTTGCTTTATCATTTTAATGTTTGATTTTCCACTATGGTACTTATTTCACACTTCCCTGACCCCAACTCTTCCCTTTGACTACATCCTCTATAGCACCCTATTGTAGGCCTACCTTTAGTCTCATTCTGCATAGGCCTTACTAGTTTAAATTTCTAACACAATGATTGAACATATACTTTGCTACAACACGCTGTCCTATCTCATTTAGATGTAAACCTCCCCTATCTAACATTTTACTTGTGTCTACTTTCACGTCAATAAATTCCATTCCCATGTCCGCACACATCACCTGTAACCTAAGGTTGATACCTATTATTTTGCTATCTAGAAAGTCTGACCCATTTGCTCTATCTAAAATGCCCATCATTGTGACCTTTCTGAAATTTTTTTCCTCAAGTGTTCCCATAAGACTTGTATTTATTCATAATTATTTGGGTACCATCTCTCTTTACATTATTTGTTCCTACCAATACTACCACATGACTGTTTCCTTTGTCATCTATCCTCTTTATTCTCCCCTCTATGTCCTCTATTTTTGCTCTCCCAATATCCATTCTTTCAAACATGTTGTGTTGTTTAGACAAATGTTTGCCAACTTCCCTCACCATTGAATCTCCTACTACCAATACTAAATTAAAGCCACCAGCTGATAGCATTACATAGCAATCTCTGTTCTGGAATCCTTAGAGTAAGTGAAGTAGAGGCAGACTAGACACACATGAGAAGAGAGTTAAAGATAAACATAAAGGAAGTGTGGAAGATCTGGAGTGAGATGGAACGGATAGCTCAACATAGAGGACTAATCGTATATGTGTTTAAGACCTGTGCTCCACAGGGAGTATAAAAGCTTGAGTTTATTGATTTTTATTTTGAATAGGGCTTGCACACATTTAATATTTGATACACATACAACATTTGAGATGTTTTTGAAATATTAAAATCGAAAACAATGATCACAAGCCATTGCACAAATTATGACTAAGTGAAACCTGAGTGTTATAATTGTTGCACAGGTTAGAGATGGCTATGATCAGACAGCCCCTTTGTTAGGAACTTACTGTACTGATAATTTACCAGCTGATATAACTAGTTCCAGCAATATCATGAATATAGAACTCCACACAGACATTTCAAACATGGCCTTCACAGCTCATTGGAGTACAGGTATGTAATTATTTGATTTATTTGTGTATATCTGTGTATCTTTAAATGCTAATTTTACAGAGAAAGTCTTTGAGTATTTCATTTGTTGTTTAATTGCCTGTCTATCTTGTCTCTATGTTCTCTAAGTCCTTCCAGCTAACAATTAGGTACTGCAACATCCCATGTCTGTCTCTTGCCTTGATGGTGCAATATGCACACCTCTTGATGGTATCCTCCCACTTCTGGGTGTCTCTTGAAGTTGCAATACTAATTTCTAGTCTCCCACTTATAGCGTTGATTTCTTCTAGTCTTACACATTTACTTTCACCATAGCGTTTTTGTCTGACAAAGATGGACATGAAACATGACGTTCTTGGGGCTCTACATCTGTAAGCGCTCACTCGGCCATTCACGAATAAGATGGATTGAGCAAAGCTTTTGGTTCAACGTGATGCTACAGGTTAGATTGATTGAGTAAAGTTGGTCCAACATAGTGCTACAGGTTAGATTGATTGAGTAAAGTTGGTCCAACATAGTGCTACAGGTTAGATTTTTTTCTTTTTTTTTTGCGTTCGCCTTATTTCTCTAATCCCCAAGGCGGTGTGCATTGCACTGCGTTTTTATTTTGCGCCTGTCGGCCCAGTGCATCCGACTTCAGCATGCATTTTATGTAAGGGTCTGCTTCCTCCTGCATTTTCTAAGGGTTTGCTTCCCCGGGGTAACGGCCGGTGCTGAGATGGGGATCGAACCCAGCACCTTATGGTTGTGAGCCGTGTCACATAACCACTAGGCCACGCCGTCCCCACAGGTTAGATTGATTGAGTAAAGTTGGTCCAACATAGTGCTACAGGTTAGATTGATTGAGTAAAGTTGGTCCAACATAGTGCTACAGGTTAGATTGATTGAGTAAAGTTGGTCCAACATAGTGCTACAGGTTAGATTGATTGAGTAAAGTTGGTCCAACATAGTGCTACAGGTTAGATTGATTGAGTAAAGTTGGTCCAACATAGTGCTACAGGTTAGATTGATTGAGTAAAGTTGGTCCAACATAGTGCTACAGGTTAGATTGATTGAGTAAAGTTGGTCCAACATAGTGCTACAGGTTAGATTGATTGAGTAAAGTTGGTCCAACATAGTGCTACAGGTTAGATGGATTGAGTAAAGTTGGTCCAACATAGTGCTACAGGTTAGATGGATTGAGTAAAGTTGGTCCAACATAGTGCTCCAGATTAGATTGATTGAGTAAAGTTGGTCCAACATAGTGCTCCAGATTAGATGGATTGAGTAAAGTTGGTCCAACATAGTGCTACAGGTTAGATTGATTGAGTAAAGTTGGTCCAACATAGTGCTCCAGATTAGATTGATTGAGTAAAGTTGGTCCAACATAGTGCTACAGGTTAGATTGATTGAGTAAAGTTGGTCCAACAAAGTGCTACAGGTTAGATTGATTGAGTAAAGTTGGTCCAACAAAGTGCTCCAGATTAGATTGATTGAGTAAAATTGGCCCAACATAGTGCTACAGGTTAGATTGATTGAGTAAAGTTGGTCCAACAAAGTGCTCCAGATTAGATTGATTGAGTAAAGTTGGTCCAACATAGTGCTACAGGTTAGATGGATTGAATAAAGCTCTTGGTTCAACAAAGTGCTCCAGATTAGATTGATTGAGTAAAGTTGGTCCAACATAGTGCTACAGGTTAGATTGATTGAGTAAAGTTGGTCCAACATAGTGCTACAGGTTAGATTGATTGAGTAAAGTTGGTCCAACATAGTGCTACAGGTTAGATTGATTGAGTAAAGTTGGTCCAACATAGTGCTACAGGTTAGATTGATTGAGTAAAGTTGGTCCAACATAGTGCTACAGGTTAGATTGATTGAGTAAAGTTGGTCCAACATAGTGCTACAGGTTAGATTGATTGAGTAAAGTTGGTCCAACATAGTGCTACAGGTTAGATGGATTGAGTAAAGTTGGTCCAACATAGTGCTACAGGTTAGATGGATTGAGTAAATTTGGTCCAACATAGTGCTCCAGATTAGATTGATTGAGTAAAGTTGGTCCAACATAGTGCTCCAGATTAGATGGATTGAGTAAAGTTGGTCCAACATAGTGCTACAGGTTAGATTGATTGAGTAAAGTTGGTCCAACATAGTGCTCCAGATTAGATTGATTGAGTAAAGTTGGTCCAACATAGTGCTACAGGTTAGATTGATTGAGTAAAGTTGGTCCAACAAAGTGCTACAGGTTAGATTGATTGAGTAAAGTTGGTCCAACAAAGTGCTCCAGATTAGATTGATTGAGTAAAATTGGCCCAACATAGTGCTACAGGTTAGATTGATTGAGTAAAGTTGGTCCAACAAAGTGCTCCAGATTAGATTGATTGAGTAAAGTTGGTCCAACATAGTGCTACGGGTTAGATGGATTGAATAAAGCTCTTGGTTCAACAAAGTGCTCCAGATTAGATTGATTGAGTAAAGTTGGTCCAACATAGTGCTACAGGTTAGATGGATTGAGTAAAGTTGGTCCAACAAAGTGCTACAGGTTAGATGGATTGAATAAAGCTCTTGGTCCAACAAAGTGCTCCAGATTAGATTGATTGAGTAAAGTTGGTCCAACATAGTGCTACAGGTTAGATTGATTGAGTAAAGTTGGTCCAACATAGTGCTACAGGTTAGATGGATTGAGTAAAGTTGGTCCAACATAGTGCTACAGGTTAGATTGATTGAGTAAAGTTGGTCCAACATAGTGCTACAGGTTAGATTGATTGAGTAAAGTTGGTCCAACATAGTGCTACAGGTTAGATGGATTGAGTAAAGTTGGTCCAACATAGTGCTACAGGTTAGATGGATTGAGTAAAGTTGGTCCAACATAGTGCTCCAGATTAGATTGATTGAGTAAAGTTGGTCCAACATAGTGCTCCAGATTAGATGGATTGAGTAAAGTTGGTCCAACATAGTGCTACAGGTTAGATTGATTGAGTAAAGTTGGTCCAACATAGTGCTCCAGATTAGATTGATTGAGTAAAGTTGGTCCAACATAGTGCTACAGGTTAGATTGATTGAGTAAAGTTGGTCCAACAAAGTGCTACAGGTTAGATTGATTGAGTAAAGTTGGTCCAACAAAGTGCTCCAGATTAGATTGATTGAGTAAAGTTGGTCCAACATAGTGCTACAGGTTAGATTGATTGAGTAAAGTTGGTCCAACAAAGTGCTCCAGATTAGATTGATTGAGTAAAGTTGGTCCAACATAGTGCTACAGGTTAGATGGATTGAATAAAGCTCTTGGTTCAACAAAGTGCTCCAGATTAGATTGATTGAGTAAAGTTGGTCCAACATAGTGCTACAGGTTAGATGGATTGAGTAAAGTTGGTCCAACAAAGTGCTACAGGTTAGATGGATTGAATAAAGCTCTTGGTCCAACAAAGTGCTCCAGATTAGATTGATTGAGTAAAGTTGGTCCAACATAGTGCTACAGGTTAGATGGATTGAATAAAGCTCTTGGTCCAACAAAGTGCTCCAGGTTAGATGGATTGAGTAAAGCTCTTGGTCACACAAAGTGCTCCAGGTTAGATGGATTGAGTAAAGCTCTTGGTCCAACAAAATGCTCCAGGTTAGATGGTTTGAGTAAAGCTCTTGGTCCAACAAAGGGATCCAATTAGATTGATTGAGTAAAGTTCTTGGTCCAATATAGTGATACAGGTTAGATGGTTTGAGTAAAGCTCTTGGTCCAATATAGTGATACAGGTTAGATGGAGTGAGTAAAGCTCTTGATCCAATATGGTGATACAGGTTAGATGGTTTGAGTAAAGCTCTTGTCCAATATGGTGATACAGGTTAGATGGTTTGAGTAAAGCTCTTGGTCCAATATGGTGATACAGGTTAGATGGTTTGAGTAAAGCTCTTGGTCCAATATGGTGATACAGGTTAGATGGTTTGAGTAAAGCTCTTGTCCAATATGGTGATACAGGTTAGATGGTTTTAGTAAAGCTCTTGGTCCAACATGGTGATACAGGTTAGATGGTTTGAGTAAAGCTCTTGTCCAATATGGTGATACAGGTTAGATGGTTTTAGTAAAGCTCTTGGTCCAACATGGTGATACAGGTTAGATGGTTTGAGTAAAGCTCTTGGTCCAATATAGTGATACAGGTTAGATGGATTGAGTAAAGTTGGTCCAACATAGTGCTCCAGATTATATTGATTGAGTAAAGTTGGTCCAACATAGTGCTCCAGATTAGATTGATTGAGTAAAGTTGGTCCAACATAGTGCTACAGGTTAGATTGATTGAGTAAAGTTGGTCCAACAAAGTGCTCCAGATTAGATTGATTGAGTAAAGTTGGTCCAACATAGTGCTCCAGATTAGATTGAGTAAAGTTGGTCCAACATAGTGCTACAGGTTAGATTGATTGAGTAAAGTTGGTCCAACATAGTGCTACAGGTTAGATTGATTGAGTAAAGTTGGTCCAACAAAGTGCTCCAGATTAGATTGATTGAGTAAAGTTGGTCCAACATAGTGCTACAGGTTAGATTGATTGAGTAAAGTTGGTCCAACATAGTGCTCCAGATTAGATTGATTGAGTAAAGTTGGTCCAACATAGTGCTCCAGATTAGATTGATTGAGTAAAGTTGGTCCAACATAGTGCTACAGGTTAGATTGATTGAGTAAAGTTGGTCCAACAAAGTGCTACAGGTTAGATTGATTGAGTAAAGTTGGTCCAACAAAGTGCTCCAGATTAGATTGATTGAGTAAAGTTGGTCCAACATAGTGCTACAGGTTAGATTGATTGAGTAAAGTTGGTCCAACAAAGTGCTCCAGATTAGATTGATTGAGTAAAGTTGGTCCAACATAGTGCTACAGGTTAGATGGATTGAATAAAGCTCTTGGTTCAACAAAGTGCTCCAGATTAGATTGATTGAGTAAAGTTGGTCCAACATAGTGCTACAGGTTAGATGGATTGAGTAAAGTTGGTCCAACAAAGTGCTACAGGTTAGATGGATTGAGTAAAGCTCTTGGTCCAACATAGTGCTACAGGTTAGATGGATTGAATAAAGCTCTTGGTCCAACAAAGTGCTCCAGGTTAGATGGATTGAGTAAAGCTCTTGGTCACACAAAGTGCTCCAGGTTAGATGGATTGAGTAAAGCTCTTGGTCCAACAAAGTGCTCCAGGTTAGATGGTTTGAGTAAAGCTCTTGGTCCAACAAAGGGATCCAATTAGATTGATTGAGTAAAGTTCTTGGTCCAATATGGTGCTCAAGGTTAGATGGAGTGAGTAAAGCTCTTGGTTCAACATAGTGATACAGGTTAGATGGAGTGAGTAAAGCTCTTGGTCCAACCATAGTGATACAGGTTAGATTGTTTGAGTAAAGCTCTTGGTCCAACCATAGTGATACAGGTTAGATGGAGTGAGTAAAGCTCTTGGTCCAACCATAGTGATACAGGTTAGATGGTTTGAGTAAAGCTCTTGTCCAATATGGTGATACAGGTTAGATGGTTTGAGTAAAGCTCTTGGTCCAATATGGTGATACAGGTTAGATGGTTTGAGTAAAGCTCTTGGTCCAATATGGTGATACAGGTTAGATGGTTTGAGTAAAGCTCTTGGTCCAATATGGTGATACAGGTTAGATGGTTTGAGTAAAGCTCTTGGTCCAATATGGTGATACAGGTTAGATGGTTTGAGTAAAGCTCTTGTCCAATATGGTGATACAGGTTAGATGGTTTTAGTAAAGCTCTTGGTCCAACATGGTGATACAGGTTAGATGGTTTGAGTAAAGCTCTTGTCCAATATGGTGATACAGGTTAGATGGTTTGAGTAAAGCTCTTGGTCCAATATAGTGATACAGGTTAGATGGAGTGAGTAAAGCTCTTGGTCCAACCATAGTGATACAGGTTAGATGGTTTGAGTAAAGCTCTTGGTCCAACATGGTGATACAGGTTAGATGGAGTGAGTAAAGAACTTGTCCAATATGGTGATACAGGTTAGATGGTTTGAGTAAAGCTCTTGTCCAATATAGTGCTCCAGCTGAGATTGACTGAGTAAAGCTGTTGGTCCAACATGGTGCTCCAGGGTAGATGGTCAAAAGACTGGAATATATTCAAACAGATTTTGGTTACCTAGTATCAGGCGCAAAATCTGTTTTATTTAAAAATTTATTTTGGCGTTGCACTATGTTTTTATTTTGTACCTGTTGGCCCAGTGCATCCGACTTCAGCATGGTCTGCTTCATAGGGGTAACGGTCGGTGCTGCGATGGGGAATGAACCCAGCACCTTCGGATTGTGAGCCATGTCAATTAACCACTAGCCCACACCGTCCCCTAATCTGTCTGATTGAATAACAGGTTAAGATTACAATGCTCAACAGTCTGTCTATTCTTTACTCATTCACTACCCAATTTATTGGGCCACATGACATATTTATTTTGCTGGGTTCACTAGGAGGATTTATAGGGTTGAATAAAAGCCACTTACCGCAATAGTTGCCATATACTGTACAGAATAGGTTTTCATTATGCCTCTGATTGAAAAAAAACAAACTTATATTCTACTGAGAATTTAAATGCACTTCCTTGTGGTGCCTATTTTTCAATCTCTGATTGTTCATTCAACTATATATTAGAATATTGGGAGTCATGTAGCGCAGTAGTTAGCGAGCTGGCTTCGCATCTGAGTGGTCCTGGGTTCATTCCCCAGTTGAGGTGGAAATGATTTTTCAGACCGCAATGGCTCCCGGGTCGACCCAGCCTTAAATAGGTACCGGTTCAGTTCTGGAAGTAAAAGCGGCGAGAGAGAGGAAATGTCTACGGCCCTCATATAGCTGAGCATTTAAAATGTGAGATCGCTAACCTCACACCCCTACAGCAGTAATGCTATATGTTACTTTACTTTTACATTATAATACCTGTAATGGAAATCAAGATGCTAAGCAGCGCATGAGCTGCAGTGGTCAGCGACCCATAACTGACTGCTAGCGTAAGGGCCAGCGAACCAGAGCTGCCAAGACCCGTCTACACTTCCAAGTGGTGATCCTAGATAACAGACTGCAGCAGACAGACTGGCTAAGGAGAAGGGATCGAAGAGGGAATGCTAACCCGGTACTAAAAAAAATGCTTGCTGAAGTCGGATGTGATGGACCGAAAGGTGCAAATATTGCAGTCAAGCTGTAAACTATGACACAACACATTCCGTTCTCTGGACTACATTCTGCTACTTAAGCCCTTTCAGGGTTTGGTAGCAGGAGATTGAGTACGAACGAAGCCAAGCCAAGCCATACCTGTAATGAATATTTCCATGACTTAATTCTTTCTTATTTTGCTGTCAACTTGATAAAGTATGTTTCCTTTTTCTGTTGACTTTTAGTCTGGGAAGTTTGATTTATTTTACATTCTTTTATCAGCAGCTTTGGGAGGTTTCACTTCTTTCTAATTGCTTTGTCATTAACTCTGTGAAGTTTGTGGTATTCTTTCTTTTGTTATCAGTGTTACACAGTTTATAATTTACTTTTCTTTTGTCATCAGTGTTATGAAGTTTGTGAGTCCCTTTCTGACAATAACCTAATGAAGTTTTGTGATTCCTTTTTCTTTTGTCATCAACCTTGTGAAGTTTATGATTCTTTTTTCTATTGTCATTAACCCTTGTGAAATGTTGATTCTTTTTTCTTTGTCATCAAACTTATGATATGTGTGATTCCCTTTTTTATTTTTATCAACTTTATGAAATGTGTGATTTCCTTTTCTTTTGACATCAACTTATGAAATGTGTGATTTATTTTTCTGCCATCAGCCTTATGAAGTATGTGATTCCCTTTTCTTCTGTCATCAATCTTGATCAATTTGAAATATATTTTTACTTTTGTCAACAACCATATGAAGTTTGTAATTTCTTTTCTGTTGTCATCAACTTTGCGCCGTCTGATTCCTTTTTTTCAGTATGTGAAGGCACATTTTCTGGCAGTGAGGGGCAAATCCATTCTCCAGACTTGCCTCAGGACCTACAGTGTAACTATAGGATTGAGGTTCCAGACCATTACATCATTCGACTTCATTTTACAGATTTTGGACTGGAGACAGAAGTTTATTGTAATACTAATTACATTGAGGTACTAATTTCAGGGCATACACCATATTTTATTCTCACAAAGACACTTGAGCCCTTCTGTGCAAGAAAGAACGAGTCAGAAAACTTTAAAAGCAATATACCCTGCAATTACAGTAACTTATCTCATGTGCTATTGTATACATTTTTCACGTATTTACACCACTCTGCAGAGGAGAGAAACCTAACGTCTGGTGAGGCAGTACATACTGTCTGGTGAGGCAATATATACTGATCGGAGATTTTAGTCAGGGTCAGGTAAAATATACTGGACAAGACCCCACTTGACTTCCACGATTGTCTCTATGGAGCCAGCTGTTTTTATGGCAACCTGGTTAACGAGGCGGGTATTGGCATGATCCCCTTGGTAGTGAGCGACACAGAGATGAAACCAAGCGTAGCACAACCACATGAAAGTATGTTTTGGATGAGAGGAAATCTACTGTAACCCGCTACATAACGCTCTTTTCAGGGTGCACAAAAGGCCTCATTGTGAGCATTCTAACAACAGCAACGTCCTGCAAACTATGTTTTTTTTGGTCATGTTTTCTGTTTCCTTCTTTTCAATTTACAAGGGTTTCAAAACTAGCTTTGACCCCTTTTATGTTATGTTTATCTCACCAACTCCAATCCCCATCCAAATAATCCACAAGGATTTCAAAACTTTTTATGTCTCCAGTGTTTATATCTCACAGAACAGAGGAGGGTGACCACCAGTAGCATTATGTGGACCCCTTCGAAGCAAGGAGCCTGTCACTCACTGCCTGTATGACTCCATGGGATGAGCACCACACACTCATAATGCAAAAAATTAATTGTTCGAAGATGTTGTGCTGAAATCAGATGTGTTGGGCTGAAAGGCACAGATTTCGCAGCTTTGCTGCAAACTATAACACAATATAACAAACACACTTTTCAGGACGAACGCCATAGATGAAGAAGATGACTGAAAATATGCTTTGAACAGTGAAAACAGTTTGTTAGTTGCCATCACAATGATGGCAACAACATCAGATGGTTTTTGTCTTGAGGATGTAACTTGTGCTGTATTTGCATCATAGTGAGAAAGAAACTGGGCTGGTCATCAACCTCACTCTCTCATTTTGAGCTACATTGAATCAGTGGCAAGACTATCAGTCGAGACAACTGGAGGTAACTCGGGATGCAGGCACTCTGGTCTTACCTGCCTTGAGATCAGGGGTTACTTGAAACTTGCAGGATTCAATTACCGACAGTATCTGTTCATTGCTTTGAACGGCAAGTGCCTTACCTCTAGACTACAGTGACAACAGTGAAGACTATTTTGAAAGTCAGAAACATATAAATCTGTGTATCTGTAACCGTTATGTTTGAAAAAAATGAATTCAATCATCATACTTTTTGATCAGACCTTGTAATCTTTTTAAAATATCTTGTTTACTGTATTGAATTTTGTTGAAGTGCTGTATTATCTCTCATATGCTTTTCTGAATATCTTCTTTCTAATTATCATTTTCAAACGTGAACTGGAATATGTGTAAAGATAGCAATGGTCATCCTAATGTTACTAGCATCTTCATAGAGCTTATCCAGCCTGAGGTTACTAGAATCATCATAGACCTTGTCCAACCTGAGGTTACTAGTATCTTCATAGAGCTTGTCCAGCCTGAAATACTAGTATCATCATAGAGTTTGTCCAGCCTGAGGTTACTAGTATCATCATAGAGTTTGTCCAGCCTGAGGTTACTAGTATCATCATAGAGTTTGTCCAGCCTGAGGTTACTAGCATCATCATAGAGCTTGTCCTTGTCCAACCTGAGGTTACTAGTATCTTCACAGAGCTTGTCCAACCTGAGGTTACTAGTATCTTCATAGAACTTGTCCAGCCTGAGGTTACTAGTATCTTCATAGAGCTTGTCCTTGTCCAACCTGAGGTTACTAGTATCTTCATAGAGCTTGTCCAGCCTGAGGTTACTAGTATCTTCATAGAGCTTGTCCTTGTCCAACCTGAGGTTACTAGTATCATCATTAAACTTGTCCAACCTAAGGTTACTAGTATCATCATAGAGCTTGTCCAACCTGAGGTTACTAGTATCTTCATAGAGCATGTCCAACCTGAGGTTACTAGTATCATCTTAGAGCTTGTCCAGCCTGAGGTTGCTAGTATCATCATAGAGCTTGTGCAACCTGAGGTTACTAGTATTATCATAGACCTTGTCCAGCCTGAGGTTACTAGTATCTTCATAGCGCTTGTCCTTGTCCAACCTGAGGTTCCTAGTATCATCATAGAGCTTGTCCTTGTCCAGCCTGAGGTTACTAGTATCATCATTGAACTGGTCCAGCCTCAGGTTACTAGTATCATCATATAACTTGTCCAGCCTGAGATTAGTTGTATCATCATAGAACTTGTCCAGCCTGAGGTTACTAGTATCATCATAGAGCTTGTGCAACCTGAGGTTACTAGTATCATCATAGACCTTGTCCTTGTTTAGCCTGAGGCTACTAGTATCATCATAGAGCTTGTCCTTGTCCAACCTGAGGTTACTAGTATCTTCATAGAGCTTGTCCAACCTGAGTTTACTAGTATCTTCATAGAGCTTGTCCAGCCTGAGGTTACTAGTATCTTCAAAGAGCTTGTCCAGCCTGAGGTTACTAGTATCTTCATAGAGCTTGTCCAACCTGAGGATTACTAGTATCTTCATAGAGCTTGTCCAACCTGAGGTTACTAGTATCTTCATAGAGCTTGTCCAGCCTGAGGTTACTAGTATCTTCATAGAGCTTGTCCTTGTCCAACCTGAGGTTACTAGTATCTTCATAGAACTTGTCCAGCCTGAGGTTACTAGTATCATCATAGAGCTTGTGCAATCTGAGGTTACTAGTATCATCATAGACCTTGTCCAGCCTGAGGTTACTAGTATCTTCATAGAGTTTGTCCAACCCGAGGTTACTAGTATCATCATATAACTTGTCCTTGTCCAGCCTGAGGCTACTAGTATCATCATAGAGCTTGTCCTTGTCCAACCTGAGGTTACTAGTATCTTCATAGAGCTTGTCCAACCTGAGTTTACTAGTATCTTCATAGAGCTTGTCCAGCCTGAGGTTACTAGTATCTTCAAAGAGCTTGTCCAGCCTGAGGTTACTAGTATCTTCATAGAGCTTGTCCAACCTGAGGTTACTAGTATCTTCATAGAGCTTGTCCAACCTGAGGTTACTAGTATCTTCATAGAGCTTGTCCAGCCTGAGGTTACTAGTATCTTCATAGAGCTTGTCCTTGTCCAACCTGAGGTTACTAGTATCTTCATAGAACTTGTCCAGCCTGAGGTTACTAGTATCATCATAGAGCTTGTGCAATCTGAGGTTACTAGTATCATCATAGACCTTGTCCAGCCTGAGGTTACTAGTATCTTCATAGAGCTTGTCCTTGTCCAACCTGAGGTTACTAGTATCATCATAGAGCTTGTCCTTGTCCAGCCTGAGGTTACTAGTATCATCATAGACCTTGTCCAATCTGAGGTTACTAGTATCTTCATAGAGCTTGTCCAGCTTGAGGTTACTAGTATCATCATATAACTTGTCCAGCCTGAGATTACTAGTATCATCATAGAACATGTCCAGCCTGAGGTTACTAGTATCATCATAGAGCTTGTGCAACCTGAGGTTACTAGTATCATCATAGACCTTGTCCAGCCTGAGGTTACTAGTATCTTCATAGAACTTATCCAGCCTGAGGTTACTAGTATCTTCATAGAGCTTGTCCTTGTCCAACCTGAGGTTACTAGTATCTTCATAGAGCTAGTCCAACCTGAGGTTACTAGTATCTTCATATAGGCTTGTCCAGCCTGAGGTTACTAGTATCTTCATAGAGCTTGTCCTTGTCCAACCTGAGGTTACTAGTATCTTCATAGAGCTTGTCCAGCCTGAGGTTACTAGTATCTTCATAGAGCTTGTTTTTGTCCAACATGAGGTTACTAGTATCTTCATAGAGCTTGTCCTTGTCCAACCTGAGGTTACTAGTATCTTCATAGAGCTTGTCCAGCCTGAGGTTACTAGTATCTTCATAGAGCTTGTCCTTGTCCAACCTGAGGTTACTAGTATCATCATTAAACTTGTCCAACCTAAGGTTACTAGTATCATCATAGAGCTTGTCCAACCTGAGGTTACTAGTATTATCATAGAGCTTGTGCAACCTGAGGTTACAAGTATCATCATAGAGCTTGTTTTTGTCCAACATGAGGTTACTAGTATCTTCATAGAGCTTGTCCTTGTCCAACCTGAGGTTACTAGTATCTTCATAGAGCTTGTCCAGCCTGAGGTTACTAGTATCTTCATAGAGCTTGTTTTTGTCCAACATGAGGTTACTAGTATCTTCATAGAGCTTGTCCTTGTCCAACCTGAGGTTACTAGTATCTTCATAGAGCTTGTCCAGCCTGAGGTTACTAGTATCTTCATAGAGCTTGTCCTTGTCCAACCTGAGGTTACTAGTATCTTCATAGAGCTTGTCCAACCTGATGTTACTAGTATCTTCATAGAGCTTGTCCTTGTCCAACCTAAGGTTACTAGTATCATCATAGACTTTGTGCATCCTGAGGTTAATAGTTCTTTTTCATCTATCAACTGATGCCATGCTTCTAGTCCGGTGAGGTTCATGAAAGAGACTGTGTGTTTCAGGTCTTCACCGGTTCCCCACAGCATTTGAGCATGTTTGCTCCTCCTGGCCAGACTGCCTCTCTTTGGTTTGCATAGGTAGGGAATTCTTGCAGAATATGTTCTGGTATTTGCTTGGATGCTACACAATCGCACGTGGCAGTATCTCTGAGGCCCATTCTGTGGAGGTGGGCCTTGAGTCTACAATGTCCCGTTCTGGGTCTGAAGATCTTTTTCTGCCCATCTCTGCCAAGTTTGTCTATCTTGTCATTTTCTGACTTGTATTCTTTGTGCTGGTATCTCCATTCTGTCTTCCTAGATCGTTTGATGAGTGTCTTTGCTTTTTTATAGCTCTGTGGATGGGGAGTCTGTGTGTCTCCAGTTCCGGCTTTTGTGAGCTCATCTGCTTTCTCATTTCCAGGGATCCGACAGTGGGTCGGAATCCATTGTAGGACTTAATCTGTTTTTGAGACAGCAATTCTATGTTGTATTTTATTTCATGTGAGAGTCTATCTTGTTTTGGGATTGAGATGGCTTGGAGTACTCCTGGAGTCTGTTAGAATGACTGTTTTCCTTGTAGTTATGTTTTGGCTGATAAGAATCTGAGTTGCTGCATGAACAGCTCTTGCCTCCGCTCTGAAATTGGTACAAGTCACTCCTGCTGGTATGGAGTGATTTTTTGGTGCCACCATTGGAGTGTTCCATGTAGATTCCACTGCCTCCCCTTTATCGCTCACCGAGACAGATCCTCTATGTACATGAGTTTACTAGTATCTTCATAGGGCTTGTCCAGGCTGAGGATACTAGTATCTTAATGGAATTTATTGAGCTGTGGTACTGGGTCTATGCCCGAACCCTGACATCTTCGGAGGAAGCAAAGGATCAATTCTATGTTCAGCTGGAGGAAATGATCAAGAACAGTCCCAGGGAAGAAGCAACCATCCTTCTCTGCGACTTTAATGCTAGAGTAGGTGGGGACCACATAGCATGGCCCACCTGCCTTGGGTATCATGGTATTGGCAGGGTAAATGACAATGGTCAGAAGTTGCTGGGGCTGTGCACTCTGGGGCTGTGCAAGGCCTATGTATCACAAATACTTTCTTCAAGGGCAGACTTTAACATAAAGTATTTCAGTAACACCAAAGGTCACACCGATGGCATCAAATCGATTTGATTGTCACCAGACGTTCAGCTCTAAACATTGCGCTATACACTATAAGTGCACATTGCGACGCTGACCATGCTCTTGTATGTAGCAGAGTACGCTTGCAGCTTCACAAAATATGCTGCTCCAAACAAATGGGGCATCCCCGCATCAACACTTCGCAGATGATGATTCCTTTCAAGGCAGAGAGGTTTGTGTCTTTCCCGAATCCTGCTCTTCAGGGAGGATCTGAGTGTGACGCCCCAGCTAAGTGGAACGTTATGAAAGGTTCCATTTATAGTACGGCATTAGTTACATTTGGCATGAGGGAACAGGTCAATCGCAATTGGTTCAATGCATATCTCACAAGAATAGAAACTGTAATTGAGACCAAGCGAGAAGCTTTCATCAATTATAAAAACAGTCCAAATGAGAGGACGCTTGCTGCATGTCCCGAGGCATCAATCAACAAACCGCTAGACAATGTGAGAATGAGCACTGGCAGAAACTGTGTGAATAAATTTAGCTAAATGCAGAGACGGGAAATATCCAGGACATGTATAGAGACATAAAGATGGCACTGGGCCCTACTGCGAGAGGGCCTGCCCCCTTGAAATCTCTGACAGGTGGATCATGGACCATGACCAGCAAATGACTAGATGGGTGGAGCACTACTCTGAGCTCTATTCTCGGGAAACGGTGATCACTGATGAGGCCTTGTGCAGGCCACAGGCCCTGCCCATTATGGAGGAACTTGACAAACCACCTACTCTGGATGAGCTTGATAAGGCTTTCAACTACTTCTCAAGGACCAAGGTGAGGACAATGCTCATTAGGGAGATACTATTTGCGGATGATGCAGTTCTGGTGACAAATAGTGAGGAGGCCTTCAGGAGATTAGTAGACAGATTCGCCAAGGGGTGCAAGCAGTTTGGTCTCACCATAAGTCTGAAAAAGACAAAGCTCTGCGCACAGGACATTACCACTACGCCATCCATAAAGATTGATGGTGTCACTCTGGAGTTTGTCAACAGTTTCACTTAACTGGGGTCTGTCATCGGCAACGCTCTCTTGCTCGAGGAGATAGACAGTAGGCTTGGCAGGGCAGTACCATCATGGCCCGGGTCTATCAGACCTGCGTTCTTGGCACTCTCATGTATGGAAGCGAGACTTGGAGCACTTACACTAAACAGGAAAGGTGGCTGGACGTATATTGGGGATTGGTTGGCAAGAGAGAGTGTCACACAATACGGTTTTACAGAGAGCAAACACTCACAGCATGTGCTCAATGTTGAGTCAGTGACGTCTACGGTGGTTAGGACATGTTTATCACATAGACGACAAGAGGCTGCCAAAGGATATCCTTTATGGACAGCTAGCCATTGGAATTAGAAGAATCGGTTGTCCCACACTGCGATTCAAGGACATATGTAAGAGGGACATGAAGTCATGCGACATCCCATCTGAGGGCTGGGAAGAAATTGCTCAGGATCAAGCTATCTGAAGAGTCAGTTGGAGGGGGCATAGTGGCTGCTGACGATTGTAGAGGTCTTCTGGCTGCAAAGAAAAGAGAAAGACTGAAGAGATCAAGGAACAGCCAGCAAGCCAGCATTCTCAGTATGGTTGTACGATCTGTGGCAGGGACTGTCACTCGGGGATTGGCCTTTACAGCCATAGCAGATAGTGTTGAAATGCAGGAGATAGTACTGGACAAAACTTATAGGGCGCCACGCGCATGGTCTATAGAGACTAAGACGCCTATGATGATGGGTACTGGGGATGTTTGTGTGCTTCCACTATGCTACACCTAAGTTATTTATTTGGGTTATAAGGACATACAAGCTTCAATAACATGTCTAGTTGGAGAAATGAGAGAGAGAGAGAGCAGTGTTGTGTACATTTCTGTATTATACATTTTGTTTTGGAAAAAATTATGTAATCACTATATGGTGCCTCATCTTATGAAATCCTGATAAACATTCTCTCATGTTTCCAGATTTATGATGGACCCAATGCAGCTGCACCAAGAATCGGATCCAGACTATGTGGATTTGTGGTAACAAATGAAATCATGTCTACAGGAAGTGACATGTTCATCCGGTTTGTTAGGGATGAAAGCACGTTCAACCATGGATTTCGGGCAACATTTTATGCTGTTGAGGAAGGTAGTTATTTTCTTGAAATTATTTTTCTGTTATTGCTACATTAGCTTTTGTGCAATGGGTTACTCCCAAAGACATGTTTGGCAATATGGTTATACTTTTTGACCCCCTGTGTTGTCTTGAAAGTTCTATGTATCTCTTCTACAGTGGTGAAGCCTAGGGATCTGGACTTCTTTGGGAGTCTGGTGAGGTCTGTAGACTTTATTAGCAGCTTGGTGAGGTATATGGTCCTGTCTAGGAGTCTGGTGAGGTCTATGGTCATCCATGAAAGTCTACTAAAGATCTATAATGGTTTTCTCAGGCAATATGGCTGAGTTCTATGGTCCTATCTGACAGTCTGTTGAGATCTTGTCTATGGTCCTCTTTTACAGTCTGATGAGATCTATGTTTCTCTTTATAGTCTGGTGAAGTATGGGGTCATCTTTTACAGTGTAACAGACCTATTCTACAACGACATGAGAACCTCTCGAAGACTTGTAGGAGGCTCCAACTTATATCATTAAGAACAGGATCCGTTAGAACTATCCGTTACATTATAAACCAGGCATGGGTAAAATCTTCCCCTTGTTACCAGTACATAGCATTTCTATCCGGTATCCACTGGGTTTTGACGATGCCAGATGAGAAGAAAATTGTGAATTTGGGCACGCACGGAGTCCTGTACCAATAAAAGACACAGATTCTTAAAGAATTTTGACACCCTTAGCGTATGTTTCCCTCATGTGATTAGCCCAGGCCAGGTAATAATAAGCGAGCGAGGCACGCTCATTTAGTCACATAGAGATCGCCAGCGAGAGAGCAGTCGAGTTGCCTGTAGGCGTTTAGCCTGCCTTCATCCAAGTTACGAGGTAAATATGTTTTGCTACTAGAAGTATAAGGTACAAAATCAGGCGCTAAGAATTATTACACGGGCATTGAAATCAACACCTATAGTGGAGATGGAGACAATAGGGAGGATGCAAGCACTAGGGGAACGTAGAGACACAAAGGTGCTAACACAGGCAGAAAAATTTAACTGTATGCTGAGTCACCCAATGAAGGATGGATTCCAGAACCTAGCAATGGGACGATTGAAAAGAAGAACACCAGGCCACATGACTTCGTAGACACAACACAGAACTGTCTGAAATTGATATTCCTTTAACAACTATCCCAGAACAAACACCATGGAGAGAGCAGCATAGACTATCAGTACGAGTCCAAACCACCATTCAAGGAATACTAGGCAAGGAGGAACAGAACAGTGTGCAACGTAAGACAATTGCTCTCAGTTACTTGGATGAAGAATATTCACAGGATCTATGGGTCCGAGTATACACAGATGGGTCAGCACAGAATACAGTAAAGAACGGAGGAGCAGGAGTATATATAGAATACCCAAATAACACTATGGAAACAGTTGCAGTACCAACAGGGAAATTCTTCCATAATTACAATTCAGAGATACAATTGATCAAATTGGTGACGGAAAAATTGCTGAACACCAACCTTGGCCCATATCCTGTGGTATTTCTGGAAGCTGTCAGATCTACAAGATTGTCTCACTGTGGAATAACAGGAAATGAGAGAACTGACACACTGGCGAGAGAAGGTGCTGCAGACAAGCAATCAGATATACCAGTTACAAACCATCAAAAGAAAAAGATGATGTAAATCAATGAGAGAGCTTTCAACACAAATACAAGATGACTATTATAATATAAGAGAGCTATAAAATGACGTTTAAAGTAGATAAAATATTAAACATAAATTCAGAATGGGAGAGAACAATATTAGATAGAAAAGACAAGGGACCAAGGGGATATAATAGACCATACAGGTAAGGTGAGTGAGCAGGTCCAAGTAGCAGGGAAAAAAGGCAAATACAATGTTAGGTATGATAAAAAGAAATATTAAACATAGGAGCAAGAAAGTGATAGTCAAACTTTATAAAGCATTAGTTAGACCTAGATTAGAGTACTGTGTACAGGTGTGGTGTCCTTATCATAGAGGGGATATAAATATGCTGGAAAGGATACGAAGAAGAGTGAGAAACTGATAGTGGAATTCCAGAATTATAGTTATAAGGAAAGACTCAGAAAAACCAGCCTACAGTATCTAGAAAAAAGAAGAATTCAATGTGATTTAATACAGATTTATAAGATAATAAAGGGAAAGGACAAATTAGACTAACAAGTTTTTCCAAAGTACACCTACCGACAAGAACAAGAGGGCAGAGCTAAGCTACAAATTAATTAAAGAAAAGTCCAGATCAGATATTAGGAAATATTTTTTAGTCAGAGATAGGTGAATGCTTGGAAAGCTGAGAAGCAAAGGCAAGCCATGCATTGTTTAGCTAGAGAAAGGTGAATGCTTGGAAAGTTTCGCCACCTGAGAAGCAAAGGCAAGCCACGCATTGACACAATTAGAATGTCAGACCCTGCGCTAATCAAGAGATTTAACAATGCTTTTGAGAATCTATGAGAATTATGCTTTACATCTTGTGTGATAGATTTGAGGCAAATGTCAACATTTCTCTGATTTCTCTCTTGAGCTATAGATTTGAGACAAATAACATTTCAGTAACGATTTCCATCTTGAGTGATAAAATTGAGGCAAATATCAACATTTCTATAACTATTTATGTTTTGTGCAACAGATTTGACTTACATTGAGCCTTAGATTTGTTATTTATTCTAAGGAGAAAAATTGCACACCAGATTGTGTTTCCTAGTCATGAGAGCATTGATTGAAACCATGGTTACAACCTGTTTTTTTTGTTCGCTACTGTTATACCATCACTGTAGAGGTGATCAATATTGAACGGATTGTATCATTATGCATCTCAGTAGAGAGAACAACTATCTATTTCAGAATTAATTCCTTTGAACCAGACTTTTTAGCACATATATTTTTTGGATCCCAATAATTGGAAAAAAACACTTACTTGAATAGTTGTTCTTCTTTGTACGAAGCGTGTTCAAATCAAATTAGGACTTTTTGTTATAGTTCTACCTGAAGGGATTATAGTGTGCTGGAACTACTATCATTAGTTAGTAGCACTTGTGTCATATTACTCCTGGGGGGGGGGGGGGGGGGGGCATGGGCCAGTCGAGTGATAGATAAATAAAAATGGCGGGCAACACTGTTAGTGCTTGTATGGAACAGCGTGATGTGATGAAGTTTCTCGAGAAAGAAGGCGTAAAACCTGCGGAAATTTACAAAAGACTGCAATCACAATACGGTGATGAAACACTCAGCCGCAATAAGATATTTGAATGGTATAAATGTTTTAGAGAAGGCCGTACATTCCTAAGTGACGATCCTGGCCGTGGTGGCTTTCACTCACTCAGACACACACACACACATATACACACACACACCCCTTTCCCCCACCTCCCTGTTATTTCTGTGAATATCCGGATTGGGGGGAACGCCTTATCCTGGAAAATCGATGGTGCATAACCTGTCATGAAATTGTACAAGAGGCAAGTCTTTCTCTGGGTACGGTGAACACTATTATTCATGAACATTTACATTTTAGGAAGGTTAGTGCACATTGGATGCCAAGACATGGAAGGGCATGACTTTTTGGATTGCTCTACCTTACAACTCAGACCTCGCTTCAAGCGATTTCCACCATTTTGGATTCCTAAAAGAATTCCTGGGAGGTCAGTATTTCAGTAATGATAATGAAGTGAAACAGGCTGTCCTGCATTGGTGCAGATGTACTGACAAATTGAAGTGCATAAATGTTGCCGGAGATTATAAAGAAAAATAAATGGCATTTTGACTACTTGCAAAAAGTCCCGATTTGACTTGAACTCCCCTTGTAGTTTGCCTCATCCGTATTGATGCACTGTCTGTGACAAAGACATTTAGGTTGTAATGAAGGTTGCAGTTTTTTGTATTTATGACTCATACGTGTTTCTGTAAGCATGCAAATATTCATTATCAATCACCTCTATCACTCCTGGGGGAGCATAGACCCTCAGCATCCAGACACCAAGCTTTTCTTTCTTCTGTTAGCACCTCTAGCTTGTCCCACTTCCGTCATGTTTGTGGCGATTTCCTTTCACCATACATATTATCTTCTCCTTACCCACCAAACTCAGTCACAAGGTTATACTTTCTTCTTCCCTGGCAAAATTTACAGGCTGTGGTAGCGTTCTGAACCACAACACTGGCAGCATTTCCAGCTCCAACGAGTACATTTATGGCATCAACTGTACCTGGTACATCAATGTCAGTCCTGGACTTGTAATTCGTCTCTACTTGAGTGTATTTTACTTCGCTGGCACCAGTTGTGCTTCTGATTTTGTTGGGCTGTATGATGGCTCAACTATGAATGAAGAAAGCCGAATGAGCTGGTAAGAAATGTTATATATTGTTTGCTGTACACCTATGTGTTAACTGGGCTGTAAACAATAGGCCCACTGTGACCTTCCATGCATCTTGTAAAAGACAACTAAAAATGTTGTGCATAGGGCTAGTAATTTCATCATATACAAGCAAATCCATGTACTTGTAACAATCACTACATTGTTTGAGTCAAGATTTGCTTTAAAAAGATTGGGGTTAGTAGCCAGTTGTCACGGTAGACCTGTACTTCAGTATTGGACCTAAAATGTGTATCATTCAGACCCATGTGATTCTTCTTCTTCTGTGTTCGTTCTCAATTTTCCGCTACCAAGCCCTGAACAGGGCTTTACTAGTAGCAGTATGTAGTCCGGAGAACGAAATGCGTTGTGTTTACATCTTGACTGCGATATTTGCACCTTTTGGTTCGACACATCTGTCTTTGGCAGGCGACCCATGAGTTTATAATAATAATAGTTGCTCATCTCAAGCGAAGATGGCAGAGCGTCAGGCATGTTTATTCAGAGCGTAAAAAACTCACGTGGACAGCATTAGTAATTGGGCCGTTTTGCATTCTCTTCTTTCATGCAGCTCACTTTTCCTGTGCCTCAGTAATGGTTCTCGTCTCAGCAATGCAAGCACCATGTGTGATGGCAGTGTGCCATGATGAGAGGTTCAGAACAAGCAGCTTCTAGACAGGGACGTCAATTGAGAAGCAATTCAAAGAAACTTGGCCAACCTTGACGGGGTTGGAGAGCTTGCGTGTCCCAGTTATCCAGGGGGCTATGCCGGCGGGAGTTTTACTCCTGTTAGGGTCACCCAAGCTGGACAGGTCCTTGGAGAGGGGCCAGACTAAGAGGCCGAGGAGCAGGTGGAGCCCTTTAGGTGGAGCTGCAGAACCCACTGGCGAGTGGTACACGCTCTGGGCTAAACCAATCCACCCCCACTTCATGGGTTAAATGCATTCTTGCCTCGTTCTTTACTTTTGTCTTCTATCAGTCATCCCAATGGACGCAGAAGAGATGCAAGCCAGAGGACATTGCACCTCTGCCCCTTTGTGACAACCTCCCAGGTGGCGGGGAATGCCAGGCGTACCATCACTGCAGAGGAGCCAAGAATACTAAAGGGGAGTAAGGAGATACCCCACTCACATGTAAATGCTACGTTTCTGGCAGGACGTGACGATCCTGGGACACAGACACACTGGACTGCCTCTCTTCAGGGATACTTGAAAAATGGGTCCATAAGTTCATATCATCATCATCACACATCCTTTCGAGCAAGACCACAGTCTGCCCAAGCAACGTTAAGGTGCTGAAGACGGAGGCAACCAGCCAAAAGGCGCACCACAGAAATCAGGATGCCACGCAAATACGCAACATGAGAGTATGCCTATATCTGCAAAACGTTATGGCGCTCGGCCTATGGTGGACAACCAGGCAGGTACAGTGCCGGGTCCCCCATCTCGAAAGGGCCCAAACTTCATTACTGGAGGTCCTTCTCGGATGCCTAGTGGAGTCAGGAGGCACGAGAATAGAGCTACTGGCCAAACAAAACCCAAAACAAAGGAAAGAACACTTAAAATAATGCACTGGAATGCTGAAGGCGTCAACAGCAAAAGAGATGGTTATAGTAAAAAATTAGAGCTTGAGAATATTCTATATGAAGAGCAAGTAAATGTATGCTGCTTGCAAGAAACGCATCTCAATAAAGATATATCCTTCAAAATTAGAGGATACCAGTGCTATAGGTCTGACCGACAAGACAGGAAGAAGGGTGGAATACTGACACTTGTGAGAAATAGCATCAATGCTTATCAGCAGGAAGTATATATGGAGGGGGCAGAGTACCAGATGATGCATCTCAAGACAGAAAGTACAGAATTCCACCTTCTAAATTATTACTGTCCGAGTGATCGTCCACTGGCACTGAATACGATTGCAACAAAGGAAAGACTGATTGTGTGTGGAGACTTCAATAGCCACTCACAGAGCTGGGGCTATGAACAAATGGATAGGAGGGGTGAGGAGCTAGAAAACTGGCAGGATGACAATGGACTTATCCTGATTAACCAGCCAACAGACCCACCGACCTTCTACTCGAGATCATGGCACACCACTTCTACACCAGATTTGGCATTCCACTCACCATGCATGGAATGGAACATTACACGCATTGTAGGGAAACAACTTGGAGGTAGTGACCACAGACCAGTATTTCTAACTATTGAAAATGAATATGTCAAGGAAAGTAGTACTCTGCCTCGGTGGAATTACAGGAAGACAGACTGGTCAATGTACCAGCATCGGTCTAGTGTGCTGACTAGAAATCTAACAACAGATGAAGACATAAATAAGGTAGTCGATAATTTCAGCAGATGCATACTACAGGCTGCCCATGAAACAATACCTAGAGGGGCCCGCAAACAATATAGGCCATACTGGAATAGGGAATTAGAACAACTGCAAAACGAGGTAGAAACATCTAGAAAGCAAGCAGAGATTAGTCCATGTCAAGAACACCACCAAAAATATCAACATGCTAGGGCCAAATTTCAAAGGGAAAAGTTGCTAGAAGAAGTTGGAGGGAGAAAGAGTCTCTGAACTTTGAAAAGGATTCTAGGAAACTGTGGAAGTTGGAGGGAGAAAACAGAGTCTCTGAACTTTGAAAAGGATACTAGGAAACTGTGGATGTTGGTAAAACAACTTAATGATGAGGGTGCGCAGAGAAACACAAAGATTACATTAAACAAAGATGGAATCATCCCCACATGCAAACAAGTCGCTGATTACTTTGCGGACTCTTTTGCAAAAGATAGCAACATTGAAGTAGACAGAGAGAAACAACAAAGTGTTCGTGAGGAACGACAAAATACAGAGCAAGATGGTGCCATGCCCAAAGTTATGGAGACACCAATCACATACAAAGAACTTGAGTTTGCAATATCCAAACTGAAAATGAGAAAGTCGCCAGGAACAGACGGAGTGTCCAATGAGATGATCAAGAACTTGGGAACAGCAGCAAAAACAAAGCTGCTTCAGATCTTCAACATTTGTTGGACATCAGGTACAGTCCCACAGACCTGGAGAGAAGCAATCATGATACCACTCTCAAAACCAGGGAAAGACAGTTCCATGGCATCCAGTTATAGACCAATCCGCCTCACAAACTGCATATGTAAAACAATGGAATGTATCATCAACCTAAGGCTCCAGTGGTATCTTGAGAGCCAAAACCTTCTTGTGCCACAACAGGCAGGATTTAGGAAATGCAACTCCACTGAAGACCAGGCAACATACCTCTCACAAGAGATCGAGGATGCATTCCAGGACAAGAAATTAGTATTAGCAGCATGGATAGATTTAAGGAAAGCTTTTGATAAGGTTTGGAAAGAAGGACTTTTAAAGAAACTGAGAAATAATGGAGTGATGGGTAGGATGTACAAATGGATAAAAGCATACTTACATAACAGAAGAGCCAGAGTCCAACTAGATGGTTTCAAGAGTAAGAAAATTCTACTGCGTCATGGTGTGCCTCAGGGAGGAGTTCTTTCCCCTACACTTTTCATAGTCTTCATCAATGACTTGATTGCTGAGCTACCACAAGGAACAAAAGTTGCAATGTATGCAGATGACTTGGTAATATGGTGTGTAAATGAGCAAGCAATGGTGGCCACCAGAATGCTGCAAAGAGCTATTGATGCCTTGACCTCATGGACAAACAGATGGTGTGTAAACATTAACACAGAAAAATGTAGCACTACACTTTTCACCCTCTCCCCAAAACAAAAAGCTGGAGTTATCAAGATAAATGGAGAACACCTCAAAGAAGATAAACAACCCACCTATCTTGGAGTTACATTTGATGATAGGTTGACATGGAGGGAACACGTCAACAAGTCAGCCAAAAAAGCCAGGAGGAAGTTAGCCATCCTGAGAAAATTAAGTGGAACCACATGGGGTGCTAGTGGAAAAATACTTAACAAAGTTTATCAACAAGGTATACGGCCACATCTGGAATATGCGTCAGCAGCGTGGTGCCCCGCAGCAAACACTACCCTAAAACAGGTGGATAAGGTGCAAAATCAGGCACTTAGGGTCATTACAGGAGCAATGAAATCAACACCTATTTTGGAGATGGAGAAAATGGGAAGGATACAAGCACTAAGAGAGCGCAGAGACACAAAGGTATTAACACAGGCAGAAAAGTTCCACTGCATGCCAAGCCATCCAATGAAAGACAGATTTCAAAATTTAGCAATGGGAAGACTGAAAAGAAGTAGTTTTATGCATCAGGCGAAACGACTTTGCAGGCAAATTATGGATCTACCTGAAGTTGACATCCCCCTAAAGTCTGTTGCCAGAACAAACCCCTTGGAGAGAGGAGCACGGACTATCAGTATGCATTCAAACAAAAGTGAAAGGAATATTAGACAAGGATGAACAGAACAGTGTGCAACGTAGGATAGTGATCCTCAATTTCCTGGATGAAGAATACCCACAAGACCTCTGGATCAGAGTATACACAGATGGGTCAGCACAGAATGCAGTAAAGAATGGTGGAGCGGGAGTGTACATAGAATACCCAAACAACATTAGGGATACAGTCAGAGTACCAACTGGGAAATTCTGTCATATATATGATGCAGAAATACAGGCAATCAAGGTGGCAACTGAGAAACTGTTGAACACCAATGTCAGTCCACAACCTGTAGTATTTCTTACAGATGCACAATCAGCACTCCAAGCACTTAAATTTGAGAAACTGCCAGATCTACAGGCTCTACTGTCTGAACTGAGCAACCAGCGCAAGATTGTCATGCAGGGGATACCTTCTCATTGTGGAATTCCAGGAAACGAGAGAGCAGATCGACTGGCAAAGGCGGGTGCTGCAGACGAGCAACCAGATGTGCCAGTTACATACCAACAGAAGATAAGGATGAGCAAATCAATCAGAAAGCCACCAACAGTAACACCAGGTGATTACCATAACATGAACAGACAAGAGCAAACTGTTGTGTTGCGCCTTAGAACAGGACACAACCGACTCCGCAGCCACATGTACACAAAAATGAAGATTGGCAACTCAGCCATGTGTACATGCGGACAGGCGCCCCAGACAGCAGAGCACATACTGCAAAACTGCCCCGAATATGATATACAGAGAAAATCTCACTGGCCCATAGAAACAACACTGGAAGAGAAACTTTATGGACCTGTGTGTGAACTACAAAAGACAGTGAAGTTTATACAAGAGACAACATTGCAGATATAGACAATATTTTAAAGCGAACGAAAGAAGAAGAAGAAAGAAACTTTTAGAGTGTCTTTGTATCGTTTTTTTTTCTGTCCTCCGAGCAAGCACTGTTCTATCCTGAATGGTGTACAACAGCTGTTTAGGAAGGGGCTCATCTGACATGCAAAAGATATGGCCAGTCCATCCAATCTGGGCTCTCTGCAGCAGCGTATGGATGCCAGAGAGTCTTGCCCTGCTGAGGACTACAGAGTTGGACACTATATTCTGCCAGCCTATCCTGAGCAGATTAAGTTTCTTGACATGCCTGTTATAGGCTGCCCATGTTTCACATGTGTACAGAAGAGTGATTAACACAACAGCAAGATACACATTGATCTTGGTGGGAACACTGATTCCTTGTCAGTCCCAAATGTTTGCTCGTAATCTTCCAAAAACAGCACTTGCCTTGGAAATCCTGTTGTGACCTCGGAGTCTATATTCACTTCTCTAGTGTATTGGAGCTAAATGATGTATAATTCAGACCCATATGATACCATAACTTGAAAAGGGGCCACACAATAGAAACACTGTAACCTACCTGGCATGTCATAGGAAGCATAAAAAGATTAGGCATGTGACCATCTACCACTTTATGTAAAAACTATTGGAAAGACTTCTACAGACACTGTATGAAAGATGAGTGACTAAGTCAAGTGAAGCGTGACCCAGATATTAGGAGTAGATAACATGCGCCTCCAATCAGTAGAAAATTTAACCTACCTTGGTAGTACTCTCTCCTGGGAAACTACCATTGGCTGAGGTTAACAAAATAATCTCCAAGTGCTGCTTTTGGGTGGCTGTATAGCAGCATGTGAGATCGGAGGAGACTCAGCTTTGCTACGAAACTTAAAGCCTATTCCACCATAGTACACATGACTTTCAATCCTAGCTTTCCAGGGTGCAGAGGGGCTAGCTTTGACATAAGTGGGTGGTGGGAACTTGTGAGGTTCTACTATCCTGGCCATGCTGAGGTTTGCAGAAATAAAAGAGCATCGAGGAAACCCATAGTGGGGACATGGACAATGAATAGAGGTGATACATGAAATTGATCAATGACCATCTTTGGTATGAAGACACTGCAGTCGAGAAATCATTGATGCACAGATTTCCAGATTTTGAAATCATACGTAAGTGCAGCAGAGAGGGGGGCCTGAGAAAACGGAACAGGAGTGTGTACAATTAGCGAGCTACAGAAACCACCAGTATATGCACTCTTCACCATTTGCTGAGAGGGACTGAGCACCTATGGGTCTGCTCAGAGTGTAATGATTTTGAGTCTTAATAGAAAAGAACAATGCTCAAGATCCTGCTATGCGCGTGCCAGACAGACATGTTCCTGAACATCTAACGTATAGTGTGTTGAAAGACGGCCTGTGTCTGGTTGGTGGGCACAAGAAATGCTTCAAAGACTGCCTTAAAATGTCTCTTACTTGCTTGAGCATTGATGTAAACTTCTAGGAGTTACTGCTGCAGTATGCCAGCCAAACATGACATAGAACCATCATCAGAGGTGGATCCACTGCCGAGGAATGTAGTATCTCTGACGAGCGAAGAAAACATACCCCATGGAAAGACATCACAACGTGACACCCACATGTTACAGATATGGAAGAGGATTCTGTGTCAGAATCAGTCTACTCAGTCACCCTCTACACTCATTTGAGAAGCACAGCACACCATGTTGGACTGTTGTCATTGCTCGTTATGAACAATTATTATATTGTTTAAAATGTACTCTTTATTTTTTTCATTGAAGAAATTCTTCCTTTGACTGGTAAAGAAACTTGAAATGACAGTAATATTAAAGTAAAGAAATCTAAGCCAAAGTGTCTCCATTTTGTTTAATTTTATATAAAAACCTGTATCCAAGCACAGATATACAATCATTAAGTGAGGAGACAGCAAGATATAGATGCATACTGTTTTGATTTGACTGGCATAAACATATCATAGTGCAAATCTTGAAAAACAAAGGCAACAAAAAAGAAGAAAAAATGCGATACCTAAAGGGGATATCACTACTAAGCCACACTGGGAAACTGTATGCAAATATTCTGAAGAAGAGCATCTGGCTGATCCTTGAACCACAGCTGAGTGGGGCTCAATTTGGTTTCTAACGGGGTAGGAGCTACACAAATGCTTTATTCATCCTGAGACAACTAAGCTAAACAAACATTGTTGAAACTCAACTCTGCTTTCATAGATCAAGAAAAGGGTTTTCGACAGAGTAGACAGAAAAATAAACGATTGGCCATCGTAGATGATTACAGAGTACAGGGACAGTTATTAGAGAATATTAGAACACTGTATCAAGGGTGCTAAAGTATAGTAAGAATGACAGATGGCTTGGCCGAAACAATGGAGATAACCAGGATGAGACAAGGGTGTGTGTTGTCGCTACTACTCTTCAACACATATTTGGACAGAATAAGGCTGGAGGCCATAAGGGAGCATCGACAAAGAAATGAAAAGGAAGAAATGACAATGGCTGATCGGTTAAATGAACTCATTTTTGTGAACTTCAGAAATTGACCATTCTAAAGTTGTAGACAATTGGAGCCTTGTGCACTATCGCTTGGCTTTGCTCACCTTTCTGAGTTCTTTTGAGTTTCTGGCTAGAAATGCTTGCCTAAATAGTCTATGATACAGGCAACACAAGAGCGGGTAACTTACTTGGACGCAAAGATTAACACAAATTAAGAGACGCTAATAGGTGTCGATCTGTCTGATTAGGGTAGTGGTGGAGTGCTTGGTTTTCATGGCAATGGTACCACGTTCAACTAGTGTTATTGACAAATTAAGTCGAACCAGCTATAAGTGAGTACCTGGCTTACTGCAAAGCACTCGCACCTGATTGATTATGTCATTGTTAGGAAATGGGATTGCCAGGATGTACATGAGACAAAGGATATGTGTGGAGCTGGATGGTCCACAGACTGGTGATTTCTAAAATGAACCTTCGTATTCAGGCTCCTAGGCACCCACAAAACACTATAACCTAAAAATGTCTCAACATCTCCGATCTCAGAGATGACTGCGCACGACAATCTTTTGCTCAAGCTCTGACAGATCAGCTAAATAAAATGGACAGTGCTATGACTGACATAGAATCCAGTTGGGCCACCGTTATCAAAACAGTTCACTCTACTGTCATTGATCCTCTCAGTACCTCTAAACGCAACCATCAAGATTGGTTTAATAACTGTGAATTGATCAAGCCCCTACTAGACGAGAAGCACCGCACCCACCGTGCATACACTAACGATCCTCAATCTGTGGCGAAAAGGAATGAGTTCATAACAGCTCGAGCGACTGTACAGCGACAGCTCCTTGATATGTTAGATAAGTGGCTGAGTCAGAAGGCTAATGCGATTCAGACTTTTGCTAACAGGCATGATATGAGGAATTTTACAGTGCTCTGCAGGCTGTCTACCGTTCGTACAGATCAGATCTGATACCGCTCCTAAGTGAAGATGGCAATTCTGTAATCAGTGAGAAAGATAAGCTTCTGGTCAGATGGGTCGAACATTTTGCTAAGGTCCTTATTAGACCCTCTATTGTTAATGAAGAGGTAATTGATCATCTACCACAAATAGAAATAAATGAGAGCATAGATGATCCTCTGACCGAGCATAAAACTAGGACCACGATTTACCTCCTCGCAAATGACAAAGCTCTGGTCGCTGATGCCATCCCAGCAGAGACTGACCTCGCAAATGACAAAGCTCTGGTCGCTGACGCCATCCCAACGGAGATCTATAAAGCTGGCGGCCAAATAATGGTTGAGTAGCTTACTCAGTTGTTTTGCAAAATGTGGAAGCAAAAGAGCATCCTACAAGAATGAAAAGACACTTCCATTGTTGATTTACATAAGGGTACAGGCAGTAAACATATATGTGATAACCACAGAGGGATATCTCAGCTGTGCGTAGCAGGAAAAGTGCTTGCAAAAATTCTTCTCCACAGACTAAATCTTCACCTGGAGCAGGAGTTACTACCTGAGACTCAATGTGGCTTTAGGAAGAACTGTGGGACCATCGATATGATCTTTGCTGCAAAGCAGATCTAAGAGAAGTGTCAAGAACATAATTTTTTTTTCTATACGTTTGTGGACCTCACTAAGGCATTTGATACTGTAAATCGCAACGGTCTGTGGAAAGCTAGGGCCAAGTTTGGGTGCCCGGCAACATACCTTGCTATGATACAACAGATTGATTTATGATGGCATGCATGCCCAAGTCATTAATCAGCAGGGAAATTACTCTCTTTCTTCTCCCGCCCCCCAACGATGTGAAGCAGGGATGTGTGCTGACCCCAGCTCTTTTCAGAATGATGTTTTCTGCCATTCTGTGGAATTTCTACTGCGATTGCGACATCAGTTTGGCTTCATTAAGTACTGAGGGTGGGCTATTCAATCTGAGAAGGTTCAAGACCAAAACCAAAATCCCAAAGGTAACCATACGTTATTTTCTTTATGCGGATGACTGAGCCTTAAATTACAATACGGAGGTTGACATCCAAGAATGTATAGATCGGTTCACCACAGCTTGTGAAAACTTAAACCTCACCATCTCTATCACAAAAACAGAGGTCCTACATCAATCGGCTCCAGAGATTGCCTGTTCAGAGCATTCAATCAAGGTACACGGCCACTGTTTAAAAAATCTTAACAAATTCACGTATCTTGTCAGTACTTTATCCCAAGCCATTTACATAGCTGATGAGGTGAATATAAGAATAGCTAGGGCAAGTGCGACTTTTGTAGACTTCATACTAAGGTGTGGGATAGGCGAGGGATCAGGACTCAAATATTTGGTAGACTTCATACTAATGTGTGGGATAGGCGAGGGATCAGAACTCAAACAAAAATAAAGGTTTGCGCTGCAATTGTTCTACCAACCCTCTTATATGCATGTGAAACCTAGACCGTCTATAGTCACCATACCAGGAAATTAAATCACTTCTACATGCACTGCTTGTGGAAACTGCTGAGGGTTAGATGGCAGGACATGGTGCCAAATACAGATGTGTTAGCGCGATCGGGCATGTCCAGTATACACAGCATGATATGTGCAATACATATGGGCTGGCCATGTGGTACGCATGTCGGATCAACATTTACCAAAACAGCTCCTCTATGGTAACCTCCAAAATGGCAAGAAGCGAGTGGTGGGCAGCAGAATAGGTACAAGGATACACTAAAGAGATCACTGATCCAGTGTGGTATTAACCACGGTGACTAGGAAAGAATCGCCACCAATCGCACAGACTGGCGCAGGACTATTACAGAGGGTGTTCAGAGACATGGGGCATCAAGAATAGATGAGGCCATCCAGAGACGATCAGTCCACTCACATTTATCTTTCTTCAACCCCGATGAAAGGAGTTGTCTTATTTCCCTGTACAAAGAGCAATAGAAATTCAAGGCTCAGATTAGCTTATTTAGCCATCTTCTAACTCATGAGAACAGTTTACAGTGAATGCTGGCAAAGTGGTCGTCATCGATTACGATGGACGAACAACAACAGGAAGGACAGACAGCAAGGAAAGGAAATGGCCAGCACACCTCATAAAACAGGCTGTGGTCTAGTACAATGAAATCTTTAACACTTCATCTGCAACACCAGTTTTTTTCTATGGGACAGCTTTTACTTCTAACGGGTACTATGGTGCAAGCGACATGGCCTGGTGCAACAAACTAACAAGACCTGCACTTCACATCAGGGTCAGGTACAACAAACTGACCAAGACCTGACCTCACATGAGGCTCAGGTATAACAAACTGACATAAGACCTGACCTCACTTCAGGGTCAGGTACAACAAACTGACCTAAGACCCCCCCCCACTTCACATCAGGGTCAGGTACAACAAGCTGACTTAAGACCTGAGCTCACATCAGGGTCAGATACAACAAACTTACCTAAGACCTGACCTCACATCAGGGTCAGGTACAACAAACTGACTTAAGATGTGACCTCACATCAGGGTCAGGTTCAACAAACTGACTTAAGACCCCCCACTTCACATCAAGATCAGGTGCAACAAACGGACCAAGAACCCCATCTCACATCAGGGTCAGGTACACCAAACAGATCAAAACAAAAACACACGCATGTGCGCGCGCACACACAGTTGCGCGTTGCGCACATACACACCCCCCCCCCCCCATCACCACCTCATGACAGGATAAGTATAACAAACTACCTGAGACACAAACACCTCCCCACCTCATATCAGCAACACGTACAACAACAAACTGACCAAGGCGCCCCCCCACCCCAATTCACATCTAGGTCGTGCACACTGAAATAGGCTGTATAACAGCAGCTTGACTAATGAGGTGGGAATCATCCTTGTGATACCTGTAGTAGTAAGCCTACTGAGGACCCTAGCATTGCACTACAGCTAGGAGGACCCAGGTAGGCTCTAGAGGAAATATGCCCAGTGTGAAAAGCTCAACACAAATAGCTTTAGCCAACAATAAGAGATGTTAACCATAGCTGTCAAATCATAAATGTCCATGCTACTCTCTTACAGGTTCTGTGGACCAGATACCCCTGAATTTGTGACCTCCACGAGCAATGCACTAGTTGTTAACTTGCAGTTTAATCATGACAAATTCAGAATTGGGTTTTATGCTACTTATACAAGCATTAATGCCTCAAGTGAGTCCATTTTTTTCACTACCAAAATAATTAACTATCAACAGCAGGCATGTACAGCCATCCTCATGTCCTTTTCTTGCTTGTCTCAATGATCCCAAGAGCTATACAAGGATAGGCGAAAGCTTCCAGACGGGTCACCCAAACTGGACAGGTCAAGGGGGAGAGATCAGACTGAAAACAGACAACCCACCTATAGTGTAATAGGTTGGGTCAAGGCCAACCACCTAGATCCATAAAAACAATGCTGGTTACAGAAACGTTGAAAAAAAAAAACGGTCCTGGGAAAGGTAGGACCTCAGAATATGAGAAGTATGATACAGTGTAGTGAAAGAAAGAAAGCTACTGTGCTGAGTACCGTACAAAGAAACAAATTAAAATAGCCATATAGAATGTTGAATCTCTGTGTCAAACAGGTAAAGTGGTGCAGATAGCCATGGAAATGAGGCACTAACAGCTGGCAGTATTAGGTCTGTATGAGACACCATGGACCAAATCAGGAAAAACGAGGTAGACATCTAGAGAAATCATTATCCATGCTGGAAATGGAGAGGATGCATAATATGCAGAGGGAGGACAATCATGCTGTCTACAGAGGCACAGAAGACAATTGTACAGTGGGAGACTATGAAAATGAATTTTGGTCCCTGGACCTCAACTCTCAAGAGTGTCTGGCCTTGCTGAGGACTACAGAGTTGGTCACTCTATATTGCCAGTCAATCCTGAGCAGCCTATGGAGACAGCCTACATGGAAATGATTAAGTTTCCTGACATGCCTGCTATAGACTGTCCATGTTTCGCTTACATACAGAAGAGTGGTTAGCACAACAGCATGATACACATTGATCTAACTGGCAACACTGATTCCTTGCCAGTCCCAAACGTTTGCTCGTAATTGTCCAAAAAACAGAACTAGCCTTGGAAGTCCTGTTGTGGACCTAAGAACTGTATCAGTGACTAGGAGCATCTGAGCGGTAGACTGGTAGAAGGGTTACTGCTCATGGCAAAAGTATTGGGTTTGATCCAAGTTATCGACATATTCCAGTCAACCCAGCTGTAAATGGGTACCTGGTTTGCTGGTAGGAATGGAAAGGCAACAAAGAAGAGAACTGATAGTCCTATCATAAACATCATAGGACTCGTGCAATAAAGTATCTAACGCTTCATCTTTGAGAGCAGTGTCTGCTATAGGACTGGTCCTATCTTTACTAAACAGCTTACATTAAACTTGCTCAGAGGATCAAGACTGACAGTAAAAGCTTCTTCTCTTATGTTAGAAATAAACAAAGAATGAAAGACAAAGTAGGCCCTCTCATAGACAGTACAGGGACAATAATAAGTGAGAATAGGGAGGCAGCTAATCTACTCAATCAGTACTTTGGCACAGTCTACACAAAAGAAGACTGCTCCAAGATCCCAGAGCCTATAGATATTTTTCAAAGAGACATGGATACAGCGGGATTAAGATCAATCTGTATTACAGAGGAAATGGTTTTTTAAAAATTGGAGGGGTTGAAAGTGGATAAATGTCCAAGTCAAGATGGTATTCATCCAAAATTGCTGTATGAAATTAGAGACCAACTAGCAAAACCATTGGCTATATTATGTTCTCAATCACTTACAAATGGGATTGTTCCACGGGATTGGAAAGATGCAGGAGTGATCCCCTTATTAAAAAAAAAGCAAAAAATCAGATCCAGGGAATTATAGACCGGTGAGTTTAACGAGCAGTGTCTTAAATTGTTAGAGTCAATAATCAAAGAAAACATTGTAATGCATTTAGACAAATTTAATCTAATTAGAAATAGTCAGCATGGGTTTACTAGAGGGAGATCATGCTTAACAAATCTCTTAGAATTCATGGAGAAGGCTACTAAAATGATAGATAAAGGGGAGCCAGTGGACGTTATTTATCTAGATTTTGCAAAGGCCTTTGATAGAGTACCTCATCAAAGATTATTTAGAAAGTTAAAATCACATGGAATAGGTGAGGAAGTTGCCAAATGGATTGAAAATTGGTTAACGGGAAGAAGGCAGAGGTTGGGCATAAATAAGGAGTACTCTGAGTGGTGTGAAGTGAAAAGTGGTGTGCCACAGGGCTTGGTTTTGGGACCAATTTTGTTCTTGATATATATAAATGATTTGGACATTGATATGGAATCCATGATTGAAAAATTTGCTGATGACACAAAACTATGCAGTAGTGTCTCATCTAAAGCGGAAGTGGATATATTGAGGTCCGATTTAGATAAAATTCGAAAATGGTCTGTAGTTTAATGGAGTTTAATGTAGATAAATGTACAGTCATCCACATGGGTAGATCCAATATGGAATATAATTACAGAATGGGAGAGAACAATATTAGAAAGATAGATAAGGAAAGGGACCTAGGGGTTATAATAGATCATACAAGAAAGGTGAGTGAGCAAGTTAAGGTAGCATTGAAAAAGGCAAATGCAATGTTAGGTATGATAAAAAGAAATATTAAACATAGGAGCAAGGAAGTGATAGTCAAACTGTATAAAGCTTTAGTTAGACCTAGATTGGAGTACTGTGTACAGGTGTGGAGTCCTTATCATAGAGGGGATATAAACATGCTGGAAAGAATACAAAAAAGAGCGACAAAGATGATAGCGGGATTCCAGAATTACAGCTATGAGGAAAGACTCAGAAAAACCGGCCTACAGTGTCTAGAAGAAAGAAGAATTCGTGGTGACTTAATACAGGTTTATAAGATGATCAGAGGAATGGATAAATTAGACTATAACAAGTTTTTTAAAATACAGCCACCCACAATAACACGAGGGCATAGCTACAAGCTGACTAAAGAGAGGTCCAGATTAGATATTAGGAAATATTTTGTTAGTCAGAGAGTGGTGTCTGCTTGGAATGCATTGCCAGGGGAGGTAGTGTAGGCAGGGACAGTTAATGCATTTAAGAATAAACTGGATGCGCATAGCTTTTAGAGCAAGGTGATGTAAATGTAACTGGTTGTATACAGACTGCAGGGTCTTCTAAACCAGTATAAAGATGTTAAGTTAAGTTAAGTTATTAAGTAAAACTATTTATTACAATTTTGAATGTATGCCTCCTGAATGTATATAAATAGTAATAATAATAATAGTTGCCCATCACAAACAATGATGACGACAGTGTCAGACATGCGTTTTCATCAGCCTGAAGCTACTAGTATCTCCATGGAGCTTGTCGAGGAATGGTACTGGTGATGGCTGTATGGGTTTTTTTCCACCATAATATTTTGGTGGAACTCTTCAAGGTAGGGGCCCACACTCTCACCTTGTGAGCACCATACTTTTTAAATTATGACGTCCTAGTATGAGGTTCAACATTGACTTCTATGACAGGAGTTGTTACTTACCTTAATTATCCCACCCTAATCAAAACAAGTTCCAATACTTTATTTTCTTAGTCTCATTACACTTTCTCAATACAGTGTGTGCTTGTAAGTCCGAACACTAAATTTAACTCTACACAATGCTCCACATTGTGAGTTCATGTCAGTTCGAGGTCAATATCATTGAATGCTGTGGGCCACTAAGACCTTGTCAACTATACTCACCTAGCCACCAGTTAAACTAGAAATGTGTATACACAGTCTGTTTTCATGGAGATACGATGCAAAATACTCTGTACCGGCTTTCTCTTTAGTGCAGTTTCTAAACTTACCTAAGTGGAAACCGATTTACAAGCAAACAAATTGTGGTGGAGGCACAGGGAGCAGTGTAGCAGCCAGACAAGTAGTGAAACCAACGACCATGCTCAAGCACGGTCCGCTGATCAAGCAAGAGATGGCCAATATCCACTCCAGAACCAACAGTGTCAGTGTGTCTACGTAAGTGTGACTTTAAGGGACATGAACAATTGAATCATCCACTGGTCAACGTGTGACAAGATTACACGATTGGAACAGAGTTGGGACCCACACAAGGTTAACTACCTTGTGGAAGAACGGGTTGCTTATAACTTATGTTGCTCAGTATATGTAATTTAAACAAAATTTTATGTCAATTTTACAATTTTTGTACCATTTTTTGCTGTGCAGAAAATCTATGTCTGGTCCCTACCTTTCAACCTATCCAGTTAGGAAGATCTTGTTTGTAGGTAGATATACAACTACTGATATGGGAAGAGGAGACTAATGTCCAGTCAGCCAAAACACACACATCAGACTATGTTAGTCAGAACCAGGGGAAACATACTGATCAGACTATGTTAGTCAGGGTCAGGGAAAACATACTGATCAGACTATGTTAATCAGGGTCAGAGGAAACATACTGATCAAACTATGTTAGTCAGGGTCAAGGGAAACATACTGATCAAACTATGTTAGTCAAGGTCTGGGGAAACATACTGATCAGACTATATTATCCAGGGTCAGGTGAAACATGTTAATAAATACCCCACCTCACTTTCAATCAGTTTTCCCTAGAAACAGGTTGTTTCTTGAAAATGACAGTCTGGTTGAGGTGGAGGATCAGCACTGTAATCCCAATAGTGGTTAGCTTATTGAGGAGCCTTACATTGCATTACTGACAGGAGGACCCCAGTCCACCTTCTCAAGTATGCCTCTGGATGTGAGGAGAGCCACTGTATCTCGTCACCAAAGAAAGTCATCAAGAGTTACCCAACTAAGGTATAGATGACATTAGAAACAAAAATAACACCAGGTACGGTACAACAACCACTGATGTAGCTCTTAAGGTCATAGTCGCACACAAATTCCTCTACCACAGCAAGGTGTACACACAGGTGCTCACCATTCACAAACCATCATCTAAATGTCTTACCTTTTTAGGGTGTGGCTCAGAGTTGACTTCTACAACAGGAGTTGTTACTTCCCCTAATTATCCCAACCATTACCAAGACAGGCAATTGTGTGAGTGGACAATCACTGTCGCTGGCGGCAACCAGATCTTGGTCAACATCTCTGACATAGATATAACGGAAGATACGAATTGTAAAAGTGCTTACTTAGAAATCAGGTAATTTGTTTTTTGGTTAGTATCTGCTTAAACAGTATCAATTCTTACAGGATGTCAGAGACAGTTATGGCACCAACTATCTAAGCTTGATTGGGGTCGAAGATGCAGCACAGTGAATGAGCTTACAGCACATTGCATTCTGTCTACTATATAGTGCGTTCAACTTAGTTTATATCACTTAGCCACTCTCGAGTGGGGTAATTTATGTAAACAGGCGAGGTCATGGAAACAGGTCAAGAGGTGAAATGCAAGCCGTAAAACATACCTGTCTTTCGATCAATATATCTAAGCCCACCTTACTAGCAGGGCGAAATTAACACACTGCGGTAAATTTATTATCTGCTTTGTCATTCTGTGGATTTTCCAGAATTTGTGAAGCCTACAATACTAGTTTAAAAAAGGTGACCATAATTTGTGAAAATTGTTGACATAGGTAATACTTTCTAATGTCAAATTACAATTAAATGTCTCACTTTTCGTGCAAGATATCTAATAAAGAAATGATAATACAGATTTATTTCCAATTTAAATCATATTTTAGGTATTATGTTTAATGGAGTTATGAATTTTCAAACATTTTAACCAGCTTCATTTTTGTTGTGAACAGATTGCAAAGTGTATTACAGAAACAGAGTACATATCAGAAAGAATCATAAAAATACAAATGGCAGAAGGAAGAAAAACAATAAAACTAATACAAGTGTATGTGCATTATAATGACAGCCACAATGAGGAAGAAAGAGAGGAATTTTTAAACAACTTGTCGGAAATTATAAATAAAGTCAAAGACAAACTATTTGTAATGGGACTTCAACGGGAAATTAGAAAGAAGGAGAAAGCCTTGGGAGAACTATCCTGGACCTGACAGCGACAACACCAAAGAGTGTAATAGTAATGGTGAAAAACTGTTGAACCTGTATGCAGAGTATGAACTTGTGATCACAAACAGCATATTTCAATAACATCCTAGTCAGATCAGAACATGGTACATGTGAACCAATAACGAACATCGCAGATTGATTTCATACTAACCAGGCGGAGAACTAGACAACATGTCACAGACTCCAAAGCGGTACCCAACATAGATATTGACACAGGCCAGTGGTTATGTCACACTGCCAACAACACGCACAGAGACGTAAAAGAATAAAAGACCCAGGAGTAATAAACATAAAGACACTACACATTGAACAAGTTAAGAAAGAGTTTTGCTGCGAGATTGACAGTGCATACCAAAACATGCCAGATGAAGTACACGACATAGAAACTGAATGGGTATATTTCAAAAATACAATTACTAATAGCCTAAAGAAAAACTGGTCTTCAAAACACATGAAAAAACTAAAGGAAAACAGTGTGGTGGAATGAAGAGGTAAAAAATAAAAAAGAACTATAAAATATTGGTACAATCACAACAGAAAACGATTATGCACAATACAAAACAGCAAGAAGAGATAGCAGAATTATAAAGAAGGCAAAAGAGAGTTCACAAAACGCTAACAAACCTATGCAAAGAATCTTCTATAAAACTTGAAAAAATGAGAACTAGAGACAAATGTTTTATCATGTCAATCATCTTAAATGACAAACATAATACCCCATAACTAAACGAAATGGAGATGGGAGGAATATTATAAGAAACTTCTCAATCCGGCAGAAATAGACGATTATGAAATATTCACACCATTCCACAATGAGAGAGAAGAACTACCAATCATAGCAGCAGTGTATAAAAAAAAGTATACGAAACAAGGCACCAGGAGTAGACGGTATTATAATAGAGGCCATACAAGCCTGCGTAGAAACAGGAGTAAAATGGCTGTCTAAAATAATGAATGCAGCATGGACAACAATGGAAGTTCCGGAGGACTGGCAAAAATCAATAGTTATACCCGTTTGGAAGCAAAAAGGAAACAAAAGAGAGTGAAACATACACATACAGGGGAATATCTCTCTTAAGCCATGTAAGTAAAATGTATGCAAAGATCCTTGAAAACAGAACAAGACTAATAGTCGAAAAACAATTAAGTGACACACAGTTTGGCTTCAGATAAGGAAGAGGTTGAACAGACGCCCTGTTTACTCTAAGACAGATTTGTGAACAAACTATTGAATTTAATCAGGAAGAGAACATCGTCAATCTAGACTAGGAGAAAGCTTTTTGACCGAGTGGATAGAAACAACCTAAGGGATATCCTAGAAAACTATTGAGTGCACTGACAAATATTTAAAAATATAATAGCAATGTATAAAAACAGCCAAAGTACTGTGAGAACACCAAGCGGACTTGATGAGTGGTTTGCGGTTAAGGGGTAAGACAGGGATATGTACTATCACCACTTTTGTTCATTGTATACATGGATCAAATAACAACTGAAGCAAAACCAGAAACCGCCACAATGAACGCGCTTCTTTTTGCAGATGATCAAGAGTCTCTTTCATTCCGATGAAGAAAACCTCCAAGAACACCTGAATGCCCTTAACAGTGCATGTGATAGATATAATATGAGGATTAGTACAACAAAGACTGAGGCAATGAAAATCAGTAGAATAGAGAAAACACTAAATGTACAGATAAAAAGTACAGAGCACAAGTCGGTGAATTCAAATACTTGGGCAGCGTGTTTACACAAGATGGAAGACTCTATGCTACCAGTGTCAGACATGGACTCTCACTAAGGCACAATAAAGACAAATATGTTATGTGAAATGAGGTGTTTGAGAAAGGCTGTTGGAGTCAGAAGGCTGGACAGATTGAGAACCAAAATAATCAGATAGATGGTGGGTGCAACACATAGGAAAGGCAAAGAATTAAATGGTTCTGACACCTGACAAGAAGGGAACCAAAATTGCCAAATGCTTGTATCTACAATACCAGACATCAGGGTTGCAGAGCAAGAGGCAGACCACGTAAAAGATGGATAGATGGTGTCAATGAGACACTGAAGAAATACGGAACGACAACAACATCGGAGACAAAGCTAGCACACTACAGAAAACTACACTTCCCCACGATGTCTAAAGACACAAGTGGATAGATCATGGTGATGATGATGACATTGCACACGTTGTTGCATGTACCTTTGTACACCAATTCAGATTGTTGAAAACCCCTGAAACTTTAATTCAGTAGTTTTTGAAAGTGGAAACATCTGAGTGAACAATTCTAAACAGTGCTCAATATTATCATTATATACCTTTTTTTCACAAATGGGACATACTTTAGACCACCACATGAAGTATTTGGCTGCTCTGTGTCGAGTGTGTAGCAAACGATACCATAACTTTGAAGGAGAAATGGAAAAGTATCAAACCATTACGTTGTCTTTCTCATATGGAGGATTTGCTGCTTATATGTGGCATAAATGTGCACAAAGATTTACAAACACAACACTCCCCCACTCTTTGTCACAGATGTGTTTATAGGTTTACATATATTGAAAGAAGACAGAGTGAAAATTTAGTTGCATATTCTAAACAAGAGGAAGATATGAGTCAACATATTTGGACAGACTATGATTCTGACTGTGATATAAATGATTGTAGTGGGTGTATACATTATTCTCGTACATGTTTGGGAGTTGTAAGTAAATACAGCATGAACACTAGCTCCAGCGAAGTCCTGTCTAGCTTTTCCATGCCTAACCAGCATGTCAATGAGGATATAAGTATGCAAGATGAACTCTATGTACCTCCTCACACCAGCATGCTTCTCTCTTCTGCCTTGCCTACACAAACAAAATCATTAATCAACATAACAAGTACCACATCTTCCCCTATGTTCAAATGTGACACTACAGTACAAATGATAATGAATAAGCTGATTACACAGCCACAAACACAAGAGTAAGAGACATTGCTCACATATCTCATTTAAAGAAAGATCACAACAGCACATAATAATATTAAAAATGCAAAACAAGCGAGTAAGCAATTGTATTCATAAGAATAATTAAACACAGAAAAGAAACATTAGTAGCAAGAACCCGGACAAAATAAAAACGATCCAATCTTCATAATGTTATAAAACATATTGCAGGCACATCCACTGATTCACTTGAGCTTCAACATACAGACGAACTGAGACGTGTTTTATACACATCTCACAACAAAATTGGTAAGGCCGCTGGTGTTCAAAATAAAATGAAAATGTCCAAGCAGTTAGCACTAACTATAAAAGAAATGGTAGGTCTTATCTGGAGACAAGAACGTAAACAGAAAACTGTTAAAGGAGGTTGGTGTGGAGATCGCACATGAAGGAGCAGAAAGACAGTGGACAAGAGAGATCATGCGTAAATTGGTGTATGTTGGAATGAAAGAGTTTGTAGGGAATGAAGGACAAAGCCTAGAGATACCATTTGCACATATTCAAGATTTGCCAGGATTTGTTTCTTGGCTCCTTAATGACTACAAGAGGGAAGGATTATTAACATGGCATAGCAACTGTATTCCTGAGAAAGAAGTATGGGTAAAGGTTGATGAGGATCATGGAAAAGGTAGTTTAAAAGTTACAATGCAAATAGTAAACTTAGCAAAGCCCAATTCTAAAACAAACACAGTCCTGTAACAATGGCTAGTGTAAGATACACGCATGAGAATCTATAAATATTTGTCAATTGCATTAAAATTAAATTTTTTTTCAAAGATTTAGAATGGGAAGAGAAGAAAATGGTTCTTTTTTTCTTTGGTGATTATGATTTATAAACAAAAATATACGGCCTGTCAGGAGCTCAAGAAACATTCCCATGCCTTTGGTGTCTCCAGTCACATAATGAAATAAAGACATCCAGCCAGCCCAAGACTTGCAAACCAAGAAGACTAACCATGTTAAAAAGAGACCATAGCAGATCTATGAAAATTTGGGAAAGGTAATAAAAAAACAAGTACCACGTTACCACAACTCCTTGTATAAGCCAATGCTAGAGATCGAAATTGAAAAAGTGGCCTTATTTTCATATTTTGTTAGGCATTGTTTTAAAACACCATAAACTTCTAGAGAATGCAGTAGATAAAGTAGACAGTGCAATTTTCCAGACAACACATGACACACACGTTAAGAATTTAAAGAAATTTGGAAATAATTGGAAAAAGTCTGAGCAGTTAAAGGTGAAATTTGATTTTTGTCAAACTTGCATTGCCCTTTGTGAAGATAAGGAAGAGAAAATTAGTTTTAAAGTTAAGCTTGCACAACATACATTGGCAGAACTTCGGTTTGAAGGAGTGATATGTCTGGTTCAGTCTAATCCTTCATGAGTAACATACTAGACAAACACAAAATCACACCCCAATCTTATCACAGCAGGTCATTTATAGGGAATCACTGCCACAAATATATTACATCTAAAGTTTATGAAGCCCTGACAAGAGAAGTCATAACACAGACTTACACAAAACCAAGAAATCCTAGATATGGTATTTGTCACCAGGGAACATTTCAACACACTAAATAAAGCCTTTGAACAAGTCCACATTCAGACATACATGACTTTATTTATGAAGATCTTTCCAAGACAAACAATTCCAAAACAACACATACTAGAAACACATTGCACAAAATGGATTAGGATGTATGGGTTTTGATTGGCTATGCATGTAGAACAAGGAGGTGAACTTATGCATACAACGGTAGCTAGGGTTGAAAAACGGGCATGCATTAAGAACAACTTCCATAGATTACAATTTATAATGGAAGCAAACTCATTTGTTACAAATATCTCCAGTTGTAAATGCACAAGTTCAAAGTGGGATAAAGAAAAAGCATGAATGATACAGTGTGTCTTAGAACAGCAGGAGCTAGTGAAGTGTAGATGTCTAAGAACCTGTTCTAAAATAATGTGGACAATATAAATTAACCACTACAATCATGTTATTTTAGAACAGGTTCTTAGACATCTACACTTTACTAGCTCCTGCTGTCCTCAGACGTACTGTATCATTCGCGCTTTCTCTTTCTCCCACTTTGAAATTGTGCATTTACAACTGGAGATATTTGTAACAAATGAGTTACCATTAAAAATTTTTTATCATGCGAAGTTGTTCTTAATGTCCTAAGCCCGTTTTTCAACCCTAGCTACTGTTGTATGCACAAGTTCACCTACCATTTGATATAGACTTAATTTTTTGTGCAATGATCAGGTTTAGGTGAAAAATTCCAATAATCTCACCTGACGTCTTTTGTAATTTAACAATGGAGAATGCATACGATATAGAAAATGCACATTTATTTTGTTTGTCCTATGTGCTTTTATTATATGTAGAAAATGTAAATGTCTAACGCAGTTTTAAAATAATTATTTAAAAAAAAATCAAAATTAAAAATTAAAAACACTCAATTTTTACCCAACCAATTCACGACTGCATAACTTGTGTTTTCATTGTAGTAAAAAGTTTGTGTTTTCACAATAATTTAGAGCAATATCTTGTCTAGTAAACTAGATCACCAATTACCTAATTAGTAGTCACATTCTTCAGGCGCAAGTGTTTTTTCTACCCCTCTGTAAAGTAAACATTGAAATGTTAAAAACAAGTGCATCACAGCTGATTTAGCAGACGTGATCAACGCAGAATTTTTGTAAGTAGTGGCAAAATTCTAAAATTGAGGCGATATGCCACCGTGAGCAACCAGCTACTCAGCGGAGGTCCTGGAAACCGGCTGCACATGTCTGGTTAAGAGAATAGGGATTGCAGTGGGAAGGCTGAAACAAGCCAACTGAAATTGGATGTGTTGGGCCGGACCGGCGCAGATATCGTAACCTCGTAAACTACAACACAACATTACAACATCCTCTTCAGGACGACCGCTGGAGAAGAAGAAAATGAAGACAACAAACAAACAAACTATCATTACAGTTTTTATTCTTTTTGGGCAGTTCCACTGGGTGGATTTTTAGGGATGAGGAACAATGACTGCTTGCCCCTGCAGTTGCCATGCAATATCCAGACTTTTAATTTTTATTTCTCCTCCCATGTAAAAAAAAAAAAATGTTGAACACATGCAAATGTGGCCAGAAGACTGCTATTTAAACCAGTGAGCTACCCTCTCCTCCACAGAGCATGAATACTTGTAGCAATGTTTACTTTGTCATTACTGTATTTCCTAGATTGGGGATGAAATAAACTATATTATTTTGTTTTTGTATGTGCAGAAATGGCGGATACGTATCTTCACCTTTGATACAAATACTGTGTAGGCAACACTCGGTGACAGAGCCCATCCTGTCTCACAGTAATACACTTTTTATCAGGTTCAAATCTGACGGCTTGGGCACATCTCGAGGTTTCCGGTTAGAATACACTGGCGCAACATCAGGTTTGTTTGTTTCCTGTATTATATTTCTTGGTGTGATTTTTGTGGGTCTATCTCTGTTGGTGTGATTTCATGTGCTTCCTCTCTTGGTGTGATTTCAAGTGCTTCCTCTCTTGATGTGATTTCATGTGCTTCCTCTCTTGATGTGATTTCTAGTGCTTCCTCTCTTGGTATGATTTCTAGTGCTTCCTCTCTTGGTATGATTTCTAGTGCTTCCTCTCTTGGTGTGATTTCTAGTGCTTCCTCTCTTGGTGTGATTTCTAGTGCTTCCTCTCTTGGTGTGATTTCTAGTGCTTCGTCTCTCAGTGTGATTTCTAGTGCTTCCTCTCTTTGTGTGATTTCTGAATTTCTCAAGAAAAACGATATAGACATCATTTGTATTCAGGAAACACACCTAAAAGAAACTAAACAATTTTCCATCAGAGGATATGAATGGTTCCGCCAAGATAGAGAAAAAAGATCCAAAGGAGGAATAATAACACTAGTTAAAAATGATATACCAGCAGTAGAAACAAATAGATCTAGACCAGATGAATTAGAATGCATCACAGTAAAGATATTCCTACCCACTGGAGACTCAAAGATAACAAACTGCTATAGTCCACCAGCCACAGCTCTGGCAATACACAAAGTCAAAATTGAAGAATCGAAACACCTCATAGTGGGAGATTTTAACAGTCACTCCCCAAACTGGGGCTACGAAACAATGGACCAGAGAGGCGAGGAGGTAGAAGATTGGATGATAGAAAACAAACTCATCCTAATAAATAGGCCAGACGATAGGCACACATATTACTCTAGAATATGAAAAAAATGAGTACTCCAGACCTTGCGATGGCAACGGACAACCTTCACTGACTAATAGCAAAAACAGTCAACAGCCAACTGGGTGGGAGCGACCATGTCCCAATAACTTTAGAAATATGTAACATGGGACAAACAGAGATAACAGACATGCACCCAAGTTGGAATTTTAAAAGAGCAAACTGGACTCTATTTAGGGAAAATGTAAATAAACTTTGTCAAGATATATCCCATGCCAAAAATTTAAATTAAAATGTTACCATCATGACGGAGGCTATCATCCAGGCAGCAAAGAAATCAATTCCACGTGGAAAATGGATAAATTATAAACCCTATTGGAGCAACAAACTAGGGAAAATGCACAAGGAACTAAGTGAGGCAAGAGATACCATGGAAAAAAATCCTTCACCAGAAAACATAGGGAAACACAGCAAAATTAAAAACACATTCATAGAACAAAAGAAGGCGGAGATCCAAAGAAGTCGGCATGAAAAGACTGAAAGCCTCAACATGGACAGGGATACAAGTAAACTGTGGAATCTGACAAGAGCCTTAAATGAGGAAACCAGAGGGAGCCATGGGAAGACGGTCATTAAGGAAAATCACAAATGAAATGATTAAAAACCTAGACCAAGGGTCAAAATGAAAACTCCTGAAAATCTTCAATCAATCATGGAGCAAGGGTAAGATCCCAGACCAGTGGCGGGAGGCTATCATTATCCCCATCAGAAAACCAAAAAAGGACAAGACAAGCAAGGAAAGTTATAGGCCAATAAGCCTGCTCAGCTGTGTTGGAAAAGTCATGGAAAAATAGGTAAACGCAAGACTAATAAAACATCTGGAAAAAAAACATCTACTCAATTCACAGTCAGCCTTTAGGAAAAACCGCAACACAGAAGACCAACTAGTGTACCTAACCCAAGAAATAGAAAATGCATTCCAAGGTAAGGAAAAAGTACTTGCGGTCTTTGTGGATATGGCAAAAGCTTTTGACAAGGTATGGAGAGAAGGACTCATCCTAAAACTATTAAACAACAAAATAGAAGGAAGAATATACAGCTGGATACAAGACTTTCTCCGATACAGAACAGCAAGAGTCAAATTAGATGGATCACTGAGCCATAGAATAACTCTCCAACAAGGCGTAACCCAGGGAGGCGTCATCTCTCCTACCCTCTTTATCCTGTTCATAAATGACATAGCGGGAAAACTCCCAAAGAAAGTATCCAGTGCCCTACACGCTGACGACTTCGCAATGTGGAGTGCTGCAGAAAAACTACCAACAGCTGAAAATAGAATGCAGACAGCATTGGACACTGTTGGAAAATGGGTTACAGATTGGGGATTGCAGATTAACATCTCAAAGACAGTTACAACATGCTTCTCACTGTCCAACACCAAGGAAGTAACAAAACTTATTCTAAATGGCAAAGAGCTTGTACAAGAAAATACCCATGTGTATCTCAGAGTTAAAATGGACAAGAGACTCACATGGAGGGAACACATACAGGAGATAGAACAAAAAGCAACCAGAAAACTATCCCTCATGAAGAAGCTGGCCAGAACAAGCTGGGGTGCAAATAGCAACATCCTCAAAAATGTATACACTGGCCAGTACTTGAATACGGCATGATAGCCTGGACCACAGCATCAAAAACAAACATGGAACGCCTAACCAAAATTCAAAATTCAGGCTTAAGGATAATAACAGGAGGAATGAAGACTACACCAATCCAGAAAATGGAAACATACACAAACATAAGACCCCTAAATACTAGACGAGAGGAAAGAGTGCTGACACATAGTGAAAATATGCTATGCATGCCTGATCATCCCATACATATCAAACTAAAATACCCAGTTAAAAATAGGCTAAAGAGAACCAGCTTCATTCATATATCAAACCACCTACACCAAAAATATGGAGAACTAATTCCCAACCAACCTACAGAAATATAAATGCTTATTAACTATGAAGATCCAAGCTGCAACATAAACAACATCGAAATAAGTACAGAGATTCCAGGAATAAGAAGAAAAGACCAACACAGTGTCCATGAGTTGAAAATTTTAGCACAAACAATGATTGAGGAGAAATATAATACCAAGGAATGGACACAGGTGTACACAGATGGTTCAGCAGAGGGGGCAGGCCGAAACAGGGGACGAGGCATATTCATAAGACACAAAAGTGGAAATATAACAGAAGAGATCCTCCCAACAGGAAAGTTGTCCACAAACCTTATAGCAGAATCAATGGCCCTCCTGCGAGCACTGAGAATACTTCAAACAGAAAGGCAACCTCCAATAAAAATAGCTGTATTCACAGACTGCAGAGAACTATTAGAGACAATACAAAAAACAAACAACGAACCACTGTTATTGGAGATCAGATCAGAACTGGGAAAACTCCAGAGATCCTCAACAATAGCGCTCCAGTGGCTACCTTCCCATTGCGGAATCACGGGAAACGAGAGAGCTGATGCTCTGGCAAAAGATGGCAGCAAAAAGGCACAATTTAATCATCGAGTACCATACAGAGAAATCAAGAACGTCATCAGAAATCAGTATACACACCAATGGAGAGAAGACAGAAACATAAGCAGTACACCAGACCCAATTCACTATCTCAAAAGAAATCAACAAACTACCTTATTTCACCTGAGAACTGGACACTGCAGACTACAAGAACATCTGTACCGACTGAAGATCTCACACGCCGATGAGTGCCCATGTGGAACAGGATGCCAGAACCATGAGCAAGAATGTCCAATCTATAGGGAAATGAGATGCCAGACCTGGCCAGAGAGTCCGAACCTGAGACAAAAGCTGTGGGGCAGCCGCTCCGACCTGGTGAAGACTACAGACTTCATCATGGCGACTGGCCTGCAGATACAGCATGACCAAAAAAGATCCTGAACGCAAAGAAGAAGAAGGTGTGACTTCAGGTAGAAATAGAATAAAAAGTCCCAGTTTGATTTGATGTGCTTCATAGATTAAGTTTTAAGTTTGAAAGGACCTATCACTTTGAATGATTAATGGATACTGTAAGAAGAATATTTAGAAGTTGTACGCTGATTAACAGTATATTTATGCAAAATCTGTGCTATCAGTACCAAATATGGTTTCTGTTCAAGGCACATGAGAGCAGAATTTTGACATGTGAAATGAGTGTTTAGAGGAAGGTAATCTGTGTTAACTAGAAACACTGCAGGACGAAGACAGTTGAAGTATGGTTGACACAACATCTTGTACAGAGTAAATTTGCAGGCAAAAAATGCTATGGTTTGGGCATCTCATGGTTTGTTTATCTCAGGAGAATGCACCCTCATCAACTTCTACTGATGGCTTACAATGCTGATAGATCTGGCCACAGAGCAAGAAGGTGGCTGTGGAACAGGTGGGTAGATGACGTTAGAGTGATTGTGCAATGACATGGGCTCACAACAGTCGATGCAATGCACTTAGCACAGGATAGATGACTTGAGCTTCCAATGACACTCAATGGCATAAGAGGAAAGATGCTGAGCTGTAGCGGTCAGCAACCCAAAACTAATAGCTAGCGTCAGGGCCGACGACCCAACACTGCCAAGACCCTTCTCTACCTCCACGTGGTGATCTTGGATAGCAGGCTGCAACACGATAGACCAGCTAAGAAGAAAGGATTGAAGATGGGAGGCTAACCCGGTGCTAAAAAATAGTACGCTGAAGTCAGATGTGTCAGACAGAAAGATGCAAAGATCGCAGTCAAGCTGTAAACTGCGACACAATGCATTCCGTTCTCTGGACTGCATCCTGCTCCTTGCAGAACCCTTTTTAGGACTTAGTAGCAGGAGTTTGAGAATGAACGAAGAATAAGAAAGAAGAAAGAAAACTAACTAACACTTCAGTGAAGATTTTCATATTCACCAATTAAACATTGAACTTGAACTGTGTTGCAGAAAATGTGATCCCTTCCATACCACATGCATTTCCTAATTTTAAGTCAAGTATCTATTTACAGCTGGGTAGACTGGTTCAATTTAGACCGAGTTGTATGCACTGAGACCGAGATGTGAACCCAGTCCGTCTGCTGGGAGAAAGATATATGCACATGCATAGCTATACACACTCATTTACACAGATGATGTAGTAAGATATATCACTACATGATGACTGCAATCTTCTCTGATCTACCTGGCAGGTTGTGGAGGGGACCTTACCACCCCTTCAGGCTTCATTGTGTCTCCTCACTACCCCCATCCGTATGCACATCGTTCAATTTGCTACTGGACAATAACTGTGTCACATGGGAGCACTATCATGCTGAACTTTCTTGACCTTGATGTTGATGACCAGTTTGGATGTTACTACAACCATTTGGAGGTAAGTATGGATTTCTGTCATTGATGATTAATTTATTCTCTTCTTCCCTCCAAGTGAAACTTAGGGCCACACTACAGCTTGGCTCATTGCAGGAAGTATGTATTAGAGAATTTGTAGTTGCAGTTTAAATAGCTATGGTTTTACATGATGAAGGTTTCTAGCATATGTCTTTTATAACATGCTTGGAATGTTACAGTAGTTCTGTTTAATCAGCATACACAGTCATGCGCTGTCTTTCTTCAGGGGTAATCATTAAACTCTTTCAGGACTTGATTCTTTTTAGGTTTGGACCAAATTAATTTTCAGATGTAGCAAAATTTCACTGCATCCCTTTTAAAACTGACAATTACACACCATAGCATAGACAAATATAGTACTCATTATATATCATTGTAAAGAAAATTGGGTACAGAAAATGAAAATATCAGTAAATTGTTGATATTTCATTATTTGAAAGAATAAATATGTTGTACAAAAAAAAATAATTTAAGGGGTAGATAATTTATAAGTCAAAATATTGTAACTCACCATCATTTTTCAATGGTCTGAAGTACAGGTATTGATTTCAATTTTGCACAAAAATATCCGAAGGCGATCAAAATGTAGAAATTATGTACATTTTTCCTCAATGACCAAAAACATGATTTAGCACACAGATGCGGCTTGTGCGAACAACCTGTGCAGCAATAGCTGCTTCGTTTTCTTTTTTTCTAAGCAGCACAATGTACGCACGGTGAGTCTTTTCCATCATAGTCAATGAGATGGGCTGCACCCTGGTATCTCTCATTCTCCATATTCATTGGTTTTCTCCCTGGCTTGGACAATAGAACAGCCTGAAGGCTGCTAGGTGTCTCTGCTCCGACAAACTGACAGAGTTCCCCTATCAGGATTTCCTTGAAGTCCACAAAGGGCAAAGGCTTCTTGGTGTGAGGGCGGCTCAGGGTGTACAAAATGTGGGCATTGAGTTGAGTAATTTCCATCACCCACATAAACACTTTCTTCCACCACTTGACTGTTTTTCTTGTGTGGTTTCCATAATATGATATCATCTGGTCCACTCTGTCACATCCATTCATTGAAAGGTTGTAGCTGTGAATGGGTAATGTTTTCATAACTTTACTCCTACCCTCCATTCTTGTGACACTTCCACATGTTGTCGCCAGCTGGCAAGGCTTTGTAACAGATCCCACTGTTTGCCTTGGCCGTGATCTATCTTAGAACATTCTCACACTCATCCACATCATCATGACCATACTCAGTAAATGACATATCACACATCAGGTGGCATATTTATTAATCATACTCATATCATAGAAGGAGTAGAGAAATTACAAACACAATATAATACATATCTTAACTAAACATACTAAAACGGGAATTGTAAGCATTAGCTATTGATGGAATTCCCAACTATATAAAAACCCAGTTCTATTGCCTTGCAATTGCATCACACACACATCGCCTTAACTGCGTCTTCAACACACCTTATCAAATACTCTTCCTCACTGAAATCCCCTCAGGCGGGCGATCTCGACATAGCTCGCTCACAATGTATCCTTGCTTACAAACACACTTTCAGATTATCCATTAATGCAAAACTCACACACCTATTTGAGCGATCCTGTTCTATCACTAAACATTCGTCCAACCGTCTATCAATCGCTCCTCTATCTAAAGTCGGTGAGTTAAACACACTATCTACATTCAGTCTCTCTCTCTCTCTCACTCTCCATACAGCCTCACTCTCTCTCGAGCTAAACTTTGTCTCGAGTTATATATCCTCAAGCAAGGCCAGAGCTTGACCAATCGATCTCAGGTATGGTCATCTTCAATCCCAATTGGAACGAAACACTTTGCACACCTGTCACTCATTCTCTCGCAGCAAGCCCCGTTGCCAATTTCGTCTGTCAATCAATCTCCCCCTACCAAAATCAGAAGGCCAGTGGTCAGTTTCTATCTGTCCACATTCCTTAACCCAACTCTGTTCTCCTTTGCTGAGACGGTGAGTGACCTTGACATACATTCAGGTAGCTTTAAGCTTTAACATGTTCAGGCATCCTAAACTCCCCTTGCTCCGGCGGGAACTGTTACAGCTTCTTAGATTTCTTATCTCTCCAGCTGACACACATGACCTTTTCCTCATCATTGATAAACCAATTTGCTTTATTCATGGATATCTTCTTGTTCTTTATTTCTGATGGAAAACCTTTCAGAGTTTCAGTGTAGAGGTGGTTTCTCTGTCGCAAAAACTGAACAAGTGGCAGGGAAGAATAGTACCTGTCAGCAAACAAATGATGATGTCCTGTGATGCCTTCCAGTGGTTTGTCAAAACCTTTAACAGCATGAGAAGAATTTGGGTCTGTTCCAGGTTTGTAAGCTGTGTCAGCTCCAAAATACACCAAGAGACTGAAAACATGTCCGATGATGGAGTCGCACAGTCCGTAGGATTTGATGTATGTTTTTGGGCTTGCTAGGATTGTACTGTTTGTACTTAAATCGCCCCTTGTGACCATCTCATCGATACATATATTTTCAAATGGGTAGAAGGCTTCTTGGAAACTGGCAACGAGTGCATTTACAAACGTCTTAATCTTGCATTTCCCTAGAGCATCTGGATCAGCTCTATGTGGCATTAATTGATAAATCAATACAAATTTGGTTCTGCTGAACATTGACCTAAACCAGGGATTACTTCTGTGGGGTTTGATGGACCAATAATCTTTTATTGAGTGCTTTGCATTCAACCCCATAGCAACCAGGACAGCCAGAAACTGTAAAAAAGCATTTCTATCAAGTGGTGTCCATTTGCTGAACGTTGAATGTTTGCGTGATATACTTAGCACCACAGCGACGAGAGGCAACTATAAGATTGAGACCTGGGGCTCGCGTCTCAGCCCGACCTAGTCGAGCCACAGAAAGAGGTCTCTGCCGTCCCGCCGATCAAACCGGGCGAGGACCTGTCCGATATTCACGCCACGCGGCATGGAGGTATGAAATCATTTGTAGACGACTTAGTTCTCGGTCGGGGTGTCGCAAGCAGTAGAGCAGCCACCTCATTGCGAACTGTTGAGACTCAGCCCTCGATCATGAGATATGTTCACACACTAGACGAACAACATCTCCTTGCCATGACCAGGCTTGTCTCCTGGCAAAATGCACTCTTACCTCGTTCTTTACTTTTGTCTCCCATCAGTCATCCCAATGGACGCAGAAGAGATGCAGGCCAGCGGACATTGCACATCTGCCTATTTGTGACAACCTCCCAGGTGGCAGGTAATGCTAGGCGTACCATCACTGCAGAGGAGCCGAGAATACTAAAGGGGAACAAGGAGATACCCACACTCACATGTATATGCTACGTTTCTGGCAGAACGTGACGATCCTGGGACACAGATACACTGGACTGCCTCTCTTCTGGGACACTTGAAAAACTAGTACATAAGTCCATCATATCACCATCATCATCACCCTTTCGACATGAGTGGGGAAGACTCGATAGTCTTGCAAGACAACTTTCCTAAGAGAGAGACAACTCTGACCTCAAACAACTGCTGCCTTGCAGATGGGCTGGGGACAGCCAAAGGCTAAGGAGGACATCCCTACAGAAACGCCTGTTGAAATCGGATGCACTGGGCCACAGGCTTAACGAAATAGTGCAACATATATCGCTGTATGATGACGTTACAACCTAACAGAAGAAAGTGTGGCGCTCATACTGTGGAGTCCCGCCAGGCAGCGAGAGTGCCAGGCCCCACGCCTCGAAGGGGCCCACCTGATGCTACTGGTGGTCATCCACCCATGTGCTGTGGAGTCAAGGCACACGGAGATGGGGCAAGAGCTATTGACCAAAAACTCAAGACACTTAAAATACTACAGTGGAATGTGGAGGGAGTCCTTAACAAACATCTTTCCCTAACAAATCGCCTGTACGAAGGTAAGATTGACATGGCATGTATCCAAGAAAC